>OY757939.1:578340-1200840 GCA_963585895.1 Sepioteuthis lessoniana
TGTGTGTGTGTGTGTGTGTGTGTGGGTGCATGCATACAGGGTGTTTCATAATTTTTGACACAAAATGATTGGACACAATTCAAGTACCACTAATGAGAGAGATGAAATTATATTTATTGAAAGGTAAATGAATAACATTTTAGGATTTGAAACTATTTAGTCTCAAAAATGTTAAGAGAAAGCCTAGAGTACATGCTCCAGATGTTTGCTGTTCAGTTGAAGATACTGTTGACTGCAGAATGCAAAGTTGTTGATAACGCATGCACATTCCTACTGGGTGATCATTTGAATCTTCTTAGTGATAGCTGCTTTCAATGCAGCAATGGTATGAGGGTTGCATTGGTAGATTTTATTCTTGAGGAATCCCCAGAAAAAGAAATCTAAGGAAGAAGTTTCGAGCCATGCCATGGTAACATTAGCAGTGTGAAGAGAAGTACCATCCTGCTAGAACCACTGTTTCTCTTCATCAAGGTCCTTACACTCATTAAGCCCAACCCAGAACTGATTAAGCACTGGAATATAATGCTCTTTTGTCACTGATACTGGGATCAACTTCAAAGAAAAATGGTCCAATGGTGCCACACTTCAAAATGACGATCATGCCATGTACTTTTTTGAATGTAGACAGCATCCAATGACTTCGAGAGGGTTCTTGCTTCCCCAAAACACCCAATTCTTGTAGTTAATGTGACTATTCAAGAGGAAGAGGGCTTTATCTTAAAACCAGATTCAAGAATTTCTCATCATCATTGATCTTTTGTGAAAACCACTGGTACATGACTACTCTCTTTTCCATATCAGTCTGAGTAAGTCGGTGCTTGATCTGGATCTGGTAGTGATAAAGTTTGAGATCCATAATCAGAATGCCCCAAACAGAAAATACCCTCCATTACAGAGATCTGAATGAAGTCTGACTGACTTACTCCTGAGCCCTGTTGACATTCTTGAATGTTCCGAATGTTATTGGATGTGCAGATGGCAAGAAAGTCATTGTCATCACCACAAGTCCCATGAGCTACAAAGTCCTTGACCAACTTGAAAATCTGACTCCTGTTTTCAAAATTCTTGAAATTGAACTGTTTCTTGCTTGAACAATCTTGAACAACTTAGTTTCATAATATGTCTTCACACAAAAGATCTTCTGCTCCATCATCCAAGGCCCAATTTCACTAGATCTGGTTGAATATATCAAAATGTTAACTATTTTCCAGCAATAATCTGAAAAGAGAAAGAGAATAAAGTCAACAGGGAAGATCTGAGAGACTGCCGTTTTGTTTCAGCTAATGTGAAACACCCTGTATGTGTGTGCGCATATACATATATATATATATATATATACATATATATATATATATATATATATATGTCCATATATGTGTATATAAATCCTTGGATAGTTTATGAGAGGGTAGGTAAGTAGCTGTACAGATGCTTTTAGGATTTGTTCAAAACAGCACACAGCATTCTGGCATAGTTCCCATTGACTGTATCTCACAAAACATTAATGTAAGATGAACAAGATAGACAGGGCACTGCTGGAGGAGGACTAAGATACATCTGATATGTGTGAATCCTGGATGCAGCCTAGAAGACATTCCAAGGGTGATGGATGATAGGGCTGGATGGTGACAGAGAGTTAAGGAAATCCATGCTATCAGCATGACTTGGTGATGATAATGGCATATATATATATATATATATATATATATATATATATAGGTGCCATGTGGAAGTCCCCAAACTGTAATGGCTAGAGTGTTCAACTATGGCCTGGAAGTATATGAGTTTAAAGTCCAGTTGCACTATTATATTCCTTTTCAGGTTAATAAACTTGGGAAAGGTAGAAACCTGCTTATCAACAACAGTTATGTGTTAAAACGTAACACTGCTGTTCTTCTACAAGGCTGGCTTTAGCATTAAATCATCCAGAAAGATTGATATGCAATCAAACAAAGAAAGCTAGCCAAACTAAAGATTATGTATATATGTATGTTGTATAAAGAAAATGTTATGCTATGTTTCTCTTTAACTTGTTTAAAAAATGTTTCATGATGTAACATTTTTTAATAATTTTCAAATGTTTTTCTGTGTTCGTTTCAAACCACTATTTTAAATACATAATTCCCACCTTAAAGATGAAAAGAAATTTCTACCGGGAATTTTCGTCAATTCATATCTTAAACAATCCTGTCAATACACAACAGTAGAACTAATTAAGGTAAAACTAATTAATTAATAAATCTTTTCTCATCCATTTATATGTATTTTTCTTTCTGTTTTCTTTCAACAACATATCAGTTGGATTAAACATCATACTTTACACATATATATGTATATATAAATTTTTACACACATATATATATATATATATATATATATATGCATACAGATATATATATTTATATGTATACATATATCTACATATATATTGGTCCTCTCTCTATATATAGGTATCCATATCTCTACATAAAGATGTATACATATACTTATATACATATATAGATATTTACATATATATATATATATATATATATATATTATATATACACACATATATGCATATGTATACATATACACGATACATATATTTACATATATATATTTATACAAACGTATGTGTATACATGTACATGCATATACTTATTTATGTGTATATATTTATATACAAGAGGGGGTGTTTGTAGTGAAATGATTACTGTCATAGGAAATGGATATGGCAACCCATGTTCAAATCCTGGATGAAGCTGTTTGCATTTCAAATATCACTAATACACCCGGGAAAGGAATCCAACAAGTCTCCCTCCAGCTATAGGTAAATATTAGACCAGGCTTGGCTCTTTAACCTTGGTATGGCAACCAATTTTAGAAGGAAAACTCTAATTTCAAAACTGTTAATCTCGCTTTAAAAAATAACTTGTGTCACATTCTTCTCATGTAGAAGAGTTGGTAAATATATATACTGAGACATAATATCAGTATTTCAAACCCCAGCTTCAGATTTTACAAGCATATAAAAAAAAAAGTGCCAGTGACCAAAAATGCATCTTTTTAAAATTTTTGTTTTTATTTTATGAGTAAAAAGAAAAAGTCTTTAGTTAATATCTATCAGCGAGCTAATATATATAACTTTCTTCTCCCTGATTTCAAACTCCCACCGAAAGTGAGTTGTGTAGCAAAGTGTCTGAAGTAATTCTGGTTTGCTTTGCTCAAAGCCTGCAAAAGTCACTCGATTATTCAAAGTACATGCAACCTATGATATCAGCAGCTTACATTCACGTAATTCAAATGTATATGCTTATGAAAATCAAACACGTGACCAACGAAAAATTCCCATTAATTTTAAGTCCATGACACAGAATACCAGCATCGGGCAAATGGATAAGTCATGTCGACTTTTGTCTCCTAGAAGAAGAAGGAATAGAAAAGAAAAAATAATACATTTTTCGAGTTAAAAAAAAAACAATAGATAAAAAAAGGGATCCTCTCAACTTGTCGAATAACCAGCACACAAAGAAAAAAAAAATTTCAAATTCTAGTATCCCACTGAATTCCTCAGTTGTTATCACCCCATATCAAGAATCATCACCTGATGTCTGCACCAGAGAAAAAGCCATAAGGACACCCAAGTTCCATTCATCCTGGAGTAAGGTCCTGTAGCATCCACCCTGAATGAAAGCTTAGAACACTTTCATCATGTACCCATTTGAACATTGCATGCGTTGGCAAATGACTTGAATTCTTTTCGTCATCGTTCATCTATGAAAATAACTTTCTTATATATTGAACTCTGTCCAACCAAATTTTGAGCTAAACTTCAAATTCATTCCTTTAAAGTATTGTAAGTTCATTCCCCTTTTCATTTTTTTTTTTTTTCGATTTCTCATAAACTGATATGGTCTGTGTATTTATATTCTTCACTCACTGATTAGATATACATATATATTAGTATTCCTTTCCCTCATTAATTTCTGTTCTTCTATTCTAGATTTTCCTTCCTGTATTTATGTAAATAAACCTTGTCATATTTAAAACTTTTAACTTGTATTGTCTTCTGTATTTTCCCCAATTGTGTCTATTGGTTGTTTTCTCTCATTTTTCACTGGCATCTTGAGAAGGAGTTCCCTTCCCCTGCTTTCTTTATGTTTATTTTTTTACTTAAGTCCAGGACCAATTTTTTTTCATTATTTTTGTGATATAACTGTCTTTGTCATCCCAACGAGTATGTGAGCGAAGCAATACATACATACACATATATATATATATGTAATTATATAAATATATGCATATACGTGGTGCATTCAATAAGTTTCCAGACTTTTTTGTACAAGCATTTAAAATTGTCATAGACTCTAGAAAATGGAGTATGTTATTGCTATACATCTTATGAGATGACTGACCAATTTTCATGATTTCAGCTTCAAATGAACAGCTACAGCAGCAATTGGAATACACCATAGTAAAGCCTGATTATCACAGCTGGTGAATTTCAAAAATGCAATCTGGACGTGAGGACACTTTAGAAGAACGATATGCAATAAAATTCTGTTTTAAACTTGGAAAAAATCCCACAGAAACGTATGGAATGCTTCAGACTGCTTTTGGACCATCTTGCATGAATTGAGCATCAGTTTTTGAGTGGAATAAGAGATTCAAGGAAGCCAGGGAGTCTGTGAAGGATGATGAGAGATGTGGGAGGAGTAAGGAAGTCAATACACCAGAATTGATTGGCCAAAGGGTTTGGGTTACAATGTTGAGGTTTTAAGAGAGTTCAGGAAGAGATTCCGTCGGAAAAGGCCAGCACTCTTCAAGTCGGGTCAGTGGCATTTCCAGCAGGACAATGCACCAGTCAACAACTCCATCCTTGTTACAGACTATTTGACCAAGATGGGCATCAAGACAGGTCCTCACCCTCCCTATAGTCGAGACCTTGCTCCCTGTGACTTTTGGTTATTCCCTAAGCTCAGAGGCTGTTGTTATGAGACAATTGAGGAGATGAAAAAGGCTATGACGAAGGTCATTGACATGCTCACACAAGATGACTTCCATGGGGCCTTCCAGCAGTTATTGGAACGGTACAAGTGCATTGCAGCTGGAGGAGATTACTTCGAAGGGGACTAGAGTTTCATGTGTGTACTATCAATAAAAGTGCCCATACAAAAAAAGTCTGGAAACTTATCGAATGATTCTCGTACATATAAACACACATACATATTCATACATACATATTTCAATAATGCTTTTAACAGCAGACTCCTGTTTAAAATAAATAAAATATTTTAAAATTCTGAAAAAGGGACCCTTAATTTTGATTTTGTCTTTTTAGAGGATTATATCAAATGAAACAGGGCCAGAAAAAGTTTAACACAGACAAAATGGATAGATATATCATGGAATGTTTATAATATATAGAGATGAACTAAATAATATAATTATTATGGTATAAAGATAGATAGATAGATAGATAGATAGATATGGATTTTTTCAACAAAATTTGGGACACTAATTACATCACACAAAGTTGAAACAGAACGCTACCAATAGAAATAGGTTCTTTAGAACTTTCTCATTTTTTTTCGTTTCATTCAACAACTTACACACCCTGATGAAGGTCTAAAAATTGAGACATTTAACCTTTCCAAATATTTCTATGAATAAAATCATCTTCTGAAGACCTTGCATTTTTTCATCTCTATGCATTTTCATATGCTTGGATTTATTTCCAGTTTTCTCAGATATATAAATACATATATATTTGTATAAATACATGTGAGTTTATAATATATATATATATATATATATATATATATATATATATATATATATATATATATATATTCTTTTTTTGTTGGTTCAAAGAGAGAAAAAGTAAATATTCTAAAATGAGTAAGTCCACAAATAGATTTATTTTTCAATTATTCCTTTTGCTCTTACAGGTTTCTAGCTTCTTGCCGTCATCAGAGAGCCTTTAATGATTTTAGCGGAGTCATTTTGGTTTATATAATGGTGACCACTTTGGTAGAGTTACAGGTCATTTTCACTTCTGTGATAGATTTTCATTTCTGCAGATGTTGGTTCTCTCTTTCTCTTTTTTCTTTTTCTTCTTCTTTTTCCTTTTACAAGAGTGTGTTCTGTGTGTTTTTGTGGGTGTACTTTTTCACCTAATTATAGGCTCTCTGATGACTGCAAGAAGCTAGAAACACATGTAAGAACAAAATATATAATAAAAAAAATAAATCTCTCTGTGGACCAATTCATTTTAAAATATATACATATTTATACATACATTGACAGATGACACCAGACAATAACATTACATCCATTTTTGACACCATGACTTTTTATTCTGTTTTTCTTTTTCTTTTTTAAACAAGAGTCCATTGAAAAAACATCAATTTTTTTCTCTCTGTTGTGAGATGGCTATCTGAAGAAACTGGTTTCTCTTATAGAATTGCTAGTTGATATAAATTTGTAAAAGCCAAATGAGGGATTGTTGAATTTTTCAATTATTTGGAAATTTGCTCTGTAAGAAAATTATATATCAATAATCATACACTAAGAACTCCTGGAGAATCCTCTTATATATTCTGAAACAGAATCATTCCCAACTCATCTTCTTTGGATATTATATATATATATATATATATATATATATATGTACAAACATGCTGATGTATATGTATATGTATATATATATATATACACACATATATACAAATATGTACATACCTATAAATGCATTCATAAATCATCATCCTTGATATTCATTAGTCCCATAAGATCATGGATCTTTATCATCAAAACCTCAGCAGAGTCTTGGGCAAGGCTGTATAGAAGAATGGTAATTGTCCATGCACCAGGTCTCACTTGTCCCTGACACCATTATTGCCCAAGAGAAGAGCATAGTTCAATAAAACTTGGCACTAATGTCAAAGCAAGAATTACTAGAACAAAAGGAAAACTCTGAATTCAAATTAGCAGTACTCCTCTTAAAAATTGACCTTGTGTCACATCCTGCTCATAGTGAAAGTGTTAGGTAAATACATATATATGATACACACATAAAAATCTTTTGCCTGGTGTAATGGTTAATGAGGTTGTGAGATCAATTTTCTCTGAGTACCCCAAACTTCTGATATTATGCCACAACTAAGCAAAGCTTAATAAATAACATCACACACACACTCACATGTATATTCTTGCATACATATATCCACTGAGAAATATACATATGATGACTGCTACATTGACATATGACAATGAGCTTAACTGAAAAAATTACAATTCAAACATCCTGATTATTAATAACTGATTCAACTTGTAAAAAATGCACACGTGTAAGATGATAAGGTAGTAAGATATCTATACGTCATTGGATTATAATGACATACGCTTGTACAACACTTATGCTATTCTCTGGGTCTGCATAGCTACAACCCAGTGAAAAACATAGCAAAATAACAGGTGACTATGCAAGCTGCAGGTATTATTTTAGAGTACATTCTCTTAGAAGGATACCTACAAATCAGCAGAAGTTCAATGCTGGAGCTTTCTTCTTCAGTTTTGATTCTTGAGTTAACTTCTAGAAGGGTTGCTTTCACCTGGAGCCCCTTACACACACATATATACATATATATACACAGACATGACACAGGCATGCCCACATGACAGTCAAAAACACCTATGCATTAGTTTCAAAACCATAAAGTAGTGCCTCCCACAAAAATCTTCATTGAATGATGACTCTGTGGTCTATTATATAGAATTTTCTTTTTTTCTTATTTAATTTTTCTTTTTTTATTATTATTTTACTCATTTGAGAGTTTTTCCACATCAGTGTTAGCTGATAGTTTTCTACTGGAGTTTGAATGACAGTAAGTCTCCTCCAGGACTCTTCTTAGTATTCTGGCCAATCTAAAAAATGCTGTAATTTGAATAGACCTCACTTGTCCTCTTTTTTCCGAGTCCTCCAGTCTCTGTATCAATCCTTTGGTGACAGTACCGAATGTGCCAATTACAATAGCTATCACCATTACTTTCTTGTTCCATAATTTTTTTAGTTCTCTAGCAAGGTCTATGTACTTACACCATTTGTTCATATGGCATAGAGCACACTGGGGCATGTTTAATTATATTTAAAGGATTATGTTTCTTACAAAAAATAACACAAGAAACAAGTCCTTCAACATAAAAAGAAAAAAGCAAAAAAAAAAAAAACAAACCCCACACTGTAAGGGAGATAACTCACGGCCTTCTTCAACCACAAGATAACCACCCTCACATGTCAATTTAAATTCTAACATTAAACTAAGAATAAAAGTAACACACACATCCAATAAACTGTCTATTCATTAACAGATGAAAAAAATATAAAACATACATATTATATTCACTGAAAAGGAAAGAAAGCACATATTGCTAAAATTCTTGCACTTTAGCATTCAGTTGAATGACCGAATGTTTAACTCTAGTAGTAGTCTCCAAAAAAGATCTGGGTTGAAATCAACAAACAAAGCAGAGGTAAGGATACAAAGAAATAATAGAATTCGTTAGAATTCAAAAATAAAACAGCCTTACAGGTTCAAAAAACAGTAGAACATTCAGTTGAACACCAGCAGCAGCAGCAATTGTAATTAAGAAAAAATGTATTGAGACAGATTTCAGCAATTTGTTTCTGAGAAAGTTCCTTTATGAAGAGTATTGAAGGGAAGAACTCTTTCCAGCCTTGTGTTCAGCATTCATAATTTTTGTGTTCTTGGCATAGCAATTCCACACAGGAAAACTTGAAAGAATTGCCTCCGTTCAGCAATTATAAATATCTCCTTTCCAATAGGAGACTCAGCAATTAATAGAAGGATACCTAATAGAACTCCATCAAGCTCTCAGTCAGCCATCAGGAAATTTTTTTTTAAACCAAATGTTTCTCAGCTATCAAACACAGAGCTCTTTTTTGAGTGGTCAGCTACCTTCAAAGTTTTCTCAAAAAAAAGGTCAAGTTTCCTATTTCCCGCTTCAACGTCAAACATGGTGTTAGCTCCAGTCATGTCACTCATCCACTTCCTCTGGTGAAGGCGAAAAAAGTCCCGTCAACACAAACCTTCATCATTAAAAAAAAAAATTTCGACATTAAATATATATATCTATATAAACAGTTCCTGGTACAGAGTGTATGTTTAATTATATATATATATATATATATATATATGATTAAACATACACTCTGCGCTAGGAATTGTTTTTATATTACCGTAACCGGACGTATACATATATATAGAGAGAGAGAGCCAGAACCTATCTACCTAGGTTTTACCTACCGGATCATCAGGATTTATATATTTATATATATATATAATTCTCTATACTTGTATCTTAAAAGAAAAAAATTAGAAAAGAAAGAATTCAATTTCGCATTTTTCCCGGCTAAGCATTGAAAATAAAACTCTTACCCAAATAAATAGCTTTTTAAGTGATTTGAAAACTAAAAAAAAAAGAAAACAGCACAAATGTTTTGACGTCAGTCAATAATGACCAAAGTAGACGTTTAGTCTTCAATGCTGCTACCCTCTTATTTTCATGCTTTTTCAAGCATTTCCTTTTTTCTTTTTCTTTCTTTTTTCTTTTTTTTTTTTTGTTGTTTGTTTGTTTGTTTTTGTTCTTTATTTTTTATTTTTTTATTTTTTACGTTGCAAGTCGTCGTCGTCATTTTCTTTGTCATCGTCCATGTATACGTGACTGAAAGCAGAAACGTTGCACACACCTACTTGTTTGTTTCTTTCTTTCTTTTACCAAAATACTTGTAGTTGTTTTATTTGTTTTGTTTGTTTTTGTGTTGTTTTTTTTTTTTTTTTGTTTGTTTTGTTTTTCAATTGTCAAAAAATATCTTGCTCTTCTTTTCTTCCAGATTATACTTCAGAATAAAAATGTAGATATAGCTTAGTGACGATGCATCGAACATCGGGCCGAAATTCTAAAAGACATAAAAATAAAACTTTTTCTTTTTTATTCATTTGTTAACTCATTTATTTTATTTTATTTCTATTTTTATTCATTTCATTTATTCATTGATTTTTTTTTTTTTTTCAGAATAAAACGCTGTTTTCCTGCCGATATTAGAGATTGGGATCTGGTTTTATATTGAGTTAAACAAATTTCCGTACAACTGAAATCTGATTGTCTGCTTTATCTAATTCAAATAAACATGCAAACTCTAATGCCTATTTTCATTTAGGTATTTATCAAGACAATTCATTCATTCTATTTTTTTCTTTTGTTTGTTTTAGCATTGCTGGGTCACTGAGAATTAGTAATTATCCTACTTATTCATAATCACAACCGAGTGGCTTAAAATATTTGCATTTGCAGAGAGTTGAGAATTTTGGTTTCAATCTTTATATAGAATTATATTTTCTAATAAAAAAAAATTATTTCTAAATTTTCAAAAATAAAGGTGATTACACATCCTAAAAATTTATTTTTTTCATTTTACAAAGAAAAACAAGACCAACAACAACATTCAGTGCTACTTTCACATATATAGCAGAAAGAACTTCGTATTTTTGTTTGGCGCGTAAATTAATTTGAGCGTTATAGTCGACGCATATTTTCACCCAATGAGGATGACTTATCCTATTCAGCCCGGACCATTTTTCCGGACAACATAAAAATGGTGAAAGCCCGCCAAACACTCTCTTCCTCAAAACCTTTCGAACAGGACAGAGGCACTTTCTGTCCGTTCCCGGCATAGCAACAGAAGCACACCATGAGGAAATCCATTTAATTTATGGACCTCTTGAGGCTACTCTCTTAGACCAAGGGTTCCCAGTTGAACATGAATTAGATGCATGTAATCAGCCACACACAGGAACACCTTTATTTCGCCTCTAACTTCTGCTATGTCGACAGCAACGCGCAATTACGCTCAGACATCCAGCTACCTCATTCCTGGGCAACATTTTCTGGAGTCTTTCATGCTTCTCTCCTACAACAACCAGGACCACACATTCATGGGTGACTACATCATTCCTGTCCTTAACCAACAAACACAACTTTTGCTACACCTATGGCGACCATATCTCACTCAGACATTCAAGAATGCCTTAACTGTAGCGACGCACATTCGCTCAGGCATTTAGCTGCTATAATTCCTTCTCAGCTCAATAACTATTTCCTTCTTTCCTTCCTTCCTTCCTACGAGACTTGCAGCATAAAGGTACCCTTTATTCTGGCTGTCATTAAACCTTCATAAAAACTTTTCGATATCTCTTTCCATCTCCTTTATTTACAACAACATAGCGTGGAACTAACGTAACAATAACGTAACAAATAAACAAACTCTTCCTCGCTAAACATATATACAATTTAAACGGCCGTGCCGGGTGGTTGAGTAAGTTTATAGGATTTACTCTCTTATATTTTAAATGTGTGCGAGGATCATGAGGAGTAAAAATTTCTGGAAAAATAGGATCCAAAACTCACTTGTTCCCGAAACAAAAATAGGCGCAAAAATAAATTAAGTACATTCGGGAACCTGATAGAACAATCTAGTCACGTGAAGGTGCTTTCAACTAGTCTGCGCATCTTGAGTTTGTCTCGCACAAAAATAAATTTTGCGTTTTGAGCCGGTCACATAACATGGTTAGCTATATATATATTCTCCACTTTCAAAAGCTCTCTCTCTCTCTCTCTCTCACACACACACACACACACACGTTTTGACTCTCAGCTTCATAGCTTTCGCTCTCATTCTCAGTTCTTCACAGCGAGCGACCCATAGCTCCAGACATCTCGATAGCTACGGACACGCAGCCGGAAAAATGGGAGAAAATACAGCCTGCAAAACTACGTTCATTGCCAAAATGAAATTGATATATTTGCCACACTTCAGTGTTCTCGCTTTGGCATGGACGTTGAAGTCGCCTCACAAATACACACATGCAACCAACTAACAGAGGAATACTTCGCTGCTATGTATATTTAATTTCCTCACACACATACTCATATATTTATGTAAGTAAGAATTGCTACATTTAACCCCTTGTCTAACACACGTACACACAGATATGTTCGAACAAAACACACTTACATTCGTATAATATTTGTATTAGTCACACCCACACACGAGTGTAAATCCTATAAGTTCATAGGTGAATTCTAGGGGTCTTTCTCCCAAGAAGCACCTGCCTATTCACCTTTAAGGGATAAGGTTTGAGTCTATTGTCTGGAGCCTGGGGCGCCTCTTAAGAAGAGTACGGACGGAATCTAAGCAACCGTTTAACCCACCCCACTCCGCATGTGGCTTATTACCTGCGTGGCACCCCACATTAAAACGATTTCGGCTTGGTGGGAAGCTAAAAAAATCAATAAACATTCTTGAGTTGTTGAAAAATTAAATAAAATAATTAAATCAATTATGAATGAATGTTTCTAAACTCCTAATGAATCGCATTGTTTTTTATTTTTTCCAGAATTCCGAAAGAGACTACCTACATAAAAAAAAGTTCAGGTGGGCGCAATGCTATGCTAGAAGACCATTGATAGAGAGTTCGATTCTCGTCGGCTGTGCCTTATTTCTGGCTTTTTGCCAAACTAAGCAAAGCTTAGTAAATGATTACATTAGATATGTTGTAGAGACACTAAATAGTTGTTTCCTCTTGGTTAATAGGCGCGTGACCATAGGACACTTCCCAAAATCTATCTCAGACTTTCTTTTTATCTTCTTCTCCTTGAACAGTAAAGACTTTGTCTCCTCTTCCGGCGATAGATGTTGTTTCTCGCCACGTTATTAAAATGTAAAGCCCACATAGCTATGACAATACACTCAAGTAAGATTTTCACCGTTTTGTGTACCCCTTTCATAAACTGCTTGTTTATAAAATAACATGTAGATATTTTATCTGTTGGGACACGTTTGAGTTTTCCTATCAATATTTCTTGTATGTGTATTATGTATGTATTAAATGTTTCTACGAGCATAAATGCGCTTAACTTGTATTTTCTTCTATTCAATCAGTGTTCGTGTACAATTGGATATACTAATGCTAATATTGGACGTTGGTGAGTGGAAACTTAACGAAATATTCTCCCTCACACAAATCATTTCAATACTTTGAGAGTGCCGTTTTTACTTGATGTCTAAGGTGCGAGCTTAGGTATTTTTAAAATGCTGATTTTCAAGGTAGGCAGGTAGACAGATTCGATCATTGTTTTCGGAATATTTACCTTCTTTCACATGGAAGTTCGCTAAATAGTGACGCACTCGGGTATTTAAAGGAAAAGGCTCAAAATTCTTTTGCATTTCAGTTCAATTTCCCCTGGGCGGCCTTTGTGCTATGGGCACATACATACATACAGGCATGTTTATTTCAAATATAATTTATAAATAGCAAAAGTAAGTGACGTGAACTCTGTTTTATCTCTTTTGCATACACTTCATTCTTGTACACAAATCTTTTCTCGTTTTTTATCTTCTATTTTTTATATCCACTTTCCTGTTTGGTTCGCACAACAATAAAACTTGTTAACTTTCAAAAACTATCTTTGTATTTCATCCTCCTACAACAACTCTGGAGCAGAAAATTAGTGTAATACAATACCTTCTTTCACATGTTTAGTTTTGTACTTTACGAAGCAAAGCTAAGTAGTAAATATTAAGTATAATTTCTTGAAAAGCTGAGAAGGCTGAAAATTTAGTTCATACCTTCATCATCATATCATCATCATATCGCGCTGGTAGCACGGATATCCCTGACCCTCTCTCGCCACTCCTCCTTATCGTTCATCGCCCTAGGTAGGTCTTCAGGACAACATCCTGTATCCTCACATAGCTGCTGAATGTATGTTCGTGTGGTCGTCCTGCTTTTGCGCGGCCATGTGTGGGGATCCATAAGAGTACATCTCTTATGAGTTCGTCCCTACTTCTCCAGCAGTGTCCTGCATGTCTGGTTCGTCTAACTTGAATAGTTTTCGTGATAGGGGGCAGGTGGCCGTACAGTTGGTGTCTTGTGGGGTGTTGCTGCCAGGACTTGTTCAGGATTGCACGCAGCATTTTTGTGTAATTGCCATCTAGCTTCTTCTCCAGCCGTTTTGTTAGCGTCCATGTAGTGCAGCCATATAGCAGTATCGATGTGACCGCTGCCTGGAAGAAACTGCGTTTCATTTTATCGGTTAGGTCTGATTTCCATATAATTGATAGCCTATTGATAGCTGTCCATGCTTTCGTTAACCTCGTTTCGATGTCCTTTTCGGTTGATTCGACGCTGCTTCCTAGGTAAGTGAATTTATCTACTAGTTTAAGAGGGGTTCCTTCTAGAGTGGAGATGTCCCCCGTTTGGTTATAGCACATATATTCCGTTTTGTGTGCATTAACATAGAGGCCTATGCTTGCTGCTGCTCGTTCCAAACTATGCAGTAGTGTTTCGGCTTGGTCAGATGTATTTGCCAGTATCGCTATGTCATCGGCGTAGTCGGCGTCGGTAATTGTTGTTGCGGGGTACCTTCTGCTTCTTTTCTTCGTCAGTTCGAAGCCATTCTCTTTGATTTTGTCAATCGATGTTCTAAGTACGTAGTCTAGACAAATGATAAAGAGGTACTGGGCCAGCGTGTCCCCTTGTAGTACTCCTGCTACAATGTCAAAGTATTCTGTGTCTCCATCCGGTGATCGTACTTTTACTTTAGTGTTTCTATAGAGAATCGTTATTGCCGCTACGGTTTCTTTAGGTATGCCGTACGCTAGTAGGATTTGTTCCATCTTTCCTCTGTGAATGAAATCGAAAGCCTTGGTAAAGTCGACAAATATTAATGTCGCTTGTAGGTTTTTTGCCCGTACACCTTCAAGGATTCTACGGATGGTTAATATTTGTGAGGTCGTGGATCTATTTCTTCGGAAGCCATTTTGGTTTTTTCTAAGTATTGTGACGGCAAATTGACTAAAATCCCAAAACGGGACTTTATTTTCGCACGTGTGAGGACGGGGCAGGTTGGCACTTGATCCCCTACAGAAATAAGTCCTGTTCAGAGTTCTTCTCTCAGGCAGATAAGACCTGGCATATTACGTGAGGGAATAATTTAGGGCCAGACTGGCCACCGCTGGCAAAGGGGTCCAAAATCTCACACTATCACACACCCACCAGGCCGCTAAACTTCTTTCCCTTAGATAATAGAAGAATACGGGCCTATAGGTCTTAGTTGTAATAATACTAATGTTGTTGTAGTAGTCGGCAACTCCGGTTTCCCGTGTGATACTTTAGGAATTAATAGGACAGTTCTAAGCAAGATAATGTAAGGCGAATAGAAGCTGAAAGGAAAGCATGAAATAATAACATAGACCACATGGTAAAATGAAAATACATAGGTTCTTGACTACGGTTATATATATATATATACGTTCAAAGTGTCAAAAATATATAATAGGATAGTCCATGAATATAAATGTCTTTTCTTGGCTTTATCCTTCTTCAAATAGAGAGAGAGTGAGTGGTAAACAAAATTTGGGTGTAAAGGAAAAATGTCCCAAAGTTACTTATCTTATTTTTTTGACGGGGTTCCACTGGAGAATTTTTCTTCTTTCACGGGCTAATAGACTTTGTTCTGTTTTTAATACTGGCTTGAAGGATTTTGGAGTCCTTCGTGTCTCAGTTAGTCTTTTGTCTTTAGCCCGGAGTAAAATGGCTATCGTCCGTCTGCCACGAGCGTTGCTCAAAAACTGCCTTTTTTGTGCCTTACTTCCGCTGAGGGGAAGGGAACCCCACTTCCGTTTGGGGTCCCCGCCAATCATTCGGCCTCCCTCTCCTTCCCCTTCCGATGTCCGACGACCCAAGGTCACTTAAGTGCGAACATCTGCGTGACCCACATTCTCTCCTAACGGTCACTTTTTGACTGCTAGATAATGTTAGTTCAACGGGGGGATAGTATCATTCTTACCTCTTCGTCTTCGTGAGCTATCACGTGACAGTATGTTGTCGATTTTGGGTTCTATGCGGTTTCATAGTAGGGCATTGTAGATTTTGGCTGCTATGGATGTAAGTGTTATGCCTCGGTAGTTTTTGGCTAATCCGAGGTCCCCCTTTTTAGGGAAGGGGAGTATGCATCCCTTCATCCATCTATCTATCGGATTTTGATTGTATACTGCGTTGCAGTGTCGGAGCAGTATGTCGTCGAATTGTCTGGTCTTCCATACTTCCGGGGGAATTTCGTCCAGCCCTGCAGCTTTCCTATTTTTAATTTTTCTGAGAACCGAGTCGAGTTCTTCTTGTGTGAACGGTCCTAGTTTAATGTCTAATTGTTTGCTAATTATTCTGGTGATTGGTTCCTGTGTTATTTTCGGTGGGTTTCCTAGTAGGTTTTCGAAGTGCTGTTTCCACAGTTTTATTCTTTCTTGTTGGTTTGCTGCTTTCAGTTTTGCTTTGGCTGTGTTCTTTCTTCTGCTCACTTTATTGTTTGCCAGGCTATTCTAGATTGTCTATCTTCCACCGAGTCTCTAATCTTATCTATCTGATTTTGAATGTATTCTGTCTGTTCCTTTATATATATGCCTGCTAATTGATATTGTGCCGTTTTTAGTTTTAAGGCATTTGTGTTTGTTGGGTTTTTTCGATAGTTTTTGGAGGCTGTTTTCACTCGTGCACATTTTTCTCTCACCACTAAAGTTTCCCAAGGGACTCTATATTTAGTTTTAATTTTTGTTGGAATGTATTTTGCTGCTGCCTCGAGGTGTGCATTGACGAAATTTTCATATTCGTCGTTTGGTGTACTTTTTTCCGTCCTTTCTTGTAGTGTTTCGAATCTGTTTCTTAATTCTAATACGTATTTATCTTATATCTTTGTTGTTCAATAGGGCCCAGTCATAGTGTTTGGTGGTCGCTGTTCGTTTGTCGTTTTTTCGTAGGCTTAACCGTATTTTCGCCGTGACTATTCGGTGATCGGTGGACACACCCTCAAAAGAGGAGTATGCCTCGCAATTCATTGCACTATTTTTCCATTTCTTGTTTATAAGGACGTAGTCTATCTGAGCTTTAGTATTGTTTGCGTACGTGTATGTCCATAGTTTGCCCTTCCTTTTTTGGTAGTTTGTATTGAGGCATGCTAATCTATTTTCTATCATGAAATCTGTTAGATGTTGCCCATTCCTATTTGACGTGTTGTGGAGGCTGTATTTGTTGTTTCCGTTTTTCCCGATTTGGGCATTCATGTCTCCGCCAATGACTAACATGTTGTGTTTCGGGATGCTACGCACTAATGAGGATAACTCATCGTAGAAGGTGATACTGTTCTTAATTGTCAGAGAAAACGTAGTGATAAGTGTTGGTCAATCAATCTTGTCGATTTTTTCACTCATTAGAAGCCGCAGATCACTTTGACCCGACCGAACTTTTAGATAAAACAAAGGGATCCATGCACGAGCCAAAAATGTTGTGATAAAAACAACAAAGAAGAGGATGCTAATCCAAAAATTAATAATTAACCACCTCATCTAAGAAATTCTGAGAAATTTAAGCCCCGTGTAGTTATTTAACACATACATAATAGTAGTAGCAGCAGCCTGGAGATATAAATACAAAAGGTTCTTACCGCTCTTGTTAGCCAAAGAATTCTACTAATGGCCCTTAGGTGGCGCTATAAAAATCTGTATATAAAGGCAAATGCATGAAATTCTCATTCTCTTTCTGCTCGCGGCATGCCTTGACACCAAACCAGATTCAATCCTTCGGGACAGGGGAAATTTTCGTCCCCAAAAAACCTCGTGTTGCCCTGAACACGACAGCATAGAACAATACACTTCATAAATATGTAAGTTTTTAACTGTTCTTGCACTTATTGGGTATGAGGAAACAATTTTCAACCTGAGCACAATTCCTCTATACGCATTAGTTTCATTTGTATTTTGAAGTAGTGCACATTATCATTTTTTATTAATTCATTACTTTTATTTCGTTATATTGATGCTTTAATCGTAAGTTTCTTTTTCTATCGAATACAATCCCATTGGTATCTTTTAATTTCTTACCTTCTTGTTATATTAATGGCCGAAGAGTATTCAACCAAGAAAAATGTGATTGAAAAGAAACAATAAGATGAAGAAAACACAAGTCAATAATTAATATTTACTGTTGTTGATTTTAACTTGGTTTAAAATTTAACTGTTCTAGACAAGATCGAAGAATGAAAATGATGTTTTACAAAAGAAGTATCAGTGGTTTAATTAGGATAAAATCTCCCAGTCTCCTAATTCTCTACCAATGGTTAACATTGATGCCAGGCAAACTCAGATTGACTACCATAAACTTTCACCATATGAAGGTGGGCTGAAAAATTCATATCTACTGTTGATGACTGTTTTTATCAATGGGATCCAAGTGCTGCAACACTGATGAAAGAAGTGTGTGGACTACAAAGAGGTCTATGTTGAAAAATAAACCTCATTTGGTCACATTCCACGACGGTATCTTAGTCAACCAATGAACCTTTCAGCTGATCCTCGTACATCAATATTGAACATTTTACAAACATCTCTCTCTCTCTCTCTCTCTCTCTCTCTCTCTCTCTCTCTCTCTCTCTCGTTTTAATTTTTCAAATCTTGATTAAACCTGTTTTCTCGAAATGAGCAACCCCTACTCAGCACCTGAACCCTACATTTCAATTTCATGTTCTATAACACTGGGCAAGAATTTTTTACTTTTTGAATGTTGTCTAGATTTCTACAACTGATTTAGGGTATTTTTGAACTGCTGAATCAGGAAATGGCATCCGTTTCTCTCCATTGGGCCAGTTTTTTTGCAAGGTTGATTTGAAAAAAAATCAGATCTTTGACAAAATCGATTATATTTTTGTGGCATTATCAGCTGATTTATGTCAACACATATCATCCTAAATATGTTTTTAAGAGAAAAAAATGTTTTGCCAACAACATATATTGATTACCTGATAGAAACATCGATCACTGTAAAATGAATGGTGGGCATTGATAAAGGTAAGTACACGTAAATTGCATGTTGCTTCACCATTGTTCAAACTTCAGGGCTTGAACTTCCGTTTCTTCGAACTCCTGGAATACTCAGCAGCAGGGAAGTCTCTCTTCAGATTCCAACAATAATCAGCCACCATGACTGCGTCCCAGCGACCTGGTCTCTATCTCTTTCAGGTCTTGATGGAATCTCTCTCCCTGCTCGTCACTCATTGAACCCAGGTTCTCAGGAAACCGGTCCATATGTGAAAATAGGTAGTGCATCTTGACGCTCATGTTGCAGCCCAGGTTTCTGAAAGCAGTCAGCATGTTGTTGACAAGTTCTGCATAGTTTCTGACCTTATTGTTGCCAAGAAAGTTCTTCACTACCAGAACAAATGCCTTCCACGCTTCCAGTTCCACTTCGTTCATTGAGTTTTCGAACTCTGGATCTCTGATGAGCTGCCGGATCTGAGGACCGTCAAAGATGACAGCTTTCAACTTCTCCATGGTCAATCCTGGAAAAGCATGGCACAAGTAAGTGAAGCAGTCACCATCCTTGTCCAGAGCCTTGGTGAATTGCTTAAGCCGAGCTTGATATGCAGTGGTGGGAAGAGAATTCTGTCTCCGCCCACCAGAGGGTCGTTGATGACGTTCTTTTCTTTGCAAGGCACCAATTCCTCCTGCAAAGGCCAGTCCTTCTGTGTGTAATGCTGAGCATGGTCCCTACTATCCCACATGCACAGAGAACATCGTTTTTTGACTTCAAACTGATCCCTTTTCAACATAATCACCCAGAACTATCGGACCTGATTATTTCTTGACATTAAAATAATCATTTCCAATCAAAACAATTATTCGACATGGCATTTTACCCCCACCAACTACTTCTAAAATGCTCCACGCATGCGTACATGTGAACAAAAACGTAAAAAAACGACATGTGGCCATAGCTCAAAAACTTGACCTGATTGAGCAAAACCAATATGATATTTGGGTTCAGCGTATCAGATTCGTCCTAAATCAGCTAAAAAACGCAGACAACAAATTTGTTTTTGACCAGTGTAATAAACAAAAAAAAATTATAAACTATAAACCAGCTATTAAAAATTTAATTTAATTTTTTTCTTAATCAAAACATCTTTTTTCTATTATAGTCAGTCAGTGAAGAACACATTTTTTCGACATGAATTTTTCATGATCATTACTGAGGACAAAACAAACGTGACTAATTGATTTGCCTAAGGTTAGATTACGAAAAAACGAATCTTTAATAACTTAGGTAACTACAAACAAAACAAAACAATGTAGAATGGAAACTATACTTTGTTGTTTCCCTTAAATCTCTCAATTGTAAGGTGACCTGGACATGTCAATATCGATAGCAAACATTAAATACAAGAATGCTTCTCGATTTTATATATAAAATTGTTCTTCTAAACCAAATTAGTATTTGTTGAAGCAGAATAAAATGTTCTCCAAAATTTAATATGTATTTGATAGAGTCTAACAACATTTGGAGCAACGCCTTATTTTCAGAATACTTGGTAAGGAACAAAATTATACCCAACGACTCCTTAACAAATTCACAAACCACTGTAACAATAGAGTTTCTTTCTTTGTTTTTAAAGGCATATCAACCTTCATGGGTTACTTAATATTAAAGCCATCCTAGTCGAAAAAGAGTTGTTTTACTATTTAACCCATAGCTGGAAAAAGAGGCGTTCATACCTTCCTTAATGGTATCTGTCCGAAAGTGAAGGTAATAGCGTGACTAATGTTCGAACTCGCATACTAGAATCTCATAGTCCAGCTCTTTAGCCATTACACCACTCTAACAATAGAATTTAAAACTGATAAAAGAAATACTTGTAAAATCTGTGTTCTCTGAGTCTGTTTTGTAGCGGAAGTCGCTGCGTATTCACCACGGAAGCCAGGATTTTCGAATGCTGATTTCCAAAGTAAATAGGTCTTTCCCACTTAAAATATAAGAATGTACATTAATCTCAAATAAAAAAAAGGAAATAGCCTGAGTTACAAAGGTTGTTTTGAGAAGTCAAATCAGTATATTTGCCATTACTACTTTTCTGTTATAATACAATCAATATTCTGGTTACTGCAATTTATATTATAGGCGAAAAAGTCTGTAACACATTGGCCCTCGACCCAGCCGTCAATCAAGAAACAGGTGCATCCGGTGGAAGATATCGGGGTATCACCTTGACCTGTGGACGGGTTGAATTTGGTGCAATTGCGACGCCCACAGGAAGCAGGTGGATGTCAAACAATTATATAACCAGGTACCACAGATAATTATATAACCAGGTACCACAGAGTTAGTTGCAGTTCGAGGCAGTGAGAACCAGCTCCAGACAGAGGGCTTGCGGCCCTCAGTGACCCCAGGTTAAGCAGCCCAGCAGAATGAGAAAGAAGTGCTGCTATAGTCAGAGGAACTTGGGGTCAATATATTGCAGTCTGTTCCGTCTCCAACTCACCTCTCACACATAACCAATATCAACCCTTTCGTAACCCTTTCGAGAATAAAGTGAGAGGTGTATTTTTCTAAAGAAGTGTATTCGTACGTCATTATTGTTGATTATGTTTCCGCATGTATATGTATATGTATAGTTGTATCATGGCTATACAACAAGTCAAAACAAGTCAAATCCCGATTCAAAATATCTACAACACAACATATCAACAGCAATAAACAATTATCTCCCTTAGAAAATGGGTATATCCGCTCGGTGCCACATGACAGTTCTTAAACCCATTCTTGATTTCTATTTGCTTCTGTTCTTTGAACAGTGGAGAGTTAGTATCATACTACCAGGGAGCAATGGAGTCACATTAACTTGTCAAGTAAGCCTTCATCCATTTTGTATTCCCTCTACATACTGCTTGTTCGTGGAACAATGTTTCTGTTAGAACACATTTGTGTATAGTATCTTTTTAAAACTATTGCTATGTATATTATTTATATAACAAGTTAAATGTTCTTGTATGTACAAATCTTGTCTTTCCTTCCGCTGTGTTCGTATTAGTATATCACGGATATACTAATGCAAATATTGGTCATTGGTGAGTGGGAAGTCGACAAAATATATTCCTTAGCACCAAGCACAACAATAAAGCGAACAAAGGAGAAAAATGTATTCCAAATTGATTCCTATATAATGGTCACATAGTTTAAAATAGGTTTATATTTTGTCTTTACTTCACATACGTAAGATTTTGGAGGGGGGGTAAAGTGCATTTAAAATAGTTTTCACTAGAAACTACAAGAAAAGTTGGTTCCATTTTTTATTGCGATCCACGTAGCTTATTAGTGACCGTAAAATGATGGTCTGTTGAGAGTTGTGATATATAAAGCAAGTAAAATGAAAGACAAGTAAAAAAATAATAATAATGGACAAGCCTTCATTTAAGAATTAAAAATATATATTATTGTTAATAGTGTTTGTGTATGTAAATAAAGATGGTGATATATCAGGCAGCTAGGGAAGATTAGGTATGGCTATTCGAATGGCTGTCAACTGGAAGGTTTGGTTTGGTTTGGTTGGGTTGGGTTTATGGCATATCAACCATTGTAAGCTATTTAATGCCAAATCCTCTTTATACATATATATTAAATATGATTTTGTAGATAACATTCTGAAACGAGCCTGAGCTCTTTTTTCACAGTTAAACGGTTTCACTTAGTTTTATCAAATACAAATAATTCTATTCATTAATAATTATTTGTTTGCACACAGTTAAATGTTTTCAAGTATTACTATTTAACATTAACAATTCAATTAAACATTTGTCATTTGTTTACACGCGCTTAAATATAAAAATAGTTCTATTCCAAACAATTCGGTTTAGCATAAGTACACAGTTTAAATGTCAAACAGTTCTAATTGACCCATAGATAGAACCCTATCAGG
The DNA here is from genome assembly GCA_963585895.1 of Sepioteuthis lessoniana. Lineage (NCBI taxonomy): Eukaryota > Metazoa > Mollusca > Cephalopoda > Myopsida > Loliginidae > Sepioteuthis > Sepioteuthis lessoniana. The sequence goes on from OY757939.1 coordinate 601,204, forward strand.
TGCTACCACTCTCGGTCAGAGTGGAACTTGGAACGATGGCAGTGAAGAGGTACTCCGCATTCCTCAAAGGTCCAGCATTACTCAAATCTCACCATCAGATGAATTTTAGTATCAGATCCAGGACACGTTGGGAGTCTTACCCCTCTAACCGAGATGCAGTTAGCGTATTCTGCAGCCCCAGCTGACTGGGCTATCGACTGGAAGGCTTCACTGCCTAATCGATAAAGCAATTTTATTGACAGGTTTCCCAAAGAAATAGAATGTGAGGACGAATGCTACCAGACTTTTCTTTTTTACTTCCGATCTGAGAAATTGCAATAAAAAGCAATTGGAATTATTTAAAAAATTTAGAAGAAACTTGTTTTGCACCAAATGAACCTATTTGCTACTCTTGGTTTATGGGTGTCCAACAACTGATGTCATCTGGCACATTTCGATGTAAATATGGAGCCTGTTACAGTTTTTATTTATTTATCTTACATAAACTTCCTCAGCGAGGTACACTGATAAAGTCTAGCCTAAAAAAGATTTTTGCGAATTGAAAAAGTACAGTATTGGTGAGGGGAACCCGATAGCAAAGTTATTGTTACCAATACACAAGAATTTTTTTAACGACGCAAGTTGTTGTACTTATGACTTTTACTCTTGGATGATTTTAAAAATGATCTTCTCGGTGTTGCAGAGTATTTATTTAGTAAGCTTAGCTGAGTTTAGCACAAGGCTAAAAATATAGAGTACTCAATAGAAATAGCCCACGCTAACAATGGTCTGCTAACCTATTTTGCTAATCATTACACCACGCTGATGCCGGTGATTCTTATTCCAGAACTTTCCAATTGATTTAGAGAAGGAAATTGGTGCATTCCGTGTTATGTAATATTTATTGTTGATGAGACCGATGATTTTTTCATTTTTTTTTTTTTAAAGGGTTGACATTAAAAAGACGCCGAGTTAAAATCTGTGCCATATAAGGCTACTCTTAAATAAACTCTTAAAATACCCCCAAACGATCCAGAGAATTAAAATTCTTTCTAGATTCTTTCTTTGCCAATGTAACGACTGTCTTTTTGTCGCCGCCAACATGTTCTGTGGACCAAACAAATGAAGGTACTCTTTACGCAACAATAGAAGATGACACTTTAATTTGAGCCGAGGACAAAAAAAAAATCTAATTTTAAAAAAGAAATAATAAAAATGGCCGACTCACGATATTTTATTACTCAACTCAAAATAGATTATTCTACCCAAAGGTAGACGACCTTTGAACTCAGTGGTTCGAGGACAAGATTTTAATCTAACAAAGGGAAAAACAGATTTCAAAAGGATCAAAAAATTCTGACAGAAAAGCCAATGTTGACTAGAGATGACCATATCTACAAATGAAGAAAATGTTTCCAGAGAATGTTAACAAAGAAAAAAAATTGTTATGCTCAGTGACAAAGAAGAGAATAAAAAGGTAATTGGAGTGTGGCTGATGACCAGCATTCCTGACTGACTGAAAACCTATCAGACAAGGTGGTAGTAAACCCGTAATTGTATATTTGACTAATAGATGCAAGGCAATGAAACAATGAAAAATATCTAAGACAAATAAATGAATAAAATCCAACCAGTCAAAGAAAGATTTTTTTCTTTTTGGTGTTGTTGTTGTTGTTGTTATTGTTGTTGTTAATTTTATTTTATTTACGCGAAATCTAATTATGGATAAATCTTTATGATTAAGATTTTTGCCGCTCTGTCAGCTGGGCTGTAGTATACGTCGACAGCACTTTTGCAAATGAGTAAGAGCCCCCCACATCTAACGAGAGTCGTGAGTATGACATTAAACTGCATATGATGGTAAGGCTTCAGTCCTGAAGTACTCCTTCATTGCCATTACTCCCAGGTTCACTCTGACCGGGAGTGGTAGTACCTGTTAGGGTCTCATCTATGGGTCAAACAGAACTGCTCAATTATTTATAAAGGATTACTATTGTTAGTTATTTTAAAACAAACAAGTCTGTACAAATTATTTTATTAGATAGGAATACTTGATAAATAGAATTACTAATGTAAAATAGCAATACTTGAAGCTATTTAACTGCATGCAAACAACTTATTAATATTAAATAGAATTATTTGAGTTACATAGAAATACTTGAAACCATTTAACCATGTGCAAACTAATAAGCTCTAACTACTCGTTTAAAAATAAAGTTACCAAGAAACTATTCACTTACAACTCGTATATACAAAAAAAAGATGCGGCATTAAATAACCCACAATGGTTGATATGCCATTAAACACCAACCAACCATTAAGATTTTTGTATGTATGTTGCTGTACTATAGAAAAATGAAACACATCGAGGTTTTTGGTAGTGCAGTATCTATAAAATGCTCCAAGTTAAATAATAAAGAAGTTTACAATAATCACTAATCATTATAATTTCTAAAGAGAAATAAATACTAAATTTTGATTACAGTTATTTGTCCGTATTTATTTATTTATTTGTAATTAATTATGATATAACTTCTATCAATAAAACTCAACAGTTAACTCAATGGCCACGGAAGGCCGCTTTTAAGGAAGTAAATAAATTGATATGTATATTTAAAAGAAGACGAAATAATTCTGTTTGCCGCAAAACCGATGATCGGTTTTGTTTTTATCTTTGTAGCTATTGTAAAGGAGTATTAATCATTCATTAAGTCGATTGTTCAAAGAAGATATGCTAGCATATTGACATTTAGACACACATACACACACACACAATATATATATATATATATATATATATATATATATATATATATATATATATATATATATATATATATAAAGTAAGCAGATGAATACTTTCGTGGTTTGACCAATTGCGCCCCTGTCTAAATATCTGACGCCCATTTTTTTTGATAACTTTACTATAAACTCAGCTTAAAAAAATACAAGTTAATTTCGTTCATTTTTTAATTAACAAATGGCACTACTGAAAATTACAAATGCACTCTTTTTGCTTTCAATGATACAAATTGGTCTATAATGTGGTCAAAGTCTGGCTTTTGCTTCTTTTTTTTTATTTTTGGTTGGTTTGGTTTTATGGCATATCAACCATTGAAGATTATTTAATGCCAAATCTGGTTTCTACATATACATTACATATATATGATTTGTAAACATAAGTCAACAAAGGTGAATAGCTCCAAGTATTGCAATGTATCACTAACAATTCAATTGAACATCAGTCATTTGTTTACACAGAGTTTAAATGTCAAACAGTTCTATTTGATCCATAGATAGGACCCTATCAGGTACTGCCACTTCGGGTCAGAGTGGACCTGGGAGCGATGGTAATGAAGGGGTACTCAGTATTCCCCGAAACTATTTTTTCCGACATTTTATATATTTTAACACGTGATCAAAATAATAAAATAAACAGTAATAAGTGGAAATAAAAAGAAAAACGAAACAAATGTCAACTAGATAAATGCTGGATATTGAGAAAAAAATTTGTTTTGATCTTGGCTAAATGTAGGGCTGGAAAAATTTCAAGAAGGAAAACTCGATGTCCAGGTTAACAATTGTATCCACTTTATCAAAAACTGCTTCGATAGGAATGATATTCGACTTATTAGCTAAGAAGCAAATAAATTATTTGGCCTGAACACCCAACAGTTTGATCGCGATACCTAAAGAATTCATTTTATTCATTTTTATCTTTTTTTTCCTTCAAATTTTACATTAAAGAACGAACGATGGGTCATTTTTTTCTTCTGGTACCATATAACACGATAAAACTTGTTGTATGGCACTTGGAAAGGAGACAGTGCCATCATCATCAAGCCGTGACGTCAGCATGGATTCCATTGACTCTTTCTCGCTATCCGTCCCTATTGGCCGTCGCTCTAGGTAGGTACTCAAGGCAGCATCCAATGTCTGTACAGAGCTGGTGAATGTAAGTTTTTTAGTCGGTCAATACTGGTGTGTCCATGTTTAAAGGTTCATAGGAGAACATTGATAATGAGTTTGTCTTTACCTCTCCAATAATGCCCAGCGTGTCTTGTTTGAATTGGATGACTGGTGTAATGTAAGGCAATTGGCCGTACAACTGTTGCTTTGTAAGCTGCTGCTTCCTACAAATACCCTTAGAGATGCTGTTAAGGGGAAATACTCGGTATGATATCCCGATGACTTAATACGTTATGATAAAAAATTTATTTCTCCGAATAATTTGGCATAGTCCGATGGACCCATTCGATAGATAGCACCTTTACATCGAAGAAAAATCACAATATTCCTTTATGTTTGAAGTTTAATTGAAATAATTTGAGAAAATCCACTCTGAAGAAGATGCTTGTTGTGATGTCCCACTCGGAAGAGTGGCGGGGAGTCCTAGTGATGAAGTGGCCAACGAGCTAGACTGCAACCAACATTCAATTTTAGACTAATACCCTTGGGAAAGGTAGGAAATCCTTTATCCACTATTGTCCTTCTACAAGAGTAGCTTCGGCACTGAATAACCCACGAAAGTTGATATCCCATTAAACAAAGAAAAAGAACGAAACCCCTTCAGAGAGACGGATAAAACCAATAACAAATAACCGATCACGTAACACATTTTGTATAATATGACGATATTAACAACCCCATGCTCAGAGCGGTCAGTGTATTAGTAAAATTCAGGATATCATGTGATGTAAAACAACATTAATTTTGAAATCAGAACAATATCTTTCGCAAAATGCGAGTAAAATCTTCAATCCAGTCGAAGAGTTTCTATTGACAATCTAATAATGTCTTCCCTCCCTCCCGCTTATAAAAGGATGACAGGTTCGTTCAGCTCGGCCAATAATCACATACCAACGCACTTGAGCCACACGTTATCTGAATAAGAAGCATGATTACTGTCTTTAATGTCGTCTTTTGATATAAGCATAGCTGTCTCAACAAAAAATAAACAAACCTGTAAGTAGCTACTCTTGATCAGATACGGTACACTCCTAGTTTCGAAAAGGCTAAATGCGTCTCTTGGGATTAAAGAGTTCAATTGTTAGAACTTTAGACATTAGTTCAGATCCAAGTGTAACGTGTCACTCTTATACATTATCCTTCTGCCCATCAACTAAACAGATTTGTCTCGAAGCGTGATGTTTACTAAGCTTAGTTTAACCTGGGACAAAGAATATTTAAAAAAATTAAAATAAAATAAAAAATGTCAAGTAGTTAATGGAAATATAGAATCGTTTAGGACTGTTCTAAAATTCTTATCTCACTGCGATACAGGAGGAAGATTAGATTGTATGTTGTCTGAAAAAATACTCAGTTACTTTTCCAGACTAGGATCCTGAATGTACGAGGTGCATACGATAGGTTTCCAGACTTTTTTTTCGTATGGGCACTTTTGTTGATAGTACACACATGAAACTCTAGTCCCCTTTGGCCAATCAACTTTGCCTTCTTTGAATCTCTTATGCCACTCAAAAACTGATTCTTGATTCATGTAAGATGGTCGAAAAGCAGTCTGAAGCATTCCATACGTTTCTCAGGCATTTTTCCAAGTTTAAAACAGAATTTTATTGCATATCGTTCTTCTAAAGTGTCAGATTGCATTTTTGAAATTCACTAGCTGTGACAATCAGGCTTTAGTAGGGTGTATTCCAGTTCCTGCTGTAGCTATTCATTTGAAGCTGAAATCATAAAAATTGGTCAGTCATCTCATAAGATGTATAGCAATAACATACTGAATTTTCAAGAGTCTACGAAAATTTTAATTGCCTATACGAAAAAAGTCTGGAAACTTATCGATGGACCTGGCAGCTGTTTTTATTACCATATTTCGGCTCCTTGGAATCGTGAGTTCAATCCTTGAGCAAGGCAATACGGGAGTAAGTCTCCTCAGGTCTCTTGGACTCTTCTCATTATTCTGACCGATCTCAACAATGCTGTAGTTTGGATAGTCTTGATTCTTCCTCTGATTTCCAATTCCTCCAGTCTTTCTTCCAACCCTTTTGGGACTGTTCCAAACGCGCAAACTACAATTGAAATCACCGTCACCCTCATATTTCACAGCTTTTTTACTTCACTGACAAGGTCCAAGTATTTGTCTCTCTTTTCACTTTCTTTTATTTTCACGCTGTGATCCACTGAGACGGCAAGTTCTTTTTTTTTCTTTTTTTAGGTTAATTGTCACTAGGTTGTCTGATCTTCTGACCAGGATTTGGTGATCCATTTATATCTCAAAATCCCAAAGAATCTTATGCGTTTCATTTTCTAGGAAGTATTCTCGTTTGTGCATATCCTATTTAGTAGTAAGGTAAAAATTCAATCTCTTGCACAATTAACAATGGATAGACCTTACCCAATCGTTCCGAGTTTTGTGCTAACTCGCTGCATTCGTTTACTATGAAATTAACCTTTTACTCTTTTTCTCCACCTACAATACAATAGCAAAAGTGTAGGTTATGTGGAGGAAAAGAGAAAAAAAAATGAATCTCAACTAATTGCAAAACAGAACAACGCCATAAGGACCAATTATATTCAAGCGAAAATCAATGACACAATAGATTCAGTTTCTTTCTTTAGATTTTCCTTTCTTAGCCATGTCCATGTCTTCTTGTGTGCAATATCGCTACTTTATCGTTTGAAATATTCATACAGGTGTTTTCTTTCTTATATCTGTTTCCTCGTTTCTGTTGTTTTCCTATTTGTAATTATATTACCGATGCTGTTAATGGCTGCTATAATTAATCATTTCTTTTTTTGCACTTTTTAAAGTATTCATCTAGTCTCTGTGTTGATGCATCAACGCAATACTTAATGCTGACGAATCCTCTTCCTCTTTTTTTCATGAAACATATAGTTTATGTCAACTCTTGTATGTAAAGCTTTGCACATTGTCATCAACTTTCATGTCTTTTGTCTGAGTTCCTCCCTTGTCCATTTTAAGAATACTCCTGATTATCTTACAAGAGAAACTACCCGAATGTTTATCCTTGGGATGAGAGTTCTGCTGCAGAGCTTGATTTCGAAAAGCTTTCTCGTTCTTCTGAGCTATTTCTTCTTAATTTTTGCTTCTCAATTGGTGGTCTTTCTACAGGACACTTTTGAGAATTCTAGCCGATTTTGACAATGCTGTAGCCTGCAGTCCATTCGAAGCACCCTAACTACAATTAGTATTACCGGCACTTTCATGTTCCATGACAAGATCCAAGTATTTGCCTTCTTTTTTTCTTTTTTTCTTTTTTTTTTTTTTGCTTTCGTTTTTACTCTTTAGTCCGTTGGAACAGCAGAAACCACTAAATTATTAGCTCTTTTTTTTTCTTGTTAATTAACACTAGGTCTGGTTCTCTGGCCGGGATCCGTTTGTATCTCAAAGTCCCCGTAATTATTATCATCCTTATCATTATTGTTGTCATAGATGATTTTGTAAACACATACACACACTATATATATATATATATATATATAATACGAATTTCTTAAGACAGAAATAGAAAAAGGTGAAAGCTCATATACCTTCCTAAAGCGTTACACACTTAAAACACGTCGCCAGCGTTCGATTGACCAAAATAGTATTTCACTAATTACTACTTTACTCTCCTCTCTATCGAAGGCCATAACTGGAACCAATGTCAGTTGTAATGAGGAATTGGGTTGTGAAACATGAAAAGGTGCGTGCGTACAATACTATAATTTCCATTAGTTTGATTATGAAATAAAAATTGTCACGCTAATTTTTGAGAGTTTAGTGTCACAGGAACGCAATTGTAAACAATTTATAACTGGGATTACTTATTGTGGAAGTGGACTTTTTGTTTCTTTTCTTTTTTTTTAGCGTACTACACGCAAGAGCACAGCAAATTGGATAGCAGTAAATTTCCATCTCAATTAAGATTTAAATACAAATCCATTGTTTACTCGCTGCAGGCAACAAAACAATGAAGACATAGGATTATCTCCTCGTTAATAGCTTATGCAAATGCTCCAACCTTGTGCGCGTATTATATCTATTTCATACATTAACTACTATACATACCAAAATGTTAACTCTTCTATATCCAATCATAATAGTAACGGTCAAGGTAAAGTCCCATTTTCTATACTTTTCAAAAATAAAATCAAATTATCCCATTATCTAGTCGTAAACCGTCAAGGACGAAGCTCCTTCATTACATTTCTAGGATAAATACGGGTGACTTGGCAATGGCTATTTTATCTCCCGATAACATGTGGCAATTTTTTTTTTTTTTTTTTTTGTGCTATATGGTACCAACAACATGGATTAATAACTGTCCTGATTTATTATAATTAGTAGATTTATGTATTTACAGAAGTTTTAAAGTGAGTTGAACACAACTCAATTGGGATTTGAACTCGGTTTGCCGATTTCATTTTCCAGAAAAAGAAAAAGAAAAGCAACAATAATAACGACAACAACAACTTGCCATTTAGTAGGGTTGGCTGTTGCAGTAGATCAAAGAGTAAATGTAAAGGAAAGTAAAACAACTGGCGAAATACCGAAATAGCTAAATGAAACATGAAGGTGACGGTGATACCAATGATAGCTGGAACTTTTGAAACGGTCTCACAGAATCCGAAAAAGAGAGACTTGGGAAATTGGTTTAGTTTGGTTTGATTCTTTTATTTAATGGTATATCAACCTTCGTGGGTTATTTAAAGCCAAAGCCATCTCGTAGCAGAACAGCCGTGGTACTATTCAACCCATAGTTGGGGGTAGAGGGGCATACCTTTCCCAAGAGTATGGAGGTGCCCGTGGTGTAGTCGTTATCGCCGTAGGAAATGAACACGGCGATACGAGTTCAAATCCTGGACGAGACTGATTGCATTTCACATAGCACTAATACCCTTGGGAAAGGTATGAATCCAATAATTCTCCCTCCAGCTATGGGTAAATAGTAGGACAGACTAGGTTCTTCAGCCATGGTTAGGCAACTAGTCTAGAAGGAAAACTCTGAATTCAAACCTGTTAAACTCCGCTTAAAAATTGACCTTGTGTCATATCCTGCCCGAGCGGAGGGGTTGGTAAATAGTACCTTTCCCAAGAGTATTAGTCCGAAAGTGAACGTAATAGCGTGACTGGAGTTCCAACTTGCATACCACGATGTCACAGTACGTTAGCTACTACCCCAATGGAACTTCTGAGGAAACGGAAGTTCGGGAAGAACTGAGACTGCCGAGAATAGCAAGAATACTTAGAAGAGTACTGGAGAGTTGAGGAAACTTGTTGTCACTTGAACTTCAGAGAAAACCACCAATTACTACGGGGGTAAAAAAAAACTCGTAAAGAGACGATAATAACAACAACAAAAAAAACAACAAAGATTTTATCAGTAGACATTCATTCTTTCATATCAGTTATTTTTATTATAAAGTTTCGACTGCTACTCTGTCCGGTCTTCTTCAGATGTTTGTTATATTTAGTAATTATTTCAGAATCTCGATTGAAACTTTTCTTACTTATATACCTGACATGTCTGTTCTCATTCCTTGGCAATTTCAGAATTTTTCTCTTCGCTTAACTATTCTTAATATTTTGAAATATTAAACCAAATGCAGACTTTTTCTTTCTTTCTTTTTTTAATTTAAACACTTTTTCCTTATAAGCACCACCCTCTTCTGTGTGGACACTGGACACCGTCTAGAGAACGACGCGGAATTATAGAAAAAGTGAAATAAAAAAATTGTCTATCTTCTAAGCGAAAAAAGTCTGCCTACCTTCAAAATCGGCATTCTAAATTCTCGCTTTTAATTAGAATAATTACACCAACAGTTGATACCGTTGGGTAATCCCAGACGTTTCCCTTATTTTATGATTCAAAATGATCCAAACATATTTCCTAAGATTCATGTTATATGTGGCCACTTTCGGGACATTTTTGTAATTTGTTTCATTTTGTAATGAGTTCCGTTCCCCATGTAAAGGGGATGCTGTTTATTTTTATTTAAGAAAAAAGTGAATATTTAGAAATATTTCTTTTATGGAATAGATATGTATTTTTCTGAATTGATATTCTCCACGCACTAGATAAAATCAGTGCTTTAAATTATTTTCCACAATGGGCTGCAGATTGTTCAAATACAATTCTAGATTAAGCTGGTGTGCTATTTGAAATATAAGCAAACAAGAACTCATGTAAAAATGATGATTTCAAAAGTTCGATTGATTGATTTTACTGGCATATCAATTCGTCTAGGGTTATTTTATGCCTGGAGGTTTTTAAAATGCGTCCATTTATATTTACATTTTTAGTGTAATTTCTTTAGAATTGCGTTTTTTTGTTGTTTTTTTTTTTTTTTGCACACGATTATATATCAAGTATTCATATCTAATACAAATAATTTGCACACAGATATACATTGAGAGTACCTGTTGGAATCCCATCAAAGTCGTATCAGAGTGAACCTGGGAGTAATGGCAATGAAGAGATACTTCCCACTCCACAAAGTTGGAGCCTCACCAGATGCAATTTAGTGAAATACCTAGGACACCCTTTTTTGAGAGTCTCACCTCTTTGCAGGGGGTATAATTAGCGTATTTGATACCAGGCTGACATATTAATAACAGCCAAAAGTTTGAGTATTTGTACCCCATTTCATTTGATATAGCATGGTAACAATAACATTGTACATTTTGTTGAATGTCTATTTGTTTCAGAAGTATCGTTTTTTATTTTTTATTTTTAATGAATTAGTTAATTTTTGCTCCGTCCCTAATAAACCATCACGAAGATACCGTACTACTCTCATTTGGCTAATTCGGCTACACCCTGCCTCGTCTGATATAAAAACAATAGGGATTTTGTCAAGGTGCCTTTTCAGCGTATAACACCATTTTCCTGATGGCTGAGATTGATCTAAACAAGAGATATTTACTTACCCTTGCTCGGAGATTGAATGTGGCAGAAGGCCATTTTTATTATTATTATAGGAGACCCCTACGTAAAGGTGGGATCACTGACAAAAATTACTCATTTTAAGGAATATCCCCTTTAGAGGTAACTTCAGAATCAGGGAGTGACCCTGAACTTATCCCTGTTGGGGCAATAGGTTTGTGCTGCTTTCATCTGTTGTTCAGCCAAGAATTCAAGAGGCGGTAATTGATATTTTTTATTAGACGGTACATCCAAGGATTTTACAAAGCTGAAAGAATTTTCATTTTCGATGCTATTTTGAAGTTACATAGAAAACTGACAGTTGCTCCTGATGTTTTCCGAAAGAAGAGACGATAGAACTTGGCATCAGTGTCATCGTAAGAGTTGCCAAAAAGAGATCGAAGACAACAACGAATTACCTTAATTCTGGTTGTGAATTCAATTATCCTGCTCAAAGACTGGTTTCTCACAAAGACTAGAAAGCCTCATTAGCATTGCTATAATCATTGGTTACATGGTACAACATGGCGCGCTTAGCGTAACAGTTATCATTGTAGGAAAAGGAATCGGCGACCCAAGTTCAAATCCTAGACAAGGCTTTTAGCATTTTCACTTCGCGCTAATGGCCTTGGGAAAGACATGAATTCATTTTTTTCTCCCTACCCACCATCTATGAGTAAGCAGTAGGACAGACTGGTTTATCTAATCTTAGCAAGGCAACCAATCTAGGAGAAAGAAAATTATAGATTCAAATCAGCAGTACTCAGCTTAAAAGTTGATCTTGTGTCACTTCCTACCCCTGACGGAGGGCCTGGGAAAATACATACAAAGTATCACCTGACCTTGGAAAATGTGGATTCATGCCTTTTAGAAAGACATTAGTAAGAAAATAACACAAACTACTACAACAGGAATTTGAACTTTATTCGACCAACTCGGCACCTTCGCATTTCATTTTACTTTTTGTTTCCTTCTTTTTTTTAACCGAATGATTGAAAAGCCAAGAAAATTATCACGTAACAATTACGCAAAACCCTCTTGTAATTCTTATGTTTAACTACTAAGTTCGTAGTTGGTTTTATTTTAATTGTAGAAAGCAAGGCGACATTCATCTAGGAATGCGAGCAATTTACACTTTAACCTGTGTGCTAATATAGAGCGGCAAAAAAAAAGACGGTATTTTAATGAGTCCTATGTGTCTGCGTGTTTCCGGACGATAATGGTTCTTAGTGAACATGGACAGAGAAATAGGTTCATAGTAAAGGTGTGACTGTCAAGAAGGTAATTCGATAGTATATCCCACATTTATTTATTTATTTACATAATATTATAATTAATTCTCGATAGGCATGATTCTAATTTGTAATAGGTTTAGTTTTATGGCATATCAACCACTGTAGGTTAGTTAATGCCAAATTCATAAGTATACATATAAACAGTTCTATTTCAAACAATTCAGATTAGCATAAGTACACAGTTTAAATGTCAAAAATAGTTCTTTTTTAAACAATTCAGTTTAGCATAAGTACAAAATTTAAATGTCAAAACAGTTCTATTTCAAACAATTCAGTTTAGCACAAGCACACAGTTTAGTTCTGTTTATCCCATAGACATGACCCTATCAGGTGCTACCACTCCGGGTTAGAGAGGACCTAGGAGTACTCCGCATTCCCCAAAGCTCCAGCACTGCTGGAACCTCACCATCAAATTGTTTAGTGTCATAAACAGGACACTCGTTGGGGGAGTCTTACCCCTCTGCAGAGATGCAGTCGGTGTATTCTGCAGCCCCAACCGACTGGGCCAGGGCATTGTCCTGTTTACAAATCTAATCATATATATACCAACCCCTCCGCTCGGGCAGGATATGACACAAGGTCAATTTTTAAGCGGAGTTTAACAGGTTTGAATTCAGAGTTTTCCTTCTCCTAGACTAGTTGCCTCACCAAGGCTGAAGAACCTAGTCTGCCCTACTATTTACCCATAGCAGGAGGGAGAATATTTGGATTCATACCTTTCCCAAGGGTATTAGTGCTATGAGAAATGCAATCAGGATTTGAACTCGTGTCGCCGTGTCCATATCCTGCGATGATAACCATTACAACCACGGGCACCAAAATCTAAACCTATTTACCAACCCCTCCGCTCGGGCAGGATGTGACACAAGGTCAATTTTTAAGCGGAATTTAACAGGTTTGAATTCAGAGTTTTCCTTCTCCTAGACTAGTTGCCTCACCAAGGCTGAAGAACCTTGTCTGTCCTACTATTTACCCATAGCAGGAGGGAGAATATTTGGATTCATACCTTTCCCAAGGGTATTAGTGCTATGTGAAATGCAATTAGTCTCGTCCAGGATTTGAACTCGTGTCGCCGTGTCCATATCCTGCGACGATAACCATTACACCAAGGGCACCTCCAAAATCTAATAAGCTTTTAAAAAATAGCTCTCGGGTTCAGTCTGAAACAATACAACAATTCTATAAGCCGGCAGGGCTTAGAAAATGCTAATTGTATATCCAGTAAACCTCTCTCCCCCACACATACACATACACAAAAAGAGATACCCTGAGTATGACACTAAACTGCATCTGATGATGAGGCTCCAGATCTGGAGAATAAGAAGTACCCTTTTATAGCCATTACTCTCAGGTCCACTCAGACCCGAAATGATAGTACCTGTTAGGGTACCATCTATGGTTCAAATAGATTTGTTTAAAAATGATTCATATTCGATAAGACCGTATGAAAAAAAATCTTCAGAAACAACTACACAAAAAATGTAAATGTGAATGCAATTCCTTAACTTTTAGAAATAAAATAATCCTAAACGAGTTAGCATGTTGTTAAGATTAATCAATTGATAATTTTATGAAAAAACATTATCTTGACCAAGGAATACCAACTATTAAGCAATGGTTAGCAAGTTATACACTCCTGTAGCGAGTTCAATCCTCAATAGGCTCCGAGTTAAACGAAATAAAACTTCAGACATCAGTAGTCAATATTTGAGCTGAGTTAAAAGTTATGATTTCAGGCAGATCATGTCTTATTTACTTGAAAAATTGGTATAAAATAATTTCCTTTCTTTTATTCTCCACTCCACAAACATATACATTGTGTTATACTAATATTTAGTAAACACCCAATTAACAAATTTTTTTTTTTTTTTGTTTTCGTTGTTGTTTTTAATGTTCATTACTTTCTCACTTATATCGCTATTCATCAGTATCTCCCCGCCTTAATAGAGAGGAGTAGAATATTTCTAGAACCTCTTAAAGAAGGTAAGACATCTTTTTAAAAAAGGGGGGGAGGGCATCCTGTCTATGACACTAAACTGCATACTTGAATCCATATAAATTGTGTACAAATTATTAGTATTAGATAGGAATACTTGAAACCACTGAACTATGCAAATTATTAGGATTAGAAATAGTTATGTACATTTTCTTTTTTTAAGTAGAGGAATTATATTGCAAATTGAATCACCGTGACCTGAAAATCCGGCAAACACTTGCGCGTGACATACGGGACTACTAGTTCCGAATATCGTACACAAATGTTCGCTGGATTTTCTGGTCATGGTGAAATCCATTTACAGAAATAGTTATAATTGTTTACAAATAATTATTATAACTAGTCACTTGAAACCACATAATTGCTTGAAGAAAAAAACCTGATTCTGAATGAAATAACCCAACAAGGGTTGACATGCCATAAAACTAAACAACCAGAATAATCAGCAGTATCTTCTAATTTTCTTATTTGGTTCTGTGCTAAACTAAGCTGAGTAAATATCTATATTTTGTTGATTACTGTTTGATCTTGTAAGAGAGTAATGTGTAATCTTTTAAATCACCGAATAGTTCGACTTGATCATCTCAGCAGTAATACTGGGGGGGGGGGGATCGACAAGTCACGCCACTCCTGAGAGGCAAAATATTAAGAAAGAAAGAGACGCTCAATATGAGCAGTTTCTTTTTTGTTTTTTTAACAGTTTTCTTTTTTGTTTTGTTTTTTATATCTTAGAGAAAAAACTTTCATGTCTGCAGTTTATCGTAATTGAACATAAAAGATGCTATAATAAAGGTTTGCTGAATGTATATAAGAACGATGCAGTAATTCAATCTGAATATGGCAACAATGCAGTCATTCAACACACAGATTCACGTACATAACGCACACTGCTGCAATATCATTTTATTCATTAAAATACCTATTTAGTGATATCAAATAATAAAAATAAAAATGTTAAAACTGACACCACAAAATATGTTTAAATGCAATGAATAGCAGTGTAGCACTATGTGGGAGGGCTGCCAAAGCAGATGATTTCTTTGTCTGTTTTGGCGCGAAACCAGACAAAGGATTCTTGGACCTGAAATCTCGCCGTATCCGGAAGTGAGAAGGGGACGCGAAAGGGAGTTGACGCCGCGACCCGGCAGAGGACAGTTGATGTTGGACAGCAGAGAGGCGAGCAGCAGAGAGTTGGCGTGGAACCACGGACAGGGGTAGTCAACACCGGACACCGGAGCAGAGAGGCGAGGCAGCATGGGATAGGGTCCAGCGACAGTGAGTCAAGATGAGTCTGATTCCAGTAGCTTTGTGGAATTTTCGCTAGTAACCCACGCTAGCGTTAGTCCATATATGCTATCAGGAATGCAAAGTGTTGCATACCTTCCTCTGCTCTTGGTTAACCCCAAGCTTTGTTCGTGTTTGTTCGTTTGTCCTTCTATTTTCTCCGTTCCCTCGATCGTATTCTTGTGTAGGTAAAGAAATGTGCGTTACCCCCTCGAACCACTAGTTGATCACCGGCCGGCGTAAGAAGTGGAATGGTTAGAAGACTGAGATAATGTGGTTAGGGTGAGGGTGTAACGTTTACAGCAGCAGTGTTTTAAGAAATGTTTCGATTGTCTACCATTGAAATGATAGGGAAGAATGAGTCCTTTAGCTTTGGTACGGCAACCGGTCAAGAAGGAAATTTTCTGAATTCAAACCAGCTGAAAAATTGAGCTTGTGTCGCATCCTGTCCGTGATGGTTTGAATGAATACATACAGAAAACATTCTGTTAGTGTGAAGAGGAGTCTCTGAGACGTAGTAGCTAACATGCTGAACTGCGAAATCAGAGTAAGCGAGTTCGAACTCCAGTCGCGCTATTATGTTCACTTTCGGACTAATACTTTTGGGAAAGGTATGACCCCCTCTTGTCACTCCATCTAAGGGTTGAATAGTGCCACTACTGTTCTTCCACAAGGATGGCTTTGATATTAAATAACACACGAAGGTTGATATGTCATTAAACAAAGAAATCAAACCAGTCTGTTCTCGTCACCAAGTGGAAATTTCACAGCGAAAATTAAATGTGGAGTCACAACGAATTCATAATTATCATGAAATTTGGACTGATCTAATCCATTGATGAGAATTATCTCTATGTAACTGATATTACTGATCAAAGAGGCGTGTGTAGCGTAAATGTTTATCTTTGTAGAAAAGGGAATCGGTGAGCAGAGTTCAAATCCTGGATGAGGTTGTTTGCGTTTCACCTCGCGCTAATACCCTTAGCAAAAACATGAATCTATCTCTTCTTTCTCTAGCTACGGATAAATAGTAAGTTAGAATGGGTACTCTAGACTCGGTGAGTCAACCAGTTCAGGAGAGGGGAAAATTCTAAATTCAATGATTTGAATTTCGCTAATTTTCAATACAAACAAGGAGACAATTAAAACTTTTGATCTCATTCTCCTTCCAGTTGACCTTGTGTTAAGCTTAGTAAAATAAATAAATAAATAGATAATACCAAAAACAACAAAAATGGATTTTATTATCAATTTCTCGATAATGAAAATTGAAACCGATACGCTCGGCGCCTTTCCCCAAACAGGATGTTTTTCTAGTAGATCATAGAACACTCCTAATGCACGTGTCTGCAAAGAAAACGACCTTAAAAAGTGGAAGTGCAACTTGCTTTCAGAACTAAACGACCGAGAGACATGCCAATTAATGGAACCAAGCAAACCAGGTCTTGCTCTCTTGATTTCCTGCTGTCTACATCAAAACAACCACCGAATAAAATTTCCCATGCTGTAGACACATTGAAAGACAGGCTCACTGCAATTTCTAGAATAAATTTAATTTTTGGAAACAAAGAATTTGGCAGGAATAAGATCATAGTTTGCGAGATGAGGTAGATTTCCATTGCTCATAAGAAATATCCTCTAGTATATTTCAAGCTTATATTTACTAATCTTAGTGTGGCACAGGGACACATTATCGGAGCACTCATACATACTAACCCATCCTTTACAGCAAACAGCCTCTACCAAATGTCTGGCCAATCCTTTCGCAGAAAGGTGATTTTTTAATCCTTGTAAAATGAGGAAATTATTTTCAGAACACTTTAAAATTGGAAGGTATGTTCAAACCAGTCAGTTAATATATATATAAATAAATAATCATGTGTATATATATATATATATATATCATCATCATCATCACCATGTCGTGCTGGTAGCATGGATATCCCTGACCCTCTCTCGCCACTTTTCCTTATCGTTCATCGCCTCTCGCAGATCTTCTGGACTACATCCCGTATCCTCATATATATATATATATATATATATATATATATATATAAAATCATGTATATATATATATATATATATATAAATAATCATGTATATATATATATATATATATATAATTGATCATATGTATATATATATATATAATTGATCATGTATATATATATATATATATATATATATATAATTGATTATGTATATATATAAATATATAATTAATCATATATATATATATATATATATATATATAATTAATCATGTGTATATATATATATATATAATTAATCACGTATATATATATATATATATATATATATATATATATATAATTAATCACGTATATATATTGTTATGGGGCCGTTACCGACCCATTGATGGACTCTTCCAAATCCTACATCAATCGAGAGCCAAGTACTTTTGTCGTTGTGATGAATGGTCAGCCGGTCGTAAAGACTGGATATACGACTGACGAGTAAACCTAACTTACGCCACCACTTTTCTCTGTATCTTGTTACTTCAATATATCCTTAAACTTATACCGTGTTCCGAGTTATCTTTTCATGGTCCCAAATAGGGTCCACATCATATATATATATATATATATATATATATATATATATATGTATACATATATATACGTGGTGCATTCAATATGTTTCCAGACTTTTTTTGTACAGGCATTTAAAATTGTCGTAGACTCTTGAAAATTCAGTACGTTATTGCTATACATCTTATGAGATCACATGATTTCAGGTTCAAATGAACAACTACAGCTGGAATTGGAATGCACCCTACTAAAACCTGACAGTCACAGCTGGTGAATTTCAAAAATGCAATCTGGACGTGAGGACAGTTTAGAAGAGTGATATGCAATAAAATTCTGTTTTAAACTTGGAAAAAATACCACAGAAACGTATGAAATGTTTTAGACTGCTTTTCGACCATCTTGCATGAATCGAGCATCAGTTTTTGAGTGGCATAAGAGATTCAAGGAAAGCAGAGTGTCTGTGAGGGATGATGACAGGTGTGGGAGGAGTAAGGAAGTCAATACACCAGAATTGATTGTCCAAAGGGTTTGGGTTACAATGTTGAGGTTTTAAGAGAGTTCAGGAAGAGATTCCGTCGGAAAAGGCCAGCACTCTTCAAGTCGGGTCAGTGGCATTTCCAGCAGGACAATGCACCAGTCAACAACTCCATCCTTGTTACAGACTATTTGACCAAGATGGGCATCAAGACAGGTCCTCACCCTCCCTAGAGTCCAGACCTTGCTCCCTGTGACTTTTGGTTATTCCCTAAGCTCAGAGGCTGTCGTTATGAGACAATTGAGGAGATGAAAGAGGCTGTGATGAAGGTCATTGACATGCTCACACAAGAGGACTTCCATGAGGCCTTTCAGAAGTTGTTGGAACGGTACAACAAGTGCATTGCAGCCGGGGGAGATTACTTCGAAGGGGACTAGAGTTTCATGTGTGTACTATCAATAAAAGTGCCCATACGAAAAAAGTCTGGAAACTTATTTAATGATCCTCGTATATATTACATGTTAGTTGTCTAAATTTCTGAGACGAAGTTTGATGATTTTTTTCATTAAGAGTTTTCGGACTATTGTTTTCATCTTTATTCTTATTTCCACAACGATTCGGCCGATATGTCCTCCGGCCTTCTTCAGGTGTTTGTCGAACTCGGGAACCCACACGGAACTTCGAACTACGTTGAACTAGAGTTGAACCACATTATTGAATCCACAGGGGTAACCTGTTCTGATTCCGTTAGCCATAACTGGGTTAAGTATTCCTGTATTGTTACTCGCCTGCTGTCAGGATTGAACCTGCAAACCTCCAGATGATTGTCTTCTTAGAAGCTTAGGGAACTAACGCCTATAACCGTTACGCTATGTGTCTTGTTGAATCTTTGGGATTTATAAACTTAATGTTCTTACTTTTTCTATTCTAATATTATCTATGATTCTTTTACCTGTGCTCATATTCAGATTTGTTTTATGTTTTTTTTTTTAGTCTTCTTAATTATCGGTTCCCATATTGTATTCAACTCTATACTTGGTCTACTCAGCAGGTCATTGTAGCCCAACATATGTGCTGATTCCTTGAGGCGTCTAATCCTCCAGTGTTTAGCCCTATCAATTATTTTAACTTTATCCCATAAGAGCAGATGGTTTCCCTTTTCCTTCCGCCATACCCGACTTTTCAATCTCACCTCGTACTACTGCCTTCCGATGTTCTTCTAGCCTTACTTTTTGTGGGCGACCTGTCTCACATTTGTATATTTTACCACAACTGCAAGGGATGGAGTAAACACAGTTCTTGATCATGTTGAATTCCATTGGTAGCTTGACCTGGAAGAAATCTCTCCAGAGAGTTGAACCACTTGTGAATACTGTCCTGATGTCATATGGACTACATATCTTTTGGATCCTTTTGGTTAGTCCTTTGATATAGGTCAGACATACCGTGGTGAGTTTTCGGGTATTGTCCTCTATCCTCCTATCTAGGTTTCTTGGAGCCGATGTTATGCGCTCTGGGTAGTTGTTACGATGGAGGTTGTCTCAGATTAATCATTTCTTCTTGATATGCATCAGTATCGCTACTAATGGTTTTTGCTCGATGTTTTAAGCAACGGACTTCTTTCCCCTTTTACTAACTTTACCGTATATGGATGATGGGAGTTGAAATTGAGGTACTGTCCGGTGAAGGTGGGCTTACGATGCACAGATGACAAGAATCCTTGTTATGTGCGTGTTACTAATATATCGAGGAAGGATAATTTGTTGTCTTGCTCTCTCTCTCTCTCCCTAATGAACTGTATAGATGGTCGGATTGAGTTCATGTGATCAAGTAATATCTGAATATCTTCCTGATGAGGCCAGAGAATAAAAAAAAACAAATCTGAATATGAGCACAGGTAAAAAAAATCATACATAATAGTAGAATAGAAAAAGTAAGAACATTAAGTTTATAAGTCCCAAAAATTCCCTCTGAATTGTCCAGCAGGACACATAGCGTAACGGTTATAGGCATTGGTTCCCTAAGCTTCTAAGGAGACAATCATCAGGAGATTGTAGGTTCAATCCTGACTGCAGGAATACTTAACACTTGTACCCAGTTATGGCTAACGGAATCAGAACAGGTGACCTCTGTGGATTCAATAAAAGACGTAGTTGGAAGTTCCGTGAAGGTTCCCGAGTTCGACAAACACCTGAAGAAGGCCGGAAGACATATCGGCTGAAACGTTGTGGAAATAACCATAAAGAAGAAGACAATAGTCTGAAAACTCTTAATGAAAAAATATATACATGGTAGTGTCTGTGACCCTGGGTTTCATGCTTTACGCATTAGTCAGACGCAAAATTTGGTTCATTATTAACTCACTAAGTGAGCTAGTGATAACCATAAACCTCTACAATATATATATATATATATATATATATATATTTTATGGTATATATAATATATATTTTATATATTAGATTTATATATTTAATAAAGGAGTAGCGTCCATCCTTACACTTCGGTGTAGTAGCAATTGAAAAAGAAGCCTTTTGGTCGCCCTCGGCTACAGTCACCAACTTTACTTTTTTTTATTTAATGCTATGGCATTAAATATATAAATCTAATATATATTTATTTATTTTATATTATATAATAGCTCTATCTCAGATATTGAGTACTCTCCAAATTATATCGCACTTGGTTTGCCATAAACCCACAAAGTGAATTAGTGACAACCAACACTGTTGCAATATATATATATATATATATATATATATATATAACATCAATATATATATATATAACATCAATATATATATATATATAACATCAATATATATATATATATATATATATATATATATATATATATAAATATAACATCAATATATATATATATATATATATATATATATATATAAATATAACATCAATATATATATATATATATATATATATATATATATATATAAATATAACATCAATATATATATATATATATATATATATATATATATATAACATCAATATATATATATATATATATATATATAACATCAATATATATATATATAACATCAATATATATATATATATATATATATACCTTATAAAATCATATAAAAGTAAAACCTTTAAATATTGCGCATATTTTTTGTAATAATATTTATTTCAGCAAACCCTATATTTTTTTAAAATGTTAGATCTGCATCTTCAGACAAGGAAATAAGGAGAAATTTGTAATGAAAATTTCGAAAAACCCACAAAATTCCGACCACCCTTCCTCTCTAACCAAAATTTCATCATTTTTTGTTTTTTAAATTAAAGACCAGGCCATTTTTTTTCCTGTCTGGTTGACAAATGACATTCAAATCCTGCATCAAAATGTATCAATTTTTGACTCCTTTTTCCTTTTCACCTCATTTTTATATAATGGCAAACAAACCCAAATGAAGGAAATAAATGAAAAATAAAATAATAAATGAATTTGAAGAGAGAAAATTATCTACTAAAAACAACTTATTTAATAACCTCTTAAAATTAAATATTATAAAAAAATATTATGTAGTATATTAATTCTATTTTATTAAAAAAAAATTTTTAAATTGTCATACCAATATTTTTTATACTATTCAATATAATTCATCACATAAATAAAGTAAAATTAAAAATTATACCAGTTACTGTTATTATCTAAAATTATGATAAAATACAACATAATATTATATATCCTCAAGGTTACAATTGTATTTTACACATTATCATAATATTCATATTATTACTGAACCTTAAAACCTTACATTTGTAAATAAAATCATACCAAGTATTATAGATGATACCATATTAAGAATTATCACCACAATTAATATTGCTATAACAATTATTACTACTAATCATCAAACCTATATTATAAACTAATCAACTCATTATTATTGTAAATATTAATAACATCAATGGCAACAAAAACTATAACGGACATCATCAACTACCACAATATGTTATTACTTAATATAAGTAATTAACAATTATTGGAGGTAGGTGGCTGTACAGCAGCTGTTTTTTGGGATATTGCTTCTAGGACTCGTAGCATTCTCGTGCAATTGCCGTCAAGCTTTTTCTCCGGACGCTTAGTCAGCGTCCATGAGGTGCATTCATATAGTAGTGTGGACACGACCGCTGCTTTGAAAAAATTGCATTTTAAAACCATCCAAATCAGAAATGCAGAAGACTGCTGGAGAAGTAAAGACGAGCTCATTAGCGACGTTCTCCTGTGGAATCCTTCACACGGACGAGCAGGTGTTGGACGACCAGCTAGAGCATATCTACAACAGCTCTGTACGGACACAGGATGTAGTCTGGAGGACTTGCCGGAAGCGATGGACGATAGGGATGAATGGCGACGGAGCCCGAGAAATCCATACAAGCGGCACGAACTGATTATATATATATATATATATATATATATATATATATATATATATATATACAGAATATTGATGGAAATAGTTTCTGTGGAGCATATGCAGAAGTATCTCAAAGTGCAACATTATCAAACAGACTTCTTCGAATTTGCTTGACATCAACTCATTGAATTCCCGCCAGTTTATGTTTGCTTTTAAGTGCGTAACATACACAATTCACTAAAGATTGAAATATCATCAGTCTCTTATTAATGGATACATCTACTTGATAGTCTTCTTTAGCTGAGTAGCATTACATCCAAGTCGATCAAGTCAGTATGCAACTACGAAGGTTTTTTTAATAGATTGAAACATTATTAGTAAATGTTATTAATAGTAGTAGTTTACTAACAGAACGTAGATTTCTAATCTCAAGTTACTGATTTTAGCCAGAACGCGATGAAATAAGACCTTGCACCATACTTATCTCAAAACTAGCACAGTATCCGTGAAAAATGTAGAGATTATTTACGTATGGATTAGCGTGTGGGAATAAATAAAAATGAATAAAACGAAAATAAAACAAAATTAAATTTAAAATAAATACAAAAAATGCAGAAACTACCAGAAGCCCCTGACAGAAAAAGGGACGACGCATGCGCAAAGAAGGAACCCTCTAGGCCAAAGAAAGAACCCCCTTCTCTTTCAGCAGTGACAACACCTAAATCTTTCTCGCTACTGGTGGGAGGCGCCATGCGTCCGTCTCTATACGACGCGTTGGCTAACCTTTCCACTAGTAGCAGCCGCCTCTTTTACCAATGGCTCACGACTAAAAACATCAAATAATGGACTCGTCAGAATCCCAATTAAGACACCATATAATGGACTTAACGACTAACACATTTTAACACCTTGACTGGGAGATGCAACCATTTCATTTGTATTCAGAAAGAATTTCCTCACCTACTGAATGGTTGTTGAACCCAAGAAATAAAGGCAAAATATAAAAGATATATTGGCCTCCTGTCTTCTCTTCCTGTCTTCTTTCATATAATTCCTTGCAGCTTTCATATCCAAAAAGTTAAACCAGCAAGATAACATGGGGTAAGAATAGAATAACTCAGAATGGAATCAGATATCAAACAACAACCCAAATACCTTGAAACTCCATAAGCACCTAGGATCAAAATATTAGTCCTATGGAAAATATTTTACACACACACACACACACACACACACACACACACTATATATATATATATATATATATATATATTGACCATAAGTACACATCTTACATTTTTTTATGAAAAATAGATTTTCTTAAATAAAGATAGCAGAATTTTATTATATCTAGTGGAACATTAAAAATTAAAATGGATATTATTAGTTATTTATTACCTAACGCCACAGCGTCGAAACTCTTTAAGAACAAATAAAAATGTATTTTTAAATAGAATTGCGTGGCTATATACCGAGGACATATTTATTTTGGGGGCTGCTACATATTCATATTTTATGTTACAGAGTTTAAGTCAATTCAATGAAACAATATTCTCCTCTCTCTCTCTCTCTCTCTCTCTCTATATATATATATATATATATATATATATATATATATATATATTCATTGTGTTATATACGCGGGTCTTTCAAAAAGTCGAAAGCCTCATTCAGAAAGAAGAGTCATAGCTGACATTTTTGTTGTGGCAACATATTACAACTTTTTATAAAACTAGAAAACTAATTCAGATTTCAGTCTTAATTTCTCTGTAGGTGAAGCTTATATATAGGTTAGAGGTGTGCGACAAATTTAAAATCTGGGCGAGGCTTAAGACTTTTTGAATGACCCTCGTAAATGTAGACAAACGCCATAAAGAAGCTAACATACCCACACTGGATTTTTTTTTTTTTTGGTCGGGATCTAGGGTACATATATAAGATAATCTTGTCCCTAATTTAGTTGTGAATGAACGCCCTAATACAATGGTTAGCAAGTCGTCGATGCCTACTTCGGTTTTTGCTGGGGGTAATATAAAACAGACATGTAACAATTGTTTATAAAGAATTTAATGATTCGTAACTTGACCCAGCTGGTTAGTGAGTGATATATGGCTTCCGTCTTCACTAGATATCTAAATAATGTAACCTCGAGACAAATGCAACCTAATTTAAGTAACTAAAAATAATATTCCACACATTTTTTAGATTTATTTACCATCTTTTTTCGTTAATTTTGTCTTTAGTGCCACCAAAAAGGAATTACAGTGAAATTAGAAAAACAACACTTATATCCAGGTCCTCACGAATTTTGAGATGACCTACAACCATTTTATGAGTTGTTAGGACTACTGAATACTAAATGTAAGAGGAGCTCCTGAAAAATTCAAATGTTTTATAAACATTACAACATTAAGTTAGTTTTCAACAGCTCAACCACTCGTCACAATCTCCTTACAAGAATCGGTGCTTCGTGGAAGCAAAGTTTGACGAAAAATATAATGAAAGCATGTCATATCCAAAAAGGCAAGAGAAAATCTAGAGGAAAAAAGGGCCGCATTATCATCTTTGGAATGAAATTCAAATAACAGGTAATGATTAATTGATTTTAAGGGCATATCAACCCATCTAAGATTATTTTATGCTTAGAGGTAAGAGGATCGCGTTCATTGTACATTCATATTTACTTTTTTGTGTAGTTGTTTCTTAAGAGCTTCTTTTTTTTTTGGCACTCCGCCCTATCGAATACGAATAATTTCAAACAAATTTGTTTGACACTTCGAGGAGACCCTAATAAGTACTACGACTCTGGATCAGAGTGGACCTGAGAGTAATGGCAATAAAAAAGTACTACACGAACAGATGCAGATGCAGTTTAGTGTCATACACAGAGTACCGATTGTTTTTTTTGGGGGGGGGTCTTACTCATCTGCATGAGATACAATCAGCGTATTCTACACACCACCAACAGGGAGAAATAACAAGTCATGTGAGAAAATTAAATAAAGAGGCATGTATTATTCTTTGAAATAAATATGTAAGCCAATTAAGAGGTGGTTTCCTTTGCTCAACTTGGAAAGAGTTGGAGCATAATATCCCAGTGTATATTATGGAATTCTCTCTATTACACGGGCGTTGGGTATAGTATTGTCTGTATGGCTTGACGAGAAGAAACCAATCCACTCAGCTTTAGTAACCGTCTTTTCTATTTGGCATTTGCTTAAAGGAATGAAAACCACCATTTATTGGTGCGATTCTGGTCTTTACAATAAACTTTGAATTACAATAACGATTTATGGTTGAAGAGGGGGGTGAAATGTGCTGCCCAGCACGAGAATTGAACTCACAACCTCCAGGTTATGTATAATATCACTCCTCTTAGTTGAAATGCTTCAGCCAGTGCAGAAGTATAAAAGACAGGACAGTTCTTCTCCAAGGACAACTTTTTCTTTTGCCTGGAGAATTTTAGCCACTCAATTTAAACGGAGTTATTGGGTGATAAAGTGGATTGGTTTGGTAAAGGCATGAATCCATGTTCTCTTTCCAGCTATGGGTATGTAGTAAGGCAGACTGGGTTCTTTAGACTTATTTAGGCAACCAGTCTAGGAGAAAGAAGACTGAATTCAAATTAGCCTTGTGTAACATCCTGCGGAGGGTTTTCTGTTGTCTTTATGGTTTGAATTCAAAGTTGTCCTTCTCTTAGACCAGATGCCCACCACTATGATTAAAGAGCTCAATCGTGTCTGCTATACCATAGAAGAGGAAGGAAGAGATGGATTTCTATCTTTCTTAAGGACATTAGTTATAAGTGAACACGGCCTCAGCCGAATTTGAACTCGGGTCGCTGATTCCATTCTCTGCGTCGCTCAACATTACACCATATACACCACCATTTGTTAATAAATGCTTGAAATTTTTACACCCCCTTGACACTATTATTTCTGGTGCCATTGATTGGGTGGGATAAGTATTAATAATCCATCATCATTACTTTTTATAATACATTTTAATTTTACTCGATGTCGCTAACAAGTATCCAGCTAATCTCTAGACATTAAGTAATGGTTTTATTTCTTGTTGAAAATCAGTGGCCTTATCTCCCAATAATACTTTAAGCGAAGAGTGAAGGCGTTAATAAAAAAAAAATTACAAACGGATATACATCGCAGCTGATGTCTGCGTCAAAACAGGTAAAATTAAATCAATGTCATAGAGAAATTCCAGTCTAAGAAACAACGCATCACAGAAAGCTAAAGACAATTCTACAAATACGATTTGTGCATGTCAGTACGCCGATTCTATTCTGTTTCTTAACTTAATAAACATTTCTATTCGATCATAATATCAATTTGAATAAACATTAGGTTTCATCACGAATCAATGCAAAACGATAGGACATGTTTATACTAAGACGAGTCAAAGGTTTCGCAATATTTTGTTACGTGTGTAACGATATGAGCTGACGCCAATTGGAAGGTGATCAGGTTCATTTCTAGGACAGAAGCTAAGAGAAGCGAACTTGGCTGATTCAGTCAAGCGGAACCGACTTATGACTGATAAGTTTTGGGTGATTCTGACAAGATAAACATTGAGTCAATATAAAAAGACTCCAACGTTTCGTCCGGATGGACGGATGCAGACAGACTCTAGACAGGCGATTTCACTGTTTGGACTTGCTCAGAGTTCCTGCATTAGACATATTCACCACTGCCTTTTCCTAAAAATCTCTGCTTAAATGACAGCACCACCTATTGCAAATAAAGCTGCAACTGCTAAAATTTATCGTCCGGGCTCTCCTTTATCACGACGGGGTTTTTCAAGATGATTTTGGCCATTCCATTTTAGTCGGTATCCAGATCGGAAACAAAAAATAAGCCTCTGGTGATATTCAGACTAGCATCCCTTATTTTTGCGGCTGCTGCCTTATCGATTAAGTTAAGAAAATCAACTGGTTAAAGCGATCCATATCTAGAAATATAATCTTTCTTAATTTTCTCTAAATGCACTATACACCATCACCTTTGCATACGAGGATCAGCTGAAAAGTTCATTGGCTGATCAAGATACTCTCATGGAATGTAACTAAATGAGGTTTATTTTGCAACATATTCTCGTTTGTAGTCCATACACTTTTTTCATCAAGTCATCAATAGCAGATATAACCCAATCACATGAACTTTTCAGCTTAATCTCGTACACTAATAGCATTTAATACAATAATATTCGGATTTCTTAGATGAAGCCTTAGTACTAAGGTGAATTCTCGAGATTGCCGATCGAAAGAATGTAAGAAAAAATTCCCAAAATTTCGTCTCCCCTAAGGGTGTTAAACCGAAGCCGTACTTTTTTAGACCTTATTTTTCCGATGAAGGTATCATTGGGAACGATGAAAAAATTTTGGTACGCGGACCAAAGCGGCTGTGTTTACTAAATATGGGCATTTTTTGAATATCTGTATTAGCAAAATAAGGTTTTAAAAAGTTCGGCTTCGGGTTACCCTTAGCATGTTTTTAAATCTGGCCTAATACTTTATTTCTCTGCTGGAAAAGAAAGAATCAGCTGAGTGTGTAACGGAGTGAAGTCTATTCTTACTGACTATTCTCTGTTATAAAAACCAGCGAATCTGACTTTGTTTTAAATTGGTCAGCAACGATCACAAAGATTCGACAAATACCCACAGGCTTAATGGAAACTCTTTCGTTGCACTGACAGTCATAAAAAAACAGTGAATCATTATCAACTAACGAGAAACAAAGGGACAAACAATTGGACAAGTCACGCATGTTCCACATCCTTTATCAAATAAAGGAAACAATCACAATAAATTAGCATGCAAGATGTAATACGAACCACGTCCTGTGAATATTTTAGATGTAGTATTATTACTATCCGCCGACTCTTTTGGACGAGAATCCTCGTCATTTCAGCTAATGTCCTCTTCGGAAATCAAACGTTTTAAAAGGGGCGTTTTTAGTTGGTTTTTTTTTTGTTTGTTTGTTTTTGTTAGGTTGTTTGGGGTTTTTTTTTTCGTTTTTTTTTTATTGTTTTTGCGGGGAGGGGTCCAAGTGTAACTTGCTCGATGACAAGACTCAAAAGCTGTCACTCGTCATTCTTGTTCAGATGACGAATGAAATTGACAATAATCAATTTGGTTCACACGTTTATTACTTGAATGTTTTAATCTAATTAGCCCGGCCTGTTCGGTGGGTTTCAAATATTGCTTATATATAAAATTCTTTGCATCTTCTTCAGTTTACATTAAGCCTCTCAAAGAAACTTCTAAACCGTTAAAACCCCTCAAAAAAGCGTCTGATTCTGTCATTCTTAAAAACCAAACCGACATTTTGAATCTAACTAAATTTCTTAAATCCTAAGAGACTGCTAATAGCCAATCAACGAGTACCAATGCATTTTCCACAGTTTCTCAGGTTTGCTTCAGCAGTGGTACACTTTGACATTTCACTTGTAAATCAATTCTCTGGGATCGAGGTTGGTAGTGGGCCATTGCATCCCACAAGTCGGAGTACCATGATGTTCTCATTCCCTTTTCGTTTTGTTTTTTGCTCGTGCTTGATGTCCTTCAGAAGAATTTGAATTTGCAACATATTTTATGTCAGTCTATCCAGACAATGTTGTACAGTTTCTTCATCATATCAAGTGGAAAAAATGAAAATTACAAGAATTTGGGAATACTGGAAACGGACATTATCAAACAAGCGGGGATGAAAGAAAAAATAAGAAAAGAGTACCTCAGACGAACGAGAAAATTTCTCGAAACGAATTTCGTCAAAGATATAAACACCAAGAGAGTTCCCCTTGTAAGATACTCAGGACCATTCTTAAAATCGACAAGGGAAGAACTCAGACAAATGGACTAGAGGATAAGAAAGTTGATGATGATACACAAGGTCTTACATTCGAGTAATGACATAGACAGGCTACATGTGTCTAGAAAAGAAGAAGGAAGAGGACACGTCAGTATTGGAGACTGCGTTGGTGCATCAATACGACGACTTAAGGACTACATTAAAAATTGGAAAGAAATACTGATTAGATCACTGACAAATTAAGGACAAACAGAACAACAACAAAAACTAGTAAACAGAAATAGAAAAAAAAAACTGTATGGATATTTCAAGCGACAAACTGGTGAAATCCCCCACGAGAACAGCTGGACATGGCTATGAAAGGGAAAACTTAAGAAAGAAACTTAACCTCTTGTAATAGCAGCATAAAATAACACAATAAGGACTCACGATAATGAAGGGATAATACCAAACAGAAAGGCAAGTGTGGGTTATGTAGTGACAAAGACGAAACGATTAAAAGTCAGTCGGGAACCACACTCGAAAGGAAGATGATATTCAGTAATTTGCGAAAAAAAAAATGAGATAATTTTAAGGCAGCGGCAAATTTAGCATAACAGATAAATTCACTGGTGGGTAGTAGTCCCACTACAGTGAGCACTCTTGGATTTTGGATACATAAAACATCTGCGGAAGTATAATTTAAAGGTGGCAGTTCTTTTCCAGCGTAGCAACATAGGTACCAAGATTAATATCACGTTAAGAGAGATAGAAACTGGGATTGAGATTCTAAAAGTTAGTCGAAGAGAAACGATTGCATGAATGATAAAGCCCTGAATGGGTGCCCACGCTTGGTAGGGGCCCCAGAAAGGCAGGTTTCATATATTTTCTATGAATATGAGTTTATGAAAATTTACATGTACTAGAGTGAAGGCACTGTGTCATAGATTAAGAGGGGTATCATAGATTAGGGAGACGTCGAACCCTAATACCGGCCCTGTATCTAAACACCCCGAAAGGGGCCTCTAATTCTCTTGGGGCTTCTGTGATTGTTAAAGAATTTCTCCTTTTTCTATTGTGACGGTGGAAGACTTTCGACATAAATGCAGAGAGCCGGCTTCTTTTAGGAGACACCAATCAACGTGGGAATATAAAAGGCTTTCGTCAGCTTCTTCCCCTCACCTGAAAGTAAACGGCGATCGAATAGGCTGTAGGTAACAATTTTTAAACGAGTTAGAGTTCATTTGTTTGCACACATTTCAATGGTTTCAAGTATTGTTATGTAAAACTAATAATTAAATGTAACAGTGATTTGTTTGCACGGGGTTAAATGATTCAAGTATAGAAAATGATTAAATATTTCCATTTGACCCCGATAGATGAGATCTTCTCAGGTACTACTACTCCCGATCAGAGTGAACCTGGGAGTATTTAAGCGACACTCCACATTCCCCAAACTCCAGGACTGGAGCCTCAACATCAGACGGTTTAATGTCACATTCTGGGGATTAAAAGGAAAAATGAATAGATGCAAAAGTAACAGTTTCCCAGGAGGTCACTGACAGGAAGCAAAACTTGCGTATGTCTAAAAAGAGGGGCTTCGTGTCGCCAAAAAGAAAGTCTTTCCCAGAAGCTTTTATCACCTCGGCTGAGACAGACGTCAATTTTCTCTCCGTTATTAGTAGGGAACGCACGTGCCTGCGGAGTCCCGAACTTAGCAGCGCGTTGTGTCTCTCCTACTAGTAGCAGCCTCTATCGAACGTACATGATTCCGTGATATTTCTTAAAGCGCCTTGTCTGGGGAAGCGCAACTATTTATTCTGCTCCAGGAAAACATCCCTTCACCACGGAATAGTCGTAAACCCCCAAAAATGAAATTTGAGTCTAAAAGTATCCTTGCCTTTTTCCTTCCGTTTCTTAATTCCCTTTACAGTTTCAACCAACAAATAAGAAGATGACAAGTGAATGAGGTAAGAAGAAGAAAGTCAGCTTACAAACCTCAGAATTTCCCAACAATACTAACAATTCGGCACTACCACAAAAACCTTCCTGTGCCTCATAACATCCAGGACATTCGTTGGGAGATGGGGGTCTTAACCCTCAGCAGAAACGCAGTTATATTCTAGAATAGTCTTACAGTGCATCTTTCATGGATTTTTTTTTCTTTGTCGGGAGAATTTGTATTCTTTCTGTCATTTCTGCATTTAAAACTGACGATGTCCTAAATTAAAACAGTGTATGACTTTAAATCAGACTAAATGTCTTTTCCTTTTCATATCGAGCTAACATTTTACAATACATCTATTTTAAAATAAACTTGTATATTCGTAAAAAAGAAGAAAAAAAATTATCTTAATCAGGAATACAAAAGTTCACATACTGAGTAAAACTCTCAATCTTATAAACTTTCACTTACCTCAAGTCCCAAATGAAAAGTTTAGGTTCGTTTTCTTTGTTTATATCAATTTTATTAGGTTATTTAATGCTAAAGCCATCATTGAAGAAGAACATCTGTGGTACTATTTAACCTTTAACTGGGGGTGAGGTAAGGGAGTTCATAACTTACCTAAGTGAAAAGCTTAGTAAATGATTGTATCAAACAGCAAATCAAGATGATAATAATAAGTAAGTTGGCGACCGTAGTCGAGGGCGACCAGAAGGTTCCCTTTTTAATAGCTACTACACCGAGGTGTAGGGGAGGGCGCTACTCCTTTCCCTGGATTGCTTCACTTAATACGTACCTTATTTTGCTGAGTGCTAAGCAAGATGACATCAAGTACCATTTTTAGAGTCTTTGGTATGACGCAACCTGGGATTGAACCCAGGTCTCCCGGACCATTGGCGAAGACCCTACCCACTAGGCCAATGAGAGAATAATAATAAAGAAAAATCACTTTGATCCAGAAAGGAATCGCTCCAAACAATTATAGACCTATAACGTGCCAACCTAATAAGCCGCGGACTGTTTCCCTAAAGAACAGAAGGGGTAACGCAAGGAAACCAGAGGAATAGGAGAGTTATTGATCAACACATCTTCAAAGAGAGCATAATGAGACGCAAAAATTTAGCTATGGCGTCGATTGGTTACAAAAAGGCACACAATACGGTCCCCCAAAGCTGGATAATAGACTTTCTTAAACTGTACAACATATCCGACAAAGTCACAAAGTTTATCGAGAAAATCAAGAAAAACTGGAGAATGTAACTGACAGCAGGAAGAAAAGGCTTAGCTGAGGATAAAATCTAGAGAGGTATCTTCCAGGGAGATGCGTTATCACCATCACTATTTCTGATAGCGATGATCCTACTCACTCACATACTTAGGAAATGCACAGGCAGATGCAAACTTATTAAATCGCAGGAAAAGATCAATCACCTAATGTACATGGATGACATCAAACTGTTTGCCAAAAAAGAAAAAGAATTGGAAACCCTAATACAGGCAGTGAGAATATACAGTCGTGATATAGGGATGGAATTTGGCAAAGAAAAATGCACCATGGTAATAATGAGAAGCGAGAAAAGATACATGACGGAAGGAATAGAACTACCAAACCAAGAAAAGATCAGAATGCTCGGAGAAAAAGAAACTTACAAATATTTGGGAATATTGGAAGCGGACACCATCAAACAAGTGGAGATGAAAGAAAAAAATTAAAATGAGTATCTCAAGATAACGAGAAAACTACTGGAAACCAAACTATATAGCATAAATCACATCAAATGGATAAACGCCTGGGCTGTCCCCCTAGTTAGATACTCAGGACGAGTGAAGAACTTAAACAAATGGACCAGAAAACAAAAACTCATGATGAAGCATAAGGCCTTACATTCCAGAGATGACGTAGACAGACTGTTTATGTCAAGAAAAGAAGGAGGAAGAGGATACACCTAAACTGAAGTTAATGTCGATGCATCGATACAAATACTCGAAGACTATATCAAAAAACGCAGAAAAAGACTGATTATAGCGACCAGAAACAATACAAACAACACAAGCATCAACAAAACGAAAACAACCAGAAAACAAAAATGGGAAGAAAAACAACTGTATGGATATTTCAAGAGAAAAATAATCAAAATCTCACACAAAAAAACTTGAACATGGTTAAGAAAAGGAAGCCTTCTGATAGCAGCATAGAACAATAGACAAAACGAAGAAAATAGCAGATGTAGGCTGTGTGGTGATAGAGATGAAACGATCAATCACATTAAAAACGAATGCAGTAAGTTAACGCAAAAAGAGTATAAGACCAGACACGACTGGGTGAGCAAGGTGATCCACTGGGAATTATGCAAGAAATTGAAATTTGACCATATGAATAAATGGTATATGCGCAACTCAGAATCCGTCCTGGAAAATGAAACGCACAATTTTCTCTGGGGTTTTGAGATACAAACGGATCACCTAATCTCGGCCAGACGACTAGACCTAGCGATAGTCAACAAAAGAGAATCTGTCGAATAGTGTCCTTTACTGTTCCGGCAGACCACAAAGTAAAACTGAAAGAAAGTGATAAGATAGATAAGTAACTAAACCTTGCTAGAGAACTGAAACATGAAAATGAAGGTGATACCATTTGTAATTTATGCGCTCAGAACAGTCACCAAAGGATCGGTACAAAGTCTGAAGGACTTGGAAATAAGAAAACGAGTGATGACCATCCAAACTATAGCATTATTAAGATCGGCCAGAATACTGAGAAAATTCCTGGAGACTTGAAGTGACTTGCTGTCACTCAAACTCCAGTAAGAAAACATCAGCTGACGATGGTGTGAAAAATTCTCAAAAGAGTAAAATAATAATGATAAACTATGAAATATGAGGGTGACGGTGAGACCAATTGTAATTGCTGTACTCGGAGCAATCCCCAAAGGCTTGATAAAGAGACTGGAAAACTTAGAAATCAGAGAACAAGTGAAGACCATCCAGACTACAACATTATCAAGATTGGCTAGAATACTGGGAAGAGTCCTGGGGACTTGAGGAGACTTGCTGTCACTCAAATTCCAGTGAAAGACAGTCAGCTTGCATTGGTGTGAAAAACTCTCAAGGAGTAACAATAATAATAATAACTTATCCTAGGTTGGATTTAAGGAAATGAGGTATTGTTGCTGCTGTTGTTGTGATTGTTATATTAAATATATCAGTCTAGCCATTATATTCCAACAATGACGACAGCAATAACAACATTAGATATAATCAAATTTGTGGTACTTGTTGCAAAAGCTATCATTGGAAGAAGACGATGATTATAAGGAAGAAACGAAAGAAAGTTATATCTTAGAAGAGTAGGTTAACAATAAGAAAAAGAAAGAAAGAAAGAAAGAAAGAAAGAAAGAAAGAAAGAAAGAAAGAAAGAAAGCTGTCTATAAAAAAAAGAGAAAAGAAAACATTGAAAAATAAAGGGGAAAAAACAAAATATTGCTTTTTCTTGGTTTTATTAGAATTTATCAAGATTTGCTTTTTTGCTCTCTACTCCACACCCCACCCAACTTTTTTATAAGTTAAAAAAAATAATAATGATAAAAGTTTACATTTGCAGCAAGTAAGGTATTCCGTATATGGGAAGCAGCCGAACGTTATTTTGTGTTGTTGTGTATACAGAATGAAGAGTCTTCCTGCTTGATCGTCTCTAACCTCTCTTCCTTGCTCTCTCTCTGACTAGCATTTCATCACGTTAGTCGATTTTGTTTGTAAACACACTCCCAACCTAGCGGCAGATGAAGGAAGCGTATGAAAGACAGGACAGTAGATGCTTATTACTTTCAAAATTAAAATAAATTAAAAAGGAAAATAAAGGGAACGTAGCAACATGTCTTGTATATGAGAACTGACAAATTAATCATTTAGCAGTAACAAATAGAAGATTTTTTAAGTCACTTCCTTTAATAAACATATCAAATATAATAATAAACAAGTACGCAAGTTGAGCAGTTGCCATAAACAAAACCAACTTTAGGAGGTGCGGAGTCTAATTGGTAACACACACACACACGCTTATATATATATATATATATATATATATATATATATATATATATATATATATATATATATATATATATATTGCAATGTGTTGTGTGTTGTTGACGAGGGGCCCAATTGGGAACAATTGGTTTAAGGTCGACTCTGGTCACAAAGTCTGCGATACGTAGGTTTGCAGACCTACTAGCTAGTGTAGTGCAAGTTTCACTGTGGGATCTTCTCCTATGGCCGTGTACTGTGGTGAAGTACAAATTTATTTATTTACAAGTAAACTGTAAATAAAAAATTATTACCTTTCATAAAAAAAATAGGCATTTTGTTACTTGAAAAAAATATTTAAATGAATAAAATGATAAATAAAATGGGAATTTTCTGAGCTGTTAGTATTACTATGTGGCTGCACCATTTGGACTCTAACGAAACTCTTGGAGAAAAAGTTGGACGGGAACTACACTGCGTGCTGTTTTAAAGAAATCCTGAAAAGAGCACCCTATAAAACAACCACTTATCACACAAAGTGATGAAAAATGAGACAAACAAGACTGACGGGGAAATAAATACGAAATAGTATTCCTACACATGGACACACCAGCGTTAGCCGATCAGCAAAAACCTACATTGTGCTGACATTGGATGCCATCTAGAAAACCTACCAAAAGCGATGCTCGATAGGGCCGGATGGTAAAAGAGAGTCAAGGGAATCTGCGCCGTTGGCATGCCATGATGATGACGATGATGAAATGAATGAATAAGTAAAAATGTACAACTGGAATTGATAAAAATGTTTTCGATTCCCTACACTCTTTAAAGTTTCTTACGGTAATCGAGATGAAGAAAAAAAATCTAAATTCAGTGCATATTAAGAGCAACAATGAAATCTAAAATAATCCTGATTTTAACGATATGAAAAAAGCATTATATAGTTACGTTCACTTTCACGAAATAGTCTATAGAATACACATCTGCTTTGTTTGTTTGTTGTTGGCGTTTTTGTTAGGGTGTGTGTGTGTGTGTGTGTTAGATTCTCTGCTTACTAGTTTGTTTTGTTTTATGCTTGTTTGTTTTTAGACTTTGTTTCTTTTTCGTTTTTTATTTTTCTTAGGGGTGTTGATTTTTTGTTTGGTTGGTTTGCTTTTTATTTTTATTTTTATTTTATTTATTTATTTATTTATTTTTGCTTTTCCTTTTTGTATACACATGGTGGACGAGTAGAGAGCAACCCTGTCAAACATCACGAGCATTGCAATTCTGAATTTATGCTAAATTTACTAAACTTAATAAACAAATATGAAATGTCAAACTAGTTAAGCTACGTTTTAATAAGCGTCGAATTCTTTTAAAAATAAATCGATAAATAAGATAAATGGAAATAAAACTCGCGTCAAGTCTAAAAATATAACAGAAATTACAAATCTTGAGACATCAATGTTGAAGCGAAAATCAAACCCACATGGACGAAGTTGTAAACAAATCAGGATTCTAAAAACAAGATGTTCCAATCAATGACAATAAAAAATCAAAAGTTTGAATTTTAGTCGAGCTGAGCTTAGTGGATTACTATAAAAGCAGCTAACGAAACCTACTACAACAGATCATGGCAGACACCAAAAAGACACGGCAGATAACGGTAGACACAGCCGTCGGCAATCAGCTTAATGAGTGAATACCTGCAACCCACCGACGTATCAATGTCACCGACAGATCAGCTAGAGTCCGATGCCCCACGAACATGAACACTGGTAGACACATATTCATTTGTAGACAAGTGCCACAGAAGAACAATGAAAGATTCTCACCGTCAGTAACTCTATATTAATGCTAGCAAAACATAGCACGTGCTTACATACAAGATTTTTTTCTTCACAGTCTTTTCTTCCTTTGCAATATTTTCACTCATATACGTTTACACACAAATAATTTTTCTTTGCATTTCACCCATTTCATCACAGATAATAAATTTCCATTTTGTTAGGCAGAGAATTTCATTTCAACTTTAATTCGTGTTGCTTGCACGCCGTCTCTCTCTCTCTCTCTCTCTCTCTCTCTCTCTCTCTCTCTCTCTCTCTCTCTCTGTTCCCTAATATGTAAATCACTTGCCTGCTGATCATCTGAGAGTGATTGAATTTTCCCCACTCACTCGACGAATAAGGACGACTGAATCTTACCATTACATTCCTAACTCTGCAACATAACTATCGTGGTGTAATAATAATAATTTTGCAGACTAATTAAACATTGCTGCTAGTTTGATTCTAACTGTATCAATAGTATTAATAAGTCTTCATCTCTTTAATTCTAGCTGCTTTAAATCGCAACTCATTTGGATGGTCATTTCTACGACAGCAAGGAACAGTGTACATCAGAAATACGAATAAAATATAAGCTTCTGGTCAAACTCAAACCCATGTGAACCGTTTTGAGAAAGCCTATTCGGGTTCGGAAAAGAAGGAGACGTGGGTTCAAGTCTCACTAGGAGCTTATTCTTGTTTTGAATGAGTTTCAATATAAAAAAAAATCAATGAAAATAAGGAAGATGAAGGATAATACAAGTCAAAATTACTACTGATGATGATTGTGAAAGTTTCATTTAAAACATAGTTTTTAAAAATGACTGTAGCGTATGCCCCACTATTGTGGTCTTGTGCCAGACTGGAATAAACTTGATTTATTAAAATAAGGCAAAATTTTCGAGATTTTTTAACCAAGATATTTTATTCGTATAAATTTATATTATTTAGTCATTAAAGTATTTCACTCGACTTTCTATGACCTTCTCCCAACTTTCAGCCAAACTTCGTATTTTACCATAAGATGACGGCTCTAATTTTGGTTCCAGAGATTTTATTTCTGTTTATCATTCATAACCACCCAACAGACATCTACAAAGATGTTTGTCCTAAAAATATTATTCAAATATTTCAAATATATACAATTTACGCTGTCTGCAAATGCTAATCGAGGCATATAGGGATTGAATAATGATATAAATTCAAGTTAACCGTAGAAAATGATCTACAATTGTTTATTGAATTAGAGAGATAGATAATTGGAAACAAAAAATTAAGTTCTGAAATGATAGACATTAAACAATAATTTGTTGATGGAAAACAAGATGAAACTCGAAATTTCGAATGCTAACATAATGAATGTTTTTATAGCCAAGCAACACGTGGCATTTTATTGATCAAAGTCGATATTTGAGGATATTCGTTAATATCAGAGTATTTTTTCTTAAAATTTTGTTTTCGTAATTTTCTTAGATTGATGTGTATACTATTTCAGATTTGTACAGCTATTCTAGAAAAAACTCCCGTTTGTTTTTTTATAGATATGAAAATTTCACTTGATAATCAACTCTGGAAAATGATGTTGTTATAGCAAGCAGCTCAGAAAAAGAATGCCAAAAAGATTTTTTTAACTAATTCAATTTCTCTTTTTAACCCGACTACCAAAAGTGTGTAGTATGGTAGTCATCAACTAAGTTTAGCTTAGTGTGGCACAAGGACAGAAGTACGGAACACCTAGTGAAAACGAAACCAACTACCAATGGCCTAATAGCGCACCTCGTTAACCATTACACTATGCAATGTGCAGGAAATATGTGTTGCATGAAACATAAGATTTAGCGAATTCGACACAAAAAGAAACACAGGGTCAGACAAAATAATCTCTCAAATTTGGAACATAGATTTTTAAAAAAAAAGCAATACAGATCCTATTCAAAATGTAATTTTACAATAAGAATAATACTTGCCATTTTATTATGCTATTGTCATTATTTTGAAAGATTGTCCAAATGCTTGCCCTTACGTGCTTGAAGCGTCCTAAAATTCGGCAGCGTTCGCTTAGTCATTACCTCTGGTATTACTGCAATTTTATGACGAATAGAATCTTTCATTTCGTCAATAGTTTGCACCCAACGTTTAAAGACTTGAGTTTTCAGGTATCCCCCAAAGGTAGTAATAGCAAAGAGATAGATTTACTGAGCGAGGCGGTTACGGGATATCACCACCTAATGAGATTAGGAGCCCTAGAAAAAATTTCTCAGGACTTTCATATGTGTCCAAGAGGTTTATACGGTGATTCTATCTTGTTTGAACCACTTAGGCGGATTTTTTTAAAATGGCAACTAAAATGTCATGGCTTCTACTGGTCAAAAACTTATCCTCCATCCGCTCACAGCTAATAGCACCTATTTTAAATCTGGGAGATCATTCTGCTGGGCCTTGTACTTTCTATCTCAACTCCATAATCATTTTCGGCATTGCGTTTGACTCTTAAGGACGACGGGCGTTGTATTGAAGATGGTCGGATTCCTCACTCAGAAAAAGATCTATTTTTATTCAGTTGCATCAAATATGTCAACTATTCACAATGTCATACAGAAACAAATTCCAAGTTTCACTAATGAACAAGGTTTGAAGTTCATCAAACAAAAAGAATTTCTACCTCGTTGAAACCTGTCCTGGATCAACTCATCATGTTTGAACTCTTTCTTCCTCCAATTCATGTTTACAATCCTAAAATATTCTACTACGTTGTTTGTCCTTCAACACAAAATCTCCTATTTTCAACTCTGCAATCCATCCCTGATACATGCTTGTTTCTACTGCATCAATACTTTTATGATTCATTGCTTGAATTTCCAGACTAAACATGAAAAATGAATTATGCCAAATGCTAATTTTATATCCAGTTAATCAAAATAAAATAAACGTATCACTTTTTGGCCAAAGATTTGTAAACAGTATGTACACAATAAAGAACTGAGTAAACTTCAATGACACTTCTAAGATTTTCCGAACATTGTACAAAAGATAACGCTGAAAAGTTTTGCATCAATCTAAAATAACCTCAGGGTTATGGTCGTTATTTACTAAGCTTTATCTAGTTGGGCAGAGGCCTCATGCTGTTTATCGTAGTTTGCAAGTGGCCACACATCTTAAAGCTGAAAAGGTTCCTCGCTGCTTAACTTCACTGATGAGAAGTGCTTTCAGGCTGATTTGACCCTCAATCAACATCTAGGCTAAATTTTAAAGAAGATTTGGCTTCATATAATTCTGCTTCTACACATTTTTACTGCTGCAATTTTGATGGTTACTACGTTGTATCATCAAAATGTTTTTGGCAGTATGACCGACAGGTGCTTTATTTGCATCCCAACATGATACAAAAATTCGACACAAGGTCAGTTATTTATAGTGGATTTTTTAAAAAATGGCCAAGGTACCTAAGTCAAGCAGCGAACGTAAGGAAATACCTTCACCTTCCACTTCAAGTGCAATGAGGAAGTGTTATCTTTAGTGAATGGGTCAAGTCGTAATAATGAGAAAAAAAGTATTATGTCATCATCACCATCACTGTTGTGGTATTCGTAGCAATAATTTCTTTAAAGTTGTGGGAAAAATATTTTAAACTTATACATCAGTATATATATATATATATATATATATATATATATATATATATATATATATATATATATATATATATATATTAATATGGAAGGCCATTTGGGAGTTAATTTTCCAAATACTGAACATTGAACAAGAACAACTCAATTAATATTTATCGGTCTACAGGATAAGTTTGTTTTTGATTGATTTTTTTTAATTATGCAAATATATTTCATGAGAACGAGAGTGGGACTGATTGAGATTCTTGGATTGTTAATTTATCATTTCTGAAAAAAAAAATCAGGATCACGTTATAGAATTATTGTTTTCGAATTCAAAGACGTTATTTCGTAAAAGGTATAAACCTAAAATATCATTGAAATAGGATAAAAAGAACTGTGAACTTGAAGTTTACATGATGCAATGATTGCTAAAAAAAAGTTAATCCCGCTCTTCACATAGAAAGGCATAGACTCAAATGGTTTAAAAGACTAGATCTTTAACCAGTACTCAACAATGTGATGTTTTTAAAAAGATGAGGGAATGTAATTACTACTAAAGGAAAAAAGTTACGTCTGGCACATCCAGTGAAGTCGAATTGACAACTTAAATGTTTATTCACCATCAGTCCCCAGCAAAGTGCTCTTAAACTTGTCTTCGTCTGACATAAGGGCAAAAGTATAATGGTTAGGGCGACTGGCTTGATAACTACTACTATACAGCAAGCATCCCAACTTAGAATTATTGTAAACAATAAACACTAAAATGCTTAGTATACATAAACTTCTTGATATTTTTTTGTTTGGTTTTGTTTTGTTTTGTTTTTTCAATTTAAGGAATGTCGCGTTACATAAAGCAACTAATTTTTTTCTTTTATTTATTTTTTTTCTTTTTTATTTTTTTATTCGAGACTAAAAATTCAAAAATTACATAAAATCCAGATAGGCATAAGAGGGAAAAGTGAATTTTGTTATCAAATCATTTTTCAGTGGCCAACAACAAACACAACATTGTTACACCTCAAAGCTTCCTTGCTTCCACATTATAAATCTTAAATTCTCTCTCCCTCTCTCTCTCACACACACTCTCACACACACACACACACACACACACACACACACACACACACACACACACACACAAAACACATCAATAAAAAAAAATAGAAAGAAAGAAATGTAAAAAAAAAAAAGTTAACTTTTCTCAATGATTTAACTTTTGCATTTAAATGTTAAGAGTTATTTTCGATAAAATAAGAAAATTAAACAATTTTAAGTCAACTATCATCAAAATTAAAAGTAGAAATGAATTTAAAACTCAAATTGGAAAATTAAAATTACTCTAATAAGAATGAAAAATGCATTCAGTTCTTTTATTGAACGAATTTATCCTGAGATCAACTTTTGAAAGTTTTTTTTTTAGAAACTTGTTAAAACTAAAATACAACAATCAGTAATAATAAAATATAGCTTGAACTAAGGATAAAGTAAATAAATATCCGATAAATTAATTTTCTATCTTTCTCATTATATATATATATATATATATATATATATATATATATATATATATATATATATATTGTGTCCCAAAAGTCACTAAGGTATTTAAAATAAAACATGCATTTTCGTTTGGTAATTTTATTTTTATAGCATCGAAAATTTATACAGTGAAAGTAAATTTACTTCAATTATGAAAAATGCCGCGGTTTACTTCATATTCTAAAAAGAAAATTTATAAATTAATTTTAAAATTCAAATTTTTTTAAATCCCTAGGTGACTTTTGGGACACCCTCTGTGTGTGTGTGTGTGTGTGTGTGTGTGTGTGTGTGTGTGTGTGTAAAAAATCTAAAATTTTTGACAGCTTTGGTACTCTCTCGAAATTGTTAAATGATAAAATACCAGGAAGTTACAAAAGAAATAAAATTAACTTTTAAAAAGGGTTTGACAAGAAAAAAACGTTAAATCGAAGTCGTAGTATTACTTTTTTTTCTGCAAAAAGAAATTTTCCACATGGGAAAGAAAAGTGTGTTTTGTCACGTGACTAGATCACAGTTTTGTTTTCTCTTGTTTTTTGTTTAGTTTTTATTGTTGTTTTTACATATTCGTCTTGTTGATGTTTAATGACCTCGAAAAGATTGTTTTGTTTATTAATGAAATGGCAATATGTTATACCTTCAATTAAAGAATGTATTTGGCAAAAAAATAGATTAAAACTATTTTAAAAAATTATTTCTATCATAAAAAAACTGTTATCATACAAAGAAACAGAGTTATACACAAAGGATAGTTTGTGTGTGTGTGTGTGTGTGTGTGTGTGTGTGTGTGTGTGTGTGTGTGTGTACACAATTACTGAACACACAAAGGAATTAAATATTGTTTAGCTTCAATCATTAATGTCAAAGTCAAATTACTTGGGATTAAAAAAAAGAAATTGTTAGACAAGCAGCAAGCGTACATAAGATTCATTTCTAAACTAAAACATTTCTCACTAAACTAAAAAGCAAAATCCAAAAACAAGAAAAAACGTCAACTTTAATTAAAGGTTAAATCAGTAACAAGAGATTTAGAGAAAACCTTTCAAGTCAACAGTGAAAGTACCGCGTCAAAGAAAGTTAAACGTTCAGATTTCCTTAACTACGGAAGACCAATATTTTCACTATCTACAAAAGATGATAGAGTGGGGGGGGTAAACACTGGAACGGTAGAGCTTTATTATATAATTATATTTATTTAACCTATGTGAGTAATAGTTAAAGAGGACCTCGTTTATTTTGAAAACGTGTACTTAATTTCAACAGATTAGCCTATTAATTCGGAATACGAAACACAAAAAGCGAGTTTGTCTGCCTTTTTTTTCTTTAACAACCTCCTTCCTTCTCTAAGGAGTTGAAATATTTATCATCATCATGAGCTGACCACAGATTTCCTGCTTGTTTGCTTCTCACAACCCACCCCAATTTTTTTTACAACTAGTCAGTAGGAACATTTTGCCTAAAGATGAAATCAAAAACTAAAAGCATTTCAAGGGGGAAAACGAAGAAACTTGTTTGGTACAATAGAAAATTATTGAGCCTCTAAAAATAAAGTAAAAATCTGTAAAAAAAAAAAAATGTCTTGAGTTAAAAATCTTATGTGGTGATTTCTTACCACGTTTCATACAGCAGAAAAGACTGATTACTTTTTACTCTGCCTTATATTGCAAGTTGACTTTATTCAAACCTTATGACAGAATTCTGAAATTTGTCATACATCGACCAAATCAGATACCTAATTTAATCAAAGGTATGAATTTCCTAAGAGAACAGAACAGACTTCTTATACAACGACAATGCTATGTGTTAGTTTATCGTAAGACGTACTGGAGTATTGTAAAAACAGAATTTTTTAAAGTCAATTATTTGTTCTTTTGATTTATTCATGGGTGTTTGAAAATGATATTTGCCTGTTTATGTAAAAGGTGTGTTAAGTTTTTTGAGACAAAAAAATATGCTATCAGAAGTTTAAAACAAGGATTTAAATTAAAATCAGGTGAGATAATGAAGAAATAAAATCAATAGATCTCTGCTTTATTTTTTTTTTTTTTTTCATCAACACTCATTTTCATAACAACGAACAACAATATCGTCATTTTCAATGTCCAGTCGTTGATTAAATAAATCACTTAAAAACTATAT
Source organism: Sepioteuthis lessoniana (assembly GCA_963585895.1). Taxonomy (NCBI): domain Eukaryota; kingdom Metazoa; phylum Mollusca; class Cephalopoda; order Myopsida; family Loliginidae; genus Sepioteuthis; species Sepioteuthis lessoniana. The sequence continues at coordinate 645,929 of OY757939.1, forward strand.
TATCGTAAGTGGTACTGTGCAAAAATGACCTTTCGTTCTTTTCCTTCCTGGGTGGGTACTGACACAGGGTTTCAATTTTTTTTTCTTTTTTGAGGGGGAGAGTCCTTATCAGTCATCATCATCATCATCATTATGTGAAAATTATATAAAAGTTAATTGATTCAGGCTGGGGAAATATTAAATATTTTAGAAGTAGAATAATTCTTTCCAACAGTGATGTGAAAAAAATGCTGCCAAGAAGAAATGTTAAAATGAACAAAAAAAAAAGTTAAAATGAACAAAAAAAATGCTTGCATGAGGAAAGAAACCGGATCGAACTTTTAACACTAACGACCGATCGACTCAGCAAGAATTCGACAGAACATTTTATCTTTAGCAATAATAAAACTCCAACAACTATACATGAACATTTAAATTTAGTTATTAAAAAATTGCCAACGGATAGGAAGGGGTGGGAAGAGAATACAGTTTTTCCTTCTTCCATGTGTGTTTTTTTAAGAAGAATGTAACATTGTCTACTAGGCACTTCTACATTTTTAGATCATTCATGATTTATTGAATAATAGCGAAAAACTGATGTTAATGCTTGATTTTTCACTTACCAGACTGACCGTTCTCAGGACGGTCATTCTACTTTAAACACTTTTTCTTTCTTAAGTTAGGGAGAAAGTTTAGAAACGAAATCTCATAAGCAACAAAGGTGGAGAAAATGTATTTAAAAGATTTTTATACCAATATTGGCATTTGATGGAAGGGGGATATTTGTAATCTATTTTTAGAAATATAGAGTCAATGAATACGGATGAATTTTGATGAAGGAATAATTAAAGGAATTTACTTGGGAAATTTTTGAAGTGGGATTATTTTTAAAACTTTGACCCAACACAAAATAAATGTAATAAATTGATTTAATTTATTCACAAAATGTTTTAATACAATTTTAAATTAAAATGAATTGAATTTTTAAAAATATATTGTTTACTTATATATCGACCGTGTTTCAATTTCACAACCACATATATCAAATCGATTAAAAATAAAGTTAATGTAAATAAGTTATTTTCATTACACTAGAATTTATCCCATTTCACAAATATACAGTCATTTTTTGTTGGCTGATATTATTTTCCTTCTCCTAAGTAAATCTAGTATACACCTGTGTTGTTTATCTATGATGCAAATAATGTTCATCTTTGTTATGAGGAATTAATTGATTTTAAAATAGTACGTATTCTAAAAATAGCTTTGAATTTATTTTTTTATTGTGAATTAAATTAATAAAACTGTCAAATAAATCATCTATTTAATAAAGTTAACCTTTACATAAAATACTAAGAGACGATGAGATATTTCATGTCTAATATTTAATTAACTCACTTTAAATAAGTAATATGTTGTGTAATTTGTACAAATGAAAAATAACTTATCATTGTGCATATTTTTGACCATTCTTTATGCTGGGGGGGGACCGAAAGTAGGGACAGATAATGAAAAACAAATTTAAAAAAAAAACATATACCCCCCTCCATACTAATTTTTAAAAAATCATTTTAAAAAAATTTTAATTTTTGCTTTTAACGAAACACAAATCCTACAAAGCGTTGATTTTGTTTTAATTATAGTTCTTAATCTTTGTTTGATTATTTATCCAATTAGTATGTATGTCCTTATCTAAAATTCGATAATCTGATGAATGTACTTAAAATTTATTGTCTCACAAGAATGAATGGTTTTGGTACAACAGAGTTTAATCACCACTTTGTGCAAGATGTAGAAGGAAATTCTCCAACAAATATCGTCATTATATTTGTTTTTAAACTGCCTTGTCTGGCATAAGGCTATCATTGTAGGATCAATTTTTATTTTTACTTAATTGACCATGATCATCGATTTTTTTTTTGTTTCTCTCTCTCTCTCTCTCTCTCTCTCTCTCTCTCTCTCTCTCTCTCGTTTGCTTTTTTTTTTCTTCTTCGACTTCGTCTGTCTCTAGCAATCGAACTATCGATTGATATACCAAATCAAAACGAAGTATAAAAATCATTAAGAAAATATAGCAACAACGAAATGAAAGAAAGAAAGAAAGAAAGAAAATCACACGAGGTGATTCCTATCAAAATAAACAATAAACACTTAGGAAAAGTAAGTCGTATACATTATTTAAAAGTTAAGAAAAAAAGTAAAGAAAATTTCAAAACCTCCATTGTTTCTTCCTTAACAAAAAAAACATTTTTTTTTAAATAAAAAAGATAGGTTGTTATAAAGAATTAATGAGTCAACAAAAAAAAAATTAAGATTGTATTTAAAACTTACCTTGTTGATGTATGGTGACTATTGCCGTCAGTAGTGTGGCAATGTTGTTCGATAAAACTGCTGAGGAAAAAACCATAAGGGGGTAAGGGTTTCACTTTCTGGAGGCCTGGGGCACCTGTTTTTTCTAAACAGACCCTTTAGGATCAGACAAAAGACCCAAGTGGTTTCTAGGTTCGCATTAAACCGACATTTGAATCCAAGAAATTTCAAAGATTAAAAGAAAAAATGCGCAAACATGAAAAGTAGACGACAAAAAGAGAGGAGTATGCACTTTGTCTATCCACACAAACAATAACAACACACTCAGATGACGTAAAACTCATTCATTCGCACCAGGAATACAAGTGTTACACTAAACCGTGCACGCTTAAATTCTACGGATGCCCATACGTATCCACAACATCTTTTTCATTTACTTTTTACTTTTTAAAGTGGTTGCGTGCAGGTGGTAGATCGATTGATGTTCCAAGTAGTGTAATATGATGGAGTTGATATTTATCATTAATTCTAAAGGTTATGACTTTCGTTGAAATTTTTTAAAATTGTTTGTTGTGCTTTTTTCATTTTACTTTTTTTTAGGGATGCATGAGTAGATTTCTTGATTTCTAATCTGAGGCTAAAAATAAATGCAAGTTTATTTCAAGCATGTGTAATCATTATTAGTCGTTTTTTTTTGGGGGGGGGGTAAAAAAAAGTTTTGTCCCTCAATTATTTTCCAGGAAAAAGTTGATCGAGACATGAATAAATAAATTAAAATTTTAAAAAAGAATTTGATAAAAACGACTGAAATGTGTTAACATTTTCATTTTCTACGTACCATGAAATCTGTGAAAAAAGTGTTGAGTAAATTCTATATAAAATAAGAAATACCCTAAGACTTTATTTACACGTGTGTGTGTGTGAGAGAGAGAGAGAGAGAGAGAGAGAAAGAATCATTGAGATAATTTCATACTCAGTTGACAAGAATAACCTCAAGATTTTATGAATACAAACAGCTTATGAAAAGCAATGCTCAAAATCCAAACCAGCTTTACTCTGCTAAAAAAATTGACTTTGGGTCACATCCTCTCGATACCAGAGGAGTTAGGTAAATACATAGTTTGCACAGTGTAATGGTTACTAAGCTTGGTAAGCAGACCGTTGTTCGAGAGTTTTATTCTCACTTCATACTTCTAGCCTTATGCTAAATCAAACTAAGCTTAGTAAATGACTATTTTCATGTATGTGTGCATGTGTGTACACATGCATGGGCACATGCCTTTTGGGGCTTTTTATTTTGTGTGCCTTTTTAGGCTTTTTATTTTGTTAATGAAAATTAACTTTTATCTCATTCAATCAGAATTTTTTCAAATTCAGAATTTCCCAATTATGATAACTCAGAACTTACTAATGAGTAAAATTTGAACTGACCATAAATCAATCCATCTCACTTTTTATTACTGATATAAACCTTTCCATAATGTAGAATTGTTTTAATGAGGACATATAAGTTTAAAATGGTTTTGAAAGGTTAAAAATTACTTGTACTATAGATATAAACGCATTGTTTTTCAAGTTGATTTCCAGTCAGTAAGGGACCAACATTTTGTGGGGCTCTGAAAAATTTTATTCTACTATTTTTCATTGAATTAGACTATATCACTAATATTATTTTTTAACGATGCTTTTTCATACAGCAGACCTAACTTTTTAAGCAATATGGAGTAAAATAACTTCTGGGGCCACTCTGGGATTAAAGGGCCCTGAAACTTGTGCTTCCTTAGTTTCATAGTAACTATGACCTTCTTTACAGACTGCTGCAGCCTTGCACTCACTGCTGCACTTGGATCGCTTCTGTTTCCAATAATGGAAAAAAATAATTCTAAAAAATTGTAACTTTGGTTTCTGGCTCAATTTTCAGCTAGATGTCTACTTTATATAGTCAAACAAAAAGATGAAAATTTGTTTTAGTTAACAAAGTAAGAATCAAATTTAGCATTATACTTAGATGGTGAAGGAGGTACTTGCAGTGTAATGGTTATCATCATCAGAAATGGACACAGTAAAACAAGTTCAATTCCTGGACAAGGCTCTTTGCATTTCACACTTGTGAAAGATATGAATTCAACTTTCTCCCTCCAGATTTGGGTAAATAGTTAGGCAAACTGGGCACTTTAATCTTGGTTAGGCAACCAATCTAAGAGAAGGAAAATACTGAATTCAAACCTGTTAAACACATGTTGCATCTTGCTCATCCAAAGAGGTTGGTAAATACATATTCTTACATAATAAATGTGATCCCTCACTAAAACCTTGGTAATAGTGTTTGAGTTGTGCAATTAGAAACAAAGGAAGAAGGAAGAGATTTGGTGAATTACTATAAAATTAGAATAATACATATTTTTATGTTAAATGTCACAGAATTTCTTCTGATATTTAAGATTTTAATTATAACTATTTTTTCATTATTAAGTGTCTGAGAGAGTTTAACAAAAAAAAAAAATATACAAAGGTGCAGCTTCACATGGTATCAAAAAATGTATTTAAACTAATGGAAAATTTGATGTAATAAAGAATTGAACACCAAGGGAAAATTTTTGAAGAAAATTAACAATTGTTCACATTTCTGTCTTGGCAAATACAGTATCACTGTCAATATTTTTTGGACACTTCTTTGGACACTGCACAGCAGTTAGTAAAGAAGGTCATGCTGACATTCTTCTGGGGCAGGAAAAGACCCATTCACTACTGATATCCTTGAAAAAGGTGCAACTGTAAAAAGTGCTTCATATTTTCAACTCCATAGATAAAATTCACTTTATTCATAGAATGACTTTCTTATATATATATATATATATATATATATATATATATATACATATATATATATATAAACAAAGAATATGAGTCATTGGGGAAAAAAGACAAAGACAAAGTCACAATACTGATTTCATCATAAAAAATCAAACTAAAACTGAATTGCAATACAAAAAATCTTGTAAAAGTGTTCAATGTGGTTAAGAGAAGACAAATAAATAACTGAAGTTTACAATTTGGGTTTCTCTGAAAAGGATCTTCAAAGAAATTCTGTCAGAAAGTTATCAGGACAAATGCATAAATATATACAAGAAAACAGTTGAATTAGAGGGAACAAAACACATAAATAAATATTATGAAATAGATCTTGCAACAACTTTATATAATCATATAATGTCGATGCAAAATTTTCCAATGGCATCTTTTGCCCAATGTTAAGGAAAATCAGAATTATCTTCGAAGTTTACTCAGCTGTTTATGACTTGGGCAGTCAATGAATTGTCATCCAGCATTTACAAATTTTAGGAAAAAATCTGAAAAAAAGAAAAAGAGTTCAACATGAATATACAGAAAATAACATAGATCAGTATTTAAAAATTCATCTTTCTCTTTTTGTTTGATATCAAAAAAATTCTTTTTCAGACAAAATAATCACAGAAAAATAATATTTGATTCATTATGAGAATCTGAAAGGAAGAAAATCATGGCTACATCCAGGATGCTATCAACTTCTCAACCTAAACATATCAACCACTCAGCTTTATAGTTAAGATATTATCTATTGTTGATGTTTTTGAGTGAGTTTGTTCCCCTTATAATCTTTAGTAGAATATTATGATGTAAGTGGTGATTAAACTGAAGGTAATCATCAGGTATGTTGTATTGAGAAATTCTTTTTTAATTAAAAATTCATTTTAAAAGTATGATTTGAAGATGTGGAAAACATTATAAGAAATACAATGACACAGCTTAATATCTTATTGAAAGAGAAGTTCACAGGTGGTTTGACCCATAAAAAATTCACTGGAATAAGTGTGTTCAATGCCAAGGGAAATATTTTTAAGAAAAATTAACATTTGATTCATTGTCTATTTCTGCCTTAGTAAATATAACTTCAGTTTTGAGACTTTTTGAACACAACTCATATTTTGAAGAATATTAATGTTTCATTCATTGTTCATTTCTGTCTTGATAAATACAACTTCAGTCTTGATAATTTTTGAACAGACTTTGTCTTCATAGTTAAATTTGATTTTATGTACAATAGGGTTTTATAGCTTAATCAATAGAGCAGCTATCATGGCAAAATAGGATTTTCAAGAAAAAGAGATGCAAGTTTGAATTGAATTTTTACTAACAGCCATGATCTGCATCATTTTGGTGAGAAGCAATTAGAATTAATATGAAATGAGACTTGTCAAAGATTCAAAAGGGCTGACAATGTTTCATTTTTTAAAAAATTAACTGTACTACTGCTACTAATATTACTACTACAACTACTACTAATAATAATGATGATAACAATAATAATAATCAAAATATGTGAAAAAGCTGAATGGATTAACAACATGGAAACAGAGTTGCGAATGCTCAAAGAAGGCCCTCAGGTGAACATCACCCCAATGGGCTCAAGGCATTACTTAAAAAGATAGCAAAGTGGAAAACCCCCGGCCTTGATGGCATACATGGATTTTGGTTTAAAAAATTCACCGCCATACATGACAAACTTGCAACTGAAATGAATAAATGCATACAAAAAACCGAAATACCCGAATGGATCACCAAAGGGAAGACCACTCTAATCCAAAGAGACTCCCCTCAAAGGAACTGTCCCAACTAACTATAGACCCATAATATGCCAACCAGTGATGTGGAAAATACTAACAGCACAAATTAGGGAGTAGATTTACTACTCATTGATGAGTTGCGGAATCTTCCCCAACGAACAGAAAGGATGCCACAAGAGAACCAGAGGCACAGAGGAACTACTATATATAGATCAACACCTCCTTAACGAAAATAAAAGGAGACAGAAAAATCTAACTATGGCCTGGATCGACTATAAAAAAGCTTACGATATGTTCCCCCGAAGCTGGATACTACACTGTCTCAAATTGTATAAAATGCCTAACCAAATCATACAGTTAATCAAGAAGACCATGCAAACCTGAAGAGTGGAATTGACAGCAGGAGGACAAAGCTTAGCAAAGGTAAAGATAGAAAGAGGCATATTCAAGCGGGATGCACTATCACCATTACTATTTGTGATAGCCATGATGCCACTCAACTTCATCCTTAGGAAATGCACAGCCGGATACAAACTCAGTAAATCACAGGAAAAGATCAACCACTTGATGTACATGGATGACATCAAACTTTTTGGCAAAAACAAAAAAGAATTGGAAACCCTAATAAAAACTGTGAGAATATACAGTCAAGATATAGGAATGGAATTTGGCATAGAAAAATGCACCATGCTAGTAATGAATAGTGGCAAACAACACATGGTGAAAGGAGTTGAACTACCAAATCAAGTAGTCATCAGAACGCTCAAAGAAAAGGAAACCTACAAATACTTGAGGGATATTGGAAGCTGACACCATCAAACAACAGGAAATGAAAGAAAAAATTTAAAAAGAGTATCTCAGAAGAGTCAGAAAATTACTCAAGACAAAACTCTATTATAGGAACCTGGTCAAAGAGATAAATACCTGGGCTGTCCCCCTCATAAGATACTCGGGACCATTCTTGAAGTGAACCAGAGAAGAACATAAGCAAATGGACCAGAGAACAAGAAAACTAACGACCATGTACAAGGCATTGCATGCAAGAGATGACATTGACAGACTATATGCATCAAGAAGAGAGAGAGGAAGAGGACTTGCCAGCATTGAAAACAGCATGGACACATTGATATGACTCGAAGACTACATACAAAGCACAGAGGAAGACTGATTGCAGCCACCAGAAACAATACTAATGACACAAGGACCAGTGGAACAACAATAACCAGAAAACAAAAGTGGGAAGAAAAACAACACTATGGACGTCTTAAATGACTAACAAGTGATATCTCACATGAGAAAATGTGGACATGGCTAAGAAAATGAAACCTTAAGAGAGAAACTGAATCTCTTCTAATAGTAGCACAAAACAATACCATAAGGACTAAGTATATCAAAGTAAGAATAGATGAGACGCAACAAAACAGCAGATGTAGGTTATGTGGTGAAAGAGACAAAATGATCAATCACATAATAAACAAATGCAGCAAATTAGCACAGAAAGAATATAAGACTAGGCACGACTGGGTGGACAAGGTGATCCACTGGGAATTGTGCCAAAAATTGAAGTTTGACCATGTGAACAAATGGTCTATGCACAACCCAGAATCTGTCCTAGAGAATAAGATGCACAAACTCCTCTGGAATTTTGGGATACAAACAGATCACCAGCGACCAGATCTTATAATAATCAACAAAAAAAGAGAACTTGCAGAATTGTGGACTTTACTGTCCCAGCGGACCACAGAGTAAAATTAAAAGAATGTGAAAAGTGGGATAAGTACCTTGACTTACTAGGGAATTGAAAAAGTTGTGGAACATGAAAGTGACGATAATACCAATTGTAATTGGTGCTCTTGGTGCAGTCACCAAAGGATTGGTATAGAGAATGAAGGACTTGGAAATAAGAAGACGACTGGAGACAATGCAAACTAGAGCATTACTAAGATCGACACATCTAGATTAGCAGAGATCTAAAGTATCAGGGATCAGTTGGTAGTATCTGTTCCCAAGTTCTTTTAATTTGGGAAATGTCTTGAAATATTAAGGGAGCATGAAAGTTGATTAAGGATTGACTCCATATAGACCACATCATTATTGAAATCGGCTCTAATACTGAGGAGTGTCATGGAGAGCCAAGGAAACTTGCTCTCACAGTGAAATCTATCAGTAACTATGTAAAAATTTGTAAACAGTATAATAATAATGATAAAACTTGTGAATTTATTGTTCCAGCAGACCACAGATTGAAAATAAAAGAAAATGAAATCATAGACAAATTTTTGACTCTTGCCAGATAGCTGAAAAAAACTGTAGAACATAGGGTGATGGTAATACCAATTGGAATTGGTGTACTTGGAGCATTCCCAAAAGGCCTGGAAATGAGACTGGGGGGACTGGAGATCAGAAAAAGAATCAAGACCATCTAGACCACAGCACTGTTAAAATCAGCTCAAATACTTAGAAGTGTCCTAAAGACCCGAAGAGACTTTCTGTCACTCAGACTTCAGAAAAAAATCACCAGTTAAAACTGGTGTGAAAAACTTGCATAGAGTAAAATGATATACCTCATATATTCCTTGAACTGAAAATAGTTTTTGAAATTGCAGATCAAATATTTTAAATGTTATATATGTTGTATAACATCTTCTCTCTCTTGGCTAGTGGTCACTTCTCACCATTTCATCCTTTATTTTGACCTCACATTGTTTCACAGAGACAAATAACAAAGGTATTTTTCATGAGCAGACATTCTTTTTATTTAATCTTTTCTTATATATATCTTATCAACCCCAAATGCAACTCAGAGAGTGAGTTAGAGCAGAGATGAAAAATGGGCATCTGGTCACTCTGTATGGTTTCTCTGTTGACTAGATTAAAGTCGCAAGTTCTAGGATTTTAGTCACCTGACTTTATTTCCTCCAATCAAAGACAAGCTTTCAACTGTCCTTAAACTGTCAATCACTCTGATTTTTCATCCCAGTCAAGATCTTTTTAAACTTATCTACATTACCTTTCAAATAATCGATACTACTAATCTATTATTTAGCATATATGCAATGAAAGCCAGTAGCATTGAAAATTGCTGTTATTCTTTTATTAGATACTTTTCTTTCTTATTTTGTTGAACGTTTTTTCATAATATGCTTTGTTGAAATCAAACACTGAAAATATTTTGGGTGGGGGATCAGTCTTAATAAGGTGTCACAAGAAACGTAATAGATTTCTGGCTTAGAAACTAGAATCAACAAATGTCCAAATTCTGGTCAAGGCTGTTTTCATTCACATCATACAAATACGTTTAGGAAAGGTATGAATCCACTTTTCCGCCGAACTATAAGTAAAACAGCAGAGCAGATTCGGCTTTCTAGCCATGGTGGTTATCAACTAATCTAAGAGAATGAAAACTCAGAATTCAAAACTATGAAGACGACAAGAGGAAATCACCCCACTACTCCAGAGAACAGTTCTGGTAATTCACTGTTTACTGATCATGAAGAACCATGATCTTCTAAATTCTAAAAGGAACATGGTACTTTTTACAGTCTTTATAAAAGTGAGATGCACTGATGACCACATGTGAATTTAATGTGTCACTTTATTGAACCTATAATTATCCATAGCAGATTCTAGAGCTGCTCAGTACTTTGTTGGATAATGATCTGGCCATGTAATTTTTCAATCAAATAACAAGGTTTTTTTTCTTTCTTTTGACATTTAAAATACAACTTGTTTTAATCTGAGCAACATTTTTAAAGTATACTCAAGTCCACAGTACTAAATGATATTGTACTTTTAAAAATGCTAATAATTAAAAAGAGACAATTTTTTTTTAAATTTCAAACAGACAAAGCTAATTTCAACAGGTGTTCAATCTAACAACTATAAAATCAACAAGATTTCACTGGTAATTCCTAAACTTAACTTTATGTAATATAAAACCTCAAATGTAGACTATCTAGTAAGGACTAAACTGACCATACAGTGGCAATGGTCGGCTATAATAATGGATTGATTAAGTTAAAATATTGTGATTTGGCTTGGTTTAGTTTGGTTTATTTGTTGAATGGCAGATCAAATTCTTATGGGTTATTTAATGCTAAAATTTTATTTGTTTGTAAATGTTTGATTATAATCATAATGATTTATATTTTCAACATTCTATTAAATTCATTTTTTAATTGCATTCTTTTATTTTTTTATAATAATTGTTATATGGTATCAAGAATTCTTATCTAATAGAAATAATTTATATGGTTTCATGTATTCTCATCCAATACTAATAATTTTTAAAAATATCTCTTTTTAACTGATTGATTGGTCTCCAGGTTAAAGTGAACATAAGAGTCATGGAGAGCCAAGGAAATGGTACTATATACTTTGCAGAGTTCCAGAACTGTAGCCTCACTACCAGATGCAGTTTGATATCATACCCAGGACACATCTTTTATTGGTGGGAGTCTTACTCTCTTGCAGAGGATGCTGTCAGTGTATTCTAAGCCCTACTAACAAGGCATCAATGTTGTAGCATCAATAAGCTTAGCTTAGTCAGGTAAAAGTCTTCAAATACAAGATACTTTGTAAGGATCAAACTCACTTCACAACAGTAAATCTCTGCTAAACTTGCTCACTAACAACTAATCTAAAGTTAAGTGACTAATAATATTAAACTTAGTTAAGTCCAACATAGATACTAGTGTAAGTCAAAAGTTTTGCAATATTTTGGTATGTGCGACTTGAAGCTGACAAAAGTACTCCCTTTGGTTGGTAGTATCATAGTAGTTGGTGCGCTATCATATACATTGCTTCATTTCATGTGTGATTTGAAAGCTACACAGATGAATGTGCAATGTAATTTGGGAACTTATGCTTTATAAGTTTGAACTGGATCATAATACTGCAGAAGGAACTAAAAACATTTGTTGTGCAGCAGAAGGTGAAGATGCAACTGATCCCAGATGGTTCAAGAAATTTTGCTCACATGCAAGAACCTTGATTGATCAGACAAGGTCAGGTAGGACTAAAATAGTGGATTCCAAAGCCATGCTCCAAGCTATTGAGGCAAAATGTCCAAAGGGCAGCTAAGTTTTATTTTTGAGAAATATTAGTTAACTTTTTAGGTAAGTAGTTTGATTTGCAATCAGGTTAATTTTACCAGTTTATGAGGAGATGATAGCTAATAATAGGGTGAGTCAAAAGTTTTGCAATATTTTGGTAATATGAAGCACAATTCAGCAGCTGCAAATAGTTTTGCTGAGGGTATGAAGGTAAGAAACCTCATGAGACGCTGAGATGCCAAACTTGCCTGATACTCTCTGAGTGCTATTCACCAGATGTACTGCAATGGCTTGAAGCACATCCTTGGAATCCCTGGTTTTAGGTCTACCTGACCTTGCCTGATCATCATGGTTCTTGCAATCCAAGCAAAATTTCTCGAACCATCTGATTAAAGTATTATGATCAATAGTGCTTTCACCTTTCACACAACAAATGTTTTAGTTCCCTCTGTTGTTATTATGGCCCAGTTCAAACTTTTAAAGCATAAGTTCCCAAATTAGATTACATTGTGCAGCCATCTGCGCAGCTTTCAAATCACACATGGAGGGAAGCAATGCACATGTCAGCGCACTAACTACCACAATACTACCAACCAAAGTAGGTACTTTTGTCAGCTTGAACTGCTTTAGTCATGTGGTATATGTGCCACAAATTAGTACATAAAAAAAAGATTGCCAGATTTTTTACTCACCATGATAGAAATAAAATTCAACAACAATTCATCTCAGAATGTTGTTTATTCTTTGAATTTGAGCAATTATTTTGCGATGTATTATTATGCTATGTACATGGAATTTCCATGGGTTCAGCTCACTAATCTCATCTTCAAACAATATATATTAGTTACTAAATAATATATCTATGTACATACAGTCCTGATCACCTATTTTTTTTTTTTTGCAACATCTTCATAAATAACTAGATTTACATAAATTTGTTGATATATCATTTGCCGTTCTTTATCAACCATGAGCTGTTTTACTAGATTCATTTTGTTTTTTTGTTTTTCAGGAGACATTTTACATTATGTTCTAAAATTTCATGGGTGTCAATAACTGAGACCAGGACTGTAAGTATATCAATAAGTCCGCAGGATTCTATATGGAATCTGATCTCTTTAATGAAATAAAGTGGGAATTCTTTGAAGCTGTGACAGTGTCAATACTACGATATGGTTGCACCACTTGAACTTTAACAAAACACTGAGAGAAAAAGCTAGATGGGAAGTTCACAAGAATGCTGCATGCAATTTTGGACAAATTTTGGAAATGACACCCCACAAAACAGCAGCTGTATGGCTACTTACTTCCCAACTCACATACCATCCAAGTGGGATAAGCAAGACATGGTAGACACTACTGGAGAAATAAGAATGAACTCATAAGGGACATTCTCCAATGGATTCCTACACATGAACACGCCAATACTGGCTGACCAGTAAAAATATTCATCAGCTTTGTGCAGGATATTGGATTCTGACTAGAGGGCTTGCCAAGAGTGATAAACTATAGAGACAGATGACAAGAGAGACTCAAGGGAATCTAGGCTAACGGCATACCTTGACAATAATGATAACTTTCTTTAGTTACTTTCAGAATATATTCTTTTCCTTTCAAGTTGTGGAAGTTCAAAACAAGTAATATTAGATGCAACTAAAGTAATATCTCATACTATAGAAATTTGTTAAATCATCTAGCAAGACATATGCCATTTTGACCATAAAAAAATCTACTGACAGTTAGAAGTATAGAATCAGATATACATTGGGCCCTTTAAAAAATTAATATGGAAGTATATATGAAATGATGCCATAACAATAAAGTAACTCTGATGGTTTCCAAAGAAAGAGTGAATTGAAAGAAATTGGTTTTAATAATAGTCAGCTCATTGATTTCTTAGTTTCTTCAGCATGATCCCAGAGACTGATGAAATATTTTTATTTTTCATCATTTTATTTTACTAAAAAATGATTCTCTTATTTTTTTTCTTTTGAAATTTGGAAATTTGAATTCTCTGGGATCATATACATTTTGCAGCAACATAGTTTCTCATAACTCATTGTTTATTACACATTACTGATTCGGTTTATAGTTATTTCTTTAAGCTGAAAACGCAAGATAATTATATAGCATTGTTACTTAATGAAGATTAACTATCTGGACAAAAGCCAAAAATGTTAAAATTGATAAAGCTCTTTAAGTTTTATTCAATTAAATAAGAACTATTTCTCGACAAAACAGAACATTTTCACAGGACAATATTAAATTCATAAGATAATATGAAGATATGATTGGTAAAAACATAAGTAAAACTGTGGAATTACCTCCCTTGCCTGCAAAATAACTTCTACTAACAAGTGCCACGAGGTGACACTATCCATAATGACACATCCAGGTATTTAAGTATAGGTGCAAAGAGATGACATTTTCTTTCCCACAGCATGGACAAGTTACTAGACACGTTTTTCATCTCCCTGTGGTTGCCCATTTTCAAAGGTCTTTTTGGCACACAATATGTATACACTACGCAAAAATACACAATGCATGGTAATGCGAGCTTTCACACATTAGAGACACGTCTGTAACAAATATAGCCAAATGACAAATGACACCACTACTTTTTATCCGCTGATGACGTCTGAATGATTTTCGTCTCCATTTTAAATTTTATTTTTCATTTTTGTCGAAAGGGATGTTTATGACCCACAGGTTTCTTTTGATGATGTATTCCTATTTTACGTAAGTTGAGAGTACAAGATCTGTTTTGGCTGCTGTTCTCAAGTTTGTTCAAGTGACCAACTGTTGAAAATTGTAAATTCAGCAGTTAATGTCTTCTCGAATCTGATTGGCTCTTTTGAAGTTGTGCCGTTTGACCCCGCCCTTACTGTTATTTAAGTGAGACCCACAAGGGTTTTCTCTTTCTCTCTCTCTCTCTCTCTCTCTCTCTCTCCTTTTTTTTTTTTTTTTTTTTTTTTTTTTTTCAGCACGTGCAGTAGCCGTGCTTGGCATGCTCCTTTTGCTTTGCGAGCTCTGTTTTGTTCGCCCTTGACTTTTATCAGTTTTTTCTTAAGCTAGGTAGCTTGAAAAAATAGGTCCATTTAATCACTATTGGCTGACCCTCTTTTCCTTACCGGGTTTTTATTCTTGTTGAAACAATAAGCCTACTGCAGACTATTTGTGGTTTTGGTATGCTGTCCTCGTCAAAAGAAAGTTGATCCTAAGGTCTGGAGGCGGTATTATTGGACTTTTGCCAACAAAGGAAGCTGTTGGCTGGTCAGAAAATGTGGTAAAAGCCTCCGTAGGCTCGACAGAAAAAAATCCGAGTAGAAGCAGTAAGATATACATCAAAGAGGATGTTATATTCTAAGTTGTGGGCGAGAAATGCGTATGGTTGCAAAACAAAGAACGTATAGATACTCACAATAACACAGTAATGATGTTATAGAAAATTTTTTATAAATAGATTAAGTACAGAGAGTAGAATGGAGAAATATGTTCACAGTTAAAGAATGAATTCAGTGGTAGTAGTTACAAAGTTCATGTACTGTACTTGTCTCGTGGTGAAGGGATAGTTACAAAGTTCTCGTGGTGAAGGGATGGTTTTCTTTGGAACTAGGGCAATGTTCTAAGCGGCGGCGATCGTTTGATGTATCGGATGACAGGCGCCGGACGGTGCGTAGAATCCTTAACACGGGTCGTGTGAATGAACAAGTCTGCCTGATGATTATTTGGTCCGTCTATTTATATATTTTTTGTAGGCTCACAAACGGCAATTTTTGTGCCCCGCGGGAAGCGTTCCGATTGGATATTTATTAATGTATTTTTTTTTTTTTTTGTTAATTTATCGCAAACGGAAGTTCTGCGCGGAGCCCATGGGTGAGCGACTAACTTTTCATTTTGAGTTGAGAACTGGAAGTGTTAACTTCCGTTTTTTTTTTCTTTTCTTCTTTTCTTTCTTTTTGTTTTTTTCAAATCAAGGCAAGATCTCGTCTTGTAACAAGGAGAAAGCGGTGGTCTATTCGAAGTTCACTTAAAGAAATAGTAAACTTCGTTTTCAACAAGTTTACACAGGAAACTTGAAGAACACGGTTGTCCAGGTTGATTCTACACAAGGAGACGCCGAGAAGAATAAACCCTTAAAATTGGCTTCAAAATGAACTTTGTCATACCAAAGAATGGCATTTTATCATTAACAAAAGTTAAACTGACAGTAAGTAGTTGACGGTATGGCTTCAAACAAGTTAGTCGTTGTATTTCTTTATACCCTTTTTTTTTAATTTTTTTTGGTTATAATATTGTCGTTACTTAAATGTATGCTATTTTTGTTACCTTAAATCCAATCTTTTCGACAAGCATAGGGGAAAATATGCAAAGCAGGATTTTGTAAAGTTTATTTCTCTCGATTTTTTGGGAACTAGTTGTTTTTTGTTTTTAAGAAATATAGACGCGCTTCTCTTTCAAGTAACAAAATTAAGCTTCCCTTCATCCCTTTTTATCTTCTTAATTTTTTTTATACTTTTCTCTCCCTCTTTTCTTAGCCTGTCAGATACTGCTAGATTTCTAGAACTGGGCAAAGATTGAGTTTACTTAAATTGGGTATAGTTGTACTTTATGACGACTAACATTCGGATAAATTTGTTAACTTTTCATGTGTTGGTTGTTATAATTTAAGACCTAGAATCTCGCATATTTTTTGAATTGAGCAATAATTCTTGCATATTTCGTTTATAATATCTTGCATATTTGAATTCTCATACAACCCCGGTTGCATTGGAAGAGTATATCGTACATGCCATGCAGTTGAGATTTCTCCAGGATGAATTTATTTGAGATATGCTCCCAACACTTGACATCTAGTATTCTGCATTGGTGACGTATCATATAGACGTGAAGTCTTTGGGCATCTGCTTTGTATGCCGTCCAAGTTTTTGTGGCCTACGGAAGGGTTGAGAGAACAATGGCACGGTACACTGTACATTTAGTTGTTATGGAAAGATCCTTGTTGAGCAAGACTCGCTTCCTCAGCCCACTAAAGGCCTGGCAATCATTTGACGCTCTGTTTTTTTGTTGGCGACTGTGGAGCCTAGATATTTGAATTTGAGTCTGTATACTTAGGTTAGTACCTTGGTCTCCATCTATATGCATTGGCCAATATCATTAGATCCCGGATGAGGTTGGTACTTAACTTCAGTTTTGTTGCGGTTAATTTTCAGCCCAAATGCCTTTGTAGATTTCAAAAAACGGGTGAATATTTCGAATGCATATTGGTGCTTGTGTACTACGTCAGCAAACAAGAGCTCGTGTACTCGAATATATCTGGTCTCTCTTGCAGGCTTAAATTGACTAGCATTGAACAGGTTTGCCACCAGTCTGCTCTGTATCCATACTTCTTAGGTAGAATCAGTGAAGGCATCAGACAAGACTATAGAAAGAAAAAAAAAACGAGAACAGTGAGGGGGCAAGAACCCAGCTCTATTTCACTCCGTTCCCAACTTCAAATGGTTCCAAGAGTTCTCTCCTTAAGCTGACTGATTCCTTCTTTCCTGTATGCAAGGTAGGTATGAGTTTGATGAAGTGGTCAAAGCACCCTAGTTTTCTTAGAATGTTCCATAGCACTTACCTGTTAACAGTGTCAAAAGCTTTTGTGAAGTCGACAAATACGATGTAGAGGAGCACATTCTGTTCAATGTTTTCTCCTATATTTATCGCAAGAAAATCGTGTCCGTGGTTCCTCGGTTTGCGCAGAACCCAAGTAGGAAATCTACTAGAGTCGATAGTCTTTTGAATAATCTGCTGGTGGACATTTTCGCAAGTATGGAGAGAAGCGAGATCCTATGGTAGTTACCGCAATTTCATCTTTCTCTTTCCTTGAAGATGATGACTAGTCGGGCATCCTTTCCCTCAGCAGGGACTTCCACATTTTCTTAAGTGTCTCTTATGATGATGTTGAGTACCTCGACAAGCCATTTCCTCTCATAATAACATCTGGGTGCAGCCCGCCTACGCTAAGAAACTTTCCGTCGCGGAGCATAAAGATAGTCTTATTCACTTCATCCAAGACTGGGCATTTACACATTCAGTGTTATGTTGGTCTTTGTTCATTGTTGTCAACTGCATATTTCACTGTTGACGCTATATTGAATAGTGGGCAATGTGGTCCTTCCACCTGGCAAGAAACTTGTACTTCTCCATGATTATTGTTTTGTTATCGAGGGCCAGCAGTTGTTTTGGGTGATTCACTCTTGTCCTTCACACAGCTCTCATGCTTTGGTTATTAGAGTCTGCAAGTGTCTGGAATTCAGCCGTTTTGTCAGCCACCATTTATGTTTGAGTTTTCTGCATCTTTACTGCATATACTATATCTGACCTTAGCAGACTTGTTCTTGCTTGGCACGTTGTTCCTGGTTAGGGTCCTGTTGTTAATAACCTCTTCCAGTTCCATGCTGTTTCCCTCGAACCAGTCTTTGTGCTTCTTTATTGCAGTGCCAAGTTTCTCTTTGGATACCTTATACACGATTGTTTTGAAGGCGTTCCACTTTTCTTCTACAATACCAGCAAGAATTTCAGTTAGCCTGTTGTTTAGTGAGGCCTGATCAGCTGATCTTGATCGTGTTGATTACGAATTTCCTGATGGACATTTTGTCTTTCCTCATTCTCCGCCACACTCGTAGTTTGGTACTGGACTTAATCATAACATGGTCAGTACTGCAGTTGGCTCCTCTCATCACTCTTGTGTTCAGAAAGTCAGGCATATCATGCGATAGCGTGATGGTATAGTCGATGAAATGCCAGCGTTTGGATCTTAAGCACATCCAGGAGTTGTGGATTTGCTTGTGTTTGAAGTAGGTGTTGGTAATGACCAGTTAGTGCTCTGTGTAGGTGGATAGTAGCAGATTGCTATTGGTATTAGCCTTCTTCCGTTCCAAACCTACTAAGAACCTTCGGCCAGGTATAATATGATTGGTTAACTGGAGCATTAAAGTCTTCAAGAAAGACAATTTTGTCTGCAGTATGAGTATTTTTCTTAGAGTACATGTTTTGCAAGGGAAGCTGGCAAGGTTTTATTAGGGTGCACGAGGTGTTGCCAGTTGGTTGTGCACCCTTTTCTTCGTCTGAGAAGGTACTGAGTTGGCAAGGATGGTCCAAGACAAGATAAGCCTCGCAGTGGTCGTAATGACCGGCCGCAAGTACCTGAAGGCGAGTACATCCGCCTTCAAACTTTGTCACACGTCTGGCTTTTTGTCAAGGGTTTGTCCCCCCTTAAATGTAAGAGCTAGATGTTCGTTAACCTAGAAGAGGGTTCGCTCGCTCGTGGTATAATCTCCCTAAGGTTCTAGCAGCCCTGTTTTGTGATAGTAATAAGACATATTTTCATCTCTCTGTGGTTGCCCATTTTCAAAGGTCTTTTAGCACAGTATATGTATACACTATACAATGATACACAATTCATGGTAACGATAGCTTCTCACATTACAGATATGTCTGCTTCAAATGAAAAATGACAAGTTGTTAATTACATTTTCATTCTATCACAATACATTTGTTCCTTTTTAGTAATTCGACACACGTGTCTCTAGCATAAAAGAGAGGCACTCATAGTCAAACGGTTACTGTCATAGGAAATAGACAGAGTTACCTGAATTCAAACCCAAGACGATGCTGTTTGCATTTCGTATAATGCTAATAACTTTGGGAAAGGTATAAATCCAATAATTCCCTCTCCAGTTATGAGTAAATAGTAGTCTTTAACATTTTGCTATGGCAACCGGTCTTTTTAATAACTGTTTAGAGTGAATTTTTGACAATCATCAAAGCATACCGACAGCACAAAGTCCCTTCATTCTCTCTCTCTCTCTCTCTCTCTCTCTCACACACACATACATGATCTGTCCTTGTCACTTATCACTTTTAGCAAGTCCTCTAGACGGCATACAGTGTCCCCACAGAGCTGATGAATTTGTCTTTGCTGGTCGCTCAACATTGGCGTATTTATATGTGAGAGCCTATTGGAGGACCTCGCTCATGAGTTGTCACTTCTTCACCAGCAGTATTGCTCGTCTTACTTGGATGGCTTGTCAAAGTGGCCTTACAGCAGCTGTTTTGTGAGGTGCTGCTTCCAGAATTTGTTCAATCAGCACGCAGCTTACTTGTGTAGTTTTAATCTAGCTTTTTCTTTGATCGCTTTTTTAGTCTAAGTGGTGCAACCGTGCAGTTGTGCTGACATGGCCACCGCTTGTAAGAAATCCCGTTTATTTTACCAGAGATTAGATTTCCATGTAGTTGATAACTTACAAATAGCATTCTATGCCTTTCATGTTGGCATCGCTTTCAGTAGATGACATTGCTACCGAGGTATATAAACTTTCAGAGGTTTGTCATTTAATGTGGAGAGGGCTCCATCTATTACGAAACGCATAAACTCTGTTTTGAATTCACAATGAGGCCAATGCTTCTGGCTACTTACTCCAGGCTATGCAGCAGGGATTCAGCTTAGGCAGGTGTAATTGTGAGAAGTACCAGATCATCCGCAGATTTTCATCTCGGATTGTTACCCAGGGAGAATTGCCTACTTCTTGCCATTTTATTGAGAGATCTTTTGTTAGATTTTTTGACGTTCTCAGAATGTGATCTATGCAGATTATGAATAGAAATGGTGTTAATGTATCTCCTTGCAAGACGCCAGCGACAATGTCACCATTGGTTGAGTGAACCATTACTTTCCTGTTTTTTAGAGCATCATTATATCGGTAACAGAAAGGTTATAGAATAGACATAGAATAGATTAATGAAATTAGTATCTCACTCAAAATTTGTTGGGTCTTATTTTGGAAGGAGTTAGATGATTCAAGCTAATAAATCAATAGTGTAAAACACAATGCAAGCAATAATTGCTTGGAACAGCTGACAAGATATTTTTTGATATCACACAGAAATATACAAATCTTAAGTTGTTAATTATTCGTGATGTATCAATTATAATTGTAGTAGTAATGCCACGAACAATCTTACCTCGAAGAAACAGAAGATGTGCTCTCTCTGCTACCGGCACGTGGAAACCTGAAGAAGAAAAGGATGCAAGAGGTGTGACTTGTTTTATGGAGGAGAACGAGATAAGCCTCCGTGAAGTGGCGAGATTTGATGAATATAAAAGAGACTAAGTTTGATGTGGAAGAGAGCAGTATTTTACTGATTCAATTGTCAGGTCGCATTTCGTCGGCTGTGTTTACTGCGGCACAGATCCGGCCAGGTGCGTCTTGGCAGTTGGATAATTTCCTTCGGCCTCAGGGGGCCTTCCCCCCAGGCTTTTACCCCCTTTTGAGGGGGGTTGGGTTCATTGCCCGGCGCCTGAGGCGCCCCTAACAAGGGGAATGCCGACGGGGCCGAAGGCATTTTTGGCAAACTCCGGGCGCGTGTGGGCTACGGCCCTGCGCCCGGTCCCACCCAAAAAAAGGCCTTGTGCCATACATGCCCGTAAGGTGGGGCGTGCATCAAATACCGCAGTATTTTACTGATTCAATTGTCAGGTCGCACTTCGTCGGCTGTGTTTACTGCGGCACAGAACAGGCCGAGTGCGTCTTGGCAGTTGGATAATTTCCTTCGGCCTCAGGGGCCCTCCCTCCAGGCTCTTACCTCCTTCGGGAGGGTTGGGTTCATTGCCCGGCGCCTGAGGCGCCCCTAATCAGGGGAATGCCGACGGGGCCGAGGGCATTTTTGGCAAACTCCAGGCGCGTGTGGGCTACGGCCCTGCACCCGGTCCCACCCAAAAAAAGGCCTTGTGCCATACATGCCCGTAAGGTGGGGCGTGCATCAAATACCGCAGTATTTTGCTGATGTCTGATTGGCGAACATTCATCAGTTTATTTTGCGTGTTGAATAATTTGACTACCCCGAGTAGACCTCCAAACTTCGAACAATAATAATAATAAATTCCAGTATCTGTTTGTAACAGAATTGAGAAAACAGAACATTTAAGTATAAACTTTTCAATGATAAGATACTCCTCGTTGAAAGTGAAAGTGAAATAGATTCCGACTCGATTCGACTGTCGGAAGTTATGGGTGGTTTTTGAATATCCCAATTTGGAAAATTTCCAGATCTTACAAACACGATTTCGTCTTTCACTATTTCAAAATGAAATCAAGACTGAAACAAGTAGGTAACAGAAAAATGTTGCATTGCTAAAAAGATGACAATTTCGACAAAAGAAAACAGAAAGACTTAAAGAATGTTCTCTTTCCTGTTTTTTTTGTTTTTTTTTTTAGTTTTTTGTTTTTTGTTTTTTGATTATAAATGAATATTAATTCTTTAAAAAATTGCCATAAAATAAGATTACTAATATTCTTGTTATTATCAATATTCCTTCATCATAACACTAACAATAAGATTAATATTTAGATCAACCAGTGAAATGAAAGTGGTACCTCTATATACCTCACTCTCTCTCAATATACATATATCATCATCATCATCAAGTCGTGCAGATAGCATAAATCCCCCCTCTCTCCGTTATTATAATTCATCATTTTTTGCAAGTCTCTAGACTGAATCCAGTGTCTGTAAAGAGCTGATGACTGTATGTATTCACCCACAATTTCGTACGAGCCGAATTCGACATAAGGTCAATTATTAAGCAAAGTTTAACAGGTTTGAATTCAGAGTTTTCCTTCTCCTCGACCGGTTGCTATACCAAGGCTAAAGAGTCTAGTCTGTCCGACTATTTGACCCATAGATGGAAGGAGAATAGTTGAATTCATACCTTTCCCAAGTGTATTAGCGCTAAAAGAAATGCAAACAGCTTCGTCCCAGATTTGAACTCGGTTCACCGTGTCCATTTCCTGCGACGATAACCACGATTACCTCCAGAATTGATGAATGTCTTTGCTGGTCGGCCAACGCTATTATGTCCATGTGTAAAAGTACATAGTAGAATGTTGCTTAGGAGTTCATCGTTACTCTTCATCAGCACTATCCAGCATGTTGTGTTCGTCTTGAATGGTTGGCCAGATAAGTGACTGAACACCTGCTATTTTGTGCGGCGCTGCTTATAGAATTTGTTCCTAACAACACGTAACATTTTTGTTTAGTTCCCATCTAGATTTTTCTCTAAGCATTTCATTCCTAGTGGAGCAGCCGTACAGTAGCATTGACATAGTTACAGTTAGAAAGAATTCCCGTTTTATCAAATCAAAGAAATCAGTTTTCCTTATGATCGACAACCGGTCAAAGCAGACTACATCTTCCGAATGCATTTGTTGATATAGTTTTCAGTAGATGAGATATTGCTGCCGAAGTATGTGAAATGATCTGCTAATTTCAAGGCTAGCCATTTAATGTGGAAATGACTTCATCTTGTTTAAAACACATGAACTCAGTTTTATCCAAGTTCATAGAGAAGCAAACATGTCTTGCTGCTTGTTCCATGCTTTACAGCAAGGATTCGGCTTGGGCATGTGTATTTGCAAGAAGCACACTATTAACTGCATAATCTGTGTCTGTTATGGTTTCTGTGAGATATTTTCGGTTTCTGTTATAGTTTCGGCAGGACGTTATTTTCTTGTCTTTTTTTTATATGAAACCATTTTCTTTTGATTTATTGAAGTTCTTAGAACGTAATCTTGGAAGATTATAAGCAATCACAGTGTGAATATATCTCCTTGCAAGACACCAGTGACAACGTCAAAGAAGTCGGTATCCCCATCAGGTGAGCGAACCATTGCTTTCATGTTTTAAAAGCATCATTATAGCAGTAACAATTTCTTTGGGGATATATGCTTGTTATATTTGCTCCATCTTTCCTCTCTGTATGGAATCAAATACCTTAGAAATATGTATAGGTTATGAATTTTAAAAAAAACAGACATAAACATTGGTAAAAAAATTTATAACACGTGGGCAGATAATATTACAATTTATACAAAAATGGCAGTTGAGGTTGTAGAGTTCTGTTACCTCTTGTTATATTAAAAGGTAGAACAAATGAGTTGACGAAGATATCGATAGTTTTAAATTTGGAAGTTTTATTAAAAGCTTGAGACAAAAAGGACCCTTGTACTGTCTCAGGAAGAGAAAACAGTTGTAGGGTTGGCCGGTATTAAGACGCCGTCGTCAGGACAGGAATGAAAATGCTGAAGTTAAAGCAGGAGTTGAAAATATTCAATTTGTTTCTCTGAGGATCCGTTGATTTAGAAGGAAAGATGAATGATAAAAGAATGATTTTCCAGAGACCAACGGCCCATAAATTGGATGAGATCTCCTCATGGTGCTTAGCGGACTGCTCGAAATATGTGAGAGAGAGTCAATGAAGAAGAGTCAGTGAAGAAGAGTGAATGCGGTCTCTCATGTTGGCTGGTCCTTCCTGCTGCTAGGAAGCGAAGAGAGAGAATGTGTGCTCTGTCATGTTTGATGGCTTTTCCTGCTGCCGGCCAGTGGGGAAACGAGAAGAGAAAGACAGGACTGGTCTGTCCAGCTCGAAAGGCTTGCGTGGAAGAGAGTGAAAGAATGTTACCTAGCCTTTTTATAGTTGCCCGGGGAAGTGACCCAGGCCGAATGGCATGAAACATTCTCATTGGTCGAAAATGTGAGTTCGGGACCAAAACAGTCAAAATATTCCTGCACCAAACAATAATTTGAAATTCTTTCTGCTACAAATTATTTTTATAGATTTATTAATTACAGCCAATTTCAGGTTTCGATCATCATCAGAAGACAATATTTCTTTCATTACTGTTTACCTTTCAAAACTGAAATATTTAGGGATGCCAAAGAATTGGTTTCATGGATAAATACAATTTGAATTTTAGTTTAACAACAATACAATTCAATTCTAGATGATTGTGTGTGTGTGTGTGTGTGTGTGTGTGTGTGTGTGTGTGTGTGTGTGTGTTATCTGATTCCATATCACTTCTCGAAAATTATGAAACTAGATAAATATTATGTCTTGAAATTCTCACCCCCATGAGATTTAACAAATTAAACCTCTCAAAGAACATTACGTTTTAACCCTCAAATTCTTATTAAATGTTCAAAACTTTCATTACTTAAAAATTCATTACATTTTACTAAGCAATTTTCCTACTTAATAACATCATTGGAAAAAGATTTTAAAGACGTTGCTGTTAAACTAAATTTCAAATTGAGTGTGTGTGTGTGTGTGTGTGTGTGTGTGTGTGTGTGTGTGTGTGTGTGTGTGTGTGTGTGTGTGTGTGTGTGTGTGCATAAGTGTACATACATGTATACGTACGTGCACACACACACACAGAGAATATATATATATATATATATATATATATATATATATATACTAACACATAAAAATAAATGAATGAATAAGTAAATAAATGAATGAATAAGTAAAAACATTTACATTGACTAGATGTAAAAAGAAGAGAAAGAACAAAGAAGGTAATTACAAAACGTCCAAAAATCTTCACGGACAATTAACTCCAATGATACATTCACAGACACAAATTTAGAATAAAACAAAATCAAAACGACCTATCAAAACAATCTTTACTATAAAAGAAACTTAACACAGCCAAAAGCTGTTGTAGCCGAGTCTTTAACAGCCAAAATACAAACGCCCGAAGTGGACGAAAATGTCTGAAACACGTGTAGCGCACAATAATAGGAAATAATCATAAAATAACTAAATGCCAAATTTGAAATAATTTGTGGACCAATTATTTTTAATATATATATATATATATATATATATATATATATATAAATTAGATTTATATATTTAATGCTATGGAAGTTTGTCATATATATATATATATATATGAGGGTGGGTTTAAAAATTCATATGATGTCATCGTATCCGCTGTTGATGACTTTTTTGACAAATGGGATCCAACCACAACAACACCGATGGAAGAAGTATGTTGACCACAAATCTTTTATGTTAACCTTCCAATAGATTTGGTTAGTTTGTATATTTTGCTTTAAAAATCCAATGATGATCAATAAATATGTTTTATGCTTCATTTTCAATCCTTTTTTTTCTAATAACTTGTGTGTTATATTTTTTAATAAACAATTGTTTTGTTGATAGTTTTTATAATCATAGTATTATCAACATTGACCTTAGGTAAAAATCATCAGCATTATTATCATTAAGGTATGCTGTCAGTACAGGTTTCTTTGATTCTCTTTCACCATCCATCCCAATTAGCCATCACTTTTGTCAAGATGACATCCATGATGAATGTAAGTTTTTGCTGGTAGGTCAAAATTGCTGTGACCATGTGTAGGAGTCCATTGGAAGATCTCGCGTATGAGCATATCCATGCTTCTCCAGCAGTGTCTGGCATGTTTTGCTTGTCTTGTATGTGTTGTGAGATGAGTGGCAAGTGGCAGTCGAGTTGCAGTTGTGTTGGGTGCTGCTTCCAGGATTTGTTTAAAACAACACTCAGCATTTTCTCTCTCTCTCTCTCTCTCTCTCTCTCTCTCTCACTCTCTCTCATCTAGCTTTTTTTCCGGTAATTTCGTTAGAGTCCGATTAGTGTAACCATCAAATTGTAATGATATGGCTACAGTTGTAAATCGTACCACCAACTTCAAAATATTTCTAATTTTTTAAAAATATGATGAATATATTTACCAACAAAAATTAACAACTTCATTAAACGGAATCTTCAATTTTTACATTCAAGATATTTTTGTATTTTTTGTCATGTACAAAAAGCATAAGTTTTCCTTTTTTATTTTTTATTTTTGAAATGTAATTGTTGATTTTTAATATATTCACTATTGTGAGGGGGGTAATATGCTGACTAAGTAGTTCCCCATTAGCAGTGGTAATTTACTAAGCTTTTAGCTTAGATATGGCACAAGGCCAAATGAAAGGGGCACCCATTAGCAGTGGTTTACATTCTTCACGCCGCTGGTGAGTATTGCATTTTGTTAATACTATAAAGATTTCCAGTTCATTTTCAACCACCGTTTTGCTTATTTCACATTCAGTAACCATTTTCTTAGGTTACAACTCTTTTTTTAATTTATTGGGGTCAGAGTGAGTTGACATGAGTTTAAAACTTATGTCCATTTTAAATGGGTTTTTTTTAAATCTAAGGTGAATTTATGAATATTTGTGTTGATCATTTTTTTATTTATATTGTAAGTGCATTTATATGGTTGGTTGGTTGGTTGGTTGTTTAAGGCATATCAACCCTTGTGGGTTATTCAATACTAAATCCTGTTATACATATATAGCAAATATATGTGATGTGTAAATGAAGAGTTTGTAGATAAAATTTTTATGCAAGCTAGAGTTAATTTGTTTGCACAATCAAAGGGTTTCAAGAATTTCGATCTATCACTAATAATTTCATTTGATATTAATCTGTTGTTTGCATGCAGTTAAATGGATAAACACATACGATTTGAAAGTGAATAGTTTGTAGGTAATTTCATTTTTAAAAAGTCAGAACTAATTTGTTTGCACACAAAAATAGTATTGCTATTGTTTGCACACAATTAAATGGTTTTAATCAAAGACTAGTAATTCTATTTAATATTAATCCTTTGTTTGCTCAGTGAAGTGGTTACAAGTATTGCTATTTAACACTAATAATTCTATTTAACACTGTCAATTCATTTGCACATAGTCAAATGGTTCCAAGAATTGCTATGTACCACTGACAATTCAACATCAGTAATTTGTTCACACACACTCAAATGGTCAAACATTTCGATTTGGCCCATTGAAAAGACGATGTCAGATACTACCACTCCAGATCAGACTAGACCTGATTGTAATGGCAATGAAGGAGTATTCTACATTACCCAAAGCTCCAGGGCAGAAAACTCACCATCAGATGGAGTTTAGTGTCATATCTAGGACACTCGTTGGGGTGGGGGGTTACACCTCTGCCAAGTTGCAATCGATGTATTCTACAACCAAGTTGACTGGGCTAGCATTCATAAAATTCATGGCTAAACAAAAGTAGAATTATTGTATTTCTTTAATTTGAAAGAATTTGTTAAAAATTTGCAGTGACATAGGTTTTTTTTCTAAATTCTTGATATTTAATCCTGGTAAAGATTCCCTATCTGATCGTTATATCCGTATATGGTAATGCAAGGGAAGAGACAAAGAGAAGGGGATAAAGAGTAAAGAAATAAATGACAAACAACAAGGGTTAAAAACAAGGAAAAGGTATACTCATGACCAACAGAAAAAGCAATTTACACAGAAAGTCTCTTCAGTGGAGTGTTCCACGGGTGGACGAACACGTGTTTCGTTTTCAGGCACATGTGACATGAACAGTATTCATTTTGGGGGTGGAAAGGAAATAGGAGCAGATTATAAGTTTCTTTTTTGCAGCACAAGTGGTGTCGACGAACATTCTTTTCTTGAGCCTGTTGCAGATAGACCCAAAATGAGAGGTCTCTACATGGTACTTGTGTAGTAGATAACAACATTGCATCGGATATGGCCATGTAAAGGTCTCTTACACTGAACATGGTCACATAGAAAAAGAAGATATGACTGTGTAAGAGTTTCTTGAACTGTAAATGTTTACACAAGAGAGTGTAGGGAACGAATAAATAAATTTTTAAAAATTTAAATTGAATTTTTAAAAAAACGGGAAAAAGGGATGACGCATGCGTAAAAGAAAAAAGACATCCTCTTGACAAAGGGGAACAGGCTATCTTTCTCTTTCAGGCAGTGACCAGCGTTTTGACAACATCGTTGCTGACGTGTGTCTGGGCACCACGCATACGTTTTTGGACGTAGCGTTGGTTAGTCCCTTTCACCCAGTAGCAGTTCTCTTTCGGTCAGCATTATGAAATATACAAGACCCACAAATGAACTACAAACTAACCCTTACCGGACTTTGACAAACTTCCAAAAGAAAACTAACCCTTATGGAAGCCTGGATAACTAAATGAGGACAAACACATGCATGAAACGATTAACGTATTTTTGACACCTTAACTGGGGGATTCAACCATTTCAGTGTATTCAGGAAAAACTTCCTCATCCATGGAATGGTTGTTGAACCCAGTAAATAAAGGAAAGTATAAAAGAAACGTCTCCGTCTCTTATCTGTTGCGGGTTTTTCTTTTGTATAATTCTCTTGGGACTTTCTTGAGCAAGGCATTACACCGACTAGCCAACGTGGGGGTAAAATAAAATAACCAAAATATGGATTCAGATATCAAACGGCAAAACAGCTTTGCCCTTGCCCTTGACCTGCAGCCCCTATACCCCACAAGAGAATCCAGTCACAGGATAAAACTATTAGGAGTGATCCTTTTGCGGTATCTATTGCAGTTGGTAAGACACCTTCGGAGTCGCTGTGTTGCGCATTTATGTTGTCAGGACTGTTGCATGGATCTCTATCTGTGAACAAGCCATAAAATTGAGTATAGCTACATGTACTAATTTGCTGTGCTATTTCCATGTATGGTCTTATAGAACATTCCCCACGCGTGTGTCCATGTTACATTGGTGTGCTTAGCTGTACACTGCCATGAGAAAGGTACATTATGAGTTGCTGCAGCAGGGCCCCAGAATGTGTTGTTAAGGCCAAAGCCCAGACACATGTTTGCAACCAAAAGAAACAAGAGAGAATAGCGAATACTGTGTATTTATATGCTTCAGGGGTACTGTTTGTGGTGTCTTCTAATTTTGCC
The DNA here is from genome assembly GCA_963585895.1 of Sepioteuthis lessoniana. NCBI lineage: Eukaryota > Metazoa > Mollusca > Cephalopoda > Myopsida > Loliginidae > Sepioteuthis > Sepioteuthis lessoniana. The sequence continues at coordinate 675,519 of OY757939.1, forward strand.
AAAGGTGTTATGTGACCTGTCTTCACACTGAGTTTATAGAACAAGCCATTTGCCAGTGTTCTGTATGGACACATCCCATGCAAGTTTTTCATCTTGACAGATTTGAATTTGAGTATAACAGAATCACTACATCATTTTAAAGAGAATGAAGATGGCTCCTCAATTTTGCCAGAGATTTACAAGACATGTAACATGTCTTGCAGAGCCAAATTTTCTGCTTTACTGATTGGACCATTATGACATTACCAAACCATTATATAATGCTTTTCAGTCATGAAAAAGTTTTTTACACACATTATATGAACATACATACTATATATATATATATATATGTCTGTGTCTGTGTCTGTGTGTCTGGGTCTGAGTACAAAGGTTTTGGTTTCTTGTTTAATGGTATATCAACCTTCAAGGACCATCCTTGTAATACTATTTAACCGATAGTGAAGGGATAAAAAGAGATTCAAAGCTTTCTCGAGGATATTTATCCAAAAGTGAATATGATAGCATGACTGAAGTTTGAACTCACTTAACACATCACTCAATAAGTCCCGGTCCTAACTAATAAAGCCACAACTTTTAGGCAAATTCAACTTTATTCATCAACAAAGTCTCCTTCTAAGGTGATACACTGATTCCAACGCTTCTCTAACAATTTGATGACTTTTGTAGAACGATTTGTTTTTGGCCTTATAGAATACACATTTTTTTAGCCTCAAAATAATCAACAAAAACATACATAAGAACATTCTAGATATTTTGGATCAAAACCGCATGAGCATTGAAGTTACATTTTTATATTTTTCAACCAATCAGCTAAAAACATAGAATAAGAACATTCTAGAAAAACAGGATCAGAAATTAATTAACAGAAAATTTTTTAGGCTCTAAAACAAATAAGTAAAAATACGAATCTGATTGGTCAAGAAATGTCTTCGCGCTTAAATTTTAGGACCTGCCACAAAACTATTTTTTGATCTACTACTAAATTATAAATAACAAAGAATTTAATCTACCAGGTCAGTTTTCGGTCATTCAATTCATTTTTTCTACGGCCAAAAAGTCATTCCGTCTACTACCCAAAAAGACTTTTCACTGACCGAGACGCAGAGAGCCGCAATATAGACTCAAAGGGAAAGGCTTGCAACTTTCTTTCATCAATGCGACACGTTGTCGCCAAAATCTTAAGAAAAAACACAGTGCGGACTTAATGAAAGCAAAGACACATACTGATGGTCCATCATTTATATACACACACACATACCCACATATGTAAGTAAAGACAATTATTTTTATCAAACTTACTTCGGCCAACCATGGAACCATTTAATTGATAGACTTTATTAACATGTAAACACACACACACACGTGTGACAACCCTATTTTCATTTAACTGACCATAACTGTATTTCTACAAAAGCCGCTCGCACATTATGTTTCTCATCTATTTTCCTTCCTGTTTTGTTATAAATATTAAATTGTTTCTTAGTGTTCGTTGTTGTCACATTCCATTTACTTTACGTGCTTGTAAAAGTTGTGTTGTATTTGTGGTGGAACTAAACGTGAATGTAATATCCGTAAAATACGGATGAGAACTCACTTTCACTCGCTACAAATTGGAGAGTAACATATTCACTAAACAATAACATGCTCCCACTACAACCTCAAAATGCACTTCAGTTTCCGATATCAATTCTTCATTGGAGCCAAATCTCTTTTCCTGGAGCATTCTTTTGAGGTCTACAAATAACCAGTAGTCGCTGGGGGCTAGATCTGGAGAATAGGGTTGGTGTAGAAGCAATTTGAAGTGAATTTCATACAGTTTTGCGTTGCAATCGACTTCATTTGTGGCCGGTTTTTTTTTTGTTTGGGGGGGCGGATTTCTTCCTTCAAACGCACCAATAATGCTATATGATATTCGCTATTGATGGTTCTTTCTTTCTTAAGGTAATTGATGAACAAAATACCTTTCGCGTCCCAAAATATGGAGGCCAAAATCTTGCCTGCAGATGTTTACATCTTTAGTCGCTTTGGACGGCTTTCACCTGCGGCTGTCCACTGAGCTGACTGCTGATTTGACTGCGGGGTGAAGTGGTGGATCAATGTTTCATCCATTATCACATATTTATGCAAAAACTCCTTTTTGTTGCGTTGAAACAGTTGCAAACAACGCTCCGAATCGTCAACGTGTTGTTGTTTTTGATTGACTGTGAGCAAACGTTGCACCCACTTTGAACACAGCTTTCTCATTGACAAATGTTCATGCAAAATGGTGAATACACTGCCTTCTATATCTTCAACTACTCTGCTATCACACAACTTCAATTTACGATCGGCCAAAACGAGTTTGTGGAGTTTTTTGGTGTTTTCCCGGACAACAGCGAATTTGGGCAACCTGAGCTTTCAGCATCATTTGTGTCAGTACAGTCGTGTTTAAAGTCAGCATACCACCTCTTAACCGTTGTTTCCAACGAAGCAGAGACCGAATAATACTTACCTAACCATTGCTTTTCTTTGAACTGTATTTTTTTAAAATAAAAAGTGATGCTTATTCAACACAAGAATTTCAGATAGCTTCACTTAAGTAACAGTAATTTGTAAACTAATAATCCGATTGGGTTCAAATTTTGACACATGCCAGTTAAAGATCAGTACTTTATAAAAATTATATGGATTTTCTATTAGTCCCACCATCTATATGTTAGGCCGGGTACTTATTGAGTGATGCGTTACTTTAAGGTTGCTGTTCAGCACTTTACCATCATGCTCCAGGGACTTCCTGTGTCTGAAGGAAACATGAAGTATAATAGTAATCCTCCTAGTAAATGGATTCAACAATCTAAATTCAAATCCTGGACAAGGGTGTTTACATTTCATTTTGCACTGATGCCCTTAAGAAAGACATAAATCATTCTTTTTGTCCCCCGTTTGCTGTTTAGCATTGATAGAACAACAAATCTAGGAGAAGAAAAACTTCAAATTCAAAACCAGGGTGTATAGGACTAGCAACTCCACTACTGTAAAAACCTACTCACCACTGAAACTGCAGGACTATCACACACACATGGAGTCACTGCAGCTCTGAACTCCTCATGGCTTTCTGTAGCCTTGTACTCCACAATGTTTGTGTGAGTGAGAGTATGGATGTGTGTGTATGTTATAAATCTTGGACTGATCTGAAGTGAAGATTCATAAAAGAAACAAACATAATAGGAAACTATTTTTATGGGTCAACATTTTGTTTTCTTAATCTAATTTTCATATGCAATATATCATTTTATTTGTTAGTAAAAAAAGCAAATCATTTCAGATATTTCATCAATGGTCCAATGATAATCTCCCTTAGTTTTGTGGTGAACTTTAAGATTTTCCTCATTTCTGCATATTGAAAGTCAACCCAATCATGGTATTTTTTTAAGTGACAGTTCACCACATTTGAAATGCAAATATAATGAAAGACAGCCAAATGTGTTTTTAACCACTAGAAAAAAAGTAATAGGAAGCAAATCAGACAACCTAGAATCACTCTAGGTTTCAGAGTGAGTCATTTCATTTCTAGCTGCACAAATGTACAACTAGATTCATTTTTATATGCAGCACATAGTGTAACAGTTATCACCATAAGAAATAGACACCTTGAGCCAAGTTTAAATCCAGGACAAGATGTTTGCTTTTCACATAAAGCTAATACCCTCAGAAAAATTACCATAACTATTGGTAAATAGTAAAGCAGGCTTTAACCTTTAACCTTAGGATGACAACCAGTCTAGGAGAAGGAAAACTTTCAAAACGTCAAACCAATTGTGATTCACTTAAAAATTGACATTGTGTTGCATCCTGCTGGTGAAGGAGGTGTTGGATAAATATAGACATCCATTTTAATTTTATGACCCACATTCAAAGATAATTTTTGTGTATGTTCATATACATACATACATATTGAGTCAGACAGACAGAGAGACAGAAAGTGAGAATAACAGAAATTAAAACTACATATGGCAACTAATGGTTTCACGTTTTCATGATCAGCAGGCAATTCTACCTTCTGAAGATGGAAATTAATAGATGCAATTTATGGTTTTAATTTCTATATTATACTACTTATATATGAGGGTTGGCTAAAAAGTTCATAAACTGACAAAATTGTTCTCATGGAATGTGACAAAAATGTGGTTTCTTTTTCAACATAGTCCTTCTTGTAGTTCACTCACTTCTTGGATCTGTGTTGCAGTGCTTGGATCCCATTGGTCAAAAAAGTCATCAACAGCAGATATGGTATCATCCTATGAATTTCTTTTCAGCCAATGTACTTTTCAGCCCTTCACCCTCGTATACTCTATCCTAGATAGTTACCATTCTTTCAATTCATATTATAACCTTTAAATACTATAATAAGAAAAGAAAGATGTACATATTCACGCATAGTTAAACCTATAAGTCCATAAAGTAATGCTGTAAAATAACATTTCTTTTATGCAATAAATTTTTTTCAACTTTATCTCTTTTATTATCAATGCACTTAATTCAGTGATAAGTTTAATCACATAGATTGAAAATAATGAAGTGAAAATTTCAGATCAAAATTCAGTTAACAATTATGTTAGGCAGTGAACTTTCTAATACATCATTTTATATATATATTTATAGACATATATACATATTGTATATCCAAAGATGATGAGTTGGTATTGATTCTATTTAAGAATATATAAGAGGATTCTAATTAATCTCCAGGAGTGCTCAATGTATAATAATTAATACATACATTTCTTACTGAGCAAATTTCAATATAATTGAAAAAAATCAACTGTCATTCAGTGATCATAAATTTATTTCATCTGGTAAATCAATAAGAGAAATCAACCTCTTCAAATATCCATCACACATTTTCCCTCCATTGTGTGATTGCAATCTGAAGAGGTTGGTTTTTCTTATTGAGTTTCCAGTTGAAATAAATTCATAATTGATAAATGATGGTTGTTCAGTTCTTTCAAATATATATATATATATATATATATATATATATATATATATATATATAATTGTTGTTTTAGCCAAAATTGTAATTGATATTTATTGTCTTGATATTTTCCCTTTTTTTCTATGTTGATGAATAATTATTATCAAGATGAAGTAGATTTTCATAAGAAAATAATAACTGTCGCCACTAATAATTGTTTCTTATCCTTGTTACGAGTTAGAAATTATAAATATATCACTGAAACAAGTTTTACTTGACAGCATTAAAAGTGCCAATTCTAGTCTACCATAATAGATTTCAAATTAAAAAAAATCAATGCTTTGTCAGTTGGCCAAAGTGGATTTTTTAATGAGAAACAATAAAGACTTTGTTTTTCAATTTATTTGCTTATGCATTTATTTATTTTTATGTATCAATATTTTGGCCATGGGCCAATTGACAATAGAGACAAGGAGATGAGCTGCCAAATGATTTACAACCCTCTTCATTTCTCTTTTTTCATATTTCTCAAATCTGGATGTCTAAAAATTTGGCAGACAATCAACATTTATGTGTTTCTTTTATTATAACATGTTAGTTATATAGTCTTTCTGATGGATTATGAAATTCAATTTTTTATATATGATTGTTAGGTCATACCAATTATGCTTTAGAAATGTCAAAATTAAAAGTGTTATTCTTCGGAAACAAAAAACACAAGTGATTAGAATACTAGGGTGAGTCAAAAGTTTTGCAATATTTTGGTAACAGAAGGCACAATTCAGCAGCTCCAGATGCTTTTGCTAAGGTCATGAAGGTGACAAACAAGACTGGTCTGGGAGATACTGAGCTTGCCTGATACTCTCTGTGATACTCACTGGATTTGCCTCTATAGCTTGGAGTACAGCCTCAGAATCCACTGTTTTAGACATACCTGACCTTAACTGATTGTTGAGGGTCTTGCAACTTGAGCAACATTTCTTGAACCATCTGATCACTATGATCAACTACATCTTCACCTTTTGCTCAACAATTATTTTTTGGTTGCTTCAGGGACATTATGGCTCAGTTCAAACTCATGAAGCATAAGTTCCCAAATTAGACTAACTTGCATGTTCATCTGTGCAGCTTTCAAATCATGTATGGAGGGAAACAATTCTCAACATGTCAGTGCACCAACTACTACTATACTACCAACCACAGCAGGTACCTATCATGGCTTGTAGTGCTTCAGTCACCTAATGTATCCATCACAAACTAGTGCATACCAAAATGGTCAAATTTTATCCTTGTTTGCATGAACATGTATAGGCTTCCCTTGTTAAACTGACTGTATTGCGTACTCCTTCTGAGGAGCTATAGATAAATATTGTCATTAAGTGACACACCCCATTTATAGAATTTATATTATAATTAATTACAAATAAATAAAAGGAAGTATATTATTGAAATGACAAGTAGTAAAATCTTTTCTATAAAATTACATTAATAATTGGAAAAATGGATTTCCAGTTTCCATGTTGCTACTATTAATCCTGAAAGGAACCAAAATCTGATGATTCTTTAACTGCATCAGTAGAAACATTAAAAGTTCTTTCTGCTCTCAGGAATCTTGGCCATCATCAGATTGTGCTCAAAACTACAAACATTTGACTTTCATCTCAATTGCAAAGCCCAAAATTTTGATTGATCCTACTGATCTTGAGGGAAGTCCCCATGGCATATGTGTTGGGCAGCAATATTGTATGAATGTATTTACCAGCTTCAATGTATGAGCAGGATATAACACAAGATTAATTTTTAAGCAGTGTTTAACTGAGTTTTCCTTATTTGTCATAGCAAGTTTAAAGAGCCCAGTCTCCCCTACTATTTTTTGATGCCCAAGGTTATGAGTACTATGTGAAATACAAACAGCCTCATCCATAGTTTGAACTCAGATCACCCTGTTCATTTCCTACAATGATAACCATTATACCATGAGTGCCTCCTAATAGTCACAAGTTTAAAATCCAATCATGCTATTATGTTCACTTTTGGATAACTGTCCTTGAGAAAGGTATGAACAGCCTTTTCTCCCACCCAGGTATGGGTATATAGTAACATTACTGTTCTTCTACAAGGGTGACTTTGGCAATAAATAACCCTTGAAGGTTGATATGTCATAAAACAAAGAACCAGACCAAACCTTCTGATTTTGGCACTAATTTCCCTAGTCTTTGAACTAAGAATAGTGTGTGGTATCAGTTCATCTCACTCAGCTGTTTTTTGGCCTTTGAGCAGAATATAGTAAAAAATGAGATTATCTTGTTCCTGGAAATTCTGACCTGGAGCAGTATCTCCCCACAGCACCAAAGAAGAGGGTTAGAATAGTCTAATGCCTGTATGACACTGATTACAGGACAGGGAAATTTAGCCCCCATAATAAACAAATCATTCACTTAGTTGTAGTATCACGACCAGAAGTATAGGGGCATCTGATGAGAATTAATCTTACTATCTAGCTTGCTAACCATTACACCATGTGAGAAGCAATAGCAACTTTTTTAGTCAGTTCTTTAAACATTTTTTTTTTTATGTGAATACAAGTTTTGTAATAAGCCACATATTCTCCCCAACTACATAGCCCACCACTCATATATGAACCAGTATGCATATGTGCATATATATACATATGTGAATATATATGTGTGAGTGTATGTGTGTGTGAGAGTGTGTGTATCCCAGTGTGTCTTTAAGAGTGTGTATTCTTAACTGGTGGTAATATCATGACAGTTTCTATCCAAAAGCAGGATCTGATGTTATAAATTGTTAATATGTGCCAGTGTATAAATTGACCTGCAGTAGAAATTAACTCCTAAAATTTTAAAGTATTTATGTACACATTTGCCAGTTAGCTTAACCCCACCCCAAGACAACTTCCAACAGATTGTCACATTCAGAGGATGGAAATGGACTGATCTTTTATGTTTTAAATGTCAACTTATGCATTTGATTGTGTATATATATATATATATATATATATATATATATATATATATATATATATATATATATATCTGTGGGTATGCATATAAGTGTGTGAATACACACAAACACATGCATGCACACACACACACACACACGCACACGCGCATGCATGCACACACACATATATATATATATTTATATATATATATATATATTTGCACATTAGCTATATATAGGCAGCAGTCTTCTTCTTAAACAAGTTGCATTAGAAAACACAAAGTTCTTTTTAACAATTTCTATTGGTTTTATTGATTTTTTCTGGTCATTAAATTTCTTAAATTTGGTTCAATTTTATTTAGATTTTATCAAAAATCTTCTCCACAAGTTCTTCCCACCACCATTGGTTATCATCAAGGAGATAATTAAGATGTTCTTTTCCTGGATTTTAAAGAACATTCTGTCAAAAATTCCGGACAAATTTTATATAAAACTATATAAAAAGAAAAAAAATCAATAAAAAACTGTGAAAAAAAACTTTGTTATTTTAAATAGTGATGATAATGTTATATATATATATATATATATATATATATATATATATATATATGTGTGTGTGTGTGTGTGTGTGTGTGTGTGTGTGTGTGTGTGTGTGTGTGTGTATGTGCAGTAATTTTTTTTAGAGTGCAATAAATTTATTTGAAAAGGTTTTACAAATTGTTTGACACCAGTTCAAGGTCTTATAATAATGGGTTCAATGTAATTCATACCGACCAAAAAAGAAGGATAATAAAAAAGAAAAAAATACTAAAAATGAAAAACATACAAAAAAATTTACTCTTGATAATATGTACATATAAGTATGAAAGGAAGTTGATTCAAAAAGTATTGCGACTAAAAAAAAAAAAACAAAAAAAACAATGAATGAAATGTAAATTTTCTTCAATCCCCTTAACATCCAACATGATACAATCAAGTTTTCCATTGATAAAAATACCTTTGAAACTTATCTTTTGATATGTTGGGAAGCTGCGCAATTGAATTTCTTTTTAATGTCATCTACATCATCAAATACTTGAGAAGAATATTCAGTTGAGGAAACAAGAAAAGGTATAAAGAGATGAAGTTTTTGAGTATAGAGGATATTGCACTTGCACAATTCTGTGTTTTGCCAAAAAATACTGATCAAAAAAGATCAACAATCCAGAATGTATCAAAAGTTCAAAAAAGACAAACTCTATAAAAAAAAACAAGAGTACAAAATGGTGCATTCAATAAGTCTCCAGACTTTTTTTAAAATTGTCGTAGACTCTTGAAAATTCACTATGTTATTGCTATACATCTTATGAGATGACTGACCAATTTTTATGATTTCAGGTTCAAATGAACATCTACAGCAGCAATTGGAATACACCCTTCTAAAGCCTGATTATCACAGCTGGTGAATTTCAAAAATACAATGTAGATGTGAGGACACATTAGAAGAATGATATGCAATAAAATTGTGTTTTAAACTTGGAAAAAATGCCACAGAAACATATGGAATGCTTCAGACTGCTTTTCAACCATCTTGCATGAGTTGAGCATCAGTTTTTGTGTGGCATAAGAGATTCAAAGAAGGCAGAGTGTCTGTGAGGGATGATGAGAGGTGTGGGAGGAGTAAGGAAGTCAATACACCAGAGTTGATTGGCCAAAGGGTTAGGGTTAGGGTTAAAGTTACTATGTTGAAGTTTTAAGGGAGTTTAGGAAGAGATTTGGAAGAAACCAGCACTCTTCAAATCGAGTCAGTGGCATTTCCAGCAGGACAATGCACCAGTCCACAACTCCATCCTTGTCACAGACTATTTGACCAAGATGGGCATCAAGACAGTTCCTCACTGTCTGTATAGTCCAGACCTTGGTCCCTGTGACTTTTGGTTATTCCCTAATCTCAGAGGCTGTCGGTATGAGACAATTGAGGAGATGAAAGAGGCTGTGATAAAGGTCAATGACACGCTCACATAAGAGGACTTCCATGGGGCCTCCCAGAAGTTGTTGGAATGGTACAACAAGTGCATTGCAGCCGGAGGAGATTACTTCAAAGGGGACTAGAGTTTCATGTGTGTACTATCAATAAAAGTGCCTGTACAAAAAAAGTCTGGAAACTTATTTACTGATCCTTGTATATATATATATATATATATATATAATTAGAATTTACTGCTAAAAATGCTCTACATTTTTTAGATCATAGTATTCTATGCACAAGAATGAAGAGCAACATCGTAATAATAAAACTATAAAATAAGTCATGAGTTTTTAGCCTGTGTTATTTTATTTCATTGTTGAAATATTCTCTCTGTGTGTCACGCACACACACACACACACTCACACACACACATATATATAGGTAAATGAATAAGTCTGTAACTTCATGAAAACTGCTTTAATTCTATATTGCAAATATTTATTTTCCAACATAATATCCTTCTGTGTTAGTGTGTGTAATTGAGTGATATATATTGATCAAGTAGATCAAACATTTTACTGTAAAATCTTTTGGCCAAAATCCAGCCAATAACTATATGTCAGGTTGTAGAATTATTGATGCATCCTCATATATATATATATATATATATATACACAACTCTATCCATGAAAAAGTAAAATCAAATTAACAGACCAGCAGTGGATAAAAACTAAAACTGGTCAATATCCAAATTAGAGAGCAATCTAATCTCTGTTTAAACAATCTACTAAAATTGATACTCAGATTTTGATACATTTCAGTGATCTCTTAAAAATGAAATGAATCAAAAAATTATATATATATATATATATATATATATATATATATATATATATATATATTAGATTTATATATTTAATGCTCTGGAAGTTTGTCTTATATATATATATATATATTTATATATATATATATAAGAGGAATTTTCGGGAAAAAAGCAAAATAAAGTTTTCTTCAGAATTTTTTTCTATAAATGTAGACTGAGTATTGTTTGGAATTGGTTAGTAGTAAAAATTATTTTTATTTCACAAAAATACTTCTTTTGGGGCTATTCAAAATTGTGGGAAATCAGAATTTGCCAGGCTTGAACAGGGGTCTGTTATTAAATTTTTGCTATTTGAGAAGAGAAAACCATGTGAAATTTACTTAAGAATATGTGATGTATACAAAGAAGCATGTTTTAACAAAGAATATTTTATGAACCCAATTTTTCAAAAAGAAAAGGCCAAAAAATGAATTACTTCGTTTTTTAGCCTGTTCTCTTTTGAAAAATTGGGTTCATTCAATATATTTTATATTTTTTTGCAAAGTTTACTTATTTTTCCATGCTTTTATTTCTCTAGCCTACTCCAAATTTTCCCATACAAGATTCTCTATTTTATAATTTCTTCTACTTTTAAAGGCTCCGTGTGACATTAAGCTAAGCTATGCAAATGTGTGTTTAAGTGCATGTTTAAATCTTATAATGTGTATATTTCTGAATTTAAGAATGCATATATGTATGTGTGTGTACATAGACATTTATAAATTCTTCTTCTTTGTAAATATATATGTGAATTCCAATAAACTAAAATGTAATTAGCACAGATCCTAACTCCCTCCCTCCTCTCTCTCTCTCTCTCTCTCTCTCTCTCTCTCTCTCTCTCTCATTTCTGTCTACTCTCTTTTTCTTTCTCCTTCTTTCATTTTCTTTCTATCTAACTATTTATCAATCTCTTTTTTCCTTTTTTCTTTCTCTCTCTTTTCTGTCTTTTTCTTAATCTTTTCTCATTATTCACTCACATCTTCCCACTCTCATTCTTCAATTCTCTCTTCATCTCTTTCTCTGTCTACCTATCTATCTATCTATCTATCTATCTGTCTGTCTGTCTGTCTGTCTCTTACTATTTGTGTCTCCTTGACTGTCTGACATTAAGATCAGTGCTTACAGCTAGTTGCTATTATTGACAATTATTCTATTGATCTTCAACCTAATGATTGGAAATGAGTCAATGTCATTGCTTTCATTAATAAATCTTATACCCAACACCCAGATTATCACTTTACACAAACATCAGCAGGCTGCTCTCTTGATGCTAGACAACCTCCCCATATCCACCTACTCCCTTACAACAAAGACATTTTTTGGAAAACTTTTCAGAAGTTTCTTGGCCACATCTAGCTCACCAATCTAGATGCACCAAAACACTTAAAATACTTCATGTCTCATTGAAACTTTGAATCACGATTCTTTTACCTTTTCTTTATTTACTAAACTTCACTCTGCTGAGCCAAAAACAACCAGTGTTGGGCACTTAGTGAGAATGAAATTCATTAAACTTGTAATGGTCAGTGAACTAGCTTGTAAACCACTCCTTCATAGTGAGGCACACTTGATATTTACTAAATTTAGCTTATTTTGGCACAAAACTCATTGTATAGGGCACCCAGTGAAAATGATTTTCACTAGGTGCCCCATTGTAATGGTTTGGAAAAAATAGTGAAACGAGGCACTCAGTATATTGTCAGCTCAGCTTTGCTTGGCAAAATAAAAAATTTGCTGCACTAGTAACGGCTTGATAAAAACATCATGTGATAGTTAAGGACCCAACATATTTACTCAGCTTAGTTTAGCCTGATACAAGGTTACATACATGGTGTACTCAGTCATTATGGTTGCCTATGAAGTGCTTCATGGGATTTTAGTTTTTAAATAATTTATCAGCAATTTTCTCAGTTGAACAACCGTATATAGCCATACATGAGGGTCAGCTGAAAAGCACACAGGCTGACCAAATTACTCTCATGAAATGTGACCAAATAAGCTTCCCTTTGTGGTTTATACACTTCTTCCATTGGTGTGCTTGGATCCCATTAGTGAAAAAGTCATCAACAGTAGATATTATATAAACTTTTCAGCCTACCCTCATTGTTTTGGTCCTTTTCTTTGCAAGGATTTTTTATAATTATTATTTCTTGAGCCAAGGAGTACCTTTTACAGTAAGATTACATTCCCTTTGAAGTACTCAAGTTTTGAATTTCATTTAAAGTAAATAAGGACAATCATCTTCTTTTCCTTCTACTTCTTCTTCTTTATCAATCATACTGAAATAAAAAGAAGAACAAATTTACAACAAAAATAAAATTGTATAAATATATATAAGAGCTGCAGTTATTTTCGTACTTCTACATATTTATATTCCAGGTAATAGAGTTTCAATGTTGTTGAGTTTGGTAATAAATAATACCTAACAATATCTCTTTTGATTATATAATGTTTCAGTGAAAATAAATGAAAATAAGTCCTGGCATCTTTAGTTTAGAAGAAAATGAATTTTTATAATATATTATTTGAGATGTACTTACATGATATATATTTGGAACATCATTTCATATTTCCAACTGAAATAGCATTAATGACCCAGCATCCAGATATTGTCACTTGGTCCATTAAATTAAAAAAAGTTTTTGTTATTGAGTTAACGGTCTCTTTGGAAGAAAATTTCAACTGGTAAGTCGGAAAAATATGAGGAACTGCAAGAACAATGTGTCAGAAATGTATTTCCTATCAAGGTCGGATGCCAAGGTTTCATTACCAACTCAACCTCCGCATTCTTGACCACTCTTGGACTTTCTCCATCAGATAGGAGGAAATACATAAAAAAGATCCAAGATAAGGTTCTAACTGCATCATCATGGATATCGCAATCCTATAGAGTGACAAGAATCCTACAAAGTCTGGTGGTATTGTGAGTTACTGCTGGGGTGCTCTGGTTAAATGGTAATGATACTTCGGTCCTGATATCATACCTGAACCTAGAGTCATCATCTGATGAAGGCTTTGTCGGAAGCAATGCTGCTGTATAAACATGTCATTGTATGATACCTATATATATATAGATATACATTGGATAGATTCAATGGCACTCGGTAATTTAATTTCTAATCTATGCAATCATCAGACTAAGTCTGTTCTGATTTGATCTGATGATCACAAGATTAGAAACTAACAGTCACCTGGTGCCATTGATTTTGTGTCAACACTAATCTAACTCATATCTATATATGCTCTATCACTAATATTGAGCACTCTTTATTTTTAAATATACCAAACTACAATATTAAGATAGATGCAGAGAGCTAGCTAGCTAGCTAGATAGATAGATAGATAGATAGATAGGAGAAAGAGAGAGAGAGAGAGAACAAAAGAGATTAAATTTGAGTATGTAGAAGGGCATTTTACATAAGACATCAATTTGCATAATGAGACGAAAAACTAAATAATCTAAACATTTGTGAAAATGAGGCTGCGAAAGGGTATTTTTTTTTTACCTACATCTACCCAGATAATGCTAAAGCACATCTAAATTATGTACTCAAAAATAAGAAGTGGATAAATAGCACACTGAAATATGAAGCGTACTCCTCTTTTGAAGGAATATCTTCTGATCACGGAATTGTCATGAAAAGATATGCAGAAAGTCTAAGCAGAAATAAGAAGCAACCAGTCAAATTCTCATGTTACAACTCACTTACCAATAAAGATATTAGCAATAAATATACGATAACTGTAAGAAACAAATACGATACTCTTCAGGAGACATCTTAAACTTATGCACCAAATGACAAATATGAAAACTTTGTCACTGCCCTCATGGAAGCAGCAGCAGAGTACATACCAACCAAACTAAGAGCCAAATGCAGAGTTCCATTGGGGTCTCAAGTTGAAAGGGATAACTTTTAAAAAGCATCCTTATGCAATAAAAGAAACCCAACAAATGCCAACATGCAGAATCTTAAGAAAACCTAGGGAAAAACTATCCAACAAATACCAAAAAGAACAATCAGAATACATTCAAGACCAATTCAATAAAATTAAAAATTCAGCAGAGGATAGACAATCACAAATAATATACCAAACAGTAGATGAAGTAATTGGAAGACCACATTAAAAAGAAAACTAAAAGCCATCTTCCAAGAAAGACTTCTGAAGTGGAAGGAACATTTCATGAATCTGCTCGGAAAACCTCCCAAAATTACTGACAAACCTATTCAAAAAATCACTAATGGCCAACTAGACCTCAAACTAGGGCAGTTTATGAAGGAAGAACTTGATACAGTATGGAAAAAATTAAAGCAGAAAAGTTACATGCTTCAAGGAAAACATGTTTGGAAAACAAAAGATTTTATGACATACTTTTCCGATTATGCAATGTAGTCTATAGAGAAAACACAAGAAAAGAATGGACGAAAGGTCGTATCCTTCCCTTCCCCAAGAAAGGTGACCTCGGAATCACTAAGAACAACAGAAACATAACTTAAACTGCTAAGTTTTATAGTGCTCTGCTTCTCAATTGTAACCCACCCAAAATCATGAAAATTCTTTGAAAAAATCAAAACTGCTTTCAAAGAAATCACTCCACAACTTCACAGATTCTGACAATCCATCAAATCTTCAAAGGAATATGGGCAAAGAATCTTGAGGCAACACTACAATTCAATGAGTACTCCAAGGCATCCAATTCCATAGACAAAGGAAAGATGAAGCAAATACTACAAGCAGATGGGCTTTCCATACAGCTATAATGATGCTTTACAAAAACATGAAAACAATGCTTCACTCTGACCGATGGAGACACTAATTTCTTCCTTTACTGGAATCCTGTAAGGAGATCTATTTGCACCATTTTGGTTTATAATCTGCCTTGACTATCTTGAATGTCAACAGATCTAAGAAAATTGTTTCACATCAAAAATGCCAAAAAGCAGATGATATCCCAGAGAAACTATGGCAGATGCAGACTATGAAGCTGACCTAGTGCTTCTTGCAAATACACTATCCTAGGCAGAATTCTTACTACATAGCCTCGAGCAAGCAGTGGGAGGCATTGGCTTCAACATGATGGCAAATCAGAGTACATGTGTTTTAAACAAAAAGGAACCATCTTCTGGAACATTTGGAAAATGATGATGGTTATATAGGGTGTCTAATGATCAGTCACTGTGAATCACCAGTGTCAATATCTTAAATACTGTTTTATAATAATTCTTTAAAACTATTTATTTTGTTGTGTGTATATATATATATATATATATAAGATGAAAAAAAGTAATTATAAAATTGGAATGTTTCTTTGGTGCAATTTATTTTTGATTTTTCTCAACTATTTCCACTTTAGGTTATCATCAGGAGAAAAAATCTTTGTGAAGAAAAATATTTAGAATATTTAGAAATATTTTTGAAAGAGTTGAAATTATATGAGTTGAAGCATTAAAAAATAAATTGGTGATGTAGCATGTTGATTCATTGAAAGAAAATTATTTTCTGTTATATAAGTCTTCAACTGACCTTTATATGATTTTTGCTGTGATAAACACCTGACACTGAGTTGATCATGTTAATCCATGACTAATTTGATGAACCGAAATCTGTCCATCCTATTTCAAAGCAGTGTTTTCAGGATCATTTAGTTTGTTAAAGACATTTGGGCTCAGTATTTAGAAATGCTTTATCCATATATCTTTGTATGTTTCTATAATCACTGTTCACTGTGAGATTTTTTTAAATTCTTTCTCTGACAATGAACTTTATATTTCTCTCAAAATCTTGACCATTTGAGCAGAAATGTTCTTCTACAAGTATTATATATATATATACATATATATATATATATATATACATTTTCTTTAAATCATACGTGTGAAAGCACGTATGATACCCATCAGCCACCAACCAGAGGTGATAACACAGTTTCAGAAGCTCAAGGTGGTACTGCCACTCCTGGTACTACCAAGCAGTTTTTGCCATCGGACAGGGTATTTAAAAGAATTATATATATATACGCCAGATCAATTAAGAGCAGAGATTACATTGGAAGTTCATCTTCATTTTTAGTGTGCAGTTTGATTTTAAAAAAACGCGTTTACTTTCAGCAGTTGATGTTATTACGTGTTTACAGCAACCGTTTCTTGATGTTACGTAAACACACGGGAATGGTGGTTCCACGTGTATTTGTAGGGAATAAATAATTTAAAAAATATATAGGATTTACACTCCTGTATTTTAAAATGGCCATGATGCCCCTTGTTCCCGAAACAAAGATGGCAGACGTCGGTAAACTAATCAGTCTCGAGAATGTATTGGTCAGGAAAGTCACGTGGTTAATGTTCACAACTATGTCCGCAACTTTGATTTTGTCCCGCACATTTGGAGCCGACTGCATGACAAGGATTGCCTAAATATACTCTCGTCTTCCAAGAACTCACTCTCTTACACTGTGACTTACAGAGACAGCACTCTCTCTCTCTCTCTCTCTCTCTCTCTCTCTCTCTCTCTCTCTCTCATTTTGACTTCCAGCAAACAATCCCATGAAAATGTATACATTCCGCTATCTTTTTCTATCCTCTTCTGCCTTTTCGGTTTGACTTGCTCCAGCCTCGAACACAAACACAGAAATTTCGTCAAACCCCGAAAGAGACAAACAACCATCATGGGAGAAGATACATGCCTTCTAACACACATTGCTATATTTTTATATATCGATACCTTATAAGAAGTACTTAGTCCACATACAATTTTATAGTCTACAGGACACTTTCAATATTTAGTCTTTTTCCATAATATCCGAGTTAGTACACGCATACACACACGCACGCACACAGGAATATTCAACAGACTATATTAGAATATTTGTAATGTTTCTTTTTTTCATATATTTCTTGATATATAAATCTAATTTTGTTTGTACTGTTTTGTTTTGAATGTTCTTTTGTTCACATCGTTCCTATCGTATACTTCATTTGCTTTTTCAAATATAAACCAACAATAAATGTTGGGGGAAATAATCACCCAAACCAAACTACAGTACCCCTAGATATTTCATTCATGCTGAAAACTTCTCGCTTTTGACCAAATCCAATTTGATGCATATTGCGCCGTGGTCTGAAGACAATTTGAGGCAACTTTCAAACTGCGGCCATATATTGTTTTTAGCGAAGAAATATTGTTCTGTTAAGTTGTTACGTGTTTCCTCGGTATGTTGTTGTAAATAAAGGAGAGAAGAACCGAGATGTCGAAAAGTTTTTATGATAGTTTTAATGGCAGCGTGAATAAAGGGTACCTCTATGCTGCAAGTCTCAAAGGAAGGAAGGAAGGAAGGAAGGAAGGAAGGAAGGAAATTGTTATGGAGTTGAGAAGGAATTTTAGCAGCTTAATACCTGAGCAAAATGTGCGTCGCTACCGTAAAGGCATTGTTGGTGTCTGAGTGAGATATGTTCGCCATAAGTGTAGCAAAGGTCGTGTTTGCTGGTTAAGGACAGGAATGATGTAGTCACCCATGAATGCGTGGTCCTGGTTGTTGTGAGAGAGAAGCATGAATGTCTCCTGAAAATGTTGCCCAGGGATGAAGTAGCTGGATATCTGAGAAATGAAGGTGTTCCTGTGTGTGGCGAATTTAATGCATCTAATTCATATTCAACTGGGAACCCTAAGAGAGTAGCCTCGAGAGGTCCATAAATTAGATGGCTTTCCTCATGGTGTTGTGATGCTGCTGCTATAAAGGGAGCGGACAGTAAGTACATTTGTCCTGTTTGAAATATTCTGAGGAAGAGATAGTTTGGCGGGCTTTCCCCAATTTGGTGCTGCCCAGAAAAATGGTCTGGAGTGAATAGGATAAGTCATCCTCATTGGGTGAAAATATGCATTGACCATAACGGTGAAATTAATTTATGCGCAAAACAAAAATACGAAGTTCTTTCTGCTACATGTTCATAGTCATTTGAAAAAATTAAATTTGCATAAACCATTGATCAATATCATTTTAATTACATGCATTGTATGCATGTGTGTGCATATCTGTGTGTGCATGTATGTGTGTGTTAGGATGTGTTTGTATATATATGTGTGTATATATGTGCAAATTTTTTCAAACCATTTAAAAATGATTTTACGTTCATAAAAGTAGCAATATATTACATTCAATTTAAAATAGAAATTTGTCTTCAATTATAAATATCAATATTTCAGCCTGGCATCATCTTCCTGTGCAGAATTTTAAAATATTGATTTTTATCGTTCAGGTTTTTCAGACTATTGTCTTTATCTTTATATTCACGTTTTGGCCGATATGTCTTCCAGCCTTCTTCAGGTGTTTGTTGAACTCAGGAGCATGCACAGAACTTCAAACCATGTATTTTATTTAATCCACAGGGTGGAGGGATAGCTTGTTCTGATTCCATTAAAAATTACCTAGTATAAGCGCTAAGTATTCCTGTATTGTTACTCACCTGTAATCAGGATTGAACCTGCAACCTCCAGATGATTGTCTATTTAGAAGCTTATGGAACTAACACCTACAACTGTTACACTATGTGTCCTACAGAACAGTTCAGAGTGAATTTGGGGGATTTCTAAGCTTACTGTTCTCACATCACTATGATTACTACTACCATGTACGATTTTTTACCTGAGCTCATATTCCAATATTTTTTTAGGCTCCCGAGTTCGACAAACACTCGAAGAAGGCCAGAGGACATATAGGCCGAAATGTTGTGAATATAACAATAAAGATGAAGACAACAGTCCGAAAACCCCGAACGATGAAAAATCATCAAGCTTCATCTCAAAAATTCAGACAACTAATTTTAAAATATTATTTAGCTTTTAGAATATTGAATGGTAAGGATATCATCAACCAGTTAGCCTGTGAAGGCTATCAACTTCGATCATTCAAATTTAACAATATAACCATTGTCTGTTTTTCCAGAACATCTTATACACCATTATCTCTATTTACATACTTGTGTATTTGTAAGAGTATAATTTTGAATGAGGCATTGCCAGTTATTATAATTTTTATACTAGTATTTCTTTCACATAATCATCATCATCATCATGTCACGCCACCAGCGTGGATCTCCCTGATCCTCTCCCGCCACCCTTCTCTATCGTTCATCGCTTCCAGTAGGTCTTCAAGGCTACATCCTGAATCGGCACAGAGCTGTTGTATGTAGGTTCTAGCTGATCGTCCTGCCTTTGCTTGTCCATGTGAAGGGGTCCACAGAAGTATGTCACTTATGAGTTCGTCCCTACTTCTCCAGGAGTGTCCCATATGTCTGGTTTGTCTAACTTGGATAGTTTTCGTGGTGGGTGGTAAGTGGCCCCGGAAACACAATGTTCTCATCATTGGTAGAGACATGAATGCCCCCAAAAACGTAAAAACGTAAACCACAAATTCAGGTTACATAACTCATCAAACAGAAATGGGGAACATCTAACAGATTTCACGCTAGAAAATAGATTAACATGCCTCAATACAAAATTTCAGAAAAGGGCGGGAAAACTACGGACCTACACCTACACAAATAATACTAAAGCACAGATAGACTACGTCTTTATAAATAAGAAATGGAATAATAGTGCATTAAATTGCGAGGTCCGATCACCAAATTGTCACGGCAAAGATATGACTGAGCCTATGAAGGAATATGGCCCGAACAACAACCACTGTACACTATGACTAGTCCCTGCTTAATAACAGAGATATTAGAGATAAATATATATTAACACTAAGAAACAAATTCAATGCACTACAGAAGACAGAAACACATACTCCGAATGATGAATATGAGAATTTCGTCAATGCCCATTTAGAAGCGGCCGCAGAATGCATACCAACTAAACAAAGAGCTAAACCTAGAGTCCCATGGGAGACATTAGCAGTTAGAAAAAAGCAGGCAGACGTGAAAACTGCCTCCAAATGCAATTAGAAGAACCCAACCAATACCAATGCCCTGAAACTTAAAAAGGCACAAAATAAATTAGCTAACATATACCTAAAAGGTGATTTATTGGGAATTGTGCAAGAAATTGAAATTTGACAATACTACCAAATGGTATATGCACAAACTAGAATTCATCCAAGAGAATGAGATGCATAAGTTTTTCTGGAATTTTGAGATACAAACAGATCACAAAATCCCAGCCAGAAGACCAGACCTTATGATAATTAACAAAAAAAAGAGAACTAGACATCTTGTGGATTTTGCCATTCCCATGAACCATAGAGTAAAAACAAAGAAAGCAGGAAGAGAGCTTGCTAGAGAACTAAGAAAGTTTTCAAACAGGAGGATGATAGTAATACCAATTGTAGTACCAATTGTAATTGGCAAGCTTGGAATGGTCCCCGAAGCCTAGGAAAAGGACTGGAAGAGTTGGAGATCGGAGCATGAATCAAGATCATCCAAAGTACTGGATTGTTAAAATCAGCCAGAATACTGAGAAGAGTCCTGGAGACCTTAGGAGACTTGCTGTCACTCAGACACCAGTGAAAAACCATCTGCTAATGTTGGTGTAAAAACTCGCAAGGAGTGTATAACAATAATAATTTGTTTGTACTCAGTTATAAGGTTTCAAGTATCTAATACTAAATTTCCTAACAGATCTATTCAAGCCATAGATGGAACTCTGACAGATAGTATGACTCAAAGTTGCTCTGGACAAATGGCAACAATCAGATGACTCCACATTCCCTTGAGTGCAAGGAATGGAGTTTCATCACCAGGTTCTGTTTGATATCATATCCATATGTATGGATATGATATCAAACAGAACCCAATTCTCCCTAATCCTTTTAATTTTGATGTTAACTATTATTTTCCACTGAATTATTATTATTATTATTATTATTATTATTCCATACTGTAATATTATAAATTATTTGAGCATACTATGTGTTTTAAATTATTTATAATTATTTTTATATTGAATACATTTAAAATGAAACATCTTTAGTTTTTTTTTTGTTTGTGGCTAGTTTAATTTAAAACACTATTAATATTTATAACAGAAATCAAAACTTTTTAGAATAATTTTTAGAATAATGTGAAATTCAGCTGCTTGGAGTAAACTAACTCAAATTTAAAATCTAATTTCTAACTTCTAGATTCATCGTCACATGACTTTAACTATTTCAATGAAAACATAGCTTTCAACTGACCTTAGGGGTTATAACTTGTCAATTGCACTGAGTTGACCACAGTTATACATAATGGTTTCTGAGTACAACAGTTTCATTCTCTTTTAAATACTGCATGCTAAACAAAAGATTTAGCTTATCTATTATCTATCAATAAGACAAAGTTCAAATTCTTTTGTGATGTTCTAGTTAGTGCAACCATCAAACAATGACGACTTGTATTTTGTTTTTGTAAAACTAGCTCCCAGAATATTTTTTTCTTTTACAAAATTTATAAATAAAAGAATAACTAATTAAATATCTTTCATAAATAATTGACAACAACTTTAGGTAGAAATAACCAAATTTTATTTCTTTCAAACTGTAGCTGTATCAGTACCACTGTATAGCTGCATCCCTTGGACTTTAATAAAATATTCCAAAAAAAAGTTGGATAGGAACTACTTAAGGATGCTACATACTGTTTTGAACAAATCCTAGAAGCAGCACCTTCAAACCTGCTGCTGTACTACCATTTATCTCCCATCACACAAACTATCAAAGACTTGTGAGAGATGTTGGGTACTGCTCGAGAAGTAACGACAAACTCATAAGCAAAGTTCTCTTGTAGATTCTTACTCATGGACCCACCAACATTGGCTGACCAGCAAAACTTACATTTACCAGTTCTGTGCAGATACTGGATGCTGTCTAGGGAGCCTACTGAGAGCCATAGCCAATAGGGATGGCTGGCAAAAAAGAGTTAAAGGAATCTGTACTGTTGGCATGCCTTGAAGATGATGATGATTTCTATTGTACACATATCTTCCCTTTTTGTATCTTTGTTTCTGTTTGTTTACATAAAGTTGTAAAGTTATAAGAATTTGTCTCTTGAATTTCTTTCTAAATGGGACTTAACATTTTATTGTATGAGTGTTATGAGTAATAAATCACATAACCTTAATATTATAATCAAATAAGCTAATAGCTAAGATATTCAATATTCTAAAAGGCATGTATGTGTGTGTCTATATATTACCTTTTATATTTTGACTCTTTGAATCTTATTTATACCCTGTACCTGAGATCACAAAATTACAAAAATCAAGCCAAAAAATGTGTTAAAACTTTGCTTGTGTGCAGATATCTGTGTTTATAGCAATCTTATCACTCTCCTAAAAGAAAGGCTCTGAATGTTTGCTATTTTATGCCTTTTATTATTGTTATCAATATTGAGCTTAGGTGTATAGTTAAATGGCTCTCAGCCTGAAATATTGGGCTCACTGTAAAATAGCACCTGACCTAAAATTTTGAGTTCATGGTAAAATACTATTCACCTCAGAATATTGAGCCTATAAATAGCAGGTTTATGGTTTCCAATAAAATAGCACTCAATCCAAAATATCGGATTTACAGTGTATAGTAAAATAGAGTTCAGTCCAAAATAGTGAGTTCATGGTTTATTGTGATCTAACATTCAATCAGAAATGTTGGGATTCAGATGCATTGAGAAATATTGCTAAATGTTCAAAATTGGGATTATAGGTTTAAAAGGTTAAAATATTGTTAGTATATTGACACACAAAGAAATATTGAGGTAACTAGGATATTTTTATCAATTTATTCTCACAGATATAAATATTGTAAACATGAGTTATTATCAAGAAGTCAATAATTTTTGTAATTTTCATGGGTGCAGGAGAAAGTGTTCAGGTTAACGTTTTGTGGTGGTTGTTGTAAACCTTGGAATGTCAAGTTTATTTTGCAGAGGAATGAAATGCAAAGACAATTTGTAGAACTTGATTAACTTTCATTGACAGAACAGCCAGACAGGAAAGGGTATAAAGAAAGGAAAGATATATGTATGTGGAATTATGTTCATAATAGAACTAAAATGTAGTTACCCACTTGGCAATTGTCATTTGGTTATGTCTCTCTTATGGAGGGTCAGCTGAAAACTTCATTGACCAAGATACTGTCATGGAATGTGACCAAATGAGGTTTATTTTTCAACATAGTCACCCTTACAGTCCACATACTTCTTCTATCAGTGTTACAGTGCTTGGATCCAATGGTTAAAAAGTCATTAACAGCAGACATGACTTTTCAGCCTATGAATTTTTCACCCCACCCTTATATATGCCGATAATATGCGGAAGTTTTTGGTATAATGTATTGTATAGCATGTCATGTATATCATTGTATGTAATGTATATCATTGTATGTAATGTACCACTGGCACATTGCCTGGTACCTGGAAAGTGGGTGTTCCCAGATACATGAAACCAGTATTTTATATTCTTAGCACACTAAATTAAAAGAGAACTAAATTTGCCCCTTTTCCTTTAAATATCTAGATTTGTTGCTTTGACAACAAATTGTATCACTTCTTAGTGGTTGCTCAGCAAAGTTCCCCTGAAGAAAAGGAAGGTGATTACACAAAAGTTAGTCCACCTAGTGGGTAAGTCTTAAAATCTATTAAGTTTTGCTAACTCTAGCATTCAGGCTTTAGATTCCTTGTGGTACTTGCTATTCTTAAGGGATCCCTCATCTAAATAGTGGACAGGCTCATCCCTACTTAACTTTGGTAATCTGATAGAAACTCTGCTTTCAATGCAACTTGTTTATAAGTCTGTATTTGATTGAATATAAAGCCCTCACCACCACCACCTTCACAATCAATCAATATTAAAGTATTATGGTATTAGTACAACTATTGGTTGTCTATGGTATCCAGATAACATTACCCTATCAAATAACTCAGTTTTGTAAATAAAACCTGGAAGATACTTTTTTAGCTGGGGGGGGTCTTATATCTTATTGTTATTAAGTATATAGGTTCAATGGAAAGTAATTGTTATTGAAGATATATGAAGTGATTAACATGGTGAAAGTTTAAAAGATTGGTTGGTTGGTTGGTTGGTTGGTTGGTTGGTTGTTGTTTTTTTTTAGAGTTTGTCAACTCTTCTTTGATTATTTTCAACAATTACAGTATTGGGAAAAAAACCTGAAAAAACTGAATAATTTTTTATGATTGTCCCAAATTTTAATGAAACTTCAGTGGTTTAGACACACATAAGAAGTGATTATTTCCCCTGATTATTGTTGTCAAAGTTTCTTAGGTTATTGTGAAAAGTCATAATTTTCTAAAAAGAAAATTCTCAGAAATACCAAAATAGGAAATTTCTTAGAATTTTCTTTTCCTTGACTTAATATCTTAATTTTGATTAGTCTTTTGCTATTGGCTTATAAGTAGTTTTCTGAGCTCAAATAAAGGTCAAATTGTGACATACAATGTGAACTGTCATTTCACAAAGTTGCAAAGAAATGGAATCATTCATCAATTGATGCTTTCCTCAAAAATTGAATGAAAACTGGAAATTATCATCAAAAAGAAGGTCATGGTCTGAAGAGAAAACAGTTGCATCCAAAGATACAAAAATTATAAGGGAACTTTGATGATCAAAAATTATAAGGGAACTTTGATGATCAAGGAAAATTTCCTATGTGTATCAAAGCCATTAAAGTTTCATTAGAAATTGTGGCAATAATATGGTTCAGTTTTTTGTTCAATACTGTATGTTTACAATTATATACAATACAAAAGTATATCTTCATAATCATTTTAAACAAGTAAATACTTCATACTTAGTTAAAATATCAATGTTTTAAGAGCCAATGTATTAATCTAGTTTAAAATCATACTCAACATTATCTCAGACAGATCAATTTGACTCATAGGTGAGACCCTAATAGGTATTAACTCTCAGGTCAAAATATCCAGAGAGTAATAACAACAAAGAAATAATTCCACACTCCCCAGAGGTCTAAAATGGAATCATCACCACAGGAATAAGTATTATACTCAATACAAAATTTTCTAGGAATAACCAGTTTATACCGGGTGAAGGCTAATTGTAATATCTTTTCAGAATGTGGCTGTCTTTTGTCAGAGTTCTTTTTTGTTCTTATGTTGATAGTAGGAGTGGTGTTTGAGATTGTAAACATTGGCAAAGAAGATAGTTGAGTGAATGATAACATATAAGAAAAATATAGAACTGACTATAAAATTTAGTAATAGAAAAAAGAGAATTAATTTACAAGTAACAAAGTGAATTTGACCTAAAATATATCGGTAAAATATAAGCTTGATGACTACTCTCTGAAAGAAATTCAAATCCCAAACTATGCATGAAGAACAGTATGACTCCACTTCATCTTATAGATTTAAAAAATTGTGGTTTTAACTGTTAAGTATTTAGCAAACCCCTATACCATAAACCAGACGCAACAAGTTCAATTCATGCAACCCCTCTGCCACAAGCCAGATCTGACACAAGAACAATTTTAAGTGGGTACCTCTGGTTTGTATTTAGAGTTCTCCTTCTCCTAGACTTATGACAGCTAAAGAACCCATGCTAACCCTGCCTCCACTACTGTAATGGCAAAAGTGAGGGAATAGGATCTCAAGCCATTAAAATTTGTTGAAGAATATTTGTTGGTAGGAGAGAAATTTAGTTTCCTCTCAAGAAATACAAAAACATTATATAAATAAGTCAACAAATTTTATGGCAAAAGAAAAACTAAATAAAAAGAGAATACATAAAGAAATAAGATATGTAAAGAGTGAAAGAAGATTTTCTATGAAATATGAAGTTGATGAAAGATATGAAAGTTTATGAGAGTCTTTCATTTTTGGGAAGAGTTCTATTATTGTTGGTTGAGTGAAATTATTAAACATGCCTGTATGCTTGTAGTGTGTCATGTTCAATATTACACGAAGATGTATCATATAAAATGTTCCTTGGAGATGGCAAGGAACAGGTTTCCACTTCTAAGCCATTATGCAAGTAAAGAGAATGAAGTCTTCATACCTTCTATTATTTGAAGGAGCTCGTGGTATAATGGTTTGTGGGAATTAATAAAAATAAATACAAAAAATGCAGAAACTCCCAGAAGCCCCTTACAGGAAAAGGGGCGACACATGCGCAAAGAAGGAACCCTCTCAGCAAAAAAATAGAAGCCTGTTCTCTTTCAGCAGTGACCAACAGAGTGACAACACCTAAATCTTTCTTGTTATTGGTGGAAGGTGCCATGCGTCCGTCTCAAGACGATTCGTTGGCTAACCTTTCGACTAGTAGCAGCCGTCTCTTTTACCAATGACCCACAACTAAAAACACCAAATAATGGATTTGTCAGAATCACAATTAAGATACCATATAACAGACTTAACTAACACATTTTAACATCTTGACAGGGAGACGCAACAATTTCATTTGTATTCAGGAAGAATTTCCTCACCCACTGAATGGGTGTTGAACCCAGAAATAAAGGCAAAATATAAAATATATCTTGGCCTCCAATCTTCTCTTCCTGTCTTCTTTCATATAATTCCTTGCAGCTTTCATATTCAAGAAGTTAAACCAGCAAGATAACATGGGGTAAGAATAGAATAACCCAGAATGGACTCAGATAGCAAATAACCACATAAATCACCTTGAAACCCCATAGGTTATCATGTAAAAAGTGGACATAGTGACCTAATTTCAAATCCTGGATAAGGCTGTTTGCATTTCATAGAGTGCTAATACCCTTAGGGAAGATATGTATCTGACTATTCTCTCTCGATCTTTGGATAAACAGTAAAGCAGAATGAGCTCTTTAACCAAGGTATGGTCTAAGAGAAAGAAAACTCTGAATTTAAACCTGTTGAAATTCTATTTAAAAATTAACTTTGATTCACATCCTATCTATGATGGAAAGGAGTAGGTAAATAGTAACTTTTCTGCAAGGCTCTGTTGCAATGGCAATGCTGTCATTGGCTGAAATTATTTGGCAAAGGAGATTATCCTACTAGTTACATACCTAATGCATGCTTGTTGGCATAAACTTCCATTTTTTTAACATCTAAGAAGTCACTTGATCCAGAAATTGGTGTTTTTGACATATCTTTATATTTTTATATGGGAATTAAATGTGAAATAACAGATTGGTGTAATTGACATGTGATTACCCCAAGGTAATTTCAGAACTTGGCATTCATAAGACAAAAGTCACATGATCAAATGGGTTAAGTAAGTTTATAGTAACATACCTTCAGTCACAGAGAGAAGCCCAAAGGGAAAAGATTGATTTCCACAAGTTCTTCAATCCAACGGGCTTCCCATAGTAGCAAATGGATAATATGAATTGTCACCATAAAATAAAGTAATATGTGTGCACATAAAAATATGGTCTCATATTATTGATCCCGTGTTGCAGATAACATGAAACAATGAAAGAAGTGATGATGAACAATGTGTTTCCACAACATGTCAACAATGAGAGAAGCAATGACATGAAATGACAATGAGAGGACATGAGCGTTGAGCATAGAAGAAAGAACTTAGAATTTAGAAGTAGAGAGAAATTCGGGAATGAAACATACATAAACAAGCTAAAAGTTTCACTGTGTACTAAAAAGTTGTTTTCATACATTGTCCAGATAAATGAGAAAGAATTTAACTGGTTACTACGCCATTAGATATACTAGGATAAGTGAAAAGTTTTACAATATTTTGGTACATGATAGTTTGCAGCATGTATATCACATGATCAAAGTAGTTTGAACCATGTTTAGTAACTGCTATGGTTGCTAGTCTCACCATAGTTTATGCACATTCATTTCTTCGTTCCATGTGTGATTTGAAAGCCACATAAATTAATATGCTATGAAATCAAATTTGTGAATTTATGATTTATGAATTCAAACTAGGTTATAATGCCATAAAAGCAGTCAAAAACATTTGTTGTGTGAAAGTTGATGCCACAGTTAATCACAGTAACCAAATTGTTTAAGAAATTTCACTTGGATCATAAGAACCTCAACAATCAGGCAATGTCAGGTTGGCATAAAAGCAAGGATTCTGAGTCTGAGCTCAAAGCCAGAAAAGTGAGCTCAGAGAGGATTAGGTAAGGTCAGGTTGGCCTAAAAGCAAGAATTCTGAGGCCATGCTCAAAGCCATAGAAGCAAGTCTTGTAATACTCAGAGAGTATCTTGTGAGCTTGGTATCTGACAGTCCAGTGTGATTCATCATATACAGAAAGCATCCTGATCTGTCAAATAAGGCCTCATATTACCAAAATATTGCATAATTTTTTACTCAACCAGGTAGTAATATTGAAATTCAAATTTGCCTTATTTTAAGATTCACTTTTTTGCACAGATTTATTCCTTGTATAAAAATAACATAAAAATGTCCCCCAAAGCAACTAATTACATTTACATTGTAATTTCTCTTTTATTCAGAAAAGAAAACAATTCCAAATAGCAGCAATAAATGCTGAAGGGAAACTAGAAAATGATTCAGTGAGATATTACTTAAGAATATACAGTTATCATGGCTGACTGGCTGGTTGAAATAGGAAATGACTCAGCAATTTTCTGTTAGGGCTGAAATAAAATGCTTTCACTTGATTGGTTATTACCCTGCTAATGGTACAATGTTATATCATGTTTGTTGTTTCATGTCTTATTTTGCTGCAATCAATTTCAGATAAAAAAATCTTTTCAAACCTTCAAGTTCAATGAGTGCCTCAAGCATTTAATCAGTTTTACTTTTTTTTTACTTTATTTATCTATTCATTTGGCTTTAAAAGAATTCTGTCATTTCAAAGTAGAGGATTAATGAACCTTGTTCTTTTTCTATTAATTTTTTTACTTTTCCTTAAAAAAAAAAGAAGTTTCAAATGAGAGGCAATTATAATTATTCTTTCTTTACATTAATTACTTGCAAAATGTGAAATAGCTCATAAAAAGAATTAATCAACAATTTCAATTTATGAAAACTACCGGTACTATTGTACAATTGCACCACTTGGACTTTAACAAAACACTTGGCTAAAAAGCTAGACAAGACCTACACAGGGCTGCAACACGCTGTTTTGAATAAATTCTGGAAAACAGCAGTTGTACAGCCTCCCATTTCACAAACCATTCTAATAAGATAAACAAGATATGCTGGGCATTGCAAGAGAAGTAAGAACAAACTTAGAAGTGATTTTCTCTGATCTACCAAGAATAACTTTTTGTACTGCACAAAGACAAAAATGAGGAAAACAGAAGTGTTTTCTATGTATAAATTTATGTTTATATAATCTGTCAGTCTTGCAAATCTATGGATCTATGCCTGGGTCTATAGCACAGATCTGGTCAAGGTTGTATGGGCAATTGGCAGTTACTCATGCTGCAGATCTCTTCTCTTTACGACACTGATGTTGTCCAAAGGAAAGGCAAGGCGCTACACAATTTGGCATTAGTGTCTCTGTAAGATTTTCTAAAATGAGGTGGAACAGAATATCAGATTGTCTAAGGAATTCAAACTCTTAGTTTTATCATGACACACTTGATTTCTTTACAACTTCATATCAACCGATCACGAGGGACCCAGTTACCACCATCTACAAGACAAGGGGCATCACTACGTATTTACAGATAGTAGGTTAGATAACCCAGATTTCAACAACACTGGTCGAAGAACTGAATTTAGAGTCTCTTTTTCTCCTAAACTGGATACTTTATCAAAGCTTGACAGCAAAGTCTACTCTAATATTTACTCACATCTGTGAGGGGAAAAGATAGATTTATGCTTTTCAGTTGAACACAAACAGGATTGTTCAGGATTTGAACTTAACTAGTTTAGTTTATTTTCTATGATGATAACTGTCACACTACCAAAACTCCCACTATATATATATATATATATACGTGTATATGTATATATATATATGTATAAAATGAAAATGTACAAAGTCTTCAAAGGATGATTTTATCTATAGAAATATTTACTAACATTAAATGTTTAGGCTTTTAAGCCTTCCCCAGGGCTTGTAAGTAATTAAATGCAACAAAAAATATATATATACATATATATGGGGGTTAGCTGAAAAATTCATAGGCAGACCAAGATACTCTCATGGACCAAATGAGGTTTATTTTTCAACATAGTTGCCCTTACAATTCACGCACTTCTTCAATCAGTGTTGCAGTGCTTGGATCTTATTGGTCATCAACAATAGATATGACATCATATGAACTTTTTAGTCTCTGAATTTTTCTGCCCACTTATTCCTTTATATGTATATATTATTTTACATAGGATTTTTAGCAACAGTCAGTTTATGTTTGCAAAATCATTGGGTGATAATGAAACCTCCCTTTGAAATCTATTATAACTATTTTCTTTGTCTTTTTTTTTTCACTTCAAATCTATTACATCATTCAAGTCTCTTATTTCATTCAAAGAATAATGATAAAGTCTCTTACATTACTTATTAAAAAAAAGGTAGCATAACTGATACTTAATCTCATGCCTGCACTTAAAAACAAGCTCTATTTTTTTGTCAAAAAGAGATTTTAGTCTTATATATATAAACATATATACACACATATACATATATATATATATATATGTGTGTGTGTGTGTGTGTGTGTGTGTGTGTGGACCTATATGAAGATTGATAACTTTTTTTAACTATATAATGACCAACAAACTCTGTTCAGAATTTATTTGCATAGATTTTTTCCTTAAAATGCACCAAATATAATATATTAAGGCAGATAAATACCATATGTGATTTCATATAAGACCTCCTCCCTATCTACATTTAATATTCTTATAGTACAAGGATCTTTACTATTCTTATAGTACTAGGATCAAGTACAGATAGTATATGACTAAACATTAACCTATTGGATACATCAATAAGACACAGGCAATATTTTTACTTGTTTCTTTTTAAGCAGATACAATAACAAAATCCAACACAATTTGGTATGTTTATTTATATACTCTACTTGATTTTCATTTCTGCATTCTTTTTAAGTATGTTTTCTAGTTTTATTTATATTAGAATTAACAAAAAATAATGCTCTTCTTTTTTTGAAAAGTCTTCTTGAGAATGTTAAATATCATCTTAACTAAACAAACATACCGTCAAGACAGTTTTTTATTTAATCTTTTTTATTATTATTATTCTTATTGCTAACCTTTTCAGCTACATTCCAAGATGGAGTAGCATGGAGAAATTCTGGGTTGCCTCATTCCAGTACAAGGTGACTATAATGCACATCTCTTAGTCTGTAAAGTCACCTATACTCTAAGAAATAACATTGTATCTCTACTCATTTGCACTTTAGATATGAAACACCTGCAAAACGTTTTTTTCCATTATCTACCCTGTTTATACTTCCTTTATTTTTCTTTCATTGTTTTATATTACCTGTGATATATATATTTATATATATAATAAGAAAGAAATCTTGATAAATCTAAAACAAAGTGCCTTTTCAGTAAACTTCAATTCAACATCTATTTATGTGAAACTTGTTTGGCACAAGACTACAATAATAGGAGACCTACTGAAGTAAAATTGAAGTATGAAACTAACTTTCCCACTCTGCTGCTGGCACCCAGATGTTTACTAAGAACAGAGTTTTATTTATGGGATATACCAAGTGTAATGGCTTGTAAAACTAGTTTACTAAGAATTGCTTTGTGGAAAGTGACCTCAAATAAGATTAAAATTGACAGATTATTCATTTTTAAATCAATAAGCAAAAATTTTTTAATACAATTTTTGATGCTGAATTTATTCAGTTGTATAAAAAACATAATTTCTCAAACCCAACTTAATAGTGATTCTTTGATGCAGTTATTTTTTTTCAATTGTATTTTAAAAAGCTCTCAGTAAATGCTGTTTTTGGTAGCCTTAAAGCTCATTGTTATTATATCCTATTTATAAAACTTATATTATTATTATTAATATCAAATGAATAAATAAGGGAAGTACTCTATAATTAACATTTAACAGTTCTCATTATAATGATGCACTCTTTTTCTTCTTTCTCTAACATATTTTCTTCTTCCTCTTCATCTTTTTATTCTTCTTTCACCTCCACTTTTTCTTCTTTCATCTTTTTTCTTCCTCCTCCACTTCTTTATTCTTTCTCTTCTTTCTTCTTTCTCCTTCTTTCTCCTTTTCCTCTTCCACCTCTACTCTTTTTTCCTTCTTTTTCTTCTTCTTTCTCCCCTCCCTTTTCTTCTTCTGCTCATTTTTCTGCTTCATCTTCTTTCTTTTCTTTTTCTTCTACTGTAGATGTTTGAATTTAATGGTTAATTTATCGTTTAGTTTATGTATATTGAATAAGGTTTAATATTTCCCACACATTTCATGTTAAGGTTGGTTTTGAAAGAGGTTTGATATAGAGTGTTTAGTTTAGAATAAAGGTTGGATAGGCATATTATAAGCACATATTATAGGCACATGGATAAAGTGGTAAATGAATGAATAAAGCATATGCAACACATGAGTAAAAGATATGAAACAAATAATGGTTGTGAAACGGCGCGGACAAAATAAACATTTAAAACAAGACGACGAACAAAAACAAATTTATATTCTACAACAATTAAATCTTACATTGATACATAAAAATATTACTAACTCTATTAACAAAATAATAGTGTGTGTATATGTGTGAGCTCATGTGTGTGTGCGTGTGTGTGTGTTTGTGTGTGTGTGTAACACAACTAAGCTACAAAAAGAATTGCAAATTTAAAATGTCCTTTTTCTATGGTTAGAAACAGGCAGTTTCTCAGAGACAGGAAAGCGTCTCATAGTCCTTGTATATGAATGTCTGCGAGGCCCATTCATGGTGTTGCTGCTGCGGAGAAATTTGGTCAAAGAGAAAGAGGGTGCTTGAAGACGACGTATTTATAGAAAATACCGTCTTGTAGATGGCTCAAAAACGCAGGACTTGAATTTACGCGCGCCGACGTAGTTGCAAGCATATCACATGGTCCTCCTGGCCAATGGTTTCCCGAGACTGAACATTGAGCGTCCGCCATCTTTGTGGGAACAAGTGGCATACCGCCCAAAATAATTTATAGGAGTGTAAAGTCCTATACTACTGCTTCTTCCTCCTTTGCTTCTTAACACTATTGCACTAACAGAAATCTTGCTACAATGTGCCATTTTTGCTATCTTAAAAGAACATAAATACAAAAATCAGTTCATTAAGACATAGATGATATGCATCGACCGTCATATTTTAAAGTCACTGAAACTTGATAACAATTAAATGTTGTTGATCATGATGTTCTTGATGGAGCGACAGTCACACTGTTTCTGTGATTAGACTTCAGTTTCCATTATAGGGGTTGGGGGTAGCTGCTCAACATTTCATAGTTTTGAATATGGAATTTTTCTATTTATGGTTGGTGTTAAAGGTCAAAATTTTGAATGGAGAATTTTGAAGCTGGCAATCTTTTCCAATTTGGAAAACCGCTGCTAGATAATCTTCTTACTAGTATTTATCCTATTTTCTTTTTGTACCGTATTTTTTGTTAAGTATTTTACCAACGAAATCAACAAAATATTAAAATTTCTGCTCGCCCAGATTTGCCCAGTCATGAAATCTTTGGTTATTATTGTAATAATATACAAAAAATTAGATAGAAATTTTAAACTTAGTTTCACCATTCAGGTAAGAATAAGTTTCAGTCATTCACTTCATTTTTTTACCAAACAGTGAAGTTCCCAAAATTACATCTTCAATTAGCTACAATTCAGTCATCAGTCAAATTTTTTCACTCTTCACTTGACCAGTGGAAAAATTTCAATCCTTGTTAACAACTAAGAATAAAAGAAGAAGGTATAAAAATCTAATTTTCTTTCTTTATAGAATGGCCTAAATGTCCGGACCCTTTCTTATCCATCCAAAGGACGTTTCCACCCACTACAAATATATGAGGGTCATTCTATAAATAAGGAGTTGGCAATAGGAAATGCTGTTTACAGTTGCAACTTTTTTCAAGGAGATCAACAGCGATGGGTCTTTTCATGTTCCATAAGTCTGTCAGTATCTCCTTCTTTATGGACAGCTAGGCCTAGAACTTTTTCTTTACCAGAGAGTGTGTGTGTTTCCACTCCAGGACTGTCTTTTTGATTTTGACTTTTAATGGCAAACCTATGTTTAGCCCATTTGAAAAGATTTTTTTGACAAAAACATACTTCTCTATATGCATCACACATTCTTCTGTAAATTTCACATGGATTGCACTTCTCAACCGTGAAAAATTTAATGACGGACTTCTGTTCAAGCCTGGAGCACTCTTTTTGATTTGCTTCAAAACAAGATTTAAAGAATTGCTCGAAACCAATTCCAAACAATGCAAAGTTTACATTTATGGAAAAAAAATTCAGAAAAAAATTATCTTGCTTTTGTTTGAAAAATTCCCTCTATTGATTGAATAACCCTCATATTTCAGATGCATTGAACACTACAATGTTGGACACTGTACACAATGCCATACTCTTACTTTCATACTGTTGTGGTCTTCAGATAAGACCGGAGGAAGAACAACTCAAACAACGGGTGATAGGTGAACATTATTGTATTAGCAGAAAAAAGGAAGTCATACAAAAGAAGTACTAGCCGTCCTCGGTTTGCAGTCTGTCTATCAAATGTCTCGTAAAAAACGAGAAGTTGTCTTCTCCGAGCGAGCTAAGCTCGGCGAATATGTTTAGGTTGGACGAGTCCATCTTTGGGGTATGGTAGGATATGTCCCCATAACATACATACAGACATGTTTAATAATTCCACATAAACAACAACTGTAGAGCTCTTCTCAAATAGTGAGTCTTTCACAAACTTTTATATCTCTTAGAAATTTTACACACATATGAGCCATTAAGGACCGTTTAACATACATACCTTCATTAAGTCTTTCTATCTCATTTCTTTATGCATTCTCAATTCTATTTAGTTCTTCTCCAGAAATAAAAAACGTTTATATTTACCCAAACCCTCCACTACTGACAGAATGCAACACAAGGTCACTTTTTTAAGCAAATTGGTTTAAATTTTTCTTTTCTTGGACCAGTTATAGAGCCAAGTTTGCCTTACTATTTACTCATAGCTGGAGCAAGAAAAAATAGATTCATATGTTTTCCAAAGGCATAAAAACAGCCTCATTGAGGATTTGAATTTGGGTTACTGATTTAATTTCCTATAAAAATAATCATTACACTAAGCAGTAAAATGGGTTTAGTTGTTCCCTTATCCAATCAACAATAATTCTCCTACAAAATAATATCCCCTACAAAATGATATCCCCAATGTTGAACCCAGACTTAACTTATATGCAAATCTAAAACTTATCTAAATGGTAAAAACAATTATTACATTTCTATGTAATTGTTCAGGTAAATTAGCCAAAAAAAATTCATTACAAGCTATTCTGAACAGGCCCTTAAATTTGTTATTAATATAGTGAGACCAATATTTACTAAGCCTTTTGCTTAGATGTGGTACAAGGCCATGTGAATGGGGCACCCAATGAGATTCAAACTCACTTATTATACCACTTGAGGTGCCCCATCAATGTTGGTTGTTGATTCAAAATTTCTTGTATAATATGCAAATAAAATCACCAGCAACTTTTACATTTCTTAACTGCTCACTGAACAAATTAATATCGACATTTTTATTTGACTGTAGATGAATGCAGCAAAATTAATTTGCTTGTTTGAATTTGATCCTCACTAGGTTCTCTATAACTTTACACTAATACCAGACAAACACTCAAAAAATATTCATTTGTAGTAATTAGTGAATTCTATCAAGAAAAATTCAATAATTTTAGAAGGTTATAAAATCTAAAAAGGAGGAAGATTATTTTTTTTAAATATGTAAAGGAAAATTTGAGGGAATAAAATCTAATATGAAGGACATGACACAAAAGCCAAGTTTAGTATTTAACTGTTTTTTTTTTTTTAGTATTTAACTGGGTGTTTTTAGGGGGCTTTAGTGTGTAATTTTAAATGGTAAGTTCAAACTGAAAGTTCCGCAGCTTTCTAGTTTGGATACTGATTCAAAAAGATAAAACAGACAAATAAGGTTTTAAAAAGGAAGGCATAGAAAAGATAGAGTGTTGAAAATTTTTGTGTAATTTGCCAGAACTTATCTGAGAGAGTGTCCGGGAGACAAAGTTCTTTGAATTTGAGTATTTTCTTTTCCTTTTAGTTTTGATGAAATGTTTCAGTTTTCATTTAATTTTTAGTCTTCTGTAAAGTTCTTTTCAGCAGAATAATTGGTTGAATTTTCTTCAAGTTGTTTAACTTGGTAGAATTTCAGTAGTCAACTTTCATTCAATTTTACTTTTTTTTCTTGTGAAGCTTCTTGCCTGTTGAACTTATCAGCTATTCAAGAAGCGAGTGTTATAGAAAATTTTGTTTTAAATAGATTAAGTACAGAGAATAGAATGGAGAAATATGTTCACAGTTAAAGAATGAATTCAGTGGTAGTAGTTACAAAGTTCATGTACTGCCCTTGTCTAGTGGTGAAGGGATGGTTTTCTCGGAATTAGGGCAGTGTTCCTAGCGGCGGCGATCGTTTGATGTATCAGATGACAGGCGCCAGACGGTGGCGAAGAATCTTTAACACGAGTCGTGTGAAAGAACAAGTCTGGCTGATAATTATTTGGTCTGTCTATTTATATATTTTCTGTAGGCTCAGAAACGGCAATTTTTGTGCCCCGCGGGAAGCGTTCCGATTGGATATTTATTAATGTATTTTTTTTTTGTTAATTTATCGCAAACGGAAGTTCTACGCGGAACCGATGCGTGAGCGACTAACTTTTCATTTTGAGTTGAGAACTCGAAGTGGTAACTTCCGTTTTTTTTTCTTTTCTTCTTTTCTTTCTTTTTGTTTTTTCAAATCAAGGCAAGATCTCGTCTTGTAACACGAGGGATGAAACCTTTCTACCTTGACAGTCTGGTCCCCGAATTCATACTTTCGTTTGATTTTGGTTTTATTTCTTTGGAAGCTTCTTGCCTTTACAGTTTCAAATACTTATCAGCTATTCAAGAAGTGAGTGATGAAACCCTTCTACTGGCTAATTTCTCAGCCTTACAGTATGGTCCCCAAATTCGTACTGAGGGTCCCAATAGTAGTTCTCGACAAATAGTAGGAGGTAGCTTTTTGGTGCTATATTGTCTGGGATTACTTCTCCCTTTTCCACTCTGGCCAAATCAAGTGCCGCGTGTGGTCAGCTTGATTTTTTTCTTAGAAATAAATTTTTATACATGAAGAGACATTGTAAATTGAATGGACAGTTTTTATTTCATTTATCAGGTTATGTAACTTGAATTATCTATATTCAGTTGTAATCTCACCCTATTGAAATAAACCAACTGGATCCCTTCTGAAGGAATAAGACTTTTCCCCCATGGGTATAACACTAAACTATATCCAGTGGTGAGACTCCAGTTCCAGAACTCTGGGGAGTGTGGAGTCATTACTTTATTGCCATTACTCCCTGATCCACTCTGACCGGAAGTGGTTGTACCTGTTAGAGTCGCATCTATTGGTCAAATAAATCTGTTTGAAAATTATTTGTATTTGATAAGAAAACATGTAGCCATATAACTGTGTGCAGACAAATTATTTATATTAAGAAGAGTTACTTGAAGCTATAATTATTTATAGAGGATTCTTATAAGTTACTTGAAATTATAATTGTTTATAGAGGATTCTTATAAGTTACTTGAAACTATATGATTGCTTGAGACTTTATAATTGGGCAAAAACAAATGATTATTATTAAATAGGAATAGTTACTTATAATTGTATAATTATGTCTAAATTATCAGAATCAAAAAGGAAAATTTGTATTTAAAATTATTTACAAATGATGATCATTAGTTATTTAAAACCATATAATAACATGCAAAAAAATTACTTCAGCTTTTAATAACCCCACAAAGGTTGATATGCCATAAAACCAATGAACAAATTCTAACCTTTTTCTGTTCAGTAATATTATTTATACTGGGTTAATTTCAAATTCACTGTCTCTGCTGCTGGTACTGATGTTCTCATTGGCTTTTACAACTGACACTGATGTACTGATGTTCTCATTGGCTTTTACAACTGACACTTTTAAGTCATCAGTCTTTTTAAACTTTTCAACTTTCAATTTTCTCTCAGTTGTTGAAATGTCACAAATGTCTGGTATGGATTCCTATCTTTTTTTCTCAGCTGTCTAATGACAAATTGAAATACCCACATGTCATCAGGGTTTAATGCTGTTGTTTTAAAATTTTTCATTAGCAAATGAAGAAATTCAAAATGCTGCTACTTAGTATAGGATAAGGTCAACACTTGAAAGGATATTATATCAATTATTTTTGAATTTGGTGGATGAGAGGACTACAATACTTTCCCAAAACATCAAGAAGTCATGTTTGTAGCTAAGCACGCATTCATTTAAGTATCTATTTTAGATATCAACCACTTCACCATTTTAAAACTTTTAAACATCATTTTGTATCATGCACTTCTCATTCTGTCTTTCTTGCTATCTATCTCTGCATATCTATAACTATTTTTTTATCTCATCTCTCTCTCTCTCTCTCTTTCTCTCTCTCTCTCTCTCTCTCTCTCTGGTTGGTCGGTTGGTTGGTTGTATTTTACTGCATATGAACTCTTGCAGGTAAGTTAATGCCAAATATTGCTCATATGAAACGCAGTTTCTTCCAGGCAGCGGTCACATCGATACTGCTATATGGATGCACTACATGGACGCTAACAAAACGGCTGGAGAAGAAACTAGATGGCAATTACACAAGAATGCTGCGTGCAATCCTGAACAAGTCCTGGCAGCAACACCCCACAAGACACCAACTGTACGGCCACCTGCCCCCTATCACGAAAACTATTCAAGTTAGACGAACCAGACATGCAGGACACTGCTGGAGAAGCAGAGATGAACTCATAAGAGATGTACTCTTATGGATCCCCACACATGGCCGCGCAAAAGCAGGACGACCAGCCGAATGTACATTCAGCAACTATGTGAGGATACAGGATGTTGTCCTGAAGACCTACCTAGGGCGATGAACGATAGGGAGGAGTGGCGAGAGAGGGTCAGGGATATCCGTGCTACCAGCACGATATGATGATGATGATGATGATTGCTCATACATATATATCAAATATATATGATTTGTAAATGAATAATTTTTTTGGCAATAATTTTTATGGGAGCCAATACTCATTTATTTGCATTGAGTTAAATGATTTCAAGTATTGCTTTCTAATGCTAATAGTTCTATTTGACACAGTTAAATAGTTTCCAGGGTTGTAAATGATTAAACAGTTCTGTTAGTTGGGACCCTGACAGGTACTACTACTTCCAATCAGAGTGGACCAGGGAGTTATGGCTATGAAGGGACACTCCCCATTACTCAAAGTTCCTGGAGTTGAGCCTCCCCATCAGATAGTTTAGTATCATATCCAACACTCTGATTAGGGAGGTGGGGGGTTCTTACCCTTCTATCAAAATGCAGTCAACATATTCTACTGCCTCTGCTGACTGGGCTTTGGAAATCAATTCAAAAGATCAAAAATCAGGAATTAACCTATTTTACACAAGATTCCTTTGTTCAAGTTTACAAAATAGTTGTTTAAACTTGAATTAGGTCAAACATGTTTTGACTTTCCAATGAAAATGATATTATCATCTCATCATATAATTCAAATTAACATCATTGAATAACCAATTCATTATTGTGATATTCTGTGGTGACTTCACACATGAATTGGATGGAAATTATATTCTCATTTAGTTTATTGATGTTTCATATTGTCTATTAAGTCAAATTTTACATCATTGAATTAATTGAAGGAAAGTTGCATATACAACAAACGATTATATGAAGAGACTGCATCTTGATCTTGCATTCCCACAATATGAGGAAAAAACCAAGGACATCTGGTTGTATTGTAAGATACTGCTTGAGTGTTCTGAGTTAGTGGTAATGATTCTTTGGCTTTGAAACACCAGAGTTATCATCTGATGAAAACTTGGTTGTATAGCTGTTCTTTTTTCAGCAGAAAGTTTATATATATTAAAATTGTTAAAATGCAAACAATCACAAGTGTCAGTTTCATGTTTTCACAATCATCATCAGATGATAAAAGTTTGCTTTTTCAAATTCACTGTACTTATTTCTTCCTTCCTATTTTTTCTCAAAAAAGAAAAGCTTTTATTATCACTCAATGGTCATGAAAATATGAAACTTATAATTTTGATATACAAATAGTTCAGTCTCTGATATTGAGTACGATCACTGGAAAGATTGCCAGACAACAGCAAGAAATCTTTTATATCTAGACTATATTGTTGAGTTGTTGATGATACAATTTAGGAGCTTGGATTTTTTGGCCAGTCTTTATCATGGATAGCCAAGCCTGTTTGTTTGAAGGAGGCTCTGCATTTAAGGCATAGGGTTGATGTGATGTCTGCCTGATTTTAATTATTTGATATGTCAGCCTCTCTTACCAGCAGCTAATGCTGTTTTTAT
The DNA here is from genome assembly GCA_963585895.1 of Sepioteuthis lessoniana. NCBI lineage: Eukaryota > Metazoa > Mollusca > Cephalopoda > Myopsida > Loliginidae > Sepioteuthis > Sepioteuthis lessoniana. Next base: position 716,788 of record OY757939.1, read on the forward strand.
GTTTATGAGAATTTTAAAGCTGTATGTTTTGACATAATGTAAACACTGGCCCATATGTTCATACAAAGAGAAGTACATATGATGGCCAGGAATTTGAGCAAAGAAGGAGTAAATCCAAAGGGGATAGTCTGAAGAAGATAATAAATTGATTGATTTTAATGGCATATCAAACTATCTAAGGTTATTTTATGACTAGAAGATCACATTTATTGTACATTTATATTCACATTTTTTGTGGTGTTGTTTCTTACCAGAGTTGTTTTTGCGTTGTCCTATTAAATACAAATATTTTTTAAAGGGATCTATTTGACCCTTTGATAGGACCCAAATAGGTACTACCACTCTGGATCAGAGTGGACCTGGGAGTAATTGCAATGAAGGGGTACACTCCCGAGAGTTTATGATCAGATGCATTTTTGTGTCATCTTAGAAGTCCAATAAAAATCTAAAATGGCTACCTGTTGTCTGCTTGGTTTTCAACTGAAAAATAAAAATCTAAATTAAATATATTTGTCTCAGTTTGAAATAAATCAAAACTGTTGTACTCTCTGGCTTTCTTCCATAAATATAACAACCAAGAGGACGATGGTATTCAAATATTTGTAAAGTCTGTAAATGATTCCATATATAGACCTAGACCAAGATACTCTCCTGGGATGTAAACAAATGAGGTCTATTTTTCAACATAGTCCCCCTTGTAGTCCACACACTTCTTCCATCTGTGTTGCAATGGTTGGATCCCATAGGTCAAAAACAACATTGACAGTAGATAATATGTCATCCTATGAACTTTTCAGCATTTGAACATTTCAGCTCACCCTTATAAATAGAGATTAATCAAAAATGATTTTACTATTGAAATGTATAATACACAGATATATCAAAACTTTCAATCAATCTAAGAATAGCATATAGAATAAACTCTAGTTATAGGGAAAGAGAATTTAGCACCAATTGTATGTGAACTCAGTATCCATAGACCAAGTTACAGCTTTTCTTTATGGAAACATTTTTTTTTCTCAGAACAGAGTCCTTCATCAGATATAGAGGAACTGTAGAAAATTGAATTAAAAAGAAAAAGGAAACATTTTTAAAACACCAACTCTAACAATCTTTTGAATTAATTTAATTTCAATTTTTGATGAAAGATGTTCTGAAAAGAGAACTATCCACTGGAATGTGTGTTTGTTTATAATTTTGTTTCCCTTAATGTGAGCTTTTTTTCACTACTGGCTTGTGGTATTTTTTCCTGAACCTGCTCATACATTTCTCATAAATACTATGAAAATTTTGTGTTTTAAAACATAATGTAAACAAATAAATTTTTATTATTAGTCCATATAAACCGATAAAAAGTTGAACAAATGTAAAATTTAGGTTAAATTTAGCTGCTACAAATTATAAAATGTTGTGGTGCATATTATACATGAGAATTATTTTTCAAGAATTTGGTTGTCCAAATTTAACAAGAATGTTATACATGTGTATATGTTATATATAGATAATTACAGTATCTGGTTTGTGGTCAAAGCATACGGAAAATTCTCGTTGCTTTTTGATCACCGAAGTTAAGGAACAATGAACCTGATTAGTATATAAGGTACATTATAGTTAGGGCAAACAACTTGAAACTTTGTGCCAGACTGAGTGAATAGGTAATCAAGCACTGGCCAAGGAGCAAAATCACAAAGAGGCCCAATTAACAAAAGTCTCATTTTTGAAGTAGCCACATATGAAGCAATGTGTTATAGGCAAAATGTTTTAACAAAATGAATAATCCCTATTGATCTATTAATATAATCTATTAGATATGTTTGTAATAATACTTTGTAGCAATGGAAATAAACTTTGCAACAAATTTCTCTATATTTTTTGCAACATGGACCTGCAGAAATAAAAGACTGGTTAAAATTGTACATATATGTCTGATATGAATAGGAAAGTTGCAGAGGTTAAGAAACTGATAACCTTTTTTTTTTTTTGCTTTAAAGATCCAGATTCTTGTTTATCTGCTCCTTGGCTACACTCATTAATTCTTAATAACTGAGTGTGCATTATATTTGGACAATGATTATACTCAGTCTCAGCTTATTTAACATGTTTTGTGTGAAAACAATACCACCAGCCCACCATCGACCAATGTTAGGATACAATCTCTATAAACAATGAATTTAATCACAATCAGTGACTAAGAACAAACAAATTTCTCTAACTTGCTTAGGAACAAATCTCTGCTCAGGGCTGATAAACAGGATTATAGCATACCATTGCCATCTGATCTTTTCTGGCTGTTAGCTTAGAGTCTTAATCAAACGTTCAAGTCAATAGAAAAAATACATACCCAGCAAAAAACAAAATCTGAAGAGATAATTGTAGACTCTATGAAATATTTGAAGTGGATTAACTATGCATAAGTTCAACCTCAACAATTTTTTACTAAAAGTGAATTTTTTTCCAAACCAAAGACACCAGAATTTGTTATTTCAACAAGAATATAACATTAAGGTGAATCAAAAGTTTTGCAATATTTTGATAAGTGCTAGTTTGCAGCACATACATCACTTTACTGATGCAGTTCAAGTTGTGGAAGGTATCTGCTGTGGTTGGTTAGTATTGTGGTAATTGGTGTGCTGATATGTTGTGTATTGCTTCACTCTGTATATGACTTGAAAGCCACGCAGATATATGTGAACTTTACAAATTTACTAGTTCAAACTGCACCATAACTCAGCGGAAGTAACCAAAAATATTTGTTGTGTAAAAGACATAGTTGATCACAGTAATCAGATGATGCAAGAAATTTTTCTTGAGTTATAAAACCCTCAACAACCTGGTAAGGTTAGGTATGCCTAAAACTGTGGATTCTGAGGTCTATAAAAGCAAATCCAGAGAGTAATACTTGGAGAGTATCAGGCAAGCTTAACATCTCACAGTCCAGTCTCATTTGTCATCTTCACAACTTTAGCAAAAGCATCTGGAGAAGCCAAATTGTGCCTCACATTATCAAAATATTGCAAAACTTTTGATTCACCCTAGTATTATTTTTACTTAGAACATAATGCAATCAAACTGGAAGTTACTTGGTATTATTTATTACCAAACTCTACAATATTAAAACTGTGACCAAAAATAAAAATTGTATAAATTTATATGGGGAGTGTACTTATTTTTGTTCAGTGATATATTCATAATTTTGATTTGACAGTTCCGATGCTGTAAAGTTTGAAAATAAACAAATTTGATTTTGAAAAACTAACTTTTTACAAAACATTGTAATGGGTTTACTAATTTATTATACAATCAAAATACATATTACAATGTATTATTTATCAACGAAACCTCCACCATTGAAATTCTCTAACCAAAAATAGGAATATGTAGCAGTTCAAAAATAAGTACACCGCTTGTATATATTTATGCAATTTTATTTTTGGTAACAGAGTTTGGTAATAAATAATATCTAATGATATTCATTTTCATGGAATAATATTTCATGAGAAATCAAACACTGGTATCTTTGGTTTAAAATAAAATTAACATTTTATAAAAGATTGTTTAGGGTGTATTTATTTATTTCTAGTCAATATTGTTTATAAGATGTCTTATAAAGAATGCAACTCTAAAAATAAGAGAATTCATGTAGACATTAGTCGTTGTATAGCCACATAGATATACAAATATACACTTACATGCAGAAACATAATCAACTGGTAATGACGACTTCAATAATGAACGAATACACTTCTTTATAAAAATATATCTCTCACACTTTATTATATGTTCATATTTACATTTTTTGTGTAGTTGAGTCTATATATGTGTTTGTAGACATATCTATTTGATCCATAGATGGGACCCTAACAGTACTACCTCTCTGGATCAGTGGAATTGGGTGCAATGACAATGAAAGTGTGCTCAACATTCCCCAGATTTCTATAACTTGAGCCTTCCCATCAGATGTAGTTTAGTCTCCCTACTCAGGACACTCCTTTTGGGGATGTGCTTTTATCTCTCTGCAGGGGATACAGCATATTCTAGAGCCATTCAACAGAGCAAATTCTGCTGTTGAAATGATTGTAACATACACTAACCTCATTCAAATATCCATTGCTTTCTGCTGCATTAGGTATTTCATTTACAAGGATAAACATTGGCAAGAATTATCATGTGCATAAATCTTATAAATTTGTAAGAGAAAAATTTAATGTGAAATTTACATAATCTACACTTTCCAACAAAAAGGCAATATGGCAACATTTAGTTGATGAGTTGTTGTGAAATTTAGAGTGTACAGTATTGAAAAACATGATTGAAATGTTAAAAAGATGGTTAATAGGGGTATCTATATGGAACAATGGTTAGCAAGTTGGTTCCACAGACTATTGCTTCTATAGTGAGTTTAATCGGCAGATAGTACCCTACACTTATGAGTTATGTATCTATCAAAGTTAAGCTTCCTAAATACTTGGGTGCATTGCCATGTAATAATAGGTAGTAAACTAATCTCATAGATCATTACTGTGATTGAAAGTTTTATCCTCCAACAAGACATCATATTTATGACCTTGTGCCAGACTAACATGGAGCAATAGGTAACAAGCTTGTCTCATAGATCAAATAATAAATTCAATCTTGTAAAGTATTCTTCAATAGGAGGTACTCATGATATAATGGTTATCGTCTTGAAGAAATGGACTTAGCAAACCAAGTTCAAATCCTGGACAAGGCTGTTTGTGTTTTATTTTGTACAAGTACCCTTTGGAAAGGTATAAATCTATCTCTTCAATGAGTAAATAGAAGTGCAGACTGGGTTCTTTTACTTGGATAAGTTAACCAGTGTAAAAGATGGAAAACTCTGAATTCAAACCAACTTTACTCCACTTAAAAATTGACCTTGTATTACATCCTGCCAATTGCAGAGGGTGTGGCTAAAAAACTCATGCTGATATGTCTGAGCATTTAACTTATCCACCCAGAAATTTTCTAAGGAGCCACCACAGATTAATTACTTGAATAGTTTTCAGACTTAAAGTAATTTTTTTAAAGACCCAGTATTATTTCAGACAAAACAAATCAATTTTTGGAATAGTTTCCACTGGGAAAAAAGAAAGAGAAAGGCATTCTTTGAATGAATGGATATGTTAAAGATTATCAAACAATAAAAATTACCTAACAATTTTGAATTTCATGAGAAACCATTTTCCCTTGTGTTTTTGATCATCAAAAGATACCTTACTAAAATCTATCAGCACTAGTATGCTACAACAGTTGAGAGAAAAGAAATTGGCTGTATGAGTTCTAATATGAACCATTCTCCCACAACTACTTTACCTGCCATTGTAGATGTTGTATCGTAGTAAGGAAGAGATACACAGTGAAATAGAGTTAACTATTTATTAACTGAAGTGGTACAGTCCAACAAATATTATTAGTCTCACACTGTTGGTGTTACGTACAAAGTTGGTCTTGCTACTGACCAAGATCTTTCAGTACTGACTGTGCGTAAGAAACACTATGTCTTTTATTCCTCCAAGATGCCAGAAGTCATGTGGTACGAGCCACTATACAACGGTAGCAGTAACAAAATTGTGTTTTCTCCACAGCAGAAAGAACACCTTTGCAAGATTGAATTTGCTATGTTGTCTAAAAGACTAGTTTGTTACCTTTTACTCCATGTCAAGTTTTTCGAGCATTTATTAAACATAATTTTGGCACAAGGCCATAAATGAAGGGCAGTTTGGGAGGATCAAACTTAATTTCACAGCAATGGTCTACAAGATTAGTTTGCAACCTATTACTCCACGGCAAGGTGCCCAAATATTTATGAAGCTTAACTTTGACTGATATAATGTCTTAGAGTTGGGCACTCTGAGAGGATCAAACTCGCCATAGTAACAATGGTCTGTAAGACTAACATGCTAACCACTGTTTTATGGAGATGCCTCTAGCTCACATGTTTTTAACTTTTCAAGTGATCCATGAAGAAGATTTTGGTAATGATTGAGCTGTTTCAGTAAATTCCTGAAAAGCAAATATTTTACATCTTGCCACATCCCAACAAATAAATGAATAAATTAAGAGAAAATATCACCTCATTCCATTGCCATTAGCAAATGGAATAAATTGTTATTTTTATCAAAATGATTAACTGAATTCCAACTCTTACCAAAAAGAAATAGAAGTAAACTTCTTTATTTATAACAATTCTCTCATTCCAAGAAATGTTTTTTTACAGGCAATTCTAAAATAGAAATGAATCTGCTAAGTTGTTCATTGGTTGAATAAGTTTCTCATTAACCTGGAGCAGGCAGTAACAGGCATAGGTCTCTATGCAAACTCAGATAAAACAGAGTTGATGTGTTTCAATCAAGATGGAGCCATCTCTTCATTAAATAGTAAGCTTCTGAAATTAGAAGACCAGTTCATATATTTTGATAACAATATTTCATTGATTGAAAATATTATCAACAAATGCATAGATAAAGCATTGACTACTATAAACAGAATAATGACCATATGGAAATCTGATCTCTGTGATAAAATAAATCAATGAAAGGTTGAATAAACTTTAAAAACACTTCTAATATTTCCCTACTATTGTATAAAAAATTGAACTGAGAATTTTCGTATCAATCTAATACCTATACACTGATTGGAAATAAAATTGCAACATCTTAAAGAATGATCTTGACTTTAACTAAGGTACAACATGTGCATGCTAATGGTCAGTAGATAGTCTGTTAAAATTTTCAAGTCTTTGGCCATCTTGTGACATAGTAACACTCATCCAAATGAATTGTATTAAAAAGTCATGCTTAGCATTCTGGTTAATTTCATAAGAAATGGAATCAACAAGCCAAATTCCAATTCATGAATCCTTTGGCTCCCTCTTAGATATGAGTAAATAATAGTGCAGATTGTGTTGGTTAGGTAAGCAGTCTAAGAGTAGGAAAACTCTGAATTCAAACCAACTGTACTCTGCTAAAAAATTGACCTTGTGTCACATCTTACTCATGGCAAAAGGTTTTGGTAAATAAATACAATTGTAGAGTATCAAAAACAGGAGAGAGTAGAGGGCTGTTTTAATATCCAAGGATGATATTCATAGCAATAATATGGGATCAGGGTACAATTGATACATTTCTTATTTTGAAACATGTGCTCATATTGATTTGTATATGTAATTGTTTACTGTAATCCACCAATATTAATAATTTGGGGGTGGATATCTATGTGGTAGAATGACTAACATTTTGTACTGCAACATCATAGTTTGCAAGTTCAAACTCCAATTGCAATAATATATTCACTTTCAAACAAAAACCTTTTGGAAAGGCAAGAACCCTTTTATCCCACCAGTTATGGTGCTTAAATAGTACCAATACTATTCTTCTACAAAGATAGCTTTGGCATTGAATAACCCACAAAGGTTGATATGTCTTTAAATAAAGAAACCAAACCATTAATGGTTGGATAATGCTATCAGTAATAAGCATATCTGTATGAATAGACATTATGTACAGGCTCACAATGTTTGGTATTGGAAATTGTTTTTGACAGTGGAAGCAAGACTAACGGTAAGCAACTAAAATCCCAACTCTTGCCCAGTCAGCTGGAGCAGTAGAATACACCGACTGCACCTCTGCAGAGAGATAGGAACCTCCTCCCAATGAGTGTCCTGGATATGATACTAAACAATCTGATGGTGAAGTTTCAGTAATGCTGGAAGTTTGAGGAATACGGAGCACCTCTTCATTGCCATCGCTCCCAGGTCCAATCTGGCCTGGAGTGGTAGCACCTGATAGCGTCCTATCTATGGATCAAATGAAATTAAACTGTATAATTATGCTAAACTGAATTACTTGAAATAAAATTATGTGATATTTAAACTGCATACTTATGCTAAACTGAACTGCTTGAAATAGAACTGTTTTGACATGTAAATTGCATACTTATGCTAAACTGAATTATTTGAAATAGAACTGCTTTTGACATTGAAACTGTTCTCATGCTAAACTGAAATGTTTGAAATAAAACTGTTTCGACAATTTAACTGTGTGTGGACAAAATCTATATTTATACTAAACTGAATTTTTTAAATTAAAACTGTTTGATTAAACTGAATAGCTTGAAATTGAAATGTTTTTGACAATTAAACTCTGTACTCATGCTAAACTGAATTGTTTGAAATAGAACTGATTATTTCTATAAAATTAATTTAGCATTAAATAACCTACAAAGGTTGATATGCCATAAATCCCAGCCAACCAACCAATTAAAATCCCTACTCAGAATATTGTTGCATGAGTAATGGAGTAAATTGAAGCACACATTCAGGGTATTGCAATTTTCTTTTCTTTCCATGTATTTGGTAAAATGGCGCACATTCCAACAGCATAACATTTTGGCAGGTTCATTGGGTTAGGTAAATATATATTTTTTGCTAAATGTTTCTTATTGGTTTCTTTAGCAAATGATACGTTTCATCAATTATCTAAAGAAAGTCATTGACAAACAGACTTGTCAGAAAAAATAAATGATTTTTTCTTTTTTGAATATGAGTTATGAAGTAAATAAGTTATATAATTTTTTGGTTGTTTTTTTTTCTGCATCAATCAAAGTTTGTTTATTTTATTTATGTATTTTGTGTATTATTTTATTCCTTTTATAATTGAAGATTTTATTTATTTATTTTTTTTTTTTTGTCAGTTGTTTTGACCCTTGGCATTATATCAACGTTTATCACTGCACTATGATTACCAGAAATGTTACAACTGTAATCATATCACTGTACCCCTTTCACACTTGTTTCAAAGCTTAAAATGCAAAAGGAAGAAGAAGAAGAAGAAGAAGAAGAAGAAGAAGAAGAAGAAGAAGAAGAAGAAGAAGGGGGGGAGGAGAAAGAGAAACGAAGGAGGAGGTGTTTTGGATCCATCAAAAAGCAAACAAAATTACAAGTTTAACATGAAAATAAAGTTTCTACCATTGTTGTTTTGCTTCCAACTGAATAAAACATATTAACCTGTTGGCAGATGAAGTTGTAGAGTAACAATTATAATTAAAACAAACTGAGATCAAATTTTGGTTGAAAATGTTTTTGCTCAATTTTAAATTGTCAAGGTTGATAATGGTGCTAATTCTAGTGAGTAGTCTCTGTTCTTTTGGAATTTTAACTACACCAGCAACATCATTGAATTTTCCAAATCCAGAATTAATGACTCCTCTGTTAACAGGGCTTAGAATATTCTGACTGTATCCCCTCCAGAAAGGTAAGACCCTGCCCAAAAGGGGAGTCATGAGTATCATGTTATACTGCATCTGATGGTGAGGCTCTAGTACTGGAGATTTGATAGGTGTAGTGTACTCATTCATTGTGCTTACTCCCACTTATGCTTTGGTTGGGAGTGTTTGGGCCTGTTAGGATTCAATCTACGGTTCAAATAGACATGTTGAAAAATTACAGACAGAACAGAGTATTAAAAAAGCCTCTTAAGAAACAACTGCACAAAAAATGTAAATATGAATGTCAAATGAATACTGTTCCCTAACTTCTCGGCATAAAGTAATCCTAGATAGGTTGACATGCCATTAAAATCAATCAACTAGTGTTAATAAGCAACTTAGTTTTAATTTCTCTTTGTAAAAAACTTTATCCGATCCTTATCCTTCATTTGTCATTTTGTAACCCTTTGCCAAGAGTAGCCTCGATTGTGATAACTTTGAGAATTTAAAAAAATGTTTTTTACCGTTACTACTGCTTTGATAGTAGTCATGGGAGAGTGGTTACCCAAGTGTTCACTAAACTAAAATCTTCTGCATTGCAGCATGCTAGCAATGAATCATTTTTGTCAATTTATCTTGCATTTTTACAGGGTTCAGGGAAAGGTGAATTTATGCCTTTCCTAAGGGTAAAAATGAATACAAGCAGCATCAGCTTAAATCCAAATCCTTTGTTCAGAATTTCATATTCCCTGTGCTGACAATTATTATGAATCAATTTTCTTTTCTCACCTAAAAACACTGGGCATTTCTAACATTTAAAAATCTCAAAAGGCTGAGACATTTTAAATCTGGTTAACTCCCAATGTTTTGCTAAATTATCAAATTTAATGATGAGGTACAACCTAAAAGTTTCTGGAATTTGACCATAAAAAAATACTATAACACATAGTTCCCAATATCTTCTTCAAACATATCCCTCGCTTGCTATTTGCATACTGACTTATAAAGAGTACTGCACACAAAAGGGTAACAACAAAAGCCCATATTACAAAGTTGAGTCAAAATTTTTGCAATATTTTAGTACATACTAGTTTGTAGCATGTATATCACACGACCAAAACATGAAAAGTATCCACCGTGACTTGTATGATTGTGATAGTTGGTGTGCTGACCCATGGTGCATTACTTCACTAGGTGTATGATTCAAAAGCCACACAGATGTATGTTTTACAAGTTCAAACTGGACCATAACACTGCAAAAACAAGGAAAAACATTTGTTGTGTGAAAGATAAAAGCACAATTGACCACAGTACAGTAATATGATGGTTCAAGAAATTTCATTCAGGTTGCAAGAACCTAAACAATCAAGAAAGGTCAGGTTGGTCTAAAACCATGGATTCTGAGGCCATGCTCCAAGCCATTGAGGCAAATTCAGCAAGTAGCACTTAAAGATTATTAGGCATTAGTAAAATACTGCAAAACTTTTGACTCACCCTAGTTAGGTTAGCATAAACAAAGAATCAATGGAACTTAGTGACTGTCAGTTTTTCACCAAAGTGATCATCAAACCAAATCATAAAATCTGCCAATCACAAAGCACCGTTCTGTGTCTATGCTATCCTAATTGAGATGTATATGCTCTATAACATATTCTGTATGCTCTTTATTTATATTGCAAACTATAAATCTATGTATACCAATCTGACAAAAATAATTTTCCTTTAAACAGTATATAAGAGGCTGTCAAAAAGTTTGAGGAATTTGACCATTAAAAAAGTCATTTACTTTACCACCAGATTCAACTGCAACCCTTGAAGTATTCTCCTCATGAACCAGCAATACTTGTTCACAAATGGTATTGTTCCCAAAGGAAAGCAGTAAAAATCTATACTACATTTGGTTCATTTACACATTGTTTAGATTTCTCAAACATTTGAGTAACACTTTATATCATCTTTACCAATAAGAAAACTTATTTATTATCACTTTAGTTCCAGTAACTTATTCCTAAATTTCCCTTGCCACTGACATTAACATTGAATTCCAGTATTTTGTGTCAATTTGTGCAAATAAGAAAATCTAAAGTATGAAAGAAAAGGGAGAAAGTCGTTAATTTTCATCTGTTTGGGAAGAAGTCCAATTCTGATATTGGTTTTGATGAAAAGATTTACCCAGAGTATCTCCAGACTTTAAGGAAGTTATTGTTATTGATTTCTGTTTTATATTTAGATAATTTAAAGCAGAAAAGAACAAAGTGGTCAGTTAGTATAGGGAGAATGGAACTTATTATTACTTATATTAACACACACACACACACACACAAAGAAAGAAAGAAAGAGGAAAATGAGTGAGAAAATAAGTGAGTGCAAAATGCATATGCAAACTGCAAGAGTGAATGAATGAAAAATTCAGACTGAAAAGTTCATTTGATGACGTCATATCTGCTATTGATGACTATTTTTACCGATTGGATCAAAGCACTATGTCACTAATGGAAGAAATGCAAGGACTGCTTGGACCCTATGTTAAAAAATAAACCTCATTTAGTCACATTCCATGAGAATATCTTGGTAAACCTCTTAACTTTTCAACTGACCCTCATAGACTTGTGAACACATTAGGTTCAGATTATAACAGCTGTCCTTGATGATATTGATACTTCTATTTAGGAATGAGTAAAGGATTCTAATTAGCATTTTATACTTATCTCTGTTAAATCAAGAACTTGGATGAGTAAAATTTATATTGTGTCAATACAGACCTCATAAAGTTATGATTCAGTTCCAAATTGGACTGCAAATTGCTTTGTTCTTTAAGTTAAAGAATTTTCAGTATATTGGTCTAATAAAATGTTGCTATGAGTAGCCATTTTTTCTGGTTTTTGTTTTATACATACATGCATACATATATACATATATATATATGTGTGTGTGTGTGTGTGTGTGTGTGTGTGTGTGTGTGTGTGTGTGTGTGTAACAAGGTAACTGGCTTTTGGAGAACATTGAAGTTTGTAATTTTCACAAGGCAATGAATTTGATGAAACAGTTTGGGATTAGATATTAATTTTCGCTCTGAGAATATTTGTCAAAAAGCCTGGTGTAACCTCAAAATTAGACAGGTCAGAGCGAGTATTTTTGATGTTGTTTCTGATTAAGATGTCAGCCAAATATATTTGGTTTCCTGAACAGTAGCATTGACTGAAATGGTGAAAAATAAACAGAAAAGCACAAATAAACAGGGAAATACACAAAAACAGAAAAGTACAAATAAACAGCAGTATTTGGGGCTATAAGAACACAAACTCTACACATCATAACCAACAATCTTTAAATAAATTAAACTAAACTCAAAATAAATTATCAAATCATAAAATTAATATCATATAGCCACATAAATAACACCACAGTATAAACTAAAATAAATGCCCTTCTCATCATGCCTGACAAACTAAACCAGGCTTCCCATCATGCCCCACTCAACAATATATAAAAGTATTGACACCACATGCATCAACTTGGTCCAATAATTGCATAGGGGAAAAATTGATTGTCACCAAGCATTGGTAATTCTATGTTTACACTATCCTAACATACATATATGTTCTATCACTTAGAGTAAGCACTCTTTATTCATAGATATACCAAACTATGTTATCAATATATATATATATATATATATATAAAGTAAAGTTGGCAACCATTGTCAAGGGCAACCAGAAGGCTCCCTTTTCAATAGCTACTACGCCAAGGTGTAGGAGAGGGTGCTACTCTTTTCCCTGGATTGCTCCACTTTACTCTTGATATGTACCTTATATTGCTGAGTGTTAAGCAAGGAGGTATCAAGTACCATTTTTAAAGTCTTTGGTATGACATGACCTGGGATTGAACCAAGGTCTCCCGGACCATTGGCAAACACTCTACCCACTTGGGCAAAACTCTGTACATTTCATTTCCCTAAAATTTGAAATACCCACGTCTGATAATATACTACTTTATAATAAAAGTGAAGGAAATGCACAATTCTCTCAGTTAATTTGGTTTCAAATCAACAAATGATTATCCTCTCCTAAACACTTTAAAGAGAAAATGTCCGTATTTGCTTTCCTCGCCAGGAAAATCTCAAGATGTATGAGCCAATGTCTACAACAATGGTGGAAATTAAATCCAATCTATGAGCAACCTTTGGCAAATGTAAATAGACAAAGCAAAAGGTCAAGTTCCACCCATTATCAAAATCACCATGGTTACTTTTGTTATAGTTCACAGGTCAGGGGTCATGTGACCAATATTCTTGTTGACAGATGTTTTTCTATTTTCTAGTGTGATTTATTATTTTCATTGTAGACTGTGTAAAAAGCCACACAAAAGTTTTGTAACTGAATTTTTAGAAAATAAAGTCATTCCTGATAAAACGGTTCAAATTAGAATATAAAATATTTTAGAACATCAACACAGTTACTAAAATTTTACATCTAGCAAATTCAGGCTAATTGCCTAAAATAACAGATTTTTATTAAAATTGTTGTGCAGAAAAATCAGCAACTATCAAGGGCACCACTGCATGATGTACAATATATATACGTGTGCGCATGTGTGTGCATACAATATATATATATATATATATATATATATATATATATATATATATATATGAAAAACACAAGGTCTTCAGGGATTTATTTGTAGTTTGAATTATTTGGCAATCTTAAACATGAAAACATTAAACCTTCATGAGGGTATTTGAATATGTCATGTTGTACTTCTTGAATTTCATTTGAATTAATTTTATATTTGTTAAATGAAACAAATGAATCAAAAAGATTAGAAAGTTTTAAACATTCTATTTCCATTAGTGATCAAGTTTTCATGTTTAAAAAAATATGACAAAAATTTCAATTCAGTTCTTAATTGCCTATTATAGGTTATAGCGATCAAAAACCCCGATTCATTTAATCTATTTACTTTTTACCCTATTAAAATGTAACTATAAAAAGAAGTTAAGAATTAAAAATGTGTCCTTATTTTTAGGTGAAAAATTTTGTATATCAATTCAAATGAAAAGTATTCATTTATTCTATAAATAGTTTGTTTTGTTTGGTTTTTTTTTGAGTTACATTGATTAAAAATCAATATATTTTGTTCTAAGAAACATGAAAAGAATTCATTAAAAAAATCAGATTTTGAGTTATTGATAAACAATGTTTTTGTTTGAATTTTGTTATTTTTTCTTTTTTACCCTTAAAACTATAACATTATATGTAGGTATCATAAAAAGAATCTAAGAATTAAAAATATTATTTTTTTTGTATTACAATTTCTTTTTTTGGTTTACATTTAGAATAGTATCTTGAGAAGGAACGCCTTGGTTTGAAACATTTTCATGATTTTTTGGTAGGTCTTTAAGAAATCAAGAATTTTTTTACAATTAGTACAAAATTACAAAACAATAATTTCCCCAAAATTCAAATTTGGTCCATGGAATCGATGTGATATCTAAACATGGTGAGAGGCTTGAGAAGAATTGTGGGGTTCCTCCTTTTTCTTCTACTTACTTATGAATAACTATGAAGAGTTTAACAAATTGATTGATTTTGATTATTGAATTTTATCATTTAATTGGAAAAAATCAAAAACTAAATTTTGTGTTTTTCCTTATATATATTTACCAACCCCTCCACTTGGACAGGATAGGACACAAGGTCAATTTTTAAGCGGAGTTTAACAGGTTTGAATTCAGAGTTTTCCTTCTCCTAGACTAGTTGCCTCACCAAGGCTGAAGAACCTAGTCTGTCCTACTATTTACCCATAACTGGAGGGAGAATAATTGGATTCATACCTTTCCTAAAGATATTAGTGCTATGTGAAATGCAATCAGTCTTGTCAAGGATTTGAACTCCTGTCACCATGTCCATTTCCTACGATGATAACCATTACACCACGGGCACCTTTTCCTTATTATAAATATATTAAAATGTACACATGATTTTATTGTTCAATGACATCTCTTTTCTGTGTGATAAGTTGACATAACTCCTTTATGCAATTTCTTTTGTATATATATATATATATATATATATATACATATATATATATATATATATATATATATATATATTGTTTGTTGAATTTTTGTTCGTATTCATTTATTCAAATTATTTTATTTCCTTTTAGTTGTTTATATCTTCTAGTATCTCACAATCCTTGAGAATTCATTTGGTAAGAACAAGCAATATGGATGCGGAAACTTTGATTTAAATTGATGGTAGCAGATTGATGAATGAGTGCACTCTCAGTACACATTTGTGACAAATTGTGTTCTTTTTTATCTGAGACATATTTCTTAAATCAAAGTTAGGATCATAATTTTTCCTATGATGTTCTATTGTATTAAGCCTGTTGTTCATTTTCAAACACCTTTTATGATCAGATCTTGATTTATTTTCAGTTTCTGAAAGTTTTGCCATCAATGTGTTTTTTATTTCAGAGACATTCTTTACGAGCTATTTCATAAATCCTGGCTTCAGATGTGAAATCCATTTTTTGTTTGATGTTCATTATATTTTTTTGGGCTCTGGAGGTGCTAGTTACTACATTTATGCAAAAAATTTTGTGACTTATACGGGACATTTAATGTGACATTTCCTGGATGAAAAAGGACATCTTACGGATGCTGAATTTACTATTTGGATTTGGAACTTTGCCCTTTCAGGATTTAATGCTGAACTGAATTGTATAATCTTTATTGACACGGGTCTTCATACCAGTCATTTGTGAATTAACTGGAACTAAATCTTTTTTACAAGTTTATTCTCTCTATTACTATTTAACATGTCACACTTTCTTACAAGGATAGTTTAGATTTTGTTCAGGGCTGTTTTTTTATGGGGGGTTTTGGTAATATTTGTTTTTTATGTTTGCATTCTACAGATCTGATAAAGAAACATGCTAAAAGCAGTGTTTTGGCACAACTTTTTATCAAATTCCGAGAATCCAGCCAATTTCAAAACATCCAAAAGTTCCAGATTCTCTTCTAATACATAGATAATACATTATTAAGATACTCACATAGAATTAAACTTCCAAATATAAATGAGGGGAATACTCTGAGTAAAATGGCTAAAGTGCTGAACTTTGACCTCATTGTAAGAGAGTTCTTACTCCTGTCACTCTATTTCATTCCCTTTTAGACTAATACTCCTTGAGAAAGTTATCAACCCCCTTATCCCCCAGCTATGAATTAAATAGTACCACTACCATTCTATGAGGATGGCTTTGGCGTTAAATAACCCACAAAGATTAAAGAAAGAAACCAAACAAAACCAAATATCATTACAAAATCAAACAATATTCAAAACAATAAACAAAATTATATTCTAAGATGAAACAAATAAAACTCTACCATTCTGAGATATTCTACAAATTTGAGACAATTGCAACTAGATATTCACAAATAAAAAAGCTTTCTAAATAGTGACTTGCCCAGCAACAAAATAAAATATGAAATAGCTGAGAGTGTTTTGCAGCCATAAACACCAACCAGAGGAAGAAATGTATTTCTGAAATCCATTCAAAATCCTACATCATCAATTCAAAAAGAAAGACACAAAATTAACAAAACCAAAAGTGATAACAAATTCAAGAGGAAAAAATCGGATTTCTTTTCCTGTTTTAACAAAAACATTTCTTCCTGGAAATTTTATTGACAATCATCCACTTCTTGGCATCGTTGGTGTTATTAACAGAATGTTTCAGCTGACTCATTCTCCAGTCCTCATCAGGTGTAAATATCAAAGAGAATAAAAGGGGATCATTTCCTTTGATAAGAACAAATACAATGGCAGAGAAAAAGCTATGGTCATATACACAGAAGTGGACAATGAATAAAACATTTTTATTATTGCCACAAAATTTTAATGAAACTTCAATAACTTAGACACATACAGAAAATGATTATTTTCCTGCATTATTGTTCCCTTAGTTGTAATAAAAAATCATTATTTTCTTAAAACATAACCTCAAAAATACCAAAAAATTGGAAGTTTCTTAGAATTTTCTTTTCTTTGATTTGATATCTTAATTTATTGATTAATCCTTTGCTAATGACTCATAAGCAGTTGTCTTAGGAAAATAATCACTTCCTCTGGGTGTCTAAATCATTCAACCCAACAAATAAATCCATTACTGAAATTTCTGTGACATTCTTTTTTGCATCATTTATGGCCAAATCTTTTCTGTACTGTTGTTTTTTTTTGGGGGGGGGGTACAGTAGAAGAAGCATATTACTCTCACAAACACACTTTTTCCTCTTCAATTTTTATACCTTATGCTTCTCTTTAACTGCCATACTCGTGATTTCTGATATACATAAAAGTTTATATTAAACCAACCCCTTTACCATGGATAGAATGTGACACAAGGCCAGTTTGTTAAGTGGAATAAGGCTGATTTGAATTCAGAGTTTTCCATCTGCTTTATTGGCTATAACAATGCAAAAGTGGGAAGTCCTTGGTCCAAATTCTAGCCACCAGGGTTTAAAAGGTTAGAAAACATTTCTCTCTTTAAAATATCACCTTGAACAAATGCTGAGGTAAAATAAAGAGTCTGCAATTGTCAATTTACAACAATATTTTTATGACTAAACATTGCCCTATTATTTACTCATATCTTAGAGGGAGCCAAAGGATTCATGCCTTTCACAAGGTCATTAGCATAAAGTAAAGAGTAAACATGAATTGGAATTTGGCTTGTTGATTCCATTTCTTATGAAATTAACCAGAATGCTAAGCATGACTTTTTAATACAATTCATTTGGATGAGTGTTACTATGTCACAAGATGGCCAAAGACTTGAAAATTTTAACAGACTATCTACTGACCATTAGCATGCACATGTTGTACCTTAGTTAAAGTCAAGATCATTCTTTAAGATGTTGCAATTTTATTTCCAATCAGTGTATAGGTATTGATACAAAAATTCTCAGTTCTATTTTTTTTATAATATTAGGGAAATCTTAGAATTGCCTTTGAAGTTTACTCATCCTTTTTTGCTTTATCTTATCAGAGATCAGATTTCCATATGAATATAGCTTCAGAAACATTTCTCTCTTGAAAATATCACCTTACAAAAATGCCGACGTCAAATCAAGAGTCAGCAGTTACCAATTTATTACTGATGCAGTTATCAATTTTATGCATTACCAACTGCATCGTTTCATGACTACACAATGCAAACTATTCTTAGAACACTTGAATCTTCCTCAAAACCACATGCAACAAGATGGACCTTCATTATCTTCTCATCATCTTTGTATTTTTTTTCAGTAATCACTCACCTTGCTAAAACAGTTCTTTGACTTGTGTAGGACACACATTCACACACATCATAGCTTTTCATATCTTGTATTTCTTTATGCTTAACATCAAATAATTGTTGCTAATCTACAGTAAAAAAAATTACATGTTCCTGCTCATTTTATACAGCAGTTTTAAGTAGTACCAAACTTTTCTGGTTAACATGATTCCAGTTAATACTAGGGTGAACCAAAAGTTTTGCAACATTTTGGTAATATGAGGAACAATTTGGTAGATCCGGATGTTTTTGTTTATACAAAAATCACACTTGACTGTGAGATGCTAACCTTGCCTGATACTCACTCAGTGTTACTCATGGGATTTGCTTCTATGGCTCAGTGTACAGCTTCAGAATCCTCAATTTTAGGCCTACCTGATTGTTGCGGTTTTTGCAGCCCTAACAAAATTTCTTAACCCATTTGGTTACAATTTTGTGATCAATATATCTTTATCTTTTACACAACAAATATTTTTGTTTGTTTCCACAGTTTTATTGAATTTGTAAAGCGTAAGTTCCCAAATTATGTTGCGCATTTATCTGTGTATCTTTCAAATTACACATGGATTGAAGCAATACACAACATGTCAGTGCATCAACTACCACAATACTACCAACGACAGTGAGTACCCTTCTACAGCTTCACTGCTTTGGTCATGAGATATCTGTGCCACAAACATGCACTTACCAAAATGATACAAAACTTTGGACTCACCAAAGTAAAATAAAATGTACATTTTCATATTCTGCAATTATCAAAGTCATTATCAAGTTGCACTGGCAACAGAGTTCCCTGAGTCTCCCTTGCTATCATCCGTTGCTTCTAGCAGGTCCTCTTGTCTGCATCCTTTATCTGCACAAAGCTGATGTCTGTAAGTTTTTACTGGTTGGCCAACACTGGCAAATCCATATGTAGGAATGTGACATTATTGACACTAGTGCACAGATTTAGCTCTCTATATGTGCATATGTGTGGACATGTGGGTAGATGTGAATACATATATGTGTGTTTATATGTACATGCCAGTGTATACATGTGTATGGTTGTGAGTTGAACATGAGTACGTGTATGCATATGTGTGTATGTGTGTCCATATAGGGATTGAGACGTATTTGTGTGGAATAAAGTGCAGATGATTAGAGAAAAGTGGACTGTGACTAAAAAAATTTTATTGTCGCACCATTTAGGATATCCTGGAGACACACATTCTGATGGTGTTTTATGTCCAGCCTATAGGTTGTCGAAAATCTGGAAATAGGAATGTTCAAGACTGAATATATACAGGAGGAACAGTCAGAAGACATGGGAATTCAGTCAGAAAAACAATGTCAGAAGACAGACACAGATGGAAGTTCAATCAGGAGTTGCTTCCATGATTTCTTTAAGACTGCATGTAGAATTCTTGCATGTAGCTTTTTCTGTGTTTTGTTAGCATCCATATGGTGCATCCATATAGTAGTATGGATACAGCCTCAGCTTGGAAGAAATCCTGTTTTATCTCATCAGACAAATCAGATTTCCCTATGATCAATAAATTATCAATTGCATTCTACGCCTTTGCTAGGCATATATTGACATCAATTTCAGTCAATTAAATTTTTCTTCTAAAATCTGTCAATTAATTTTAGAGGCTTGCTACAAAGAGCAGAGGTGGCTCCTTTTCCTTTCAAACACATGTATGTACTCTATTTTATTTGTATTTATGCCTACAACTGCTTGCTCCAGGCTATGCACTAGGGACTCTGCTTGGGCTGCAAGATCATCTACATAATCTGCATCTGTCATAGTTTTTGTGGGATGTCGTCTTCTTCTTGTCTTTTTCAATGTGAAACCATTTTCTTTTATTAGATCTTTTGACATTCTAAGTACATTGTCTCAGCAGAGTAGAAAACAAATATGTTGTGAATGTATCACTTTGCAAGACTCCAGCAACAATGTCAAAGTGTGTGTTTCCATCATGAGCAAACCATTGGTTTTGTGTTTTTCCAATTATCATTATAGCAGTAACAGTTTCTTTGGGGAGACCTTATGCTAGTGGTATTTGCTATGTGTGGAATTGAATGTCTTGGAAAAATCTGTAAGTGGTAGTGTTGCCTCAAGATTCTTTACCAGTACTCCATTGATGATTCAATGGATTGTCAGAATCTATGATATTGTGGAATGATTTCTTCAAAAGCCATTCTGATTTTTTCTTAGAATTTTCATGATTTTAGGTTAGATACAGTTAAAAAGCAAGACATTTTAAACCTTTACAGCAATAGCAGTAAGAGTTATGCCTCTGTAGTTCTTAATGATTCTGAGGTCACCTTTCTTGGGGAAGAGAAGGATGCACCTTTCATCCATTTCTCTAATGTGTTTTGTTTATAGACAGTGTTGCTTAATCAGAGAAGTATGTCATCAAATTTTTTTGTCTTCATTGAAGCCAGCAGCTTTTCTGCTTTTAATCTTTTCAATACTGTGTCAAGTTCTTCCTCCATAAACTCTCCAAGTTTGATGTCTTGTTGGCCATGGATAATTTTTTGGATAGGTTTATTCATGGTTTCAGAAGGATTTCAGAGCAGATTCTTGTAATGTTTTTTCCCCTTCTGAAGTCTTTCTTCTTGGCTGGCAGCTTTTAGATTTGTTCTTGATGTGCTCTTCCTTCCACTCACTTTAATTACTGTCTGCTATGCAATTCATGATTGTCTATTTTCAACCAAACTTCTTATTTTATCGATTTGGCCTTGAATGTATTTTAATTGCTCTTTTTGGTATGTGATAGTTCACCCTGAACTTTCTTAAGTTGGCATTTGTTGGGTTTCTTTTTTCAGGTCATCTTGTTTTTTCCCAATTACAAGTGATTCCTAAGAAACTCTACATTTGACACGGTCTTTGGTCACTATGCACTCTGCCACAGCTTCTCTGTGTGTAGTAAGAAAGTTTTCTTATTCATCATTCAGAATATGTATTTCATATATCTACTAACAAATAACAAATTTGTTTCTTACAATAACTACATATTCATTGATTATATTGCTATTGGTATTTAATGACCAGTCATAATGTGTAGTTTGTTTCTTATTTCTGCATTGACTTAGGCATATCTTTTCCAAAACAATATTGTGATCGAAAGATACTCCTTCAAAAGATGAGTATGACAGTTCAAAGGGCTATTTATCCACTTCTTGTTTATGAGCATATGATTTTGCCATGCATTAGCCTTATTTGAGTAGGTGTGTTGGTCTATAGTTTTCCTTCCCTTTTTTGAAATCTAGTATTATAGGCATGCAAGATATTTCTTGAGTGAAAATCTGTTAGATATTCATCATTTCATTTATTATTCCTGTTTTCACCTCTTTGAGTAGACATATCTTCACTGATTATTAGAATGTTGTGTTTAGGAATGTGTCAAGCAAGGGAAGGTAGCCTGTTGTAGAAGATGATTAAATCCAATTCATCCCTAGCATTCATGGTACTGTAGCAAGAGACAATTGCTGTTCAGGGGTTGCCATTAGATGTAACACACATAATTCTCGGTTGGGTTCTTTCAATTCTATTTAGTGATTTTAAGGCACAAGAATCGAGAAGCATTCCTATATCACCATTGGAGGCATTGACAGAGTTTTTTCCATGCAGATGCCTAGATAAATGGCCAACCATAACTGGTATCATGGTATTTTAATTCTCATTCATTATTGTAACATCTATCTTACAGTATCAGCAATTAAGTACAATATGGACATTACCATAGTGAACAAGAATTAAAAATGCCATGATATTGGTAATGGTTGAATATTTGTCTGGTATTACCTTCAGCCAATTACTGTGTATTTCCTGTTGTTGATTTTGGTTGAATGGTCATAAATTCTGTTTCTTCCTATTTTTTCTGTCATATCTAAAATCAATAATAAACCTTTAGGGAGATATAGTTGAGTCCCCATTCTCCAACAACCAATGTTAACATTATTTATGAAATATTAACACTGAAAACAACAGAAGGAAAGAAAAAATAAACTTATTTGTGCATACCAAGAACATACAACTTTTTATATACACAATATACCAACAAGTGGTATTGAAAGGAAAGAATATATAAATGTATCCCAACAGCTAGAACAATACAAATATTCTTCTATGATAAAAATTGTTTAAACAGATCTCTGTAAACCATAGATAGGATGCTAACTTTAGGGAATAAAATTCTTTAAATTGAGTCTCGATTTTCCATCAACTTTACATCTAAAAATTTTATCATAAATTTGAAATGCCAGCACATTGGTATTAATCCCTTCAAAAATTCCAGACAAAAACACATTGATGATTGATTTGAGTGGAATTAAGAATTAAAATCTCCTTGAAGAAGTTGATTATCACAGAGCTCTCAAGAAATTAAGGAGAAAAAAAATAATCAAGCTGCCTAATGATGGAAACAAAAGGTACGAAAAGGATATTCGGATCAGGAGGGGGAGGTCATAAAATAGTTTTGTAGTCCAAGGGAAGTAACTCTTGTTAATTCTAAGAAGAGTAACTTAACTTTGATATCCAATTCCATTATAATGAATTTAACACTTAATTTTTGGAAGATCGGCGTCCTTAAATTTAGTGAATGCCGGAAATACTGAAATATATTCAACAAAAACTAGCGCTATATATATATATATATATATATATATATATATATATATATATATATATATATATATATATATATATATATATATATATATGTCTGTTGGTGACAAGCAGAATTTAATCAGATAATCTGTGGTTGAATTAGCAATAAAACCTTGACATCTTATTTCATCTGGAAATATATATATATATATATGTATATATCTATATATATATATATATATATATATATATATATATATATATATATATATATATATATATAGTAGCATAAAGATGAAATGTTAACTTATTTCTGATTTCCTGGAAAAAAGTGGGTACCCAATTATCATTCATACATTGACAGAACTCCAATATGTAGTTTTATTTTTGGAGGAAAAAATGAGAGTTTAAACAAATCAGTAAAAGAAACTACAATTATGTGATTTTATGTATTAAAGAATAACATTTAATGAAAAAAAGTTTAAATATAGGAAAAATTTGGATAAACATGTGTAATGAAAGTCAACTGTGTTTTATTCATTCATAAAACTTGTAGTTACAGAATTGTAAAAGATAAGTTTCCTTTGGTTATTTTGTTTAAGGGAATATCAACCCTTATGGGTTATTTAATGCTGAATCCTGTTTATAGATATATATTTTCTACATGATTTGTCAGCAAATAGTTTGTAGGTAATTTTATTTTTGAACAAGTTAGAACTCATTTGTTTTCACACAGCAACATAGTTTCAAGTATTCCTAACACTAATAATTCAATTTGATATTAATCATTTGTTAGCCTATAGTTAAATGGTTTCAAGTATTGCTATCTATAACCATTCGATAGCATTCCACATCTTTGCTAGGTGGTTGCAGATATCACTTTCAGTAGATGTGATGTTGCTGTGGAGCTATGTGAGCTAATTTCAGAGGCTTGTGATTTAGAGTAGAGATGTCTCCTTTTTGTTTAAACCACATTAAAACTCTGATTTGGATTCACAAAGAGGCTATTGCTTATCATCATCATCATCATCATCAAGTCATGCTGACAGCACAGAGTTCCCTGATTCTCTCTTGCCATCCATCCCTATCATCCCTCACTCCTGGTACGTCTTCTGTTCTTAATTATGCGCTAGGGATTCGGCTTGTGCTGGTGTGGATTGGAAAGCAGTGATAGGTCATCTGTGATGTTGTAGTTTCTACGGTATATTGTCTGCTTTGAGCCAGTTTTAATGTGAAACCATACTCTTTTATTAGATCTATGGCGATTCAAAGTATGTAATCTAGGCAGGGTTAAAACAAATATTGTGCTAATGTATCTCTTTGCAAGACTCCAGAAGAAATTGGTGTCTCCATCGGATGAGCAAACCATTGTTTTTGTGTTTTTTCTAACGCATTATTCTAATGATAAAAATTTCTTTGGGGAGACCATATGTTAGTAGTACTTGCTTCATCTTTTCTCTCTGAATGGAACTAAATTCCTTGGAGAAATCTACGAACAGTCGTCTTTCTTCAAGATTTTGTGTTTGTACTCCTTTCGAACAATTAAAAACTGAATATTATAAACCTTTGCAGCTATAGCAGTCAGAGTTATGCCCCTTTAGTTCTTAGTGATTTTAAGGTCACTTTTCTTGGGGAAGCGGGGATGCAACCGTTTATCTAGTTCTCTATTGTGTTTTGTCCTTAGACTGTGTTGTATGATTGGAGAAATATGTCGCTAAATTTTCTTGTTTCCCAAACATCAGCTTTTCTATTTTAAATTCTTTTCAATACTGTGTCAAGTTCTTCCTCTATAAACTGTCCTAGTTTGATGTTTTGTTGGCCATTAATAATTTTTTTTGATTTTTGAAAACAATGATCTCAGGAGGATTTCCAAGTAAATTCTTGAAATGTGCTTTCTACTCCAGAAGTCTTTCTTCTTAGCTGGCAGCTTTTAGTTTTGCTCTCAATATGCTCTTCATTCTAGTCACTTCATTTGCAGTCTGCTGTACAATTCATGATTGCCTATCTTCTACTGGACTTTTGATTTTATTGATTTGCCCTTGAAAGTATTTTGATTGTTCTTTTTGGTATGTGTTGTTTAGCTTTTTTTTCTATGCTTTCTTTTCTGCATGTTGGCATTTGTCAGGATTCTTTTACTGAGTAAAAATGCTTTTTTACTAGGTGCATTCAATAAGTCTCCAGACTTTTTTGTACAGGCATTTAAAATTGTCATAGACTCTTGAAAATTCAGTATGTTATTTATTGCTATACATCTTATGAGATGACTGACCAATTTTTATGATTTCAGCTTCAAATGAACAGCTACAGCAGGAATTGAAATACACCCTACTAAAGCCTGATTGTCACAGCTGGTGAATTTCAAAAATGCAATCTGGACATGAGGACACTTTAGAAGAACGATATGCAATAAAATTGTGTTTTAAACTTGGAAAAAATGCCACAGAAATGTATGGAATACTTCAGACTGCTTTTGGAGCATCTTGCATGAATCGAGCGTCAGTTTTTGAGTGGCATAAAAGATTCAAGGAAGGCAGGGAGTCTGTGAGAGATGATCAGAGGTGTAGGAGGAGTAAGGAAGTTGATTGGCCAAATAAAGAATTTTATGGATAAGGACCGTTGTGAGTCTATAGAGACAATAAGCGCACAGTTTGATGTCAGTGTGGGAACTGTACACACAATTATTCATGAGGAACAGAAGATGTGGAAGATTTGTGCAAAGTTTGTCCCAAGGGTGCTCAGAGAAGATCAGAAATGTTAGATATAAAGAATTGAGACTACAACATTCAGCATACGTAGAGACGCCTTTTTAACCACTAGCCCTTATCGCACACTCCCATGAAACAAGTATGGCCGTCTGTTTACTTCCGCCCCAAGAAAAACAAACTTTTTTCTCGAGAGTATCAGGGGAGGTAACTTGCATGACTTAACAAGAAAGAAAGACGTTGTCATGACAGCAGGGACATAGTCAAGCTGATCAATTCAGATCCTGCAGTTCTTGATGCTCTGGTGACCTGCGGTGAAAGCTGGATCTACTGCTATGACCCAGAGACCAAGAGACAGAGTTCCCAGTGGAAGCATGCTGGCTCTCCCAGACCCAAGAAGGCCAGACAGAGCAAATCCACCCACCAACTTTTGATGATCCCTTTTTTTGACTGCACTGGCATGATCTACATGCACTGGGTTCCCACTGGACAGACAGTCAACAAGGAATACTATGTTGAGGTTTTAAGGGAGTTCAGGAAGAGATTCCGTCGGAAGATGCCAGCACTCTTTAAATCAGGTCAGTGGCATTTCCATCAGGACAATACACCAGTCCAAAACTCCATCCTTGTCACAGACTATTTGACCAAGATGGGCATCAAGACAGTTCCTCAGCCTCCCTATAGTCCAGACCTTGCTCCCTGTGACTTTTGGTTATTCCCTAAGCTCAAGGAAAAACTTAGAGGCTGTCATTATGAGACAATAGAGGAGATGAAAGAGGCTGTGACAAAGGTCATTGACACACTCACACAAAAGGACTTCCATGGGGCCTTCCATAAGTTTTTGGAATAGTACAACAAGTGCATTGCAACCAGAGGAGATTACTTCGAAGGGGACTTGAGTTTCATGTGTGTACCATGTCTAGCACCTTTTCTAGCACCATCTCTAGCACCTTGGCTTTAGTTTACTTAAAGTACTTGCTGCCATTAAAGAATGTCCCATTTAAGTACTAATCAGGTTTATCCCTACTTCACTTGTTATTCACTAAGTTTTTCTTCTTTTAGCACCTTGACCTTGGTTTACTTAGAGTACTTGTTGACACTAAAGAATGTCCCATTTAAGTAATGATCAGGTTAATTATTGCTTTGGAAATTTGATGTTTAGTAAGATTATCTTAGCGTCAAAAATAAAAATGTTTATATTTTAACAACTTGGGGATGATTCACCCAGATATTTTCTAGTAATGATGTGTGCAAAAAAAAGTCTTTTGAAGTGTTTTGTGTGCAGTAAGAATTGGATAAGCAAAAAAAAAAAAAAAAATAACATTAAAATGAAAGCTTATCTTACTTCTCTCTCTCTCTCTCTCTCCTTTTCTTTTATCATTTTTTTTACATATATATGTCTCTCTCTTCCTTTTTTTTCTGGTGTTGCTTTTCACTGACTGTTAATTTTTCTTTCTCCCTTTCTCTGGGGACAAGGCAAGCCATTTCTCTTTCTTTCTTTCTTTCTTTCTGGGTACATCTTCTTCATATCATTTCTTGTTCTTTGTTTTTTCTCATTGTCAGTGGACAAACAAAATAGTCACACATTTCTTATCTTTTTCTGACGACATTTTAATCTTCCCATATGTGTTGGCCTGAGGAAGACAGCTTACTCTTCACACCACACTTTCTGTTACAGGGTCTCTTAACCAACTGACGTTTGATTTTTCCTCTTTGTGGATTCAACTTTCTTGTTGCCTCGTATCATGAGGGCCTATTGGCCAATCAGCATCCAGCCTTCAAATCAGTCACTTGTTGCTAGGTGCTGTTAACCAGTTCATACACCCATATTAGGGAAAGTTGACCATCAATTGGTCTGCACGTGACTTTGACCTGAATTCAGCTCTTCAGACTTCTCGTCTACTTCTGCTGGATTGTGAGAGAGAAAAAAAAGATAGAGAGAGAGGGGGGGTCTATATCTATGAGTAAAATATGAATTTGACTATCACCAGGTCCAAATTCATAACTCTACACATCTCCAAAAACAGGTCCTGATTTACCAATAGACATAATTAGCTTAGTTTAGGGTCCACAGGTATCTGGAGGCCGACTGAAACTAATCTGTTTCACAATATGCCAGATTATAACCATGTTTCAAGTGTACACTGGATATTTCATTATATCTTTTATTCAAAAACATAAGAGCTTCTGTACAATACATATAGGATGAGAAGTATGAAACTCCTGTACAATAAGTATAGGCCTACAGTGATCTTCAAATAGTGCACCATGGGGCCCACTGATGAAGCTGACCTAGGACCTACAATTAAGTAAATCCTGCCCTGTCCAAAAAACTAATATCTTGCCTATTGAGTGTTGAGTCATATAGCCAAATCCTAACCCAATAGAATACTTGTGGAGCCAGTTAAAACGAGATGTTTATGCTCAGGACTTTCCATCATGTTACCTCCAAGAATTGTGTATTGCATTATTGACGAGTTAAATATCATTGCATGTGTCCTACACAGATGGTGCTGTGGATAAGACATTTTGTTGGAAAGTGCTTCCGAGTGAAATCATCTGGAGGTTGCAGGTTCAATCCCAACTACAGGTAAGATAACAAAGAATCCTTGCTATAGCTTAGCACTTGTACCGGGTCATGGTGAATGGAATTAGAACACTCTACACCTGTGGATTAAATAAAGGAGCCAACTTGAGATTCTGTGGTCTGAGTTTGACATGAAATGCCTGAAGAAAGCCAAAGAACATATTGTCCAAAACATTGAGAGTATAACAATGAAGATGAAGATAATAGTTCAAATATTCAAGGTGATGAAAATTAGAGTGGGTTATTATTTTTTTTTATAGATGAGGAATCCCTTTCTTCCTGTTTTTCAATATATTTCTTTAGTAAAATCAATATCAATGTATTTTCATTATTCACATAATAACCCTATTTTATTAATTAATGCTTGCATTAATTCCAGACAATCACTTTCTACCTGATTTTCAAAGTATTCCTGGAATAAACACCAAAGCAATGCATTTACATAATACCCATAATAGTTATCTAGGCCAGTCCATATTTTTATGCAGTCTTAAACTAAATTTTATTGACCTGTCCATCATCACAGTAAATAACATTGACTACTGGGGCATCAGCTGTAAAACTAACACAATTATCAATTTTATTAGTTTTGATTTTGCTTTCTTTTTTAATGGCATACAAACCTTCTTGTGTTATTTAATACCAAAGCCATCCTAGTAGAAGAACAGTAATGGTACTGTTTAAGCCTTAGCTGAGGGGATGAGGGGGATTCATACTTTTCCCTTCGGGTATTATTCTAGAAAGGAACATAATAGCATGATTGAGAATTTTATTAGCTCTAGCTAACTTGCTTACATGATACCAATATCAATCTGATACATTTTTCACACAATAAAAGAAGCAATCAAGCTCTCTTCATAAGTCTATAAGAGAAAACTGTACAATTTTGAATAAACTAAAAGTTTCATAACTATTATAATTGATTCCTAGTAATAGTTGTTGTAGTTAATTAGTTAGTTAGTGGATATAACAAAAAAGTTCCTAGTTAAAAATTTTCTCAATAATTGTAGTCAACAATATTTTAGGTCATCACATGTCTATCAAGGGTCCAAAACTCCAGCTGCATGCTTGCCAGGCCTGTACTTGGGTTAGCCTTGTTAAGGATCCATGAACCCCTCCCCAAAAAAAGAGTGTCATGGTATGACACTAAACTGCATCTGATAGTGAGGCTCCAGTTCTGGAGCTCTAGGGAGTGCCATTACTCCAATGTCCACTCTTAGAAAAGTTGTACCTGTCAGAATCCTATCTAGGGATCAAATATATCTGTTTAAAATTATTTGTATTCAATAGAGGCTTCTGCAATAAAATAAAAAAATAAAAAAAACTTTTAGGAAACAACTACACAAAAAATATAAATGTAAATGCAATTTCTTAACCTCAGGGCATAAAATAGTCCTCGGTGGGTTAACACACCATTAAAATCAATCCATTAATCAACAAATCAACTGTTATTTTAAAAAAATGAGCCACTTAGATTATTATTTTTATGACCATTGCTTAAAAAGTGAAATTTTCAGAAATGAAATTTTAGATAGATAAAATTTTCAAAATTAGGTACAAATTAGTATACCTACTTCATTTTAGAGTGTTTGAAAGATGTGTTGAAATGGTGAAGTTGATCAAAATTGAAAATGTACTGTCAAAAACAGGTAAATGTATCAAGTCAGTTACATGGTGCATTCAATAAGTCTCCAGACTTTTTTTGT
Source organism: Sepioteuthis lessoniana (assembly GCA_963585895.1). Classification (NCBI taxonomy): domain Eukaryota; kingdom Metazoa; phylum Mollusca; class Cephalopoda; order Myopsida; family Loliginidae; genus Sepioteuthis; species Sepioteuthis lessoniana. The sequence goes on from OY757939.1 coordinate 746,947, forward strand.
AAAGGCATTTAAAATTGTTGTAGACTCTTGAAAGTTCACTATGTTATTGCTATACATCTTATAAGATGACTGACCAATTTTTATGATTTCAGCTTCAAATGAACAGCTACAGCAGGAATTGAAATACACCCTACTAAAGCCTGATTGTTACAGCTGGTAAATTTCAAAAATGCAATCTGACACTTTAGAAGAACGATATGCAATAAAATTCTGTTTTAAACTTGGAAAAAATCCCACAGAAACATATGGAATACTTCAGACTGCTTTTGGAGAATCTTGCATGAATCAAGCATCAGTTTTTGAGTGGCATAAGAGATTCAAGGAAGGCAGGGAGTCTGTGAGGGATGATGAGAGTTGTGGGTGGAGTAAGGAAGTCAATACACCAGAGTTGATTGGCCAAAGGGTTAGGGTTAGGCTTAGGGTTACTATGTTGAGGTTTTAAGGGAGTTCAGGAAGAGATTCCATCGGAAGAGGCCAGCAATCTTCAAATCGGCTCAGTGGCATTTCCAGCAGGACAATGCACCAGTCGACAACTCCATCCTTGTCACAGACTATTTGACCAAGATGGGCATCAAGACAGTTCCTCACCCTCCCTATAGTTGAGACCTTGCTCCCTGTGACTTTTGGTTATTCCCTAAGCTCACAGGGTGTTGTTATGAGACAATAGAGGAGATGAAAGAGGCTGTGACGAAGGTCATTGACACACTCACACAAGAGGACTTCCATAGGGCCTTCCAGAAGTTGTTGGAACGGTACAACAAGTGCATTGCAGCCGGAAGAGATTACTTCAAAGGGGACTAGAGTTTCATGTGTGTACTAGCAATAAAAGTGCCCATATGAAAAAAGTCTGGAAACTCATTTAATGATCCTCTTAAATGGAGAAGGGAAGATATTATTCATGTTCTTTGATCACTGAATGGAGTTTTGGAGAAAATCTAATTTCTCTTCCAAATTGCAAAAAAATGAAGTTGGTTCTAAGAGAATTTCTCTTTTTTAAATTCTATAAATGAAGTTGGTTTTGAGAGACTGATCACACGCTACATCGACATTCTCTTCTTCTTCTTTGGATGCCTGAAACTTGACTGTAGTTTTTTGAATTTAGGGTTCTTTTATGCCTGACAGATAGAATCAAGGACTTCCAAGTTTCCCCACCAAAAATAGTCAGAGAATTTTGGTTGGTTAGAAAATAATTTTTAGAGATAAAATATACACTTTTACACCCTTTTTTTATCTTATAACTTTTTAATTTTTCTAACACACTTTCTGATTAGTTAGAAAATGTTTTAAAGGTAGAGAAAAAAATTAGGAATCTTTCTTCTTTATTATTTATATCTTTAGTAAATTTTGTAAATCTTTTGAGCTCTTTTTTTTTTTTTAGCAAATAATTTTGGTACTTATGCATCTATGTTACCGCGATGAAGCCGAACTTTCACGAGCGTTTCCAGACCGATAACGGAAAAGATTCAGAATATGCCGAAACGCCTAGCCAGTATGACAGTATTAAAGTTAACATTCCACAGTGGAAAAAGGATTAGGAATTGACAAACTTGGACAGAGGAAAAACAGAATATGTAAAGAGGAGAAAACTTTATTAAGGGCTTATGGGATAGAAAAGGGTTAACAAAATAAATACAGGAGTTATCAGATTTGTATAGTACTCTTTTAACACCCCCACATGCTCTAATATTATTATCTTTATATATATATATATATATACATAAAATGTTTGATAGAAAATGTGAAAAAACCATATCATATATACGTACTAATCATTAAAAGTGTAACTGATTAATAGGTTCTAAATGAATTTGATTTTTAAAAAAGTTAAATTTAATTACATCCTGAAATTAATTTAATATAAATTTTACTGTATCGTTTTGTAAAGTTATTGAATAAAGTTAATTTTCTAATTTAGTATTAAATCAGTAGTTTTAAGTTGAAAAATAATTAAAATTTTGAAAAAAATTTTTTTTTAATTAATTTACTATAATTCTAACCGACAATAAAATAAAAAACGGAAGTGGGCTAAATGAGGAGATAACTCTTCACCCTTCTTCTATCCCCTCCCACCTTCTGTCCTGTGTCTATTCTGATTTATTTTATCCATAAGATCTGAAGAAGTTCTGTTAATTTTTTTTTTCCGTATTTTTGGATTTTTCAAAAACGCATAACAGGATGGAAATAAATTTATAATCCTAATGTGACCGGTTTGTTGTTTTTTCTTAATGAAATATATATATATATATATATATATATATATATATGTGTATTTATGGGAGCACCATATTGGAAGGCTTTGCTAAAGTCTGAATAAAAGTCCTTTGAATTTTCCTTATTTTACTCGAGTTGTTTGTTTTGTCATTAAATCTGCAAGCATATCAGATGTAGGACTATGAATAATGTTCATCATGCGAGGCATCTCTGATAAAGTGGTATTTTATGCCAATGTGTTTACATCTTTGTTGGTGTACAAGGTTTTTGGAAAATGCTATTGCTCCCTAGTTGTCCCTGAATATTTTTATGGGGGCATATTCTTGTCGGGGGTCCGTCTCATTTAACAGTTGAGTGAGGTATAGACCTTCCTGTGTGACCTTTGCTAGGGTCATGTACCCAGCCTCCGCATGTGGATGATGCAACCTTTGCTAGGTACTCAGCCTCCGCATGTGGATGATGCAACCTTTGCTAGGTACTCAGCCTCCGCATGTGGATAATGCAACCTTTACTAGGTACTCAGCCTCTGCATGTGGATAATGCAACCTTTGCTAGGTACTCAGCCTCCGCATGTGGATAATGCAACCAGGGGTTGCTTATTTGATTTCCATAAAATGGGTGGACCATCCTCACTTAGACTAAAGTAATAGGCAGACATATTGTATCTGTCATTTTGACCTGATGTCCAATTGGCATTGCTGTGCGCAATTAGTCTCAATCCGTCATCTTTTTTCCTATAACACAGCTGGTACTCTGTCATGCCTTTTATGTACCTTAGCACATGTTTGGCTGTTATCCAGTGTTCATGTGGCTTGGGTAAGTACTGCAATAGTTAACTGATAATTTAACTTAGATATATTCTCTTGCAGGGCATCAAATAAATTAAGTCAACAATGACTTGGCAGTATTTTCTGGGGTCAGCTAGGCCATCAGTGTTACTGTTATTGAAATTGTATGGATTAAAAAGTAATAAAAACAGACAATAACAAGAAAAACTAAAATAAATGCAAAAGTAATGTTTTCCCCAGAGGCCTTTGTCAAGAAATGAAATCAGTACATGCATAAAAAGAGGGGCTTCTTGGAGCCAAAGAGAAACTCTTTCTCAGTAGCTTTTACCACTTCAGCTGAGACTGATGTACCTTTTTCTTTCTGCTGCAAGTAAGGAACGTACATACCGAACTTAGCTGTGCATTTTGTCTCAGGCTAGTTGCAGCCTCTGCCAAATGTACCCACTAAACACAGTCTCATGACGGACCCTCAAACTTATAATTTGCCAAAGAAGATTCGGTGATATTCTTCAAATGACTTGTCTTGGGAGCACGACTATTTCTACCGGTTCAGGAAAACATTTTCACCACCGAATTGTCGTAGACTCCAAAAATAAAACTTGAGTCCAAAGATATCTTTGTCCTTTTCCTTTGGTTCCTTAATTCTCTCGCAGCTTCAACAAGCAAATAAGAAAATAACAAGTGAATGGAGCAAGAAGAAAAAGGAATCAGACACAAACCTCAGAATCTTCAAACAATACCAACAATTCGCTACTACCAGAAAAACCTTTCATGTGCTCCATAAAATCCAATTTTTGTTCGCATGGCGTCATTCTTGGTTTGTAGTCTGACATGTCAAATCTCTCCAGTATCTTTGTTGCATATTTTTCTCGGCTCATTTGTATTAACCCTTGGGTTATGTTAAACTCTATGCCTGAGAAAATGGCAGAGTTTTCCGAGGTTCTTCATCTTGAAATCTGACGTTAGCATCTGTTTGATGTTATTTAGTGAATCCATGTTTTTAGTTGCGAGAATTAAATCGTCGACCCATGAAATGATAACGATTTTTTACTTGTTCTATTGAGTGTAGACAGTGTTCTGCTTGATTTTGTATGAAATCCATTCTGGTGAGACAGTCTTGTAAGGTTTTATTCCAGTCTCTACCCAACTGCTTCAGGACGTATAGGGACTTATTTAATATACAGATTGGTTTCTTGTCAATATTCCACTTTACTTCAAATCCCTCTGCTTGTTCCATTTATATTTTGTGATTGATTGGTTCTTGGAGAAATGATGTCTTTTTTACATCCATTTGATGTACAATGAAGTCGTACTGAGCAGCTATTTACATAAGTATGCGCATGTGTGATGCCTGCAGTTGAAGAGAAAGTCCTTATGTAGTTTATTCCTTCAATTTGGTTGTTATCCCCTTGCGACAAATTTCGCTTTGTATTTTGGGGATCCATCAGAATTTTCTTTGATTTTATAGACCCATCTACCACTCATCGCATTTTTGCCTTCGGGTCAATCTGAAAATGTTTTCTTTTAGTGAGTCAATTTCCTCTTGCATTGCTTCAATCCAGTGGCATGCCTTTGGTGAGTTCATTGCGTCCCTGTAAATTCGTAATACATTATATATGGCTTTGTAGCAGTGATTGATTAGTACCTGATCGTTTTCATTGTCGGCTTTTATTACATTCTTCCAAGTAGCGAGAGACGTTCAGTTCTTGTTTTAGGTACCTTTGAGTATGACTATCCTCCTCGGTATTAGTTTGTTAGCTGATGCTAGGTTGCTCGTTGGAAAATTCTTCCGATTTAGGATTTTTTGTTGGATCTATTGGGGAAGGTGATTGTCATCATCATTGGTAGGTAGGTTTGGGTTTGCTGCTCGGCAACCTTGTACCATTTTCAGGGTAGTATGGTGTTTGCTATCTGACTCTATTCTGGGTTATTCTATTCTTACCCCATGTTATCTTGCTGGTTTAACTTCTTGGATATGAAAACTGCAAAGGAATTATATGAAAGAAGACAGGAAGAGAAAATAGGAGGCCAAGATATCTTTCATATTTTGCCTTTATTTCTGGGTTCAACAACCATTCAGTGGGTGAGGAAATTCTCCCTGAATACAAATGAAATGGTTGCATCTCTCAGTCAAGGTGTTAACATGTGTTAGTCGTTCTTGGGTATATATATATATCCAAATTTGGTGCTGAAAGCGATAACAACGTGTTAGACGCCTTTGGGAGATATGTCTAAATCCGATGTTTTCAGTTGTAGTCGTTAAGTCCGTTATATAGTGTCTTAATTGTGATTCTAACGAGTCCATTATTTGGTGTTTTTAGTCGTGGGTCATTGGTAAAAGAGATGGCTGCAACTAGTGGAAAGGTTATCTAACGCGTCATCTAAAGACGGCTGCATGACACCTTCCACCAGTAGCAAAAAAGACTTAGGTAATCTCACTCCGCTAGTCACTGCTGAAAAAGAACAGGCTTCATTTTTTGCTGAGAGGGTTCCTTCTTTGCACATGTGCCACCCCAATTCATGTCTGGGGGTTTCTGAATTTTTGTATTTATTTTTAATTCAATTTTGTTTTATTTTCATTTTACTTATCTTTATTAATTCCCACGGTAGTATACTAGATAGTAGACTAAGCTGCTTCTATTGAATCCGACAAATATTCCTTTTTCGCATCTTGGGTCATATTTATTTTTCGAGTGTTTGTAAGCATAACCCACTGAACCAAAGATATTCATTTTTGAAAGGTCGGTTTCCTTCCTGTTACTGCAAGGGGGTCTGCTTCAAGCAGTTGTTGAAGCATCTGTCTTGGACCACTGCAGATGTTATAACAGCATAGGTCCACAGAGTTTGTGGTTGACCGCTTTCCACGATCATGCACTTCACCATTTTGAATAATGTACACTAATTTCTTTCGGCTGTTCCATTCCGACGAGGCAAGTATGGCACTGAGATTTCATGCTTTATGTTATTTCTGCAGAGTAACGATTGTGGAAGATGAAGTGTCCATTTGTGGAGAATTAAATGGCCGGTGGTCACTACTTGTGGAGTAACTAGTTTGTTCTCTCGAGGTTTTGTTAAAAACAAAATTCCAAGTGTCGTTTCCACAATTAACACTAAGAATATGAATGTAGCAGTCACAGATCTATTTTCTCTCGTGAATTGATGCCCCTGCCAAGCGATTCGGCCACACACTGACCAGTCAGTGGGCAGAGCGCATTGATTCCATCTACTTCTCAAAAGCTTTTTCTTCTATCCCTTTTTGAAAGTGGACACAGTCAGAGAGCACCTGGCTAGCAGCGAAGAAAGACCTCTCTCCCTTCCTCTCCAACGGACATTCCACATGGAAGATCTTCACTGAAGATAACGCTGCAACTAGCGACACACACAAAAGAGCCAGCCCTGCTCCCTGTCACATGAGCTACCTGCTACAATGACACACCTCCTACAAACTCAAGAACCAACATACTATCCGGCGACACCAAAAAGAATTTTTCTCACTCTGACTCAAATTTCCTCCTGCAATAAGAAGAAACCTTTCGTTGTTGTGTTTCAAAGAAGTTTCGTTATTTATTTTGTATTACTAATTAATTTATAGTGTTATGGAAACTAAACCAATAAACACTAAAATTACCATTTTGACAAATCTTCTGAATAACGAAACAAAAAAGGAACAACACAAAACTCAGCCTTCATTTATGGACAGCAGAACAACAAAAAAAAAAAGAAAAAGTTCTTGAGAAGTAGATGGAATCGATGCGCTCTGCCCACTGATTGGTCAGTGTGTGGCCGAATCACTTGGTGGAGGCATTGATTCACGAGAGAAAATATATCTGTGACTGCTACATGAACAACGCAGACAAAAAGAAATTTCACGACAAAGAGAATGTAAAAACAGATAAACTTTATATAACCAAACAAACTAAGAAAGTTAAAAGTAGCAAATATGCGAATATGTTAGGTATTTATATGTGGGGGGGTGTATAATTCAACGATTATGCGAATGTAAGTGTGTATAACACAAATGCGTTAGCTGAAATGGTAATGAGTGCAGTTCGAACATATTTGTGTAAGTGTGTTCATCGTTAAGACAAAAAGACAAGACCTACTTATATATATGTGTGTGTGTGTGTGTGTGTGTGTGTGTGTGTGTGTGTACGCTCAGGTTGGCTCAGCTGAATTTCAGTATAGTTGACTTTTGTCGAATTTCTCGGGAAACTTCTTGCTTGTTAGAATGCTTATCAGCTTTTCAAAAAGTGAGTGAGGAACCTTTCTGCTGGCTATCTTTCTCCTGCATTAACAGTCTGGTCGCCAAGTTCGCACTCAAGATTTAGTAGTTCTCGAGTTGAATTTTAGTAGAATTGACTTTAGTTAAATTTCTTGGGAAGCTTCTTACCTGTTTGAATTCTTAGCTACTCAAGAAGCGAGTGACGAAACCTTTCTGCTGGTTATCTTTCTCCTGCCTTAATAGTTTGGTCCCTAAGTTCGTACTCAAGATTTAGTTGTATTGTCGACAAATAGCGGGGAGTAGCTTATTAGTGCCGTATTGTCTGGGATTACTTCTCCCTTTTCCACTCTGGCCAAAATCAAGTGCCGCACATTGTTGGTTTGTTTCCTTGTTAAAAATGAATTTTTACATACTATCAAATAGGGGTCCGATCCAGTGACTTCTATTATACCGTCTGGGTTCATAACCTGTTAAAGTTGGTATTCTGCTGTGGAAAAATAAGGAATTGACAGACTCAGAGGGAAAACAAGAGACGTTTGTCATGTAGAGAGGTGAAAACTTTAACAAGAGTTTATGGGATAGAAAAAGGGTAAACAAAGGGAAGATAATCGTAGGAGTTATCGGACTTCCAACACCTCCATATGCTCTCATATTATTTTGTCTATTTATATATATGTGGGAGCACCATATTAGTAGTCTTAGCTAAGGCGCAAATAAACATCTTTCGAATTTTTTTCTTTTTTCAAGTTTTGCTCGAGTTAAATAGTTTTGTTATTATGGCTTCTTCATTCCTCTCATTTTCTTCTCCAGTGAGCTTTATGCCTAAGAACTTAGTTCCCCAAATTTCATATTTTTCTTGATCTTCCTAGAATAGGAGTCTGCTCAAGCGACTTCCATTATCCCTCCTGAGCCCATAACCTGTTAATGTTGACATTCTGCTGTGGAAAAAGGAATAGGAATTGATTGATAGACTCGAATAGAGATAAAACAAGAGACGTTTGTCATGTTGAAAGGGAAAAAAACTTGGAATATAAAAAGGGCAAACAGAGAGGAGATAACAGTAGGGGTTATCAGACTTCCAACAAAAAGGATTAGGAATTGACAAACTCGGACAGAGGAAAAACAATACACGTGCATTACGTAGAGAGGTGAAAACTTTAAGGGCTTGCAAGATAGAAAAGTGTTAACGAAGGAGAGATAATAGTAGGAGTTATCAGACTTGTATAGTACTCTTTTAACAGTCAGTAATGTTAGCATTCATTCCCATTATTCCCAATCATTGAGAATGATGGGTAAGTGTATTTGAATTAAATAATTAGTTGGTGAAAACAATTATTCAGTGAAGTCTGAATTAAGAAATAATGAATGTTTATATGTAGAAATCCTTGCAAAAAAAGTCACAGAATAAAAAAAGAAATGAATCTTCAAGCAAAAGTGTGTACTCGATAAATCCCTTATGTTTCACTCGAATTAAAAACCTATTTCGTTACAAAACCTAACCCTAACCTCTCACCATAAATTAATTGTGACTTCTTTTCTGTAACTTTTCCCCTGTGACTTTATTAAAAGCTTCTCCGTGAACGTTGAACTCTAACAAAGACAGCAGAAATCACTACGAGACGAGTTTGCTTGCTAACCCTTCACTGACGGATACCACCCTAATTTCTGAAAAAAAAAAAAAAACCTTTTTGTCTAATGTCTATGCTTCTTTCTACCGCTAGAGATCGGTATTCAAGTCCGTGTAAAAACCCAAAATTTAAAATAATTCCCTATGTTATGCTAGCAAGCCTTCCGTATTTAGTAAACTGGCGCAACACATTCTTTTTCTGATCCACATTCCCGCCATTTAAGCCTTTATGTCGTCGTCAATCGATATGGATGACACGACAATTCTTTTTTTGTCACGTGTGCTAAGCAAGCTGTCCACCTTTACTTGGGAGAGTTGTACAGACGAGTTATCTCGATTTCTAAGCGACTAGTCACCTTTGTTTGGAGAGTTTTGTATCAGTCTTCAGTCTTCACCGCCGGTTGAAGTGTCGACTTTGTCGTCAGCTTTACCAAAAATTAGAAAAGTTGGCTTTTTTCCCCTTTTTACCAAAGTGATATCCCAAAACCCAATTTTTTATTGTATCAACCTCCTACAATATAGTCAGGTAAGTTTTAATATCATTCATGATCGAAATATGGATTTAAAAAAAAAATCTTTATTTAGTCGAGCATGACTTTTTAAAAACCATATTTCGTTCCAGTCTATATGATGCAACATTTTATTTTTTTTGCTTTAATAAGTGGGAAAATAACTTGAAAAATTGCATCAGCCGATTATATGTAATTACTTTGTGTATAATTTATTTATTCTCGCGCCAATTTTATTTCATTATTCCTGAATATAATTTTTTAAAAATCTCTTATCTTCTCAAATTCTTTTGATTATACGTGTAATTCATTTAAATGTGGATGTTGTTTTTTTTTTGTTTTTTGTTTTTTTAGATTTTATATAAAAGAAAATGAAAAACAATTTTTGATGAGAGATTTTGTATACATTTCTTTACATATCATCCTCTTTTTTAAAATCTTGCTTGAAGCCTTATAAAATAGCTTTTACAGCATATGACTTCATTTACAGCAAAAGTAAGGTACTTTTTTTATTTTAAAGAAGAATCAGTGATATATTGTGATTTTTAGAATAACTGTTTCGGTGTGTAGGTGCTTTTTTTTGTAAATATATTTGTTTTTGACTATATAGAAAAGTAAAAAATCATTACGTTTTCTGTTGGGGTAATTAAATGAGTTATGTGTGTGTGTGTTTTATTTTTCCATCGAGTCTTTTAAATTAAAACTTGATTCAGTTGTCATTAGTCAAATGGGATAAAGTAACTAAAATAAAATGAGAAACTAATAAAAGTTGGCAATCAACGTTAAAAAAAAACCAACTTAATTTTTTATTTAGTTTAATTCTTTATCCTTGCACAAGTCATCAGAATTTAAAAGACGAAACAGAATGAGTAAGAAATAAACGTCAAAAGAAAATAAACTAATTAGTCTGGTTTAAATTTTACTTAGTGTTTGTTACTAGTGAATTATGATTTAATTATTTGTTAATATTAATTAATCTGTAAACTGCTGACAAATAGTTGGCAATAAAGTTGTTTTTTTTAAACATCCATATGTTTCAAATTTAAAGTAAATATCTATCTACTTCTTCGTGAAGTCAAAATTTAATGAGAGGTCGGAATATAACTTTCTCGGCTCTGTTCGCATTCCGCTTTGGGGGAAAGGGCCCATTAAGAACTGACCCTAAACCAACTCTTTTAATTGCAGTATGAGGTTTAGAATAGTTATGAATCACAAAGAATTTAAACCCTATCTCATAATTTATGATAGGGTTTTCTTGGTTTCTGAAGAGAGAGAAGGGGGGAACGTGAATTTAGGGCGCTTACCGAAGATCGATAGTTAGTGTTAGAAGTCTTCAAACTTTTAGAGATGAGTGAAGTGACACAGAAAAGGTAAGGATGACAAAGACAAGACTGTAGATTTAAAACCAACTTTTATTTGGCAATAAATACAAGAAAATAAATCTAAATGAAGTTCTTGTTGAGTTGAAAGTGTAGAATCAACTGTTTGTTTGATTTTGGTGGAAGTGATTCTAGATAATCATGAACAAGTCGTTGATGCAGCTATGTGGTCAGGTAGTCTGCAGACGGTCGGAGTGTTGGACATGTTGGATTGCAGAAGCAGACTAATCGATGTCACAGTGGTTGATTCGGCAGTTAACCTCGAACGACTTGATGAAGTGTCATCGGTCCAAGCGGTATTGTGAACTCCTGGACTGAAATCTTGAAGCTAGCTACTTGAAGGCCAGGTCATATGGCCAGAGTTGCTATGTGTCACTTCTCTGTGGATGAAGTCGACAGTAGTCCAAGCAGTGTCATCTGCTCATAAACTGGTCCTTTACCCTGGATGTTCGCTGCATCTGGCTAGCTGTGTAATATAACTAAGGACTCTGGGTGATTGTTTTACTAGTAAGTTGTTTCCTAGCTATATTTAGAGGTCAACCACAGGATGGTGGAAAAGGAAGGATATATATGAGAAAGAGGTTTGAGGTAGTTACAGAGACAAAGAGAGAAGTGAATGGGAAGGTGAATGCAGTGATCCCCCAAGACTAGGTAAGGATAGCAGCAGACGCCTGGGTTAAAAATAAAAATGTATCAGCAGCAAATCAACTGCTGGTTGTGATTGGCTGAAAGAAGCTCAAGTGAAAGGGCTGATAGTGTCTGCAGAATAAAAAAAAAAGGAAAAGAATGTCAGTTGGACATGATTCACAGAGATGTAAAGATGGGTTGAAAATTATGGCATCCATTTTTGAGTGAGCTCTCTGTAAGGGCCAACCTACACCAGCACACTGGGCCAGGTGATCCTAAAGAAGCAAGCTGAGTACCCAGAGAACTACAGCAGCAAACGAGAAAGATAATATCAATGTCTGTGTCTGCCTCTATTGTCCTGTGACAGTTTGTTTCTCTCTGTCTATCTAATGCAGTTGATTTATTTTCATACTCTGTTTCTCTCTTGTTGGCAACCCCCAGGAAAGGATGGTAGCAAATAAACTTTGTATCAAATGAAAAAAAGGCAGTGTTTTCTGTTTTTATCACTGTGAGGTTGCAACGGGGATCTGGCTGAAACTTAAGGCACAGTGCTACATTCATAAACCCATTAGAACTGTGGTGTTACAAATATCTATGTAGTGCCATTGCGCTACAAGGGTCTGTGGTGGTGCAAGCATCTATTTGGTGTCATAGTATTACAATTGTCCTTGTGGTATTGATGAGGATGTAGTTTACTACCTTGAAAGGCAGTAGTGGAGAGATAAGACCCATGTCCTTAAAAAAACTGTAGTCTGAAGAAAATATTTGTGGTATTCTTGAAAAGGACAATAACAAAGAAAAGGCTGGGCTGCTGACTTCACCCCTCGTGACTGGGAAAAGGAGGTGATGGCATCTTATCATCTAGGACTACTGGACAAGCTGGGCAGGCCAACTTACCAACCCCTCCGCTCGGCAGGATATGACACAAGGTCAATTTTTAAGCAGAGTTTAACAGGTTTGAATTCAGAATTTTCCTTCTCCTAGACTAGTTGCCTCACCAAGGCTGAAGAACCTAGTCTGCCCTACTATTTACCCATAGCCGGAGGGAGAATAATTGGATTCATACCTTTTTCAAGGGTATTAGTGCTATGTGAAATGCAATCAGTCTCGCCCAGGATTTGAACTCGTGTCACCATGTCCATTTCCTACGACGATAACTATTACACCACGAGCACAGGAATTTTTGCTTTTAAGGAGATTAATCAAACTTGAATTGTCTGTTTCAACCATTTGCAAACAGGGATTGAGATTTATTGATTTTTGAATTTAGGTTAGTAATAGGTACAACTGGTTTAAAAGACTATTGATTTAAATCCTAGTTTACAGCTGAACCCCCCAAAAAAACAGGTAAAAAATTTTAATACTTTTGGAAATATTGCAGAGTGTTTGAAAATGTAAGTTAGTGTAAAAATAGAATTCCTTTAAGATTGTGATGAAGCATAAGTAAAGATTCTCGGATGATTTTTAAAAATAAATTAAATGTGGACTTATACGAAGTTAAAACTTAATACATGCCCAGTGGTGGGGAGGGGAGGAAGGACAAGAAGTAAAGAAAGAAAAGAGATTTTTTTCCCCCACCCAAGATATATCTTGGAGGCCATGGAAAGCAGCATGGTGGATGTAAAGGCGGACAAACTCAATGACGGGACAACAGCATGCCTAACCAGGTGCTGGGTGGACGAATCCCATGAGACAACAGCCAGGATCAAGTAGTTTGATTGAGGGAACTACTACTGCTGATATTTTAGGGTGGCTTCTATGGGTGAGAATAAAACACAGCCATTAAAAGATTACCATGTCTCATACTCAAACTACAGGTCCAAACCACATTGCCTTTTACGCAGGTAAAAAAGAGATGCATCCTGTTGAAGTTGGAGCTCTGGCCCCAGTATTCGAAAAATCAGCTACAGAACTTGGACTAAAACAAAAATTACTAAAAGGTAAAAGCATAATAAAATAGTGACATTCAATGTTAGAACTTTAAATAGAATAGGCCAACTACCAGATCTGACAACTTCTGTAATAGATTATAACATAGACATAATATGCATATAAGAACACAGATACCTTCATGGTGAAGGTATAAAATACCATAATACCGGCAATGGATCGACGTTTGTCTCAGCATCTATATGGAAAAACTGTCAATGCCATGATTGGGGGTGTAGGTATGCTTATCGGTCCACAGGCGTATTCCTCTTTTGAGGGTGCGTCCTCCAATCACCAAATTGTCATGGCAAAGATGTGACTGAGCTGATGAAGGAATGTGGCCTGAACAACCAGGGTTAGGGTTAGCGGAGTAGATATTTACAAACTTTACTTAGATGTAGCACAAGGCCCGATGTATGGGGCAACCAGTGAGACTCAAACTCACCAGTAATAGTTTGCTAGTCTAGCTAGCTAATCATTATGTGCACAGCTGAGTGTTGATGTCTAGACATCTAGATGAACCTCTGCTTATGTATTTCACACAATTTTACTATACAAGATATGATTGAAAAGTATCAAGATTGAATATTTAACTTTATTTAAATTTTAAAGGAAGACATTTGTACAGTTGAGTAACTTCTATATCAAAGTGTTGGTTGTTAAGGTTAGTGAATTACTCCCATGAAATGAGGAGTGCAGATAAATGGGGTCATTGTTTTAAATAAATCAACATTTCTTGCCAAAAAACCAAATCAGTTTAGATGAATCTGCCAATTTGAAAAAAATCAATAAAGTCAGTCTCGATACTTTTCAATCTGCAGTTTTTGTCTGTCATTGAAATTATATTTGAAACTTCTTTTACAGTTCTCAATATGAAGAGCAACCTGACCAGTAGTGAGGTACGTAGACATTTCCTCGATTTCTTCAAGGAAAAAGGCCACGAATATGTCCACTCATCAAGTGTTGTACCGCACGATGACCCAACTTTATTATTTGCCAATGCAGGCATGAACCAGGTAAATAGACCAAAAGTTTTTTTTCTTCTGTTTCCTCTTTTCTGCAATGTTAAAGTTCAATTTTTTTAATCCTTTGTTATATTTGTATATAATAAAAATTGTGTATCTAACTGAAAGTCAAAATGACAGATTTGTTCATTTTACATATTTTGTCAATTTTGTTAACTTGTAACAATGAAGAAACAACTTTACTTATAAACCTGTTTTAACAAGTTTTACCGATTAGGTCACAGAGACCTGATGAAAGAAATACTAATGAAAAATTCTGGGTTTATATATTGGCCTTATCTCTCCACCATAAAAAGCTAATCTAAATGTGATATAGAAAAAGCAAACTTAAAAGTAGAGAAAACTTAAATTATGAAAGATAAAAAAAAATTTCATCTGTTATTTCATCTGTTTTTATTTGTACTTGTAAATATTTCAGTTTAAGCCCATTTTTCTGGGGACTGCGGATCCTTCCAGTGATATGGCTAAATGGACACGTACTATGAATACTCAGAAGTGCATTCGTGCTGGAGGCAAACACAATGATCTTGAAGATGTTGGAAAGGATGTGTACCATCACACATTCTTTGAAATGTTGGGAAATTGGTCTTTTGGAGATTATTACAAAGTAAGTGCTAATTTTTTTTTTTTTTTTTTTTTTTCTCTTTCAAACCTTTCCTGGCTTATTAATTGGAAACCTATCACAAATTAGACAGAAAATTTTTTTTTAAAATAGTTTTCAATTATTAATTTATTTTTCTTCTCTTTTTAATGATATTGAATAGTTTTGAAAATTTATTTGTTGAGCACCACATGATCATTAATATAAGGATTTTGCCAGAAAAGCTTTTATAGTTAAATGTAATTTTGTTTGATATTCAAAGATCTACATGACAAAAAGCATGCCACTTTTTTTTTTAACTTTTGTATGGGTTAAGTTTTTATTTTGTTTCATTTTTATGCTGTTTTTATCTTTAAAAAAATGCCGAGTAGAAGTCAAAATTCTATAAGATTGAGGAGAAATGCTTAAGATATATATGAGAAATGGAATACAGAAAATTAAACTGACATGTTTTTCAATTAGGATAACAACATCAGAAATTAAATCAAATTTTACAAAAACAGTCACATTTAGATTTTCTTAATGAAAAATTGAATTTCTGATGCTGCTATCATGTGTCTAATTTTCTATATTGTCTTCTATTTCTCATGTATATCTTAAGCATTTCTCCTCTATCATATAGAATTTTGACTTTGACTCGGCATTTTTTTTTAAAGAAATTTTTTAATTTTTTTGTTAGAGCTATAAAAATAAATCTCAGTTGAATGGAAATTCATGGTTCAGTAATAGTTTTCAGAATTAAGATAGGAGGGTGAGTCATCTTTAAAAAAAAACATGTATTTGAGTAAATAAATATAAGTTGGGTCAAGTGAAAAGGTTTAAACCCTTCAGTTTTTTTGTTTGTTTGTTTTTTCAGAAAATGTAAATTGGAAATTAATAAAAAGTAAAATTATCATTTCATCTCTTTTGACCTTTTTTATGTAACAACTTTGATTCATCTGAAGTAAAAAGAATGTGTTGTTCCATATGTTTTTCATGTAAGAAACCTTTTGTAATGTGATTTGTGCACATAGACAGGTTCAAGTCCTTGATATTATTATTGTTTATAAATATGATGAATTATCATGTACATAAAGGAATCATTCAAAGCCACCAAAAGCAATTTGTGAACAACTTTTATAAAAGGAGTAGAACGAGAGTAACACTTGGTTGGAGTGTATAGAGAACTTTGTGGGTGAGAGAGTGGGGAGGGATTGAGTTCTGTCTGATTTTATCTATGAGAGGGGAAAAAAAGCAAACTTAGTTTTGTAAGTGCTGTTTTGACAACAGTCAGAAGGATGTGACTTGAGTTGCTAGAAGTAGCAAGTCTTTTGGCGCCCAAATGTTTTGTAATATTTTCTTATATAAATGTTGAACACTCAAAAGATTATAGTCATTTTTTTACTGGTTTTTCTTCATGCTTTTTTATGACAATTTCCTAGATCAATTTATGTTCTGAGGTCAGTGTCAATTAACTATAGAATTCTACAGCTTGTAAGGGACACAGGTATACAGTCATATTATCACTTCTCTACTTTAATTTTCATGCTTTTTCTTTTTTTTTTTTTATACTACTACTACTAAATAATCTTGCTTCATGTTGAAATTGAAATAACTAAATACTATCTTAGTAGGTAGTGAATAAAATGATATAGCAAGATAATTTTGAGATTTTAGGTGACAATATCACTGTGGGTTTATACCCTGCCTAACCAAAGTCTTCTGTGTCTGAATTGATTAGAATTATATCCATGAAAAATAAACTTCCAGGATATAGAATGTGAGTTAAAATCTTGTGAGAAGCTACTTCTTAATTTTGCTTGGACATTACTTGATTACATATACTGTCAAGAATACTCAGCCTAGAGATGTGATTAAAAGTAATAAGAAAATGATGTGTAATCTCAGAATTCAAATTACTTTTTTTTTTTATTCATTTTAATAGAAAGAGGTTTGCACATGGGCTTGGGAGTTTCTCACTGAGCGACTCGGTTTGGACAAGGATCGTCTTTATGTGACATATTTTGGTGGCACTCCTGATGGTAGTTTGGAACCTGATAATGAATGCAAAGAAATATGGATAAATCTCGGGTGAGTTCTTCTTTCATGCCATAAAAGGCAATAAAAATGTCTTCATCCCTCCTCCTTTACTACTAGTACCCCAAAAGTATAATTTCTCTTTGAACTGGAAATTGACTCTCAAGACAGATTTCAAAAACTAAGTCATCTAACCAATTGGATTTTTTTGCTAATAGAGTAATGTATTTTTTTTTTTTTTTTTTTTTTTTGACTAAATTGCCTAATCAGATCAGAAATAGCAATATTATACAAAATGTTAATGATTAAATTGGATGATTTCAGAAAAAGGGTGAGAAAAAAGAATTTAAGAGGGTATTTTTGCGAACTATTGGATAAATTACTTAAAGTTTGATCTGAATATAGATATTTTATTAATAATGTATGTTTTTTTTTGTTTTTTTTCCTTTATTTTTAAGGTTGATAATAAAAAGTAGTGATCTCTAAGGAGGCATAAAAAGTCAAATAATTAGAAACAATCATCAAAGATTCAAGATAAATATGACATTTTTAATGCTTTATGAATTATATATATATATATATATATATAGGAGATCATGTGTTTGTTTTTAACCAAAACCCCCTGTCTCCACCAATGTCACAATTCACTTTGTTATTTACATTATATCCTCTATGATTATTCAATAATCATTATCTAACCTTAAGTAGCATTTTATTAATGCTGTCTCTATTAAAGTTTATCTTTATTGTTTTATGTTATTAAGGTGTTTCAAATCCTGTAATGTGTATCACAAAAAAATTAAGGTTTTTATCGAATATGGTCTGGATAATTTGCATATCAGTTTTAACAAAACGATTTCTTGGTGTTAGATATCTAATATTATTGTTTTATTCTCTAGCATATCAAAAGCAATCCTATATATTTTTTTTTTCATAGGAATCAATTAAAATAAGTGTAAATCTTTTTATATACATCTTTTATCTAGTTTTGTTAGCCTTTCTAATTTGATCTAATTATTATAAATTAAATATCACCCAATACAAAAAAGACTTGTTGGATGCCATAGATGGTTACCACTCGATCTTCCTTGATGAAGAATCTCAACATTTTATGACCTTCATGGAGTGTGGAGACGTTTTATGTATCTCAAGATGCCCCAGAGATTCTTAGCTTCCAATAATGCCTACACATAAACTTACAACGAGGTAATCAAAGATATTCCTTGCAAAGTAAAAATTGTGGATGATATTCTACTCTTCAACCAAAACATAGAAGATGAATTCAATCTGACCAATCTGCGCAAACAATAGAATTGTCCTCAACAGAGATAAATTCCAATTCTACCTAGAGGTAGTTCAGTTTGGAGACCTTCAAATAACACCATCAGAAGTTAACTCTTCTGAAAGTATGCTAAATGCAATTATAAACTTCCCAATCTCAAAGAATATTATGAACACCAGGTTTTGGTTTGGGCTAGTGAACCAAATAGCCTGGGCATATTTTTTCGGGATCTGGTCAAATAGATTTCACATTTTGCTTTGAACCATAATTTCAAAAATGCATTTCACCAATCCCAGCAGATCATCCTAGCTTTGGTTTTAAAAAAAATGTCATTATGACTTTGATACTAACCATGTAACCTGCCTGACCCCAGGCTAGAGCAAAGAAGGCATGGGTTTTCTGCTATCATAGAAGTATTGTACATGCCTGACTGAAAAAGCCCCAATTTATTGCATGTTTGTTATGGATTATCCTCATATAATAGTGGTAACAGATCATCAACCAATTATATGGCCCAGTTGGCTGAGGCTGTAGAATACACCGACTGCATCTCTGCAGAGGGGTAAGTCTCCCTCCCGAGTGTCTTGGATATGACACTAAATAATCTAATGGTGAGGTTCCAGTAATACTGGACCTTTGGGGAATGCAGAATAACTCTTCATTGCCATTGCTCCCAGGTCCACTCTGACCTGGAGTGGTAGCACCTGATAGGGTCCTATCTATGGGTCGAATAGAATTAAACTGCATACTTATGGTAAACTGAGTTGGTTGAAATAGGACTGTTTTAACTGTTTGTAAATAAAAACTATACTTATACAAAACTGAATTGTTTAAAATTTAATTTCTCATTAAATGACCGGAAAAGGGTTGATATGCCGTAAAACAAAACAATCAACCAACCAATTGTAGAGCCCAAATCTCTCAGAGGAAAAGTAATATGCTATTTGCATTCAGCTCACCAAAGGGTGGTTGGCATGAAGGCCAGTGCCAATGATTCAGTATATTGGCCTGGTATGAATGCATCAATATGTAATTTTAGAGCTAATTGCATAGCATGCTTGAGCATGGCCCCAAGTCAATTCTTAGAGCTAATCATTATTATCCTATCACCGGATTGGCCTTTCCAACAGAAAGTAATAGACCTCTTCTGTGTCAGACACTTTGCATACCTTGTTTGTGCAGATAGACTCACCAGTTGGCTTATTTTGTACCACCTAAAACCAGTTCATGCTACCACCTCCAAATTAATATTGATTTGTTGGGGCTATTCTGTAAGTATGGTACCCCATAGCAACTTAGTAGCAATGGTGTCCCACCTTTCACATCCAGCTTATTTCAGCAATTCTTAAAAACAAGGTGTATGAAGCACAGACTGTCCTCAGTAACAAATTTCCAATGGCTGAGTGAAGCTTGCTATAAAAACTGCAAAGAGGATAGTAAATTGCAACACAGACCCTCAGGGTTCATTAGACAATGACAAGGTACCAAGAACCATCCTGCAACACTCTTACCCAACATACTGGTCTATCCCCTGTACAACTTCTACTTTACCATTGACTTTGTGACTTCCTTCACAACCTATTCTCAACCTTGAATGGATAACTGCAGGAAAACATTGTGAGACATGCCTTTATCAATGCAGTGTTTGGATGACAAAGAAGTATAACAGATATACCCACAACCTCTTCAGAAGGGTGATATAGTAGCTATACAAAATCACTTCAACTGCCAGTTGAACATTATGGGCCAAGTAATTATAGTTCTTCCCGATCACCAACCCCAAATCAAAGTTGATCAGGCAAGATTACACGGAGAAATTGTTGTGTCTTGAGAAAGGTGGAATTTCAAACCATATTGAACTTTGTACCAAATGCACTGCCTGAGCTCACAGTTACACGTTCCAATTCCCCAAACCTTGCCAGTAATGATACCCATGCAATAGTAGGACTTCCCATGAGAGGCACTTACACACCATCATGCCATCAAGAATTCCTTGAGCCCTAGCCAGACTATTACTATTACTAACATTGTGGACTCTAAATAACTGTCTGCTCTTCATGGGGCCTTACCTGCATATAAGGAAGGTGGAGAGATGTAGGAACAAGAGAGAACTCTCTCTCTCTCTCATTCCAGATTGTATAAATTCAGAGTCTGCTGCATTTGTTGAGAAATGCATATAAGACTGTTGAACTTTTTTTTTTTCTTTTAATTTTTTTTTTTTTTTATGTTTTTATTTTTATTTGTTTTATTTATTTTTTGTTAGCTTATCTGAGGACCGAATTCTTCCATTTGATGCTAAAGACAATTTCTGGGAAATGGGAGATACAGGACCTTGTGGCCCCTGTTCGGAGATACATTTTGACAGAATTGGAGACCGTGATGCCAGCCACTTAGTTAACATGGATGATCCCAATGTATTGGAAATTTGGAATTTGGTCTTTATTCAATACAACAGGTAAAACTTTTACAATTTAAATTTTCCCCACTATCTCTATTCTTTTTTTTACATCTGCCTTGTCAATAGGACTTAGAACATTTTGACTGTATTCCCTACAGAGATGTAAGACCTCTTGTCAAAAAAATGAGGAGGAGTTCCTGGATATGACACTGAATTGCATCTGATAGTGAGGCCCCTATTCTGGAGATCTGAAGAATCTGGAGTATACCTTCATTGCCATTACTCTGATCTTGAGTAGTGATGCTTGCTAGGAATTCAGTTTGGGGTCAAATAGATCAGAATCCCTAATAATTCATTATTTGAAATATGAAAAAATTGATAAAAAATCTTTCATATATTTGACAATAATCTTTTATTCCTAAAAATTCCTTCTGTCATTATTCATCAATATATTTTCTCTTGCTTTTTCTACCCTTATACCAACTCTCAGATATTTTATGACATTGCTTCTGACTCTTAAATTGAAAGATGAAAAATTCTGCTATAATTTTTGTTTTGTAAAAAGTAATGAGTTCAGGTTTTATGCTCATTGACAATCACATTAAATTGCGAGTGTTTGAAGTATGTGTGTGTGTGTGTGTGTAATGTAATATACTTTTGTTTTTGCTTTGTTCACCTAGTGTAGTTAGAATGAATTACTTAGAATTAAGGGAGATAACTAAGTTCTTGAGTCGATCTATAAAGATCAACATAAACAAAGGGAAAATCTGATTTTAAAGTATAACAAATTGCTATGCTTTAACCCTTTGAGCTTGTGACACTAGTATACCAATGGTACTTTTATTTTTCTGATTTACCAGTGCAGAGATCATTCTCAAATGGCAGAGAGCAATTTTAGGCTCAGCTACTCAGGACTCAAAGGCTTAAATCTTTACATTTAGGTTTATTCTACTAGTATATTTAAAGATAATGTGTCTGTGATTTTATTATTTCTTGTAGAAATGGATATTATTAAGTTTTATTACCAAACTCTACATTATATCTTGAAAAGAGACTTTCAGTAGAAGAAAATACTTTTTGTAGTGAAAACAAATTGCTATTCAAAACATTTAAAATTTTATCTCTCTATTATCTTCATTTTCTCATTTTGTTGATTTTTTTTTTGTATTTTAAGCTGATATTTTCTCCAGTATTAAATCAAATTTCAAAGAATAAAGTAGTTTTAAACAAGATGAAATCCAGGTTAAAATCTTGACTGAAATTATTTTATTGTTCAAAATTCCTGCAATTAAAACTAAAAGCTGGAGAACAAAAGCAGAAAAATAAAAGAAAAAATATGACATTTATTAGTCACGTAAATTTTATATTAAATCTCTATGTTTATGCAAATAGGTTGTATGGTACTGCCATCTACAAGTTTGTCACTAAGTAAATGAGTTTGGCATCATTAATGTCCATAGCAGTCATGTGTAGCAATCACTTAGTGCAGTTATAAAAATTATTTTTGTTACTCATTGCAGATAAAGGAGTTAGCATTTTATTTGATGTTCTATATCCCTACTACCATCGTAAATTGTCTCTGTTACATTGTAAGTATTTAGTGTTATTGATATATTGGTGAGTGAATTTTGGTTACTGTAGATTATCCCTTCATTGCCATTACTCCTAGATCCACTCTGACCCAGAGTAATAGAACCTGTTAGTATTTCAGATAGGGTTCAAAATTTTGGAAATTATTTGCATTAGATAGGAATACTTGATATCATATAACCATGTGGAAAAAACTCTCAAGATACTTCACAAAAATATGAATATACAATTTATGCAATTCCCAACCGCTGGACACAAAATAACACTCAATGGGTTGACATGCCATTAAACTTAATCAGTTAATCTTATATTGTGTTGATAATTATTGACTCAGCCTTGTATATTTTATACTATGTTATGGCTTTCATCATGAAATCATAATTCTGGTTTTCAATCTATAAATTCTTTTGAGTCACTGACTAAATAGTGTTGAAGTAAAACAAATAAAATGGTCTGAAACTGACTGATCTGGACTATCTGCATGTGGCCGAACTTCTCATCTCTAAAACAAAAAGAATCAGCTTTACAATCTGAACAATTCATATAATTCAATCATTAATTTAAATAGAGAAAATAAGTTACAAAATAACAATGAATATTTGATATAAAACGTCTTTACTGTTTAGAATTTCTCTCAAAATCTGATATAACTACTTGTTTTGTATTAAGAATTTGAATTAAATGCTTATAATGTTGGTAAAAAAATTTCTTTTCATTTCTAGAGAACCTGATGGGACTCTGGTGAACCTGCCCAAGAAACACATTGACTGTGGAATGGGATTTGAACGACTTGTATCTGTGATACAAGAAAAATCATCCAACTACGACACTGACATCTTCATGCCTCTGTTTGAAGCTATTCAAAAGGTACCTGGCAATTTTAAAATAATTTATTAAATGCTTAACTATAAATTTTATAGAAAATTTAACACTGGAGAGTGTTTAGTTTTATTTTATTTACTTGATATTTTGTTGGAAAAAAATTAATATGAAATCGAAACTGTATCAGCTCAGCCATTTTTACTGGAAATTAGATTTTAGACTTTTCCTCTCCAAATCTGCCCTGGAATGATTGAAAATACTGATTAAATAGAGTTTGTAAATTTAAGCTTTTAAGTTCTAAATTGAAAATAAAAATCATCCAACAAAATTAGCTTAATACCCGAAAGAAAGAAGCCCAACAATATACAACTGTAACTGTAATGCATAAGTATGGGGGGTGGGGTGAAAAGTTCATAGGATGATATATTTGTTGTTAATGACTTTTTTAACCAATGGGATTCAAGCTCTGCAATACAGATGGAAGAAGTGTGTGAACAACAAGGGGGACTATGTTGTAAAAAAAAACCTGATTTGGTGACATTTCATGAGAGTATCTTGGTCAGCTTAATAACTTTTCAGCCGACCCTTCTATATTCAATACATTTCAAATGTTAGATCCTAGACTGACTAACTTGTTTTGTTGGTAGGGCTTAGAATATGGATATGATATTTAACTGCATTCAGTGGTGAGGTTCCAGTTCTAAAGCTCTGATGAGTGTAGAAAACCCTTTTATCACTGTGACTTCTAAGTCCACTCTTTAGGGTCCCATATATAGGTCAAATAGGTTTGTTTGCTAATTATTTCTATTAGAAATAATTTATATATATATATATATATATATATAGTAAAGTAAGCGACCTTCGTTGAAGGCAACCCAAAGGCTCCCTTTTCAATAGCTACTACACTGAGGTGTAAGGGAGGGTACTATTCCATTCCCTGGATTGCTGCACTTTACCCTTGATCCTTACTTTATAGTGCTGAGTGTTAAGCAAGGTAGCATCAAGTAGCATTTTTGAGTCTTGGGTATGACTCGACCAGGGATTGGACCTCTGTCTCCCGGACCATTGGCGAACACTACTCATTAGGCCAATAGGGAGGTATATATAAACTATTAAACAACCCCAAAATATAAATGTACAATGTATGCAATTCCCTTCTTGGCATGAAATGACCCCAGATAAATTGACATGCCATTAAAATCAACAGGCTAACACGAGTACATTGATAAAAAATATGTTAGATCTTTCAGTCTCTAATTATAACATATTTAATGACATACAAATTTTAACAGTAAAAAATAAAACAATAATTACTTCAGTCATTTTCTACACCAACAAATTAAATGGCAATAGAAGAAAAAATTATGTTTAAACATTCAGATTTTGTTTTGTCCTAGAATTTGTCTGAACACATTTTAGTACTAAAAATTTGTATGTGCAACACTGAAAATCAAGAGGATGAAATGGGGGATTGTTTGTGATCCAGAATTAATATAAACATTATTGACAAAATAGAGCTTGTATATTTATATATATATATAAGATGGATTCTGTTAATGCTTATATATATAGTTTTAGTTTTTATAGCAGGGTCTTTGTTGATTTGGACTTGCTTACTCAGTCTGCCAAAGGCCTTCAAAGCATTTGATGTTAATGTATCTAATGTTGTATCTAGTCTATTTTTGTTGGTGACAGTGGAGCTTAGATATTCGAATTTCAAATTTGTTTACTAAAGTTTTAGTACCTGACCTTCTATCTCTGTCTTGACCTATGTCATGAGATCCCAGGGAAGTTGGTACATAACCTCAGTTTTCTTGAAGTTAATTTTCAGCCCAAATGCAATTGCAGATTTAAAGAAACAGCTGATTATTTCTGTGACAAATAAAGTTGTTGTCATGTCTCTCAACGATAAAAAAAACTATGATGTCTGACCAAAAAACCTCCATTTGTATTCAACAATTATCCTCTCCTTCATCTCTTTAAACTGATCGCCGCTTCTCCTCTGATCAATTCGTGTCCAACACAAATGCAAAAAGTCGCTGAGTGACCATGTTCGTTTTTATGTTCTTTTCTGCCTGCCCTCATTTGCATGCATGTCCTCACTCTCTGTGGTTTTGCATGACTGCCGGCATGAAAATATGTGACTATTTGTGATATAAGCTCACTCAGGGCAGCCATGTTTTTTCCGGTCAAAAAAAAAAAATCTTGCCTGCGGAGCATATGTACTGACATTTGCGCTGAGGTGAGTGGTGATTTTCACCTCAATTTTCACTACAATTTCCTATGCATCTTACTGTTTGCTTGCCATAAAAGCAATCTCTTCAGCAAACATAAACTTGTATACAAGAATATTCATGGTCTTTCTTGCAGGCTTAAATTGACTGGCATTGAACAGGTTTGCTCTCAGTCTATTCTGTATTCATACTCCTTGGGTGGAATTAGTGAAGACATCAGATAAGACCATAAAAAGAAAGATTGATAACAGTGTGGGACAAGAAGGCAACTGTGTATCACTTTGTTTCCAACCTCAAATGGTCCTAAGAGTTCTCTCCTTACGCTAACTGATGCCTTTTTTCCTGTATGCAAGTTAGATACAAGTTTGAGAAAGTGGTCAGAGCACTCTAGTTTCCATAGGATGTTCCGTAGTGTTTCCCTATTCACAATGTCAAAAGCTTTTGTGAAGTTAATAAATATCATTTAGAAGAGCACATTGTTGTTCAATGTGTTTGTCACAAGAAGAAAAACATATCCATAGTCCCTCGGTTTGCACAGAACCCACATTGTGCCTCAGGTAGGAAATCCTCTGCTTGAGTTGATAGTCTTTTGAGCAGTATGCAAGTGAACAATTTCCCTGGTATGAAGAGAACCAAGATCCCACATTAGTTTCTGCAATTTTGTTTGTCTCCCTTCTTGAAGATGGTGACTATTTAGGCATCCTTCCAGTTTCACTGACACTTCTAAGTTTTCCAAAATGTCTCATAATTGTGTAGAGTAGCACAACAAACCTTCTACCTCTTCTCTTGATAACTTCTAAAAGCAATCCATCTGTACCATTATGGAGCATAGAGACAACCTTACTCACTTCATCTGGGTCTGGGCATTTACACATCCAATAGTGGGTTAAAGTTATCAACCGTATATTATTCCACTGGTTGATTGAGCAGAATGGCAAAATGATCCTTCCACCCAGCTAGAAACTTGTGTTTCTCTATGATTATTGTTTTGTTGTTGAGCGCTAGTGGGTTGTTCACTTTTAGCCCCCACACAGCTCCCATGCTTTACCTAAAACTTTTGGGGTCATTAAAGTCTGCAATTGCTTTTGTTAGCCACTATTTATTTTTGAGTTTTCTGCACCTGTTGGAGAAATTGACAGCATGTTCTATATCTGGCCTTAGCAAACTTGGTTTTCTTGGTGAGCATATTATTCCTGGCTAGATTCCTGTTGTTTATAAGTTCTTCCACTCCATGCTATTTCGATTAAACAAGTCTTTGTGCTTCTTTACTGCAGTACTGTGTTTCTTCTACTGTACCTGCTGCTGAAAATTCAGTTAGCCTGTTATTTAGCTAGTCCCTACACGTCATCCCTAACAATTGATCATGTTGATTGCAAACTTTGTGATTGGCATTTTGTCTTTCTTCATTCTCCACTTGTAGTTTGGTAAAAGACTTGATCATAACCTAGTCAGTGCTGCAATTGGTTCCTCTCATAACTCTTATGTTCAGAAAGTCTGGCAGATCATGTTGTTACATCACGATGTAGTCACTAATGTGCATCCAATAGTTCTTGTGGATTTGCTTGTGTTTAAAGTAGGTGATGTTGGTCTCTGCAGATGGATAGCTGTAGATAGCCGTTAGTATTAGCATTCCCATTGCAGCCAGGTATAATGTGATTGGTAAACTTGAGTATTAAAGTCTTCAAGAAAGACAATTTTGTCTGCATTTGGGATAGCATGAAATATCTGGTCAAGCTGGTTGTAGAAACTGTTTATTTTTTCTGAGCTTTTGGTCATAGTCATAAGCAGAGATCAAGGTACAGTATCTACTGTCGACTAATGGAAACCTCAGCATGATAAGTCTGTCACTAAAATTGAAATATTGATATCTTATTTTATGAATTTTTCTAGAATTTGAAAATAATTATCCATACAATGACCCAATTCTGTCAGTTTTGACAAATACTTTTTTTTTTCATTTTTATCTCTCATAATCAAATGTATCTTTTCTAGTTTTTAATTTAATCTTTTTGATCTTTGTCTCTAGGAAACTGGTTCTCCAGACTATGGCGGTAAAGTTGGAGCTGATGATGTGAACGGTATTGATATGGCTTACCGGGTCCTTGCTGACCATGCACGGACACTTACCATTGCTTTATCGGATGGCGGTCGACCTGACAGCACTGGACGAGGGTATGCTAACGCTCCCTAATATTTTTTACTATGGAATACGACATTCGTACATGTGACAATTTGAACATTTATCTTTAAAAGCATTTTTGGCTGAGATTTTATGTAATTGTTCTTCTCTTATGAATTTGAACTAGTCTGCAAAAATTTCTCTCTCCTCAAAACTCAAGTTTATTTCTTCAGCTTCATTCAACAAAGAATATGACAGTAATTAGCAATCAATGTTCATCCACTCAACAGCTGATTATTTTGAACAAGCCAGAGAAATCTGGAGTTTATTTTTATATATATATATATATATATATATATATATATGAAGTAAAAGAGAAAAAATTCTTTGTTGAGGTGGGTCAACAATCAAGCCTGATGCTTACTGGCAGAGTAATCTTTCTTCTCCTTTACCTCCTCTTCTTTCTCCCACTTCTCCTTTCTTTCTTTGCTTTGTCCGTCTGTCTCGCTACTTGGACAGACTACCAAAGTTTTTCTGCTACTTGGCTACTGGTCTGTCCATTCATTGAGACCAAAGCCTACACATCTGGGCACTTAGCAACATAATGCCAGAACCAATCAAAAGGCCCAACTCAAAGAGGAGTTGGAAAAGAATGGATGCTCTCTTCCTTTCCTGTAAGTCGTCTATTTCTGATTCAATTCCAAGTCTCTCTCTGACAGACTACATCCTTTTTTGTCGCAGGTTAGCATGATGGCTGCTACAAGATATATATATTTTGTGTGGATTGAAATGTTCATAGTATGATATCATATCACTGCAATACTAATGGGAGAAGTGTGTGGATTGGAAGGGGAGACTATGTTGAAAAATAAATTTCATTTGATCAAATTTCATGAGTGTTATATAACATATGACATGGATTTTCGGTTCGTTCCTAGTGACCCTGTGTGCTTTGACAAGCTGTCAGGTTGTGATTAGTAAACAGGGATAACAGTGCATCATGGCAGTTGCGTCCAACAGGTGTGTAACTGGAAGGAGACCACGTGATGAGAACCACGTGGTCAGATTTAGACAGAGTGCAGAGAATCAAGAGTTGAATGACGGACATGCAGCCAAGCAGAGGCGTCTCTTACGACACAGCTTGCAAGGGGTGCAAGCGTTGGCACCCCCTGGTTCCCGGAAAAAGGTATGGGACAAGAAGTCCCCTCTCTGAGTATGTCTCTCTATCTATCTCTCAACTAACAACAAGCTGTGGGTCCTTGTGTGAATAAAATGAGAGATATATTTTTGTAAAGAAGTATTTCGTTCGTTCATTGAATTGCGTAAATCATGTATGTGGGTATACAACAATGAGAATATCTAGGTCAGCCAGTGAACTTTTCAGCCAACCCTTACATACTCACACACACACACACATACATATATATATATATATATATATATATATATATATATATATATATATATAAAAAGAGTGCTCAATGTTAGTCATAGAAAATATATATCTAAGTTAGGATAGCATAGGTATATTCTTGGTTCTTGGTGACTCTATACACTATATACTGACTTATATATTATTACTAAAATTTTCATGTTCTCATATATATATATATATATATATAGAGAGAGAGAGAGAGGTTTATGGTTCTCACTAGCTCACTTTAATTAATGGAGGACCAAATATTGCAGTATTATTAAATAGTGCTCAATATCAATGATAGAGCTTTTATACACATAGATATATGACCCTGGGTTTTATGCTCTACACATTTGTCAGACAGAGTGAAAAACCTTTCACTCTGTCTGACAAATGCATAAAGCATGAAACCCAGGGTCACAGACACTAAACTAAAATTCTCATTATGTTTCTCATATGCACATGTATGTATATATATATATATATATATATATATATATATATATATATATATAAGAGACTAGATATGTCAATGTTTTTAATGCCATTTATTGAATGTGTAGGAAATGTAAACAGTACAAATTGGAAATGGTGGGAATTATTCTTCAAAGTAGTATTTTTTAAATTCATTTTTACTCTTTATTAGCTATGTTCTCCGACGTATCCTGAGGCGGGCTGTACGTTATGGAACTGAAAAACTAAATGCAAAACCAGGATTCTTTGCTACGTTAGTTGATACAGTTGTGTCATTACTGGTAAGTTGCAATTTGTGTTTTATTGGAAGCAAAATGTATAAATTTTCAGTGGAGTTTTTTTCTTAAGAATGTTTTGATTCCTTCAAAAAATCAGAATTCAATAGAATAGATCTTTTTCTTTCCATGCTTATACTTATCAGTGAGTACTTTTGCTGCTGCAAAACTGCCAGTGAATTTCCACTTCTGTGTATACATTGAACTCTCTAGGCTTGAAGCCATTCTAGCAAGTAAAGCATTGTTATTTATTCACTGGAGGTTGTAGGTTCTATCCTTGTTCTCAGCAGTAAATGTATATCCAATGATATTACCCTATCACTCTTCTGGAATAAGATAAAGAACTGTGCTGGATGATGGTCTGCACAATGAAAAGATGGCATGTATCATAGTAAAAAATACTGTCAATAGACTGTGACATAAGGAAACCAGTACTCATGACAGCCATGTTGGCAATGCTTAGAATATGTCAACTTCATCTCTTAAACATAGGTAAAATCCACCAAAAGAAGAGGTGACTTAAGTATGCCACTAAACTACATCTGGTGGTGAGACTCCAATTCTGGAGCTCTGGGGAGCATGGAGTGCTCCTTCATTGGCATTACTCCCATGTCCACTCTAACTTGGAGTGGTAGTACTTGTTAAGGACTCATTTATAAGTCAAATAGATCTGTTTGAAAATGATTAGTATTATGGGGGTGAGCTGAAAAGTTCATATGATGTCATTGATGACATTTTTGACCTTTGGAATCCAAGCACTGCAACAATGATGGAAGAAGTGTGTGAACTCCTAGGAGAACTATGTTGAAAAATAAACCCTATTTGGTCTCATTCTATGAGAGTATTATTGTCATCCTATTGACTTTTAAGCTAACCCTTGTAGATAGGAATACCTGAAACTATATAACTGTGCAAATTATTTGTATCAAATTTTGGTATTAAATAAATAAATAAGAAGTTGATATACTCAGTACTCTGGAGAATAAGACTTGGGAGGAGGAGTGTTGTAATAATTATTCTATGCTTTGAAGGCTTTTCTTATGCATTGATAATTCTGGGGATTGGCTATGTAAAAATTATTATAATTGCTTATATTTTCTTTAAGCAATGTGTCCCCATGACTTGTTTCAAGTTACTCTGATTTTAAAATTTCTACAAGGAAATTGTTATTTCAAAATTAGTAGATTTTTGTATGTTGGATGCATTAAAGGATAGATTGGACTACACATATTAACAAAATCAATTGTTTTATTCACTGATGATGAAGTTATCTGGCCTCAGGAGAGCCTATGTGCAGAAAAGTGTATTTTGGTCCATTTTGTCCTAATTTTTAGGGTGTGAACATGCAGTTAAACTAAGAGTGTTCGTGTAAGTTAAAAGTTGGAGGTACAATAACTTTGTATTGTATCCGCCCCATCAAGGGGTTGATAAATAAAAACAATGAATATTTTTTCAGTTTTCCTTAAAAAAAGTGCTGCATATTCAAGGGTTATTCAATAAATCAGGTGATTTTTTTTTTTTGAAAAATGCTAAATAATTTTTCCCATAAATGTAAACTCTCCATTGTTTGGAATTGGTTAATAGCAAAAATTATTTTAGTCTCGATGGAAAATCAAAGAAATATGTCATCAAATTTTTGTTGATTGAGAAATGCAAACCATGTGAAATTTCAAGAAGAATTTTTGTAAATAGGCTGAACATGGGTCTCTGCCATTAGGAAACAGTCAATGAAGTGGAAATGCACTAACTCTCAGGTAAAGAAAAAGTTCCAGGTGCAACAGTCAGTAAAGGTGATGCTGACAGTTTTCTGGAATATGTATGGGGTTTCAAGGTAATTTATGTTGTTTGCTATCTGACTCCATTCTGGGTTATTCTATTCTTACCCCACATTATCTTGCTGGTTTAACTTCTTGGACTGTAAAGGAATTATATGAAAGAAGACAGGAAGAGAAAATAGGAAGCCAAGATATCTTTTATATTTTGCCTTTATTTCTGGGTTCAACAACCATTTAATGGGTGAGGAAATTCTTCCTGAATACAAATGAAATTGTTGCGCCTCTCAGTTGAGGTGTTAGTTGTTCTTGGGTACATATGTCCAAATTTGGTGTTCAAGGCGTTAATATGTTAGACACTTTTGGGGAGATATATCCATTATTCTGTGTTTTCAGTTGTAGTTGTTAAGTCCATTATAAGGTGTATTAGTTGTGATTTTGATGACTCCATTATTTGGTGTTTTTAGTCATGAGTTGTAAAAGAGATGACTGCTTCTAGTGGAAAGGTTAGTCAACATGTCGTCTAAAGACGGACACATGATGCCTTCCACTAGTAGCAAGAAAGATTTAGATGTTGTCACTCCACTGGTCACTGCTGGAGGAGAACAGACTTTTTTTTTTTTTTTTTTTTCTGGCCAAGAGGGTTTCTTCTTTTGCATATGCACAGCTCCTTTTCTTGTCAGGGGCTTCTGAGAGTTTCTACATTTTTTTGTATTTTTAATTTAATTTTGTTTTATTTTCGTTTTATTTATTTTTATCAATTCCCACACATGAAAGGATCCATCACTTTTGATTTTTTGAAAAATACGCAACAGTAATCAGTGCTTCCTTTTGCCAACTCCTTAAGAGAAAATTCACCTAATTTATTGAATGACTATCATATCTCTGTTACTCGGGTATTTTAAATCCTTTCTTTGTGTTAACCACAATTTTTTTTTTTTCACTATTTTGGTGAAACATGGAGCTAAGTAAGGTCTAACTCGTTCAAGGTGGTGTTTATTTATAGTTAAGGAAGGGACACAACTCTAGGTCAAGGACAGTAAGTTAACACTTTCTATAGGAATATCAAAATTAGTAAATTTTGTTAATGACATAAAGGATTTTATTAAAAATTCCTTGAAGATTATCAGATGCAACTGAGGAAAACTACAGAGGGTTTTTGCTTAAATGTTGGGATTGAAAAAAGATGATTGGCTGCTCCAATCTTGTGGTCTTATGCCAAAATCTGTTGAATTTAGTAGATGAGGGTCGGCTATAAAGTTCATAAGCTGACCAAGATACTGTCATGGAATGTGATCAAATGAGGTTTATTTTTCAACATAGCTCCCCTTGCAATCTATACACTTCTTCCATTATTGTTGCAGTGCTTGGATTCCATTGATCAAAAAAGTCATCAACAGCATGTATGACATTATCATATGAACTTTTCAGCCCACCCTCATATATGAGGGTGGGCTGAAAAGTTCATATGATAATGTCATACATGATATGTAGATGTAACGAAAATCTTACTAAGCTCTGATTAGTCTGCTTTAAGGATTGACTTTCATACAATCATAATGGTACAAGAGGTTTAATCATTATTTCACTCTGAAGTATACACTAATGTTATAATTGTATCTATGTTCTAATGTGTGTGGGTAATAAATAATACATTCAAATACTGCCTTCTTTTTCCAGCAAGAAACATTTCCTGAAGTGGCTAAAGACCCACAAATGGTAAGTTATTTTATTAAAGTAAATTAGCACACCCATGCTTCTGTTTTAGCTGACTGGTTTTTCTTATTGATCATTATTTTGTATTTTATTATTTGATATTAATAATTGGTGCTGAAGAAGAAAATGTCTTACTTGGAAAAAGAATTTGTGTTTCCTGTGCTGCTTGTCAAAGAAAAAAAGCTCAACTAAGAATTAAGTAAGTCCAATATAAAGATTCGGTTATGTTAATTCTCGCCCTTCCCTGTCAGTCACAGCAAAATACAGTCTACTACTTTCAATTATAAAAAAACTTGCTTTTTGTCAACATTAGTTTCAGGAATTTGGCTCATTGAAGAATTAGTATCAAAAGAGTGCTTTTCTGATAAAGATCAGAATTTTGGGGCTTCTGCTGCTGGTGATGCATACAAGGAGGAACAGCAACAACACTGAAGTACAAAAATATCATCTGCTTCTTTTCTTTTCCTTTGATTACCCAAAATGTACAAAATGGTAGATTGAGGGAGAGAGTCAAAGACTGCTGAGATGTATACACAGGGCGAAATATAAATCTTCAGTGAACCATTTCTTTGTTCTGCTTTTGGGAGACTGGTAAAGAGCCAACTCAAGGCACTGAATCATCTTAGAATCTACTTGCTTCTCAACTTTCACGAGTCTCATCAGCTCAGGTTTTTTTCTACCTCTCAACCCTAGGCAGCCTGATGCAAGGCCAACTCGTCAGAGCAGCATAACATTTAACAGCTCTTCAGCTAGTCTTCTTCATTGTCCGCTTGTCTCTGCTAGGATCGAAATCTTTGCTTGTTTATATAATTTTCTGGACACTCCCACCTATGCATTGTGTGTGCACATATCGCCTGTCTAGCATGCTATGCACACAACTTATGTGGCACTCATGCCACATGTTTAAGCGGTCTTTCCGGTCAATTTTCAATACTGGTTTTGATGTTTGAGTTTAAATCTGCAATACCAATTTCTGCCACTTTTACATCTATGGATTTTCAACTTAGGATCTGTACACATCCTCTTCACTGATATTTTTTATATAATTCTATTTTAAATATTTGTATAATCTTTGACATTTTTATTTACTCCAAATTTGAATCTTCAAATTTCAAAGTAACTTTTAGATGTGCAAAGAAAAAGAACCGAAACTCTTGTCATTTTTATTGGTTTATAATCAGATCTGAAAAATATCGAATTACCTTAATACAATCAATTTTGAAAATATTTCAAATCTTCATTTCTAATTAAGGATTTAAATTGCAGCAATTGGTGTAAGAGTTTTAAGAATTGCGCCTCGGTTATTTTTATAGCTGAAATTAAAAGTTTATGTAGTGTATTAATATTCTTCACTTTCACTTAGGTTTTGAAATATTTTGTGAAATATACAAACTAAACCAGGTTGTTATGGGTTAAATTATTGTTTCTGTTCTTTAAGATTAACTGGCAGCATTTGCTTTTCATCTGGACTGGACTGATTTTTGCTTACAGTTTTAAAAAATGGAGTTGTTTACTACAGGTGATATGTTTTTGAATAAGGCAAAGCTTAGCATTATTGCCTCTGTTATAAATTAGGCTAAAAATTTATCAATTCTTTTACCTAATATTTTAGAATATATCTTATCAGTTTGATAGGTTTATAGAAGTAATTGGTTATTAAAAGGATCACGAATGAGACAGTTTCTTTTCTTCTTTTTAT
Source organism: Sepioteuthis lessoniana (assembly GCA_963585895.1). NCBI lineage: Eukaryota > Metazoa > Mollusca > Cephalopoda > Myopsida > Loliginidae > Sepioteuthis > Sepioteuthis lessoniana. Next base: position 781,679 of record OY757939.1, read on the forward strand.
TAAATACTAAGAGAAATCACTTTGTGTGTGAGTTGTTTTAGAGTTGAGGATGACATTGTGGTTTTTTTAAGTTAACATGGAAAAATAAATTTCATTGAAAAATAATTAAACTTTACCTTGAAGAAAAATGAACATACAAAAGCATTTTTTAAATCTTTACAATTTCCTCATATAAGTTGGATAAAAGATAAAATTATTTCATCACTTTCTGGAAACCCTTATTTAATGAATGCATTTTCTACTTAAGGTAGATAAGCTTTGTTTTTTGAAACCAGTCAAACTTCTCTGCAATCAATATGCCAAGTGAAATGGTTTTTTTCCCCTTAAATTCCAAAGTCTTTTTAGTCTTACCTGTTGTTGGAAAGGTGCTCCTGAGTGAAATCATCTGGAGGTTGCAGGTTCAATCCCCAAAAGAATTACTTATTATAATTTAACACTTGTACCCAGTCATAATTAACAGAATTGGAACAGTCTATCCCTGTGGTTCAAATAAAGGGTTCAGATCGAGATTTTGTGTGGACTCCAAGTTCAACGTGAAACGCCCAAAGAAGGCCAAAAAACATATCAGCTGAAACATTGTGATGATAACAATAAAGATGAGGTCAATAGTTCAAATATTCTAAGTGATGATAATAATCAAGCTTCATCTCAGAAATTTAGACAAACTTTTCTATTTTATTTGCTTTGTATAAAGATATAATCACAATAAATTCATATTCATAAACAAATACAGACTTCAACAATTTTTCCCAATTATTTTAAATCACTAATATTCCTATTCCTGTCAGGTGTTACAACTTAAATCTAAGTTGGACTTAGAGAAAATTAGAAACGAAAGGAGAGAAGCAAGGGTCTAGGCATATCCTGTTTCATTGAAGACATTGACTATAATGGAGTGTCTAAATGAAAAGGAAAAAGAAAGAAAAAAATCTTCCATAATTGAGTGAGAAAAAGGACTTAGTTTTTGTTCAAAAAAATTTTTTTATCCATTCTCTATTTTGTTATTGTTTTCATGTAACATAATGTCTGCAAATTAGGGTGAAATCTGATAAAACATGGGATATTGCAAGAAATTACACAAGAATGCTACATGCTGTCTTGAACAAATCCTGTAAGCAACAAACACTCTACAAAACAGCAGCTGTACAGCCACTTACCTCCCATCTCACAAACCATCCAAGTAAGGTGAACAAAACATGCATAGCACTACCGGAGATGTAAGGACGAACTCATAAGTGACATTCTCTTATGGACTCTTTCACATGCCAGTGTTGGCCAACCAGCAAAGACTTACATCAGCTCTGTGTGATCACACGATGTGGCCTAGACAACCTGCCTGGATAATATGGATGGATGTTGAGAGAGAGTCAGGGAAATCTGTGCTGTCAGTATGATGTTGATGATATAATTATTGGCTTGTGCAAAATAATTTGCAAAACTCTTGGTATAATTCTAACAATTGACTTTCTTTTTCTTTTTATTTATTCTGTGGCTGTTTCAGATCAAAGACATCATAAATGAAGAAGAAAACCAATTTCTTAAAACTTTGTCTCGGGGTCAACGAACACTTCAAAGAACAATAAGCAAATTGGGTGATGAGAAATTCTTGCCAGGTGAGTAAATATTTATGACAATTACCAGTTAAATGGTTGCAAGGATCAAACATGTCAAATCTGTTTGTTTGAATAATGAATTTACTAAGAACAATACAGTATGTACACAAACTTAAAATTCAATCAGTCTAAAATGTTAGATTTGGATACCATGTAATATATACATGTAACAACCAAATCAGCTTTAAGATAGCTTGGCACCACTGCTTGTTGGAAGTGAATTCTACCCTTGGTGAAACTCTATTAAAGCTCTATATTTCTTCTTTGTTAAATATCTGGTGTCAGGAGTTATTCAACCTTTTGGGTTATTATTACTACTGTACCTGCCTATGTTCCAACCAACTTATACATTTTAATATAGTTTGTTCATTTTAATCCTTTCCTCCTTAAAAGAAATTTCTTAGTATTGCTTTTTTAGTTCCAAGTTGATGTTGAGAATGAAGTAAAAATGAGAGCTAATATAAAATTCTTTTTGTGTATTTGAAGAGGAGTTTAACTATTGAATTTAGTTTTTATGTTACTTTTCTTTAATATTTTGGCTGATCCTGTAAATGTCAGTTTAGAAAAATAGTTTAGAAAAATAGTTTAGAAAAATAGGGGAACTATATTTAAAGTGGAGAAAATAGAAAAATTCTTTATTGTACCTTGTATCAGGAACTAGTATTAACCTCTCTGGGATTAGATCCAGATAATAAATTGGGAGCATTACTAGCAAATAAGGAAATTAAAGGAATCAGCATATATTAAAGTGACTCAAAAGTTACATAATATTTTGATATGGGCTAGTTTGTTGCACATATATCATTTGACCAAAACAATTCAAGCCAAGGAATGTACCTGCTGTAGTTGGTGTACCGACATGGTATGCATTGCTTTACTCTGAGTGTGATTTGAAAGCTGTATGGATGAATGTGTAGTTTAGTCTAATTCAGGGATTTAGACTTTATAAGTGTGGACTGAGCCATAACACTGCAGAAATAGCCAAAAGGTGAAAGTTCAATTGACCACAGTAAAGAAATTTTGCTCCAGTTGCAAGAACCTCGATGAATATATAGATATCTATTTTACTAATAGATAGATAGGTATGTCTGCAGATCTTGTAAACAAAACCTTTGGGTTTTTTCATTTGTTTACTTTTTATATTAATGTTCAGCTTTATAACGTTATCAATTTCTTTCAATGACCCCAGTCTGAAACTCGATAGTGTAGAGATCCCAGTAGTAGATGAGTATAAATTTCTGGGGATAATATTCGACAAGAAACTGACCTTCATTCCACACTTAAAATATCTAAAAATGAAATGCAACAAAAACATTGCAGCTGCTGCGTGTGGTGGCCCACAAAGAATGGGGAGCTGACCGAAATACGCTATTATTATTATATAGATCATTAATCAGATCTAAATTGGACTATGGCAGTATCATATACCGATCAGTTCGAAAGAGCTACTTGAAAACCCTCGACCTAATCTATCGTGGAGGCTTAAGGCTAGTGCTTGGAGCCTTTAGAACATCCCCAGCTGAGAGCCTATATGCAGAGGCTAATGAAGCTCCTGCAAATATTAGAAGCCGCCGCAAACTGGCCCTCAAATTAAAGTCATGTCTAACAAATCCGGCACACCATAAAGTTTTTCATCCCAAATACAAAGAGCTATTCCAAAAGAATGAAAAAGCCATAAAACCCTTTGGCCCCGGATGGAAACAATCATTGGAGACGCAGAAGTAGACCTGACTGAAATCCATAAAACAATCATACCAGATATTCCGCCTTTGACTATAAGGACCCCAAACATAATCTTAACACTTCGTAAATTCCACAAAAATAAAACCCATCCACTAATTTTCCAAGGAGAATTAGAAAAAGTTAAGAAGAAATATCCTAAACGCTTGCACATCTTCACGGATGGATCTAAAGTGGATAAAATAATAGGATGTGCTACAATACATAAAGGAAAAATTTTTAAAAACATCTCCCAAATGATACCTCTATATTCAGTACAGAAGTTTGTGCAATCAATATGGCTCTTGATTTCATCTCAGAATCAAGAAATAACAAATTCATCATCTTTTCAGATTCACTATCAGTGTTGGAATCACTAAAAAACAGAAAATTTGATCACCCATTAATAATAAGAATACTTTGTAAATTAAAGAATTTATCAAATGACAATGATATATATAGATATGTTGGGTCCCAAGTCATACTGGCATCAGTGGAAATGACCATGCGGATAAAGCAGCCAGGTCTACTATAAACCTAACCACTGAAAAGAAATTTAAAATACCACACAGACTTTGAAATGAAAATAAATAAATACATACTACACCAAAGACAACAACGCTGGAGAAATAATGAAAATAATAAATTATTAGAAATTAAACCCACACTGGGGGAATGGAAGTAGAGCTTTAAAAAAAACAAAAAGAGGAGTTAACATTGTTCAGACTCCAGATAAGGATAACACACTCTTATTTACTCGAAGGAAAACAACAACCAATGTGTTATGCATGTCAGACCAAATACACCGTGAAGCACATTCTCATTGAATGTACTGACCTAGCCCATATAAGAAAAACCTTCTATAGTGCAAACAATATGAAGAAACTATTCCAAAACACTGAAATAAATAATGTGATATCATTTCTAAAAACAGTGAAGTTATACACAAAAATCTAAAGAAATTTATGATAAGACCAAATTACTTCTATAAACCCTTTCTTTACTAGATATATTTTAACAAACTGATCCCTTCCCCAACCTGTTTCACAGTTTGTTTGTTTTTTTGTTTTTTATGATCATGATTCCCTACAAATAAACTCCTAATAAAAAAAACAAAACAAATAACCAACTAATTATCTAAAGTTTATCATTAATTCCTAAGACCTCTCCTTTGAATTTCTTTTCAGACTTATTTTCTTTAACTTGATTCGGCATTAAATGACTGATGAGGTTGATATGCCATAAAACAAACAATTTCTTTCAAAATACGGCAAATTTTTCTTGAATTGTGGAAATTTACACAACATATAAAATAGTGTTACCTGTTTTTTGTCATGATAAACTACATCAGTGCTTAAGGGTTTTTTTCTTTCTTTTTTTTTTTTAATCCAAATTGTCCTCTTTCTATTTTGTAATGGATATGAAAGCATCTATTCATACATTTATTTTTCTTAGCATAACACTTTTCACAGAACACAGGCACTAAATCCTGATCATAGACAAAGCTCACAGATACTACACTCTGATCCAATATTTAACTTCCCATGGAGGTTGATTGAAGGACTCACATGCATAAGTGTTGGCAAGTCACAGCTACCACTGTTAAGAAGGAATCCGACTATTCCAACCTCCCACTCATTTTTTGTAGCATCTTACCTACAGACAAGACTACAAACAAGGAGAGGAACTGATACAATATTTTGATCTTTGCCAGAAGACCAAAGAGTAGAGCTTTAATCCTTCGTAGAATGCACAGGTACTCAAATCCCTGTGAATAAATAATCCATTTTTTATGGGTATTGTGCTAGTTTGTAATAAACAATAAAGAAAATAATGATTATAATAATTCTTATAGAAATCTTTTGAAATTAAGATCACTCCTTCCCTCAGATAAACGAGTCTTGTCAGCAGGGCTTAGAACATGGTGACTGTATTCCTGCAAAGGGGTAAGAAACATCCCCCCCTCAAAAGAGGTATCCTGGGTATGATACTGAAATGCATCTGATGGATTATTTATTAGGTACTTGAAACCATTTAACTATACAAACAAATGACTTCTATTAAATGGAAATAATTACTTGAAACCATATAATTACTAGTATTAAATAGGAATACTTGAAACCATATTATTGTATGCAAAATATTTGCACTATCAGGAGCCATTGCAATTCCATAGAACAAAAACATCAAGAAGAGCTATTTAAGCAAGAAAAAAGGATTTGTAATTTTATTACATATAAATTCAATTGTTGCCTTTGTAACAGATAATACAATAATATACAATAACAATCTATATAATACTAATACACATATTTGTTAGTAATTAAATTCTACAAGATCAATATATAGTTGCATATTATTATACAATATTGTCATCTATAAAAAGATTGTTGGATAATTTCTTCTAAAATGCTTATTATGCATTCTATTTTGTCTATTGTGCCATTCTTCAGCATTTATGCTTTATAATCTAAGTTGATGTATTTCTCTCTGACACTCAAGATAATATGCTTGTTCATTTGCATGCATGTGATCTCTCCTTTCTTGTTGTCTATCATGCTCTAAATATACATGGCGTTCCTCTTGTTGCATATTATCTCTTCTTTCTTTTTTTCAGAGTCTCACTTGCTCTAAGATGATATTCCTCTGTTCCTATTAATTTCCTCTCATCTCTGTCAGTGTTGTCTTCCTCTACTATTTATTCTCACTGTTCCTGTTTTATCCTCACTCTGCATCTGTGCATTCTTTCTTTAACAAGATGCAAGCATTTTTCTTGTGAAGTCATGGGCTAGACCAAAAATTCCCCCTTCCCAAAAAAACAAAAAAAAAATTTGAGTAATTAGCTTTTTAACTTGAATTTCAAAATACAAAACAATTGTTCATGCAACACATTTTTTGATCTGAAGAATCAACATTTCAGTAGAAGAATATCCCAACTGATTGGGGGGTGGGTAAAGGAATATCTCACTTGTCCGTAGAAAGGAGATATAAAAGAATATCTCTCTTTGTCAAGGGGTGAGGAGATATCCTATTTAGCTTCAGGGAGGCTACATAGATGAGCAAAATGTGTAAATGAATGGACAACTAAGCAGAATTATAATTTAGATTCGATAGGAGTACTTTAAATAACTTTGTGCAAAAAATCCTCTAAAATGGCACAAAAAATATTTCCAGAAATGTACAATGGACATGATTCTCCAGCCTCGAGGTTGAGTTGACCGAGTGTTGAAATTAATCAACTAAATCCAATGTATTGTTATAATGGATAGAAACTCATGAAAAGGCATGAACTGCTATGAGCAATAACATCTATCATCTCTAAACTAAAAAAGACTCGAAACATAAACCAATTGGTACTAAATAGTAGGGTGAGTCAAAAGTTTTGCAATATTTTAGTTATGTGAGGCACAATCTGGCAGCTCTGAATGCTTTTGCCAAGGTTGTTTCAGTGATGAATGACATTGGACTATGAGATGCTGAACTCACCTGATACTCTCTGTGTGCTACTTGTCAAATTTGCCACTATGGCTTGGAACACAGCCTTGGAATCAATGGTTTTAGGCTTACCTGATTGTTGAGGTTCTTGCAACCATCTCGTACTATGATCAACTGCACCTTCAAAAGTTTTTTGTTGTTTTTATAACATTATGGCCAACTTTGCACCCATAAAGCATAAGTTCCTAAATTAGATTCCATTGTGCATTCATTCGTCCAGCTTTCGAATCACTTATGAAGTGAAGCAATGCACAACATGTCAAGGCACCAACTACCACAATACTACTAACCATAGCAAGTATTTTCTTTAGTTGCATCATACACATGCTTCAAACCAACATATACCAAAATATAATAAAACTTTTGACTTCCCCTAATATTTATGAAATATTTTAGTACAGATGGTTTAAACTAAAATTTTATTGGGATTATTCTAATTATTAATGGTAGAACTCAAAGATTTTAAATTAAATTATAAAATTGATATTTTGTTTACTTACAGGTGATGTTGCTTGGAGAATGTATGACACGTATGGTTTTCCAGTTGATCTAACACAGCTTATTGTTGAAGAACATGGCATGTTAATTGATATGGTGGGCTATGAAGAGGCCCGTAAAGTATCTTTGGTAAGTATATTACCAATTTTGCTGGTTTAGCCTTTAACCCTTTAATCATGTGTCAAAGGATAACCTCAAAAAATAATAGAAATTATAATATATTAAACATACATTCTCAAAGGATAATGAGTATAACATTACATATAGTTATTTACTAAGCTTATCTTAATTGTGGTACAAAGCCAGTAGTATTGAGCATCAAGTAGACTTGAACTCACTAACAATGGTCTTCTAATCATTACACCATGTGAGATGCCCTAATCGTTATTTACTTAGCTTATCTTAATTGTGGTACAAGGCCAGTAGTATAGAGCATCAAGTAGAATTGAACTCACTAACAATGGTCTTCTAATCATTACACCATGTGAGATGCCCTAATTGTTATTTACTAAGCTTATCTTAATTGTGGTACAAGGCCAGTAGTATAGAGCATCAAGTAGAATTGAACTCACTAACAATGGTCTTCTAATCATTACACCATGTGAGATGCCCTAATTGTTATTTACTAAGCTTATCTTAATTGTGGTACAAGGCCAGTAGTATAGAGCATCAAGTAGAATTGAACTCACTAACAATGGTCTTCTAATCATTACACCATGTGAGATGCCCTAATCGTTATTTACTTAGCTTATCTTAATTGTGGTACAAGGCCAGTAGTATAGAGCATCAAGTAGAATTGAACTCACTAACAATGGTCTTCTAATCATTACACCATGTGAGATGCCCTAATTGTTATTTACTAAGCTTATCTTAATTGTGGTACAAGGCTGAAAGTAGGTAACCAGAACAAAATGAGAGATATTAAAGGAATTGCTTCTGTCCATTAGATTAACAGGATCTGTCTATCATGAGAGTGGAAACGGACAACCACAGACTCTAAACATTTCTTCTTCTGTGACCTTGCCCCACCCTAATGGTGCCTCGCTGCTTCTGATCCTTCTGACTTCAACTGTGACCTTCCAAATTTACGTATCAGATTCTAGCAATAGTGATGCTAAAAAGGTTGTTATTTACTAAGCTTAGTTTAGTTTGGCACATGACTAAATGTATGGAGGACTCATTGAGACTCAAACTCATTAGTAATGGTCTGCTAGACTAGCTCACTATCCATTACACCGTGTGAGGTGCACAAAAAGGAATCATCTTATCTTAGCTTAGATTTAGCACAAAGCCACATGTATGAGGTGCCCAATGAAGAGTTAACTCGCTATTGAGTCATAATGGTCCTATAAGACTGGCTTGCAGATTCCTGAAAACAAAAGATAAAAATAAAATAATTGGAAAGATTTAAGAAATTATTAGAAAAAGGAAGATATGTTTTGTGATTTTTAAGATGTCATAATTCCAAGTTCTTTTGATAATTGGTCTCATTGTTTTCTTTCCTTGTTGTCAAGGCCTTGAATACACCAATTGCATCATGAGTATGATAATAAACTTTGTCATTACTCCCAATTCCACTCTCACTCAGAGTAGTAGTACCTGTTAGGGTCAAATAGATTTGTTTAAGATAATATTTACAATGATTGATATATTGCCACCACCAAGTATGAAGTCTTTCCCTGTTTAAAATGGCTCTGAACTTTATTGTTACATTGGCTCTTAAAACACTGATATTGCAACTAAACATGAAGTGTTCATCTGTTTAAAATGATTGTGAAGATATATTTTTGTACCATATGGAGACCAGAGTTATGAAACTGACTTTAACATAAAATAACTCTTCAAGGTTTGACATGCACTAAAACCAACCAACCAACCAATTGTTTTTTACCAGCCAGTCTTCCTTTATGTACAATCTAGAAAGAATGGTCTCTTTTTTTTTTCTCTCCTCCCTTCCATAAGTCTGATAAATACTATCAGGAGTGGAGTAGAAACAGGCCTACCTACCTACAAACTGGTTGTAAACTTAAGAAAATCTGAAGAATGAATCAGTTGCTGTGTTATAGTAATAACAAAATAATACAGACGATTTTTAAAAATGAAGACTTATCCTTTCCTCTCCTCTCTTCCTTCTGTCTATTGCTTAACTCGGCAATAAGTTTTTCTATGTGTGTGTGTGTGTGTGTGTGTGTAATCAATAAATGTGTTTATGAATTTTCTCTTTCCACAGTTGGCTTCTCAGGGAGGTGGTGGCACTGCCACTCAGTTGGTTAGTTTGGATGTCCATGCACTAAATGACCTTCAATCAAAAGATATTCCTCCCACAGATGATTCACCGAAATATAAATACACAGCAGATGAAAATGGAAATTATGGTGAGTTTTAAGAATGAATAGTCAAATATTTAATCTTTTTTTTTTTTTTTTGGTTTTTGAACTTGGGGTTCACTATTACCTTATATGCATTTCTAGTTCTATCATTTTATCCCAATTTAAAGCAATGTTGTATCCTCAGATCCGTCTTCATAATGACACATCAGTTAATGCTTAGTTCATTATAATGTTCATATAATGGAGCAAGTGTCTATTTGTCTGTACATCCTGTTGGTTAAGGCTTAAAATACACCTTCCCCTGAAGAGTGGTAAGAACCCTCATGCACACACAAAAAAGGGGGTGTCCTAAGTATGACACTAAACTGCATCTGATGGTGAGGCTTCAGTTCTAAGGAGTCGAGTACTCTTTTATTATCATTACTCCTAGGTTCACTCTGACCTGGAATGGTAGTATCTGTTAGGGTCCCATCTATGGGTCAAATAGATATGTTTAAAAATTGTTTGAAAATATGACATTATAATGTACACAATTCCCTAAACTATGCATAAAATAAGTCTAGATGGGTTGAAATGCCATTAAAATTACTCGGTCAAGTCATTAGCTATCTATAGAGGACAAACAAATACACATGAAATCACTTAGGTATTTAGAAATATTTTTTCTTATAATTTCTGTTAGGATTTTTTTTTTTTTTTTTTTCCGATCCTTCAAATTTTGTTTCTTTTCCAATCCTCCAACCCACCCTATCAGCTGGGGCTGTACAATATGCCAACTGCACCTCTTAAGAGGGGTAAGAACTCCCCTCCCTAATGAGGACACCTGTTGCCTGTTGACTCGTGATGCTTTTTGACAGGATCCTGGTGGCTGAGCAGTCTGTGACCCTGTTACCTAAGTGATTATATGACTAGCAATGCTCTACTTTAGCTCTTACTGGGCTATACTGATAGTCAGAGAGGTCTGATCCAATCAATCAACTGGTCACATTAAGCCCTTTTTCTGAATCTTGCAAAATTCTTTTTTGTAAAATTCCAAATCAGAAAGCAGTGGCTATTATGCTTTAAAAAAAGGCAGATGTTTCTCCTTCTATTGAGTAGTCATCTTGGGAATGAAAACCTAGAGATCTCAAATTGTTGGTCTTTTTCTTCAGTGGGAGTATACTGACTCTGTGGACCTGGTTTGCTAAGGCAAATGGGTTTGCTCCTTGAGATTTCCACTTATAGAGCTCTATGGTGGTTGGGGAGCCCAGTCAGTGAACTCCTTAAAAATCCCATGGATACAACCCCCCGCAACCCAAGTAAAAAAATCACAAACTTTAAAGTGCCCATATGCAGAAGCTGACTCAGATGAGACCCTCTTTCCTAGATTCATAGAACTGGAGTCAACAGAAGTTACCCAATCACCAAAATGTTCCCGTTGATTATTGAAAAAACACTCAGCTCTATGATCAAACCTAAATCCATTAAAAAAATCAAATAACACTCTGTAAGTGGAAGTAACAAAAAACTTATGCAGACCTTCTAGAACAGGAATACTTTTATGATCTTAAAATAAAATCCTACCCCCACCCCACTACTCCCTGAATTTGTCAAATGCACCAGACCTCCAGTATGTAAAAGATGTGGAGAAAGCAGAACAGACCACATTGGACTCTGAACAACAACAGAACTGCATGAATTGTAAACAAAACCATGCAGTTGACTCAAAAGAGGGTGAAGTATAAAAAAAAAGAATATCAGAAATAAAATGTACAAAGAATCTCTCATACCCAGAAGCAAGAAAACTAGTGGAAAATTCCATAGTAACAACAACTTATGCAAACATAGCCCCCTGCCCCAATATCAGATAACAATGAAACTCCACTGTTAACCTCAAAAGAAAGATCTCCCTGAAAGAGAGAATCTAGCAAAGATAGATTGAGAATCTTGCTATCAGAAAACAGATTCAAACTAATGGAAACGGAGACCTTGGAAAGCCCCTTAAAACAGAGAAATCCTAAATATCCAGAAAGTGCCTATAAAATCAGATCAAAACGCTTAGAAACCATGGAAATCACCAAATCCAACTAAAAAAAAAACAAAAACTCAAAAACCAATACTACACCAAAACAAAACTAACATCAAATACACAAGAAAGACTAAAAAATATGACCCATAAAATAATCCAATGGAACTGCCATGGCAACAAAGCAAATTACTATGGGTTGCTTCTATTAATAGCTGAACTAAACCATACTACCATATGCCTCCAAGAAACCTTTAAAAAAAAAGCAGTGACAAACCAAATATAAAAAACTTTGAACAATTCGATTACATACATGATACTGGACTATGAGTATCAATCCTTATTAAGAGAAATTTCCCCAAAATACAAAATCCACTTGCAAGCAATAGCAGTTTCAGTAAACTTACACAAAACTGTCTCCATTTGCTCATTATATATCCCACTCTTTATCCTAACTGAACTTGCCTCAATATCCAAATCTAATAACTCAGCCACTGGTCCAGATAAAATCAACTACACCCTCCTCAAAGAACTCTCTACAATATCCCTGAAATATTTCCTTAATATATACAACAATATATCTGGATCTGTAGTAAACATTTCTCCCTTATGAAAATAAGCTACTTTCATCCCTATCCTTAAAAAATAAAAAGATCCCACAAACTCTATCACAGTTATAGACCTAATAGCTTTAACCAGCTGTTTTTGTAAAACTCTCGAAAGGAGGATCAATCTAAGAGTGACATGGTTCCTTGAATCAAACAATCATCTCTCAAACCTACAAGAATATGATAAACTAAATAGAAATCTTGATTTGAGCAACATTTATTGAAAAGAAACATCTGGTTGCAGTCTTTTTTGCCCTTGAAAAAACCTGACACATCCATGGCTATATGGCTTACTCAAAGATCTCTGCCTATGAAGCAGACTCCCCTTTTTTTATAAAACACTTCTTAGAAGACCAAACTTTTTTAACACAAATAACACATTCTCCAATCCAAAATCTCAAGAAATAAGTATACCCTAGAATAACATTCTATCTGTAATCCTATTCATAATCAAAATTAATAAAATAACAACTTGTCTCCCTCTAGAAATCAATAGCTCCAAAAATATGGCTACAATAGAAAGAAAAATCCAACTATGTATCAACAAGATATTAAAATGGACCATGGAAAATGGTCTCAAAATCTCAAATAACAAAACCAAATGCATTCACTTTACCAAATCTACAAAATACATAACCACCTTGTCCTAATATCAAATGGTACAGAAATACCCATAAACCATGAATATAAATCCCTAAGCATTACTCTTGATTCAAAATATATCTTTTATCTCCCATATCAAACAACTGAGGATCAAATGCAACCAAACCATCCAACTCATGAGAGCCATAACCCACACAGACTGAGGTGCTGACAAAAAATGGTCTAATCAAACTATACAGATCCCTAATACGATCAAAGTTTGATTATCGCTCGTTCATATACAGACCTGGCTATGAACATTATAGCTAACTCCAAATCCTCCATATCTATCATCTATCCAGACTCTAAATCGGTCCTCTTGATGCTGCAGAACAAAGATACATCAACTCCCTTCATTACAAAACTCCTAAACTAAATGAACACTTCCTTCCAAAAATAATAGTGTCATTCTCACCTGGATACCAAACCCCATTGGTATACATGGAAATGAAAGGGCAGAAACTGAAAAGAAGTGATACTTTCCAGACTTTACATTGACCACACTCGCATCACCCACTCACACCTCCTAAAAAGAAAAGACACCTCAGTATACTCAAAGTACCTCTTACAGTCAAAGACATTCTCTTAAACTGTGACAGTTTCTGACAAACTTGCCCAAAATACTATCAGACAAACAACTTAAAGGATCTTTACAAAAACACCAAACAAGAGAACATCTTCAGTTTTCTGTAAAAAAAAAAAACTTTTTCACCAAAATCTGACCAAATATAATCAAATATTATAAAAGCCCATACCCTAAACCCAACATAGAACACAAAACTTATGTAACATTTTGGCATTAAATGCCACATAGAGATTGATAGGCTGTTAAGCAAAACTTACAGTATTCCTCTAAAAGTTGTTTCTTTTCCAATCCCCCAAACATTTTTTTTTCTCTAAATTTTCAGTGTTTGAATCCAACTCTGGAAAGGTAATTGCCTTGAGGTTGGGTAAAGAATTTGTTGAAGAGGTTCCAGCCGGTGTTGAATGTGGAATATTATTGGACAGCACTTGTTTCTATGCAGAACAAGGTGGACAAATTTATGATGAAGGTTTCATGACAAAGGAGGATGAAGAGGTAAATATATAACTGTAACAGCAACTATGTATGACATGTATATCCCCTAATTTACCAATTCTTAAAGCTGATGTTTATTTAACATTAAATTACTTAAATGTTTTACATCAAATATCCCCAGTAGTAATTTCTTTTTTTTTTTTTTTTTTTTTTTTTTTTTTTTTTAATTTATGTTTTTAGATGAAGCTTTGTCAATCATCTCTAATATTAAGTGCAAGACATGAACATGTGTCTGAATATTACACTGTCATTACCTCTAATAAATAATGGACCATTCCATTTTGATGTTGAGCAAAGAAAAGAACGTTGTGTTAGAGAGAAAAAAATGCTAGTAAGGGGGAGAAAAAAAGCACTAACATTATACATCAGACACTTATTGTCTGCTTCAATAGAAGAAAGGAAAAAGATAAAATAAAGAAACAGAACTGATAGATATGAGTAAAAGCTTAAGTTTATTTTACATATATCTTGTTCCATTCGAGCCAACTTCTTACCGAGAGATTTATTGTGAGGGGATCATCTTTTTCTGGCTTTTTTGAAAGAAAGAAAAAAATTTGGTGTGATCATCATGTAGTTTGGAAGCAAATCAAAAACCCCAACAACTTTTTTTTTTTTTTTTTACACATATCCCTTTTTGTTTATTCCTTGGGGTTTCTTAAAAGATGAAATTTCAAATCAATTGAGGTAAAAGTATAAAACTTTCTAATGTTCTTTAAACTTTCATCTTCAACTGTCTGATGCTCCACTCCACCTCCTTCATATTTTTGACCACTCACGGTCTGTGACAACTCTCCAAGATTGCCTGGACTCTGGTTTGCAACTGCGCCTAATTAAATTTTTAAGCCTAAATATATACAAGTGTAAGCTGAAAAGTCATATAATGATGTCATATCTGTTGTTGATGACTTTTTGGACAAATGGAATCCATACACTACAACACTGGAAGAAGTGTGTGTACTGCAAAGGGAACTATGTTGAAAAATAAAACTTATTTGGTTTACATTGCATGAAAGTGTCTTGGTCAGCCTATGAACATTTCATCTGACCCTTGTAAATAGTTTGACTAATAAACTCAAATAACAAAACTAAATGCTTACACTTTGCCAAAGGAATTGACATGCTGAGAATATCGCCTGAGGTATTTGTATGAAAAATTCTGTTCTTGAGCATCAAAATTTCAATTAAATTCAAACATTCAATTTTTACACTCTCAGTCACCTGAAATTGGCATATTTTTCTCTGTCACTAACATATGTTCATAATACCTGGTGACGGCCTAAATATTGAATTTGCGTAACATGTAACAGCTAACTCAGCTTTAAGATGGCTTAACACCTTGTTCGGAGTGAGTTCTATCTTAGAGCTCTAATAAAGCTCTGTATATTTCTTCTTGTTCAGCTTTGTGGAAACCATAAATTGTTAGACATTTTTGAACTTTGCTGTTAATATTCTTTCTGCTGTGCCCATCCATATATTCCAATTAACACTAAATACTTTTTAAAATCTGTCATTATTGTCCTACATTTAAAAAGACTTTTTTACTCTTTAACAGGATGATGGCTTTTTGGTGAAAAATGTACAAGTCTATGGAGGATACGTTTTACACATTGGTGTTACTGAGGGTCTGATCAAGGTTGGAGATGTCTTGAAACAGTCAATCTTTGAGGTTAGTTAATCTTATACTAACTGGATGCACTTATAGTATAATGGAAACAGACTCGGTAACCAGAGTTCAAATCCTGGACAAGGCTATTTGCATTTCACATAGCACTAATACCCTTGGAAAAGTTATAGTTAAATAGTAGGGCAGACTGGGTTCTTTAACCTTGGTATGACAACCAATCTAGGAGAAGGAAAACTGAATTCAAGGATGCTACAATTTTCAAGTTGATTCTATCAAAATTAGTAAAAGAAGTATTTTTAAAAGCAATATTGGCAATTTTCTTGGAAATCTTAATTTTCTACCCGGTGTTATAACCATCAACCTATTTCAACTGCACCAACAGCTCTTAACTTTAGAGTGTCTTCCCCAGCAAGTAATTTGTTGTTGTTTTTTGTTTTTTTTTCTCACCAAATTCACAATTTTTATTAGGACTTGGCCAAGCCCATAAAAAAGGCTTTATCAAGTAACTCCACTTCTTTTCCTTGTACCACTTAATTTAATTGGACTTTTACTTTGGGGTGGTCTTAAATTTTCTAATATCACCTACAGCAAAACAGCTTTGCATTCTGACTTATAAAATGGATTTCCCAATGCACCCAATATGCAAAGAAAACAATTTATGATTTAAAATCCTCTGATCAAAACTGTATTCACCTCCTTATAAAAACTTATGTCGTGAGTGTATTGTCTGACCTGTCCACTTGGTTCAAACAACAGGATATTTTCATCAGGAATATCCTTGGTTTATGTTATAAACCCTCAAAATAGTGTGAATCATTGTTTTGGTCCTAAGCCCTGCAGACTTTGTAACTCAATCGAAAAATTTATTATAGGCTCAAATCGAAATAAAAAAAATGTTTCTATTTTGTTTTTCTATGGTACTCTCTTTATTTTCTGTGCACCTCAGAAATCCTCTATATCGTTATAGGTTAAAGGATATCCCCTAATAAAACCAGATATGAACTGTCATTTCCTTTTGCCTTTGGAGAATCCTGCTTTCCATTCCAGCTGCTTTATTGTCTCAGCACTTGTAAACATACCCGAGAGTTTTGTCTCTGATTTACTGTTTCATTGTTATTTTGCACATTTGTAGTGTTAATAGCATAATAGGGTGAGTCAAAAGTTTTGCAATATTTTGGTAACCTGAGGCATAATTCAGTAGTTCTAGATACTTTTGCTGAGGTTGTGAAAGTGTCAAATTAAATTGGACTGTGAGATGCCAAGCTTACCTGATACTTTCTTCATGCTACTCAGTACATTTGTCTCTGTGACTTGGAGCAGGACTTTGGAATGCACAATTTTAAGCTTGCCTGATGATTCTTGCAACCCAAGTAAAATTTCTTGAACCATCTGGTTACTTTGTGTTCAACTGTACTTTCACTTTTTGCACAACAAATGTTTTTGATTGTCTCTGTATCATTATGGCCAAGTTGGAACTCATAAAGCCTAAGTTTCTGAATTCGGCCTCATTGCACATTCATCTGTGTGGCTTTTAAATTCCACAAAGGAGTGAAGCACTGCAGAATGTTTTAGCACACCAACTACTTGAACTGCTTTGGTGGTCACATAATTTACACGCTGCAAATTAGCATGTACCAAAATATTGCAAAACTTTTCAACACTGTTCCTTGTTGTCAAATAGTTAATGACGCTAGTTGTGATTTAAAAGGAAAAAAAAAATCTAACCAAAATTAAGATGGAGTAAAATACTAGTTAAAATTAATAACATTCACTTTGTTTTTCCTAATTGCTGTTGTTAACTAAAAGGCTTATAATTTACTTTTATTGTTGTTATCTGTTTAGTCCCGACGAGAAGCAATTATGAAGAACCACACTGGTACCCACATGTTGAATTATGGTCTTCGAAAAGTTCTCCAGGAAGCAGACCAAAAAGGATCTCTTGTGGCACCGGAACGACTTCGATTTGACTTCACTGCCAAGGTCAGTTCTTTGTTTTTGAATTTCTCAAATATTGCCATTATCTAGAAATCTGGGATAAATATCGGTAATATTTCATAAGTTATCTTCATCCTTGTTGTTTTTATCACATTGTTTTGGTTGAAAAAGCTTATTTTTTTAAGTGTATTCATTTAAAGGCCACTTTTATCAGCCATTAATTTCGATATCAAGTGAAAAAGTGTGTTACAGTCATTTGTTACTTAGCTTTGCTTAGCCTGGCATGATGTTATTAAGTAGTCACCCATCAAAGTATTGAACAAGCTTATCACTGTTTAAGATTGATGATCTGGTGGAAACATTTAAACATGACTTGACTTTAACTCAATTTACTACAGTTGACCAATTATTCAAAGAATAAAAAGCTGAAAAACTTCAAAGACATTCCTAAGATTTCCTTAACATTGTTCAAAAGATAGTGCTAAGAGCTTTTGTGTAAATCTAAAATAGAATAGAGAGAAAAAAAACAAAGTGAATTTTACTGCTGAAACAAAAACAAAAAATCCAGAATCGGGTGGAACATTATGATTAAGAACAGGACGTGGATACAAGTTTGAATATTATATATATATATATATATATATAGTAGTAGTAGAGCAGCTTTAGTGGGGAAACTGGTCTAGAAGAAGTAAAAACCTGAGAAGTGTTATTCAGAGAATTTGTTACACACTGGGACTTTTTGTTATCAGCTTATCCAGAAAGTGTGATTGTTTCTATACAACCTTTTACTACTATAAACAAATCACCTATGTAGTTCATTTGCTAAGTTTCAGCTTAGTGTTGTCACACTAACAAGTGTTGTCATCAATGCAAATGGATGAACATATATATAATCAATAATAGTAATAAATCATAGTTAAAAAGCTAATAGGATGTGCCTAATGCTTTTAAAGCAGGTTTAAAACTTAAAATTTTAAAATATTAACTTGCAATATTTTTTCCATTACTTAGTTTCACCACAAACATCTAACAGAAAATAAGATTTTCAGTAGCTTATATTTATATTGCCATACACTTGTGCAACTTGTATGACACCCTCTTCTCTACTTGCCCAGTCGGCTGTGGCTGTAGAATACACCAACTGCTTCTCTGCAGAGGAGTGAGACTTCCCCAATAATTGTTCTGGATATGACACCAAACAATCAGATGGTGAGGTTCCAGTAATGCCGGAGCTTTTGGGGAATGCAGAATCTGGCCCAGAGTGGTAGCAACTGATAGGGTCCCATGTATTGGTCAAATAGAACTAAACTCTGTATTTATGTTAAACAAAATTGTTTGAAATAGAACTGTTTTGAGATTTAACTTTGTGTGAATAAAAAATCATACTTATACTAAACTGAATTGTTTGAAACTTTTATTAAAATGACCCAAAAAGGGTTGATATGCTGTTAACCAAATAACCAACCTCTTCTTCACTCTGTGAGGACACTGGATAGCATTGAGAGGACTTACTAAGAGTAATGGTTGATAGGGCTGGATCACAAGAGAGTCAAAAGAATCCATGATGTTAGTATTTATAATAACTTTTAAAAGTTGATCAAACTGCAGGGTTAATATTTTAGAGTTTTTGTTTTTTTATTTATATATATATATATATATATATATATATATATATATATATATATAAGAAAAGATCATAAAAATGTGCTTGATGTCATTCTGGCAGTCAGTTTAAAACCTCAAAACTTCAAAGTATGAACTCTTAAAGTCTGTTCCTTAAAATTTTATGTGGATCATTTATCATCAGACAGAAAAAAGAATCAACTGTATTCATGATGTGAGAAATTTGTCCCATAGCAAATTCACTCACACACTCTCACACATACATATATAGATACATATATAATGATCTGATAACAAACTAATGTTCAAGGAATAAGTATTTATTCATATTAGTCTGGTATAGTTACACAAATATAGCAACTAGTTAGGATTGAACTCACTATGATAGAAATGGACTATAGAATTAATTTGGTAACCACTGCTCCTTGGTTCTATTTTGCCTTTTAGGTTAACCCTTTTGCTAGCACTTTCAAATTGTGGAGTGTGGCGGGGCAATGCTATATTTTTCTTATAAAAATAACTATTTTAAAACTGAAACTTACCATGAAATTTGACTATAATACAGTATACTAACTATTGAAATGACACTTGAGGATTCCCTGACAAGTGGGAAATTGAGACTAGCTAATAAAGCACGGTATGAAATATGACTATAAGAGGGTCAACTGAAAAATTCATAGGCTAGCCAAGATACTTTTATGGAATGGGACCAAATGAGATTTATTTTTCGACATAGTTTTTCTTGTGCTTGGATCCCATAGGTAAAAAAGTCGTCAACAGCAGATATGATGTCATCTTATGAACTTTTCAGCCAGCCCTCATATTGGCACATAGCCTGACTACTAATTTAAGAATTTGACTATAAATGCATGTTGCAATGAAATGGTTAATAAAATAGTTCTTTTTTTTTTTTTTTTTTTTTTTTTTATATATTGTCATGGAAAAGGTCATTAACACAAATTTTCTCATTCTTTAATCAGAATGATTTTTTTTTTCTTTCTTTTTTTCTTTTTAATATCCCAAAGTTTTGAATTACCAATATAATGAAATAGTATTGTCGTAAATAATTTGTTTTTCTTTTTCTGTTGCAGGGAGCTATGACTGTGGACCAAGTACGGAAAACAGAAGAGCATGTCAATGAAATGGCTTCTCAAAATGCTACCATTTATGCAAAGGAGGCTGAACTATCTGTTGCCAAATCTATTCAGGGATTACGTGCCATGTTTGATGAGGTAAGAAAAAATAAGCACATTAAGGAAAGAGATAAGTTCTGGAAACTGAGATTGGGTGAAATGGATTTGAACGTTTGTTTTCACAGCGTAGCAACAGGTGATCTTGAATCCAACTCACTTTCTATTATTGTACAATGCTCTGCCAACAGAGAATTCATTTTCACACGAGTGCAAGTGCATCTAGTAAACTGTTAGCACTCTGTCTTTCCCATGTCTATAGTTGGGGTTTTTTAATGTTCATCTGCCGCCTTATGCAAATGAACTCAGCTTATTCTACCTGGAAATTTTATCATTCTTTTTCTCTTTCTTGGCCTAATCATCTACAATAAATGGGTGAATAAAAAATGCAAAAGATATTGGATACCAGGTAAAATATAGAAAAAAATTTTTTCTTTGGCTAAAGATAATACCGGGCATGTCTTTCCATATTTTGTGAGGAGACAATTTCTATGAGATTATGACAATATTTCAAATTGTGTATAGTGGCCAAGAATATGAGCATAGTAAACCTGTCATAAAGTGACTAAGCTGCCCGCAGGACTTAATGCAAAATCATACAATGTGATTGTAAATACCCTTGTAATAATAATTGATGAAAAATAAAAATGTTTCATTATTACTAAACAATATAACACTTGCTGACTTCTGAATAAAAAAACATTATCTTATAGAGAGAAAAAAAATGGTCAACTCATAAACAATGGGTTTTTTTTAACTTTTTGTTTCCCATTGTATCTTCCTGTTTTTTAAAAACTATTGGCCTTTAGCATTTGTTACTATTTATTAAATTTTGACTGATATTTTTCTTTCACATTAATTTTACTTGCTTTTTATTGCAAATATTCCCACTTTCTATTTACAATTATCAGTAAACTTGGTAGATCAGGGAAAAAATCTCAAATTTTCATTCCTTTTGCTTTTAAAAGGCTTTAAAATCTGTTGCCACTGTGTTTTGAACTGGACAACTACTGGGTCAGTTTAGCTTTTGTCTTTTTTTTTTTAACTGTTATTTAAACCCATGTTTTAGATTTTATTATGTGTACAAAAGTAAAATCTTTGAACATTATCTGTGATTTAAAAGAAAAAGATTATTAATTTGAATTCAAGTTTACAGCTGAACTATGAAAAAATAGATAAAAAATTTTTTTATACTTTTGGAAATATTGCAGAGTGTTTGAAATCCTAAGTTTGTGTGAAAATGGAATGCCTTTAAGATTGCAATAAACCATAAATAAGGATTCTCCAATGAATTCTAAAAATAATACAACTGTGGACTTAAGTTAAAATTTAATAAATATATGTGGGGAGGAGAAGAGGTAAGGAAAGGAAAAGAATTTTTTTTTTTTTTTTCCACTAGATATACTTTGGAAGCCATAGAAAGCAGCGTGGTGGACATAAAAATGGACAAACCCAACGGTGCACCTAATCAGGTGCTGAGCAGACGAACCCCGTGGGTCAAAAGCCAGGATCAAATAGTTCAATCAGAGAACTACTGCTACTCATTTTTAGGGTGGGGTTTATGGATGAGAATAAAACACAGCCATAAAAATATTACCATGACTCATACTCAAACCACTTGTCTAAACTGCATCGCCCTTTGTGCGGGTAAAAAAGAGGCACATCCTTCTGAGGTTGGAGCTCTGGCCCCAGTGTCAAAAAATCACCTACAGAACTCAAACTAAAACAAAAATTACTTTTTTACAAAAAAGCACTATACAAATAGCGACATTCAATGTTAGAACTTTAAATAGAATAGGCCAACTACCTGAGCTGAAAGCTGCAATAGATCATAACACAGATATAATATGCATGTAAGAACACAGGTACCTTCATACTGGCAATGGATGGATATTTGTTTCTGCAAAAACTCAGAAAAACTCAGTCAACGCCATGATAGGGGGTGTAGGTATGCTTATCGATCCACAGGCCCTAAAATCGCTTAATAGCATTGAGAAAATACAACCAAGGATGATGGTAGCCACATTAAATCACAACCCCAGCACAACTATTATCTCTTTTTACAGCCCTACCAATGTTAGTGATGAAACAGACCTCATCGCTTTCTATAATAAGCTATCCTCCTTCATTCATAGCATCCTGAAACGCTATGTTCTAATCATTGGTGGAGACATGAATGCCCAAATAGGTAAAAAAGTAAACAACAAATTCAGCTTACACAACTCATCAAACAGAAATGGGGAACATCCAACAGATTTTACACTAGAAAATAGATTAACATTCCTTAATATTAAATTTCAGGAAAGAAAGGGAAAACTATGGACCTACACCTATGCAAATAACGCTAATGCACAGATAGACTATATCCTCATAAATAAGAAATGGAATAATAGTGCATTGAATTGTGAGGTATATTCCTCTTTTGAAGGTATGTCCACCAATCACCAGATTGTCATGGCAAAGATATGACTGAGCCTACGAAGAAATGCGGCCCAAACAACCGCGACCATACACTATGGCTGGTTGCTGTTTAACAATAGGGATATTAGCGATAAATATACGCTAACACTAAGAAACAAATTCAATGCACTTCTGGAGATATCAGAAACACCTACTCCAAATATGGGAATTTTGTCAATCCTTACATAGAAACAGCAGCAGAATGCATACCAACTAAACAAAGAGCTAAAGCTAGAGTCCTATGGGAGACACTAGCGGTTAGAAAAAAGCATGCAGATGTAAAAACCACATGCCAAAGTAATAGGAGGAACCCAACCAATATCAATCCTCAAAAACTTAAGAAGGCACAAAATGAACTAACGTATATCTAAAAGAACAAACAGAATACATCCCAAATCAGATCAATAAGTTAGAGACTCGGTTGAAGATAGACAATCTAGAATAGCATGGCAGACAGTAAACAAAGTGAGCAGAAGGAAGAGTACAGCAAGAGCTAAACTGAAAGCTACCGGCCAAGAAGAATGAATACACCAATGGAAACAATATTTCGAGAACTTACTCAGAAAACCCCTGAAAGTTACAGATGAACCTATCACAAAAATTATTTGTAATCAAGACATCAAACTAGGACAGTTTATGCTAGAAGAACTCAACATAGTACTGAGAAAAATTAACAATAGGAAAGCAGCAGGGCTTGATGAAATACCCCCAGAAGTATGGAAGACAAGAAAATTCAACAACATACTGCTCCGATTCTGCAACGCTGTATATAACCAGAACACAATAGACAGCTGGACAAAGGGATGCATCCTCCCTTTCCCCAAGGAAGCTGACCTCAGAATAGCCAAGAACTACCAAGGTATAACCTTTACTTCCATAGCGGCCAAGATATACAATGCTCTGCTTCTCAACTGCATAGAACCTAAAATAGAGAAAATATTTAGGAAGAACCAAAACGGCTTTCGGAGAAATCAATCCACGACATCACAAATTCTAGATGTTCATGCAAAAAACCCTTGAGGCAACACTATTATTCATAGACTTCTCCAAGGCCTTTGACTCCATAGACAGAGGGAAGATGGAGCAAATACTTCTCACCTATGGTCTCCCCAAAGAAACCATTGCAGCCATAATGATGCTGTATAAAAACACAAAAGTAAAAGTCTGTTTACCAGAAGAAGACACAGACTACTTTGATATTTTAGCAGGTGCACTGCAAGGAGATACATTAGCCCCATGCCTATTTATTATCTGCCTAGACTACGTGCTTCAAACATCTATAGATAATGAAAGAAAATGGCTTCACACTGGCAAAAGTAAGAAGCAGAAGATACCCTGCACAAACTATTACAGATGCAGACTACGCCAATGATATAGCACTTCTGGCAATTATACCTGCCCAAGCCGAATCCCTGCTATATACTCTGGGACAACCAGCAGGTGGCATAGGCCTCCATGTGAATGCAGACAAAACAGAATACACATGCTTTAATCAAAGTGGTGACATCTCCACACTAAAGGGCGGGCTTCTGAAACTAGTGGACAAGTTCACCTACCTCGGAAGCAGTGTCTCATCAACCAAAAATGATATCAACATGCAAGTGGCAAAAGCATGGACAGCTATCGATAGGCTATTGGTCATATGGAAGTCAGACCTGTCTGATAGAATAAAAGTTTTTTTTTCAAGCAGTGGTCGTATCAATACTGCTATATGGATGCACCACATGGACGCTAACTAAGCATATGGAGAAAAAGCTTGACAGCAATTACACAAGAATGCTGTGAGCTGTATTGAACAAGTCGTGGAGGCAACATTCCACAAAACAGCAGCTGTATGGCCACTTACCACCCATCATGAAAACCATCCATGTTAGATGAACCAAACATGCAGGACTCTGCTAGAGAAATAACAAACTACTAAGCAATGTACTCTTGTGGATCCCCTTATATGGATGAGCAAAGGTTGGATGACCAGCTAGAACCTATCTACAATAGCTCTGTGCCGATACAGGATGTAGCCTGGAGGACTTGCTGGGAGCGATGGATGAGAGAGACGGGTAGTAAGAGTGGGTCAGTAAAATCTGTGCTAGCAGCATGACGATGACGAGGATGATGAATTGTATCAGCTGCTCTACCAATTGAGCTATGACTGGAACAAGATCAGATATAACCATTTTTAAAAATTCATAAAATTTGAAAAAATTTTAAGAAATATCCTTTGAATTGATATTTCAGGTATATCCAGACCCTGTACGGATTGTATCCATTGGAATCCCTGTGGAAGATCTTGTTGCTGACCCAATGGGCCCTGGAGGTACCACAACATCTGTGGAGTTTTGTGGTGGAACGTAAGTAGAATAAACAGGTTTTGACTTGATCTAAGACAATACCTTGTCTTCACATGCTACAATTTTTTTTTCTTTTTTGTCTAGAGTTAGAATTGTTGAAATATAATTGAAACTTATGTTATTGTGATTGTGAGGTCTTTATTTGAAATTTATTTAGGCATTTAGTGGTAAGGCTCTAAGTTTTGGATCTCTGGGGTATATGGAGTACCTTTCATTACCATTACTCCCAGGTCCACTTTGACCTGGAGTGGTAGTACTTGTTAGGGTCTCATTTATGGTCAAATAGATCTGTTTAAAAATTATTTCTATTGAATAGGAATACTTGAACTATATAACTGTAAATTATTTGTATTAAGAATAGTTATTTGAAGCTCTAATTGCTTATTAAGGATTATTCTAAGTTACTTGAAACCATATAGCAGTACAGACAATGATTATTTTTAAATAAAAGTAATTACTTGAAACCTTATAATTATGTATGAATTAGTATTGGCCTTGTATGTAGAGTGTTTGCCAATGGCCCAGGAGACTAGGTTTCAGTCCCAGGTCCAGTCTTACCATAGACTCAGAAAAAGGCACTTGATGCCACCTTGCTTAACACTCAGCATTATAAGGTACAGATCAAGGGTAAAGTGGAACAATCCAGGAAAAGGAGTAGCATCCTCCCCTTGGCTTAGTAGCCAAGGAAAAGGGAGCCTTCAAGGTCACCCTCAACTACAGTCGCTAACTTTGTTTTTTTTTTAGTATTAGATAGGAATACTTGAAACCATCCGACTGTTTGCAAGTTATTTGTATTAGATTGGAATAATTGATATCAGATGATAGAAAACTCTGAAGAAACATCTACACAAAAAATATAAATATAAACCTTAATATGATTTCCTAACTTCTAGGAATAAAAGTTGACAAGTTGATGTGCCATTAAAATCAATCTGCCTTTATTTTACCATGTGTAACATTGATTTGTATCTCTTAACTTTGTACTCAAACAATACTGTTGAAGTTTTTACAGTAAATGCCATTTATTTCTCACTCCCCTTCATTTGATACACAAGGAAAAATTATATGAGAATAGGATTAATATAAAAAAAAACAAGACTTTGATAATATCAGGTATGTGGTCAAAACCAGGAAAGGAGGATCTTCGTACATCTTGGTATATCTGCTAGTTCTTTTATTTATTAACAGTTAAAGTTATTAGATTATTGGATACTCATATGATGTTAGTTTTTGGTATAAGAAATTTGTTGATTTTTATTTAGATTTTTAAGATTGTGCTATTTCTATTTAATATTGTTTCTATGTGGATCAGTTATCCTCATGCTTGATGTTTTTGTCCTTAACATCAATGTTAATGCATTTATAGTTACCCAACCACTCTGCTATGAGCAAACGTGACACAAGATCAATTTTCAAACGGAGTACTGTCAGTTTGAATTCTGTTTTCTTACCACCAATTCTTAGTCACCAATACCATTTTCTGCCCGAAATGAACCTCCTATCAATGTATCATTGTATAGACAAAATATCTTATCAGTTATTCTCATATGATAAAAAATAGAAACAATTTCGTATTGCTATTTTTTAAATGCTGTGATGCTATTTGAAGTAGTAAATTGTTGTTTAAACTAATTTGATTCTTTAATATTTAATTCTTTTTTTTTTCTCCTCAGTCACCTTCAAACATCACAGCACATTGGAGAAATGGTGATTGTGTCTGAAGAAGCAATTGCAAAGGGAATCAGAAGAATCATTGCTGTTACTGGCACAGAAGCTACTAAGGTAATAAAAAAAACAGTTAATTTTATCGTGGACAGTGTAAGGATTACATTAAGTAAACTTGGCAAACTTGAATTTTATTTGAGACTTTTATACTCTGATGTACTTAAATTAGTGTCACTCTTATCTAGGTTGTTAAAGTCAATGTGTGTGTGTGTGTGTGTATGCATGTGTGTATTCAATAATGATGATTTTGTTTTTTTGTTTGTTTATTTTTAAAAAGGAAAATAATTTAAAAAAAAAAAAATTTTTAATTATTTTCCATAAATACAAATTCTGCATAGTTTGGAAGAGATTTATTGCAAAAATTATCTTAATCTTGCTGAAATATTTGTTTTGAGGTTTTTCAAAATGTGGGCAAATCAAATAATGCTCCAGGTATGAATAGAGGTCTGTCATGAAATTTTTGGTGGCTGAGAACTGCAAGCCATGTAAAATTTCTTGTAGAATGCGTGATGTATATGGAGAAGCATGTTTTAGTGAAAAAACGTTTATAAATGGGCTAAATTGTTTAAAGAAAGTCAAAATAGTATTTAAGAGAAAGACAGGCTTGGTAGCAAGCACACTTGAAATGGTGGATTCATTTAATGTACTCATTTTGGCTGACTAAGTTAAAATAGAGGATATTTCTGAACAATTTGGAATTTGTGTGGGTACAGCACACAAAATGGTGCATGGTTAGTTTCAATGGTTAGTTGTTGGGTTCCCAAAATTTTGAGAATAAAGCACAAGACCTCAAACTGCAGCAAAAATAGACGAAGCCATCAGTCAATTTGGTTGGGAACAGCTGCCACATCCCCCTTATAGTCCTCTAAAGAAAATGTACTAAGCAAACATTTCTTTTTTTCCTGGATGAAATGGGAGTTGATATATTGCAAAATTTACCTTACTTATTGACTGAACCTCATACATACACACACACACACACACATATATATATATATATATATATATATATATATATATATATATATTTTTTTTTTTTTTTTTTTTTTTTTTACATCATACAACATGTGAAAGCACGTGCGATACCATGTCTTCATCAGCCGCCATCCAGGGGGGATAACACAGTTTCGGTAGCTCAAGGCGGTACTGCCACCCCTGGCGCTACCAAGCAGCTTTTGCCACCGGACAGGGTATTAAGAGAATCATTTTATATATATATATATATATATATGTATATATATATACGCCAGATCAATTAAATACAGAGACTACATTGGACGTTAATCTTCATTTTCTGAGTACAGTTTGTGATTTAAAAAACGCGTTTACTTTCGGCGGTTGATGTTATTACGCGTTTACAGTAACCGTTTCTTACATAATCACACGGGAAAGGTGGTTCCGCGTGTATTACCTTCATGCTGAAAACTTTCTCGCTTTCGACCAAATACAACTTGATACATATCACGCCGTGGTCTGAAGACGATTCGAGGCAACTTTCAAACTGCGGCCAGTGATTCCTATTTTATATCCCTGCTAAAATGAAATAACTGAGTGTCCAATAAAACCACGACAACCAACCTCAATAGGAATCACATGGCATATCCAACCCTTTTCCACGCAGTCGGCACTCAGTGTCTCATAGCAGTTTTTCTTCCTCTTGTGTGCTTCCTCCCGGTTTTCTTCCCAAGGGACAGTCAATTCTATGAGGAGGACACTCTTCTTTGAATTGGACCATGCTACAATGTCCGGCCGCTTTTCTGTTTGAATAATGTGAACTGGAAATTGTAGAGATGTCTTGAGATCTGCTGAAACTTTCCAGTCATTAGCTCCGTTCAGTAGCTTCATGTTAGAATTTTTTTGTTTCCTCACAGGACATTCACCTTCATTGAGAAACTGAATTATGGGTTCCTTGGCTGATATGGATTGCTGATTTGCTGTCTCACATTGTGCTCTTAACAATTCTATTAATCAAAGAGCTTGCCACTCTTTGATTCCACGAAAAGCTTTTTTGCAAAAGCGTAAGGATTTGAGTAGAATGCTCTCCGAGCCTGACGCTTTTTCTTTCGATGTTTTCTCTGATTTTCAGCTCTGGAGATCACCAAAATCCTTTTTTTAATATCATTTAGGATATTTTGAAGTTCCGGCCTCTCATGAATCGGGGCTTCTTTTAATCGGCGCTTCAGCATTCTCTGTTCCGATCTTAGCTTTCCTTTCTGTATCTGTCGTCTATTCGGTCGTTTTCCTTCAGTTTTATCTTTTTTATTCGTTACTGCACCAAACCATTCCAGACAAACGTCATATATAACTCTGCA
The DNA here is from genome assembly GCA_963585895.1 of Sepioteuthis lessoniana. NCBI lineage: Eukaryota > Metazoa > Mollusca > Cephalopoda > Myopsida > Loliginidae > Sepioteuthis > Sepioteuthis lessoniana. The sequence goes on from OY757939.1 coordinate 810,884, forward strand.
GAAAGATGACAATTGATGATCAATGGGGCCCTTAAGATGGGTGGTGAGCAAAAAAGAAAGCTCCTGGTCTAAGTTTGTCCAAGTAGCTGTCTGATTACCCTTGGGCCACTGAATTCTTGGCTTGTGAGGAATGTCTCCAGGACGCTGTCGCTTAACAATGGGCCCTTGAACACTGGGGGGGTATTCCTGATTCATAAGCCCATCATTCGATTTACATTCTCCTGCAGGAGAATTACGTTGTTTGCACCAGCGTGCCTTGTGGATTCGTAACCCTCGCAAGCTGTTAAATTCTCTGCCACAATCACTCATTGTAGCCGGGTCCATATCCAGTTCGTTACCGTTAGAGCAAGTATGGTGGGTGATATATTCTCCCTCCCCGCTACAGACACCCTGAGGGCATTTTCCTTTAATTGTCTTACTTATTGACTGAACCTCATACACACATATATATATATATATATATATATATAGTGTTTGTGTGCATATTGTATGTGTGATAATACCCGCTTCTGCAGTTTGCATAAGTCATTGAGTCCTCATCTGAATACTTATGTGGGCCGGATCAAAGCGAGAAGCAGGTTCACAGAGAAAAGAACAAGACAAAACAACAACTTGTGGTTAAAACGTCAAGGGATGTTGAGAAGCGTGTAACACTTAGTGGATGATTAATTCTAGTTTGAGTTTCGGCTGGCAAAAGATTATCTTAACTAACTGGGTCCGGCTGGTAATGTCGCTGTTCGTTATTTCTTTGTCCCGGTCTAATCAACTCCCTTCGAACCCAAACTAAGTCTTATAGGTGGATGGTCACCAGTGTTGATTTTCATCCGAACTGACTGGGTTTGACCCAACTCCTTATCCGAGTTGGCTACTAAGTCCCTATTCTCAATTATAACCTTGCTTATCTTATCCTTATGTTCAGTGGGTACTACTATTTCTTCAATATTAACTACTGTGTGTGTGTGTCCATCTTCAGAATCTGCCTCACCTACCACATTCTCCCTTATGCTTGCTGATACCGCCCTACCTACTTCCCTGCCCCTAGGTATTTTTATCGTGGTGTTAGTGGTGTTAGCCAACATAATCGGAATCTGGCCTTCCCCACCAACTTCCACCACTGATTCGCATAGAGTAACCTCCCCCTCTTCACGGGCGGGATCATCCATGGGGGTTATTTGAAAAGTACCCCTACGCTGTTCTTCTGTGGGAGACAGCCTGCCTTGACAAGAAATAGCTGTACGAGGGCGAATAACAAGATCCTCAATGGTTACCACTATAGATTCCTTGTTCATGCAGTTCTCAAGTGCTATCTCCTTTCCACCTAATTTTAGCATAACTGGATTGAAACTCATGTATGCTTTGTTTCCTTTTAGCCAATCTCTACCTAAGATCATCGGTCTACAAAGAGTGGTTGCTACATATAATGTTTGCATGGTTACCACCTCTCCTACCATCACTGGCAGACATATCATACCAGATATTTTCATTTCCCGACCGTCAGCCTGTACTACTCTTAAATCTGCAGGTTTTAAATCTTTGCACCTAAACCCTAAGTCTAACAAATCCTTCTGCCTAATCATTGATATGGATGCTCCAGTATCTAATAATGCTCTTACCTTTTTTTTTTTTTACGATCTCTACTTCACAAATTATCTCGGTGTCCTGACCAAATAATCCATAACTTTGGGCCACCCTTATTTTCTTCTGGGTGGCCCCCCCACGTTTCCCTGGACCCTTCCAACAAGCTTCCTTCCCCCTAATGTACATCCCATTCTGGGGCACTCCCTCCGTATGTGACCCAGCTGTCCACACTCCCAGCACCCCTGTTGTTTTGGGTCAGGAAGTGGCTTTCTCCATCCCCTCTCATGGGGGTGGTCTCTCCGACGATAGCCCGAGTGGCCACTCCCTCCTTGGTCCCAAGCAACAGGAGGAGTCTCTGTCCACCTCGTTCTCGTCTCTCCTGACCATCCCCTTTCTTCTCCCCGCCCCTGGGAGGCTGTGAGCCTATTATAAAGCCTAAGACTCTTTCCTGCCGTCGCAAACGCCTCCGCCAGTGACGCTGGGGCCGCCCTTGCTGTATCTTCTCTTACGAACGTGTTCTCTATAGCGTCCGTGTAATATTCAGCTAGCTGCGCTTGAACTGCTTCCCCCTCGCGTTGGACGGCGTCTTTGTATGCAACCTTAGCTAACCTTAAAACTCTACTAGCTAGTTCCGAGAGAGTTTCTTCCTCCCTTTGCTTAATCTTAATTAAGGCCCTAGCAGCATCAGTCGCACCAGTATAATCACTGTACTGGTTAGTCAGCTGTTCTAAAAGGTCCCCCCAGTTGCATCCGGGATTATCATCTAAGTATAATCCTATGTATTCTGATACCACCCCGTCTGAATAGTCATAAGCCAGATTCACCAACTCTGTCTGTGTAAGTTGGTAAATTTTAGCCTTTTTTTTCAGAGCTTCTACCCAGGCCTGAAACTCTGAGGCCTTTCCCGTGAATATAGGGATCTTAGATCCACCTGTGGCTACCTTAAAAATTGGGCGCGATGGGACATCTGTATCTAACCTATCCATATTTCTATTAAATGCCAGCGAGACACACTAATTACAAAAACAACTATGACCAAGAAAACAATAGAACAATTTTTTAGCCTACCTTGCAGGGACCGGAATAGATTTCCTTTTCTGTTTCCTTTCTTTTCTTTTTCTTCCTTTTTAATTTTGCCTTGTTTTGTTTTTGTTTTTGTTTTTGTTTTTTTTTGTTTGTTTTTTTTTTTTTTTTAAATGTTCATTTACGTGTTTATTTCTTTCGTTCTCCTTGTTGAATTAAAAAAAAAAATATATATATGAATATACAAAAATCGCCAGTAGAAGTGTTCGTTGAAGTGGGGGAAGAAGTGCGTATCTGTCTGTACCTCTTTTCTTTCTTCCTTTCTTTTCTCTCTCCCTTATTTTTACTGTAGGATTATGTTTCCTTTCCTCCTTTTTCCTCGTTTGTTTTTGTCTTGGTTTGGTTGCGTTTTGTTTTTCCTTCTGTTTTTTTTTTTTTTTTTTTTTTTTTATACACCCGTGTCTATCGGGTTATCGAAGCCTTCACTCACCTATACATATATACGCATACACCTATGCGTATTGAGTGTTTATTCGGCCGGGCAGATTTTTCCTTCCTTTTCCTTTCTCCACAAGTTCTATTGTACGAACGTGCAACCCAAGGTCAATCCCTGTCTACGGCACCAGTGTGATAATACCCGCTTCTGCAGTTTGCATAAGTCATTGAGTCCTCATCTGAATACTTATGTGGGCCGGATCAAAGCGAGAAGCAGGTTCACAGAGAAAAGAACAAGACAAAACAACAACTTGTGGTTAAAACGTCAAGGGATGTTGAGAAGCGTGTAACACTTAGTGGATGATTAATTCTAGTTTGAGTTTCGGCTGGCAAAAGATTATCTTAACTAACTGGGTCCGGCTGGTAATGTCGCTGTTCGTTATTTCTTTGTCCCGGTCTAATCAACTCCCTTCGAACCCAAACTAAGTCTGCCCTCGGACCCAAAATGCACCTGTATATATACAGAATGTCTCACTACTACTTCCGGCTAATGGAACACCCACGAATAAACCCATAACTTTTTGGGGAGCCAATTCTCTCCCAAAAAAACTGGACATAAAATTAGTTCCTAGACTGGCCGTCTCCGATACAGGGACATTAAATTCAGACCCTTTTAAGTTCTGACAAGTACTTAACACGTCCGCAACTATATGTATAAACATTTTCTTATCTAGATTTCCTTAATCTAGTTAATGGGTTTTCCTAACATTTGAAACTCGATACCCAGGCCGAATCTAACTCATCTCGCCACATATATATGTGTGCATATGTGCGCGTGGGCGTGGGCGCACACACATACATACACACATACATACACACACACGCACTCTGGTATGGGTGCACACACACACGTGTGTATACATATATGTGCATATATCCAACTCATAGTGTCACATATGTTTGTGTACACTCACACTGTTCTGAGAGAGTTTTCCTGAACATCCTTTTTGATGAAAGCTGGATTGTAATCTTTCGTTACTTGTTCAGTTCTCTAAATTGGCTATTCAGCTCTTTTTCAATATCTATTGTTTTGCAACTCACTTGGTTTTCTTTTTTCTGACAAACTAAGTTTAGTGACTCCAGTTATTTTTTCTTTTTTTTCCTTTTTCCAATATATATATATATATATATATATATATATATATATATATATATATATATATATATATATAAGCTGTTGTAATTTGTGTGTGTAATATATATATATGTATTCCCTTAAAAAGGTACTGCATTGTGTGTAAGTTTTTAGCCCCGAATGATTTCAATGTGTCTTTAAATGTATATACTTTTGTACTTTTAGGCTAAGCATAAGTCATTAGTATTGGAAGTGGAAGTGAACAATCTTAGTACCAAGGCTAATGATCCAGAATGTAATGACCGTCAGGTGTCAAAAGAAGTCACTCAACTTGATGAGGTAAGTAAATACATTAATATACAACATACTATTTTTTGTTCATTTGTTTATTTGAGCAAAATCCACTCAGTTACCATTTGTAATATTTGCTAACACACGAGAATGGGCTGAAAAGATTGTGTGATGATGTATTTGCTTTTGATGACTTTTTTTTTTTATGGGTTGGATCCAAGTACTGCAACACTCATGGAAGAAGTATGTGAACTGCAAAGAGACTATGTTGAACAATAAACCTTGTTTTGTCACATTCCATGGGATTATCTTGGTCAGACAATAAGCTTTCAGACAACCCTTGTACGTAGGTTTAGAGGAACTTTTCCTTTTTGACACAAATGCAGTCACAAATATTACATTCTTCATTTTCAGAATATCACTCAATCTGGAATCTCACATTGGAAACGAGATGAGCTCCGTTCAAAATTAAAAGATATCAAGAAAGTTTTGGATAACCGAGACAAAGCAAGGAAAAATGCCATTCTCAATGAGGTAAATTGAACTTTATTTCTTTTTTAAATGCAACTGACTGAACAAGCTTCTCTTTTTTTTTTTCTTTTTCTTTTTTTTTTTTTTCTTTTTTTTTTTTTTTTTTTTTTTTTTTAAAGATTTTTTTATCGTTTGACAGTAATTTGGAGAAAATGAAAATGGCTTCTGAGAAATATTAGAATTTTCGTGTGAATCTCTAAGACAAGATAATCTTTACTCTAGAAATGTCCAAAAGAATTAATGTATAATAAAAACCTAGTTTAGTTGTTATTTCTAAATTTGCTTGATCTGGCACACTGACATCCAGTTTCATTTACAATGCAGGCTATTGCTTAAGTGGTTACCCATTTAAGTACTGAACAAGCTCATCATTGCTTAACTTTGTGACTTGCCCTTAAACTAAATTATATTTATGACTTATCATGTGTGTTTTGTTGGTGGAAAGATTTTTTCCCTTCCAATTGCTAATGAATTCAAACTTTGACATTCCTTATAGATATACAGGGTGAGCATAAATTCTTTGATTATGTACAACTGCAGCTTAAAAACTCTGCTCTATAGAATCATGAATATTGTTGCATTACATAGACCATTTAATAGAATTGTTTTCTGTATAGTTAATGTTGCAATGAACATTATCAAAGCAGAATCTTTAGGTTTGAAATTAAGGAAAGATTTTTTTTACTTACACTCTATGATAAATACTACAGTAGTTGTGGGGGGGGTATATGTCTATGAATAGAGCCTGCTTGATAAACTGCATCTGATGGTGAGGCTCCAGTTTTGAAGATCTGGGAAGTGTGGAGTGCCCCTTCATTGCCATTACTCTCAGGTCCACTCTGACTCACAGTGGTAGTACCAGTTAGGGTGTCATCTATGGGCCAAATGGCTTTAAAAAAATTTATTTGATGTGTTCAAAAAAGTCTCTTAAACAACTTCTCAAAAAAAATGTAAATATGAACATACAATGAATACAGTTTCCTAACCTTGACATAAAATGCCATTAAAATCAATCATAAGTTAGATGGTTACATTTTTCCAACTTATATCAGTGATCAAACCCGAGAAAAAGGTAAGGTCTAAAATGCCAATTTTTCAAAGCAGGTAGGATCTCCTTTGTCTTATTTAGTCTAATGACAAACTTGTCCTTAACAAAAAATAAAAATAGAAAGCTGAAGTCATCATCATGATCAAAGTGTGCTGACAGCATGGATTCCCTTGGCTCTCTCTTGCCATCCATTCCTATTAGCCAGTGCACTTGGCAAATCATCTAGATAATATCCACTGTCTACACTTATGTGTCCATCTGTAAGAGTTCATCAGTGAATATTGCTTATGAGTTTATCCTTACTTCTTCAGCAGTGTTTAACGTGTCTTCTTAGTTTTACTTGGATAATTTGTATGATGAGAGGTAAGAGGTCATACACAGCATCTCAAATGCTGATTTTTTAGAGCAGCTAGTAGACTTGGCTCTACTCTGTCAAATCATCTCTCCCTTCCCTTCTTACCACTCTGTCAGCTGGAGAGGCTGTAGAATATGCTGACTGCACCTCTGCAAAAGGGTAAAATCATTCCCATGAAGTAACCTGTTGGATGTGGATGGTGACCTGTAATGTTTGAAGATGGGGTCTTAGTGGCTAAGCGACCAGAGTGGTCATGTAACTTTCAACACTCTAATGAGGTCCTTACGGGATGAGACAAGCAGTCAGAGAGGCCTGATACCATCGGTTTGTCATGTTAAGTCCTAGCACCAACATGATTGTCCTGACTTTATTCTTCAAATTGCTCTTGTGACAAACAAGTACCCAACTCCATTTTATCTTTGATTTGCTAGAAGGCAGTGGCTGAGATAACAATATTTGAAACCATTTAAATGTGAGCAAATGAATGAGCTCAATTAAAATTAAAGTTACCTAAAACCTGTTCACTTACAAATCATATTTAACCCTCAAGAGTTAAAATGCCATTAAACCAAATAACCAAACCTTCTTCACTATCTGGACTCTACTGATTGTAAGGGTTGTAAATATATAATTTGATTTATAAAAATTTTTTTTTTTTTTTTTTTCAGGTTCTGGAAGAAACGAAAAAGATGATTGCTGAAAAAGGTGACATGCCATTCAACGTTCATGAATTTAAACCAGGTTCCAATGCAAAGGTAAAATAACAAAATGACTTATCATTTCAATTAAATCTCAACTTAACCGTGACTCAGTGACTCCACCACCACATACAAACACTTTTTAAAATTTTTTTATTCCTTCTCCACATGTTCAGAATTCATTTATTCAGATATTTCCTCTCCCCCTTCATAACTTTAAAGGATGACAGGTGTTATTATACATGTGATACAGTTATATTGTAACACGAGGGTGAGTCAAGTTTTGCAATATTTTTGGTAACATGAAGCACATTTCAGTAGCTTTGAATGTTTTTACCAAAATCATAAAAGGTGACAAACTACTCTAGGCTGTGAAATATTAAACTTGCTTGATACTCTGGCTTGAAGCATGACCTCAGAATCCAGTTTTCAACCAACTGGACCTTACCTGATTATCAAGGTTCCTCAACCATCACCTATATCTTTTCCTTTCACACAACAAATGTTTTTGACTGTTTCTAAAGTGTTATGGGCAAGTTTGAATCTGTAAATTCTGTTCATGAATTAGGCTATGTTGCACATTTATTGGTGCGTTTTTCAAATCACACTCAGTTAAGAAATACGTGTCACTTCACTGACTACCCTCTACAACCAACCACGTTGCATACTATTCTGCACCTTAAACTGCTTCAGTCAAATGATATGCACACCACAAACTCGCATCTACCAAAATATTGCAAAACTTTTGATTCACCCTTATCACCCATTTATGCTGACTGGATAAAGTGAAATGAAATGTGCAAAAGTTTTTGGCACTATCTTTTTACAATGTTAGGGAAATCCTTGAAGTTAGTTCAGCTTTTTCTTGTTTACAGTTTCCAATGGCAATTGTGAAATTACCATTTATCTTTCTCTTCTTGACACAGAAAAAATAGTTTTCAGAGAATCTGATTGGTGTGTGAATTGTCACCAGCATTTGTTGGGATCTAAAGAGTTTTTTTTTTTTTTATGTCCTCTGAATTTATATGAACTGCAAAACATTTCTTTCCATGACACATTGAAACATAAAAATTGATTGTTAATTTTGATGCATCAAAACTCACTTCCTCAAATTGAAAAAAGCAACTTTAGCATGGAATGAGGTGTGTATGTAATATATACTTTCTAACGTGTGAAAATTTAGATCAATATTAGCAGCACATAAGACGGAAACATTTGTCATTTAATGCTTCTATCGTTGTTGGAAATGAAATCATTGACCCAAGTTCAAATCCTGAATGAGGCTGTTTGCTGGAAAAGTATGCTTCCAACTATTGTTTTCCCTTCTCCATCTATGGATGAATAGTAGGAAAGACCGGGCTCTTTATGTATGACAGCTGGTCTAGGAGAAAGAAAATGGAATTCAAACCAGCTTAAAAATTGAACTTGTGGTGCATCTTGCAACACAAGGAGAAATTGAATAAATACATGAGTCACTTTGCTTAAGAATTTAAAAAAAATATATTTTGGCTGATTGCAAGACATCCTCATCCCAAAAGTTAAAACACCCAGTGCTTGGCTTTCTATCAATATTAGTACATTAACATAGTATTTGGATTGTATGTATATTTAATGAAGACGCATAAATTTAGCTATAAGAATATGTAAACATTTAAGTCTCTGAATTATGTATCAAAGTTTATTTTTTATAAATACATTTTTATTTTTAGGCTTTAGATTCTGCCATCAAACAATATAAAAATCTCAGTCCACAAACTGCTGTGTTGTTCTTTGCTGTTGATGCTGGAAAAGTGTTGTGCATGAGTTATGTACCCAAGGTAAGTTCCCCCCCACCCCAAAAATTACATAAATGATTGTAATAATTCATAGCAGTTTATTTTTGTTTCTTTTCTAAGTAAATTTGAAGCTAGAAACAATTTTGCACCACAGTTGGTGTTATATAAACGATATCGTGTCATAATAGCATATTTTGTGAATGAAACTTTATTTTATTGATCAGCCTAGATGAACACCTTAACCCTTTTGATGCAGGGAGCAACTTTTATCACTCAAATATACTTAACGCTTGAGAGCAAGGTGCAACTTCAGTGCACATTACTTAAAAAATTTGGATCTTGTGCAATAGACCCGAGCTCTATGAATTAAAATACCTTATTACTTCTAAAACTTTAGTAAAACCTTGTTTTTAGAAGCATTGATGAATAAAAAATTCTCATAAATGTGCTTGTGCAATATTTTTTCCTTCTTCAAAGCAGCATACTTCAATTGTCACTCAACTCAAATTGAGTTGCTTCTATAGTATATATTTTAGCAAACGTAAGATTTGAACTAAACTTTTTTTTATGTTATGATCAAAAGTGTATTTCAGCCATTAAATTTGTTGCCCAATACATTGCACTAATCAGATAGCTTTGGTCCATATGTTTAACAAAAACCAAAAAAATTTATTTTCTCTACTCTTTTTGTAAAAGAGCAATGCGTACAAAAAGAAAGATATGTGATTTGACTAAGTCAGTTGTTATTTACTCAACTTTGCTTACTCTGGCACTTTGGGTTGCATACAGTTCCTTTTGTTACCCAGTGCTTACCCGTTTAAGTGCTGAACAGGATCATTGTTGCTTAACTGGTCTGATCAGAAAGGTATTAAAATTGATTCAAAGGAGATAAAAAAATTTTTTTAAATTTGGCAAAGGCAGTTGTGTGTTTGTGTGTCCAAAAAAAATTCTAGCCATATTTGCCTAGATCCCTTAGCTTATTTCACTGCTTCTTATCAACACGAGATGTGGATCATTATGCATTAATACCCTTAGGAAATATGTTAATCAGGAGAGTCCCCATGGTGTCGTGGCTTACATAATTGTAAGCAGTTTCAAACCCTAGTCGTGCTATTACATTCACTTTTAGACTAATATCTGTGAGAAGGGTATGAACTGTTTTATTCTCCCCCTCACTATGAGTTAAATATAGCACCACTCTTGTCCTACAAGGATGGCTTCAGCATTAAATAGCCCACAAAGATTAATATGCCATTAAAACAAAGGAACCAAAAGACGTGAATTCATTAATTCCTTTGGTAAATAGTAGCATAGACTGGGCTTTCTAGCCTTGGCTGGGTAATTGATGTTAAGTTTTATGCCCTTCCCTTGGACAACATCGGTGTTGTGAAAAAGAGACACTTGCAGTATAGGCAACTGACAGTCTTTCACATAATTTTGCCAAAACCTGTGCTAAGATTCATTTCTCACCCGACTGAAAGATAACAGAAACAAGAGCCAATATAAAATTAGGTTCAAATCTCTTTTTCAACACCATTTTACATTCTTTTGAAATGTTTCCTATATTCTTCTTTTTTTGAAATAATTTTGCTTTTAATTTCTAGGAGCTGACCAATTCCTTGAAAGCTAATGAATGGGTGAAGTCTGTAACCCCTTGTATAAATGGCAAGGGGGGTGGTAAAGATATATCTGCACAAGCAACAGGGACCAATGTTGGGGCTGTTAAAGATGCAATGGAACTGGCACAGAAATTTGCAGACATGAAACTCTCTTCTTGATCACACGACTGTCAAGAAATTCTTTTTTAATGTTTATCATATCTCATGGCTTAAGTATACCTTGTTTAAAATATTTTACAGCATTGTTTATTGCACACATTTTTATCAAACTAGTTCTAACAAAATCTTTATGTTCTTAACTATTTCAAACAAATTAAGACAGTTAATCTCAAAATTTCAATTTTATTACACTTAGATTTTCTATAATAGTCAGAAAAATTAACTATTTATAAATAAACAACAACCATTAATGTTGTCAACTATTTTACACAAGGCATACTCCCAATATAAAATAAGGAGAATTTAAAAAAAAAAATTATATTAAGATCACAATTAATCAATGTTGCATTGGCTATTTAGTTACATGGTGGTAATTTTGTTATCTTTTAATGAATAAATACAACAAAAAAAATACAAGTCTTAATTTTTTTTCCACCCTCAATTTGTTGAGATTTATATTTGCAGAATCATTAACCCATTGATGTCTAAGCTTCTGCACTTAAATTTATCCTCTACCATTTATTTGACCATGATCTCATCTATGATGTAGAGATGAGGGATAAAAGTACCTCCAGGATTCTGGGATTGAAGAGTTAAGATCTTCAAGACAAAATCAGCCCTTTTTTTTTTAAAAGCATAAAATACAAATACACTTAGAATATATTTTTATTTTATTAAACCACACTCATTGATGAAAGAAAATACTCATCAAAATTAATAACCTTTGAGCATCCTGTTGTAACACTGAAGTTTTATACTTTTGGAAACTCTAAAATATTACTCGTCTCTTTTTAAAATTTTCATTTTTTGATTTAAAGTCTTTCTAGATAAAATAGATTTTTAAAAAAGTACATGAATATTTAAGTTAAGTTTCCCCAAACACTTTTAATGCAAAAAGGATTATTGAGTGAGAAAACCTCTTGTTCTCCTAATGATGTCTGTATTGGAAAAATAAGGTCTAAAATAAAGTTCAGCTTCGAATTACTTTTAATCTGGACTTATAAGTTGATATAATTATGTTTTTAAAAAAATACATTTTATTAAATAAGTTAATGGCTTAATACTACTACTACTCTTGGATCAGACCCATATTTGAGGCCGAGCCTAATTTTCAAACAGCACCCTGATCAACAATTCCACTTATTTTTGAACTAGTCTAACCACTGCATAATTACTACTGTTTGCTTGTAAAATCGTATCTCGTTACATCCCAGCAAATTTAAAATATGTACAATTTTGTGGTAGTGCATTTTATTTTCCCTTTAAAGTCAGGTAACTAGTTTAGTCCAGATTCAAAGTGCAGTAACCAAGCTTTTAGATCTTATTTTTCCAATCATTGGAAAACAAAAAAAAGAAATTATATTGTGGATTACCAAAACTTTTTTTCATTCGCCTGTGATACCTGCATCACAAAAAATAAGGTCTAAATAGTTTGGCTTCAGGTTACTCTTTCCACACTTTTAACCCGGACTATTTTATAATCATGATTGTGACAATGAAAATTTAACATCTGATTTCTATTCTCCTTGGAGTTCACTGGACATATTATTTCAGACAATCTTAAAATATTGAATTTATAATCTTTTTTAATGAGTATTAAACTTTACTAAAAATAATTTATTTTAAAAGTTAGCATAGGTTGAAATAATTTTCTGGATTAAGACATTTTGTTTAGAATTTCATAAAATAGTTAGGATCCTAGTAAAAGTTAGAGTATTTTACGTCATTTAACTCGACATCCATGGTACCCAGAGACCATTGTGTCGAACAGGGTTACCAGCAGGATCCTGAGGTTTGTTTGCAGGTGGTACCATAGTTTTTATGTAATCATGTAACCTAGACATTAAGTGTTTTACAATTTCCGGTTTATTAGCTGCCAAATTATGATATTCACAAGGATCAGTTGGAATGTGAAAAAGACAAGGATTTTGCTTACCCACACAGTTAGACTTGGCTCCTGGAGGACGAGGTCCTCCACATTTTAATTGGACAGGTTTCTTTGGTGTTAATGTTAGTGTCTGAGGTGATGCCCCCTCTGGTGAAAAATACAATGTGGTATCACTGACATTTAGGCGTTCATATATATTGTAAGGTGGATACCAACTGTTTCGGTCAGACAAGTGACCCAATAGTAATTTGTAATCTCCAACTCTCAGAGCAGCAAATTTATGAATGGGATCAATGTTATGAAGAATTTCGTGACGAATAGATGAGCCATTTGTAGACAGCATGTTCCATAGATCATATCCATCCAAATTCTTCATTCCAGGTTGTTTGCTTGGATCGCCCCCAGCAGCACGGTATAATGTGGGGAGCCAATCACAGACGTGGACCATTTGTTGACTGACATAACTTTTTTGTTGTAACAAAGGGCTGTGAACAAATCCAACACCACGAACACCACCTTCCCACATTGTGTTCTTCATACCCCTGTGAAGAAAATAGAAATGATATTGAAATGAAGAAAAAGTTTAAAATATTAACAATATTGGATACCGTCTGTAATTTTCATTTCAAGAATTTTTCCACAAAATAACTACAAACATACAGCGTTCCTGAAAAATTGATATAATTTCCTAATCTACCAATTCATGTTTTAAGATATGTCACATGACTGTTTCAGACAGTGCAGTAGAACAAATGCTTCTTCTCTTTCCTTACATTTCTCCACCCTCTTTTCTATTTCCTTATCTCTCATTCTTTCTTTCTTTCTCCTTTCAATATCTTTCTTATTGATTCTATTTGTTCTACTGCAATGTCTAAACCAGTCATATGACATATTTTTAAACACAAATACTGATTTATTGATTAAACGATTACCCCCTTTCCTGTATATATAATATTTCCTCCTTGTTTTGTATTTTATTTAACATCATCCTTTCTAGACCTAATGGTTTATTAGAACCAAAACAGCATTGACGTTTTTTACACATTAAATTCTTTTGGGATTTAATTTTTCTCTATATTGTTAGATTCATTTCCTATATATATATATATATATATATATATATATATATATATATATATATATGCTGCTCATAAAAATTATAAATCATAAAGTAGTAGCCCAATTGAAAAAAAATGGACCAAAATGTCTTTATATCATGATAATAAACAAACTCCTTCTCAAAAATGACTTTCAATATTTTAAACTTAATCCCAAAATTTGTAATATATATATATAAAATATACATCCACTTGATGCCAGACTGTAACCACCTAATTTATGATCACTACTAACATCATTAAGACTCGAACTCCATTCCCCCAAGTAATTAAACAAGCAATAAACCCACTGTCAGGTTTGTATGCACCTTTGATTCATTTACCAGGTACGGCTCTCAAAATTTGGCCTTGACCTCTTTTTCTCTTACACACATAACAGTTCAAACAGTCTACTTAAATTTTTGCACAAAAGATAATTACAAAAGTGGGTTAAAATGCTCATATGATAGTGTCATATCTACTGTTGATGATGACTCTTTTACCAGTGGGATCTAAGCAGTGCAGCACTGATAGAAGTATGTGGACTGCTAGGGGAATTATGTTGAAAAGTAAACCTCATTTAGTCCTATTTCATAAAAGTATCTTGTGTTAAATGTTAGAGGAGCTGTATGTATTATTTCAATGATAGTTTAAACAGCAGAAATCATTAGTGTCACATTTAATTGACAGTTTAAAGTCAGTTAAAAGCTTGGCTTTCATTGGAGGTAACTAAAATCTTAATAGATTGTAACTGAATTAATTAGTCAAGCTTTGTGTAGTTAATAAAGTCCTGTTCACAGCAAAAGAATTTTTCTTATTCATCCCTACAAAACAATGTGGAGGGTCAGCCATTAAAGATGAAGTAAATAAAAAGGAGAGGAGATGGGTCATCATCCGAAGAAGACATGTATACAACACTGTGTCAGTTTATGAACTTTTCAACCAACCATCATTAATTGGAGAAACTGGTTCTGATTTTTGTATCCACTTAAAGGATAATTCCAACTTTTACTAGAAAAACATTTCAATCTATCAATTTATAGTAGAGATCAAGTATGGCCAACCCTTTTCGAGAAGCAAATTGCATGAGACTCGTTGTCGTCGTCATCAGGTGGACCACACTACTAAAACAATTCAAGGTAATTTTTTGTTGAAAGAACCTCATCTATTTTCACTATAGAAAACCATTTCCATAATAGGTGACTAATAATCACATCAGATAGGTTAATAAGAACACCAATCAGAAAGGCAGACCACTTGAAAACTTCATTAATAGAAACGATTTATGCATAAACAATGGCAAATTGCATATCTTCATGAAGCAAATGGAACATTCACAGCAATAGACTCCATTCCTAGATAACAACTAGAAAGTCCTGCAAGAGCAACCACTTCCTAATTGTGTTGATAAATCCTAAACCAACATTAGCCAGAAACCCCCCCCAAGTTGGAACCTGAAAAAAGACAAGTGGAAAGACTTCAAAAATCTCTGCTCACTGAAACTCATCCCAGAAACTAAATCAATGAAGAACCCATCACCTACTTTATAAAACTCCTTTGAGTATAACAGAACAATGTCTACCAAAATAGACCTTGGTTTGAAGAGGAGTGAAAAAAAAAAGCGATCAAGTTGTGCTCATGCTACAGTCCACAAATTCAGCCAAGTCAGCTAGGGCTTTAGAATACATTAACTGAATATCTGCAGATGGGTAATATTCCCCACCCCCCATGAATGTGTTTAAAAAAAAAAAGAGTTCAGGCTTGTTTAAAAATTTTATCTGCAAAACATATCACATATTTAATATATATGTATAAAAATGATTTGGCATTAAATAACCTACAATGGTCGATAGGCCATTAAATCAAACCAAACTCCATAAACTATACCCAATTCATGAAAATCTGATCTACAAAATAAGTAAAGCCAAAGCATGAAAAACAAAGAATCTGAGTGAACCTCATTGAGGAATTTTATATCTAATATCAACACAAAAACCAAAACAATCTGGTATATGGTCCACTAAATCTCCAGTAAAAACATAAGCACCTCTTTGAGACATCCCAAAACTATCAACAAAAAAGACATTGCCAACATATTAGCCCAAAATTCTTCCTTGGAAAGTTATAACCAAAAATTCCAGAACATCGAAAGAAAAAAACAAACTTCCTTTCAAATAAAGAAAATTACAACTAGGCCCTCACACAACCAGAACTACTAGACTCCTTGAATAATTAACACAACTCAGTAGTTGGTCCTCATAAGATCCATTATGAATTCCTCAAAAAAAAAAAACACCACAGGTTTCTTTAAATTAACTTCTCAAACCCTACAGCATATTAACCAGTGGCAATATCTTCAACTTGAAAGAAACCACTATAATCCCAATTCCAAAATCTGGAAACCCCTTCAGGTGACTGATCAATCACCTTCACTAGCTGCTTATACCATCAGCATGGATAGTTGCTTATGTAAAACTCATGAAAGAATCTTTAATAATTGGCTCACTTGGTTCCTTGAAACCAATAACCATCACAAACTTCCAATCTGGTTTTAGGAAGAACAATAACACAAATAACCAGCTGATTCAACTGGAATCCTTTATCCGAAATGCCTTCATCAAAAAGCAACTCTTAATATCAGTATTCTTTCAATTAGAAAAGGCTTATGAAACAACTTGGAAACATGAAATCATGCAGAACTTACACAGAATCAGACTTAAAGGAAGACTAGCAATTTTCATTACCTTCTTGACAGATTGAACCTTTAACGTTTGTATTAACAACACCTACTCAGATAACCAAAACATGGACATCCCACAAAGAAGCATCTTTTTTAAATTCTTTTCAATGTTAAAATAAACATCATTAAATGCTTGAAACCGTGAGTTGACTGCTTTTTTTATGTCAGTGACCTCCTAATTTGGTATAGATCAAGAAACATCCATACAACCAACCACCAACTCCAACAATGCCTGAATAAAATAAAGAAATGGACCATAGAAAACAGATTCAAATTTTTTTTAAAATCCTAATATGTACACTTCTGCCAGCTTCAAAGACTACACCATAATTCAGAGCTAAAACTAGACAATACAGTAATTCTTATAGTTGATCAATACAAATATCTAAGTATATATATATATATATATATATATATATTTTTTTTTTTTTTTTTTTACAGGAAAAAAAACTTTCATAAAACAACTCTAAAATAATCATACATACACACACACACACACACACACACAGATTGGAGAACTGACAAAATCACTGCTTAAGTTATACCAAACACTGATCAGATCCAAATTGGACTATGGATGTTTTGTCTATGGTATTGCAAGAAAAACTTATCTCAAGGAACCAAATACCTTCCACAACCACGAACTATGACTTGTTTGGGGGACTTTTAACACTCTCAACCAGAAAATTATGAAACTCCACTATCACAAAGAAGACACAAACTGATTTTACAAAATTATACAAAACTTCATTTATGCCTCAAATAACTCGGCATTTAATTGTGTCTTCGAACTGCAACACAAAGAATTATTCAGATGAAAGAAAACTGCAAAAGAACTTTTTTTGGCATCTGCATGGAAAACAATATCAATGAGCTATAAATCAATTGTGCCTTCATTCATGAATCTATGATTTCAGAAACCCCTCCCTATCTACTAAATCTCACCAAATACCCTAAAATTGATACTAACCCATCAATATTCATAGAAGAAATCCATAACAATTTACACAAATATCCAAACTACAAGCATATATACACTGACAGTTCCAAAAATAACAACAAAGTTGGACGTGTTGCCATTTTCTATGACATAATAATCCAGAAACATTTTCTTAACAAGGTTTCTATTCTCAGTACCATTACAGAAAATGAACCAGAGATACATCATTTTCTCAGACTCCCTATCTTCATCTCACTAAAAAACAAAAACATGACCAACTCCCTACTATCCAAATTATTAAACAGAATAAAAACTGTAACAAAACGCACATCATTTTTGTTGGATTCCTAGCCACGTTGGCATCCATGGAAAAAAAAAAAAAAAAAACTCTTTAAAAATAAACATATCAAATTTAAGAGTATCCCATACAGGCTTTAAAGCAACCATTGGCACGTACATTTTAAACATATGGCTAGAGTCTTGAAATTCATTCCCAAACAATAAAACCAATTTTTAGGAAATGGCATCAAAATATAAGACTCACTTGGAAAGAAGTCCAACAATGAAGAATTAAAATCACACCAACATTGCCAACTCAATCCTCCTAAAAAAAAATGAGGATTCTCATGAGTGCATGCAAAAAGCCGTACACAGTGAAACATTTCCAAATAGACTGCATTGACTTGGCCCCAACATGCCAAAAATACTACAAAGCAAATAATCTCAAAGTCCTCTTTGAAAATACAAATATTATATATAAAACATCAAACTTCTTAAAAGAAGTCAAACTGTACTTTAAATTATAAATCTAAAATCCTGTATACATTTATACATGAGCAGTATACACAAACAAATATATATTTATTTAAAAAACAAACAAACAAAAAACAATTATTTAACTCATCTAACTGTAACCTATGATACCTTACAAAATTATAACTATACTAAAAAGAAATAACAATATTGGCACTAAGTAACCCATCAAGAGTTGATGAACCATAAAACACAAATCAAAAATCTGCCTGAGAAATAGAGAAAAGTTGATTTTTTTCTCTTAAGTAAAAAGATTTTTTCTGTAAAAAAAATTGATATAATATTATCAGTAATATCAATGTGATTAACATATGGTGCAGCCATGATAGA
The DNA here is from genome assembly GCA_963585895.1 of Sepioteuthis lessoniana. Lineage (NCBI taxonomy): Eukaryota > Metazoa > Mollusca > Cephalopoda > Myopsida > Loliginidae > Sepioteuthis > Sepioteuthis lessoniana. The sequence goes on from OY757939.1 coordinate 829,339, forward strand.
TTATAGAACAATTAAAAGGAAAAATAAATACTTAAAAATCTATGCATACAATATGAATATGATTTGTGTATCAAAAGAAAAAAATTGAATATTTTCAGAACCCATGAATCAAAAAGTTATTGAAACTATTTTTCTTTATATTACAGGTGCATTCAGAAAGCACTTCTGGCAGCAGTTTTCCCATGACTGATATAGATAACATTTAATGCAACCTTCTTGCCTGTTTTTATGCCACAGCAAAATTGTCAAAAATTTTAAACCAAAATGCAGATTTAGGCATTCTTGATATTTTTCATAAATACCAACCAAATTAGTTAAACTTTTACCCAGATTCAGTAAGTTAAATATAAAATAGATTTTAATTTTTTTTTTTTTCAAGATTGTAACCAAGAGTCAATGTTTATGCCTGTATTGCCATTATGATGTGGAGATTAGCAATAAGGGAAAAAGTGAAATTTATATACACACCCCTACCGATAATTTTTTTCTGCCCAAGTCCTCCTTTTCGGATAGCAATGTCCTCCTCAGGGAAATTTATAAATGGTCTTGCTACTACAGAAGCCTCTCCTTAATTCAGCCACAAAAGACCCTTTCACTTCAGCCACAGAAACAGATATAACAGCACATAGAGTAAAACAAGTGATTAAATTGTGAAAATCTGTCATTTAAAAATTAAATAAGCAAAAGTTGATTATTACCAGGTGACGCAATAAAAGATATAATAAAAAATCAGAGAGGAAATGGTGGTAGAACAACTACAGGTCTGTAGTTTGTTGAAAGATTAAGGGACATAACTCTGTGTGCAAATTAATATGTCAATTATAACAGACACATTACCTGAGAGGCCAGTTGGAAGCCATGTTTCCATCATAGCCATGAGTTGGTCCTCCATTATCAGTTGAAAAGACAATAATTGAATTGCTGTACATTCCAGTGTCCTTCAAAGCTTTCACAACTTTTCCCACTCCATCATCAAGAGCAGACACCATCCCTGTCCATAAAATTAAAGGGAAATAATTATCTTAATATTCATTATTAAATATTGATTTGATAATTTAACTCTTTCACTTTCATTGGTGGAATTGGTTCCCAGTTGAATTTCATATAACCCTTAAAATATTATATTCAAAGCCTAATTTTGGATATCCGAAACTTAAACAAAACTTAGTGATGAAAGTGTTAAAAATATTACAATTCAAAAAATTAACAAAAAATATAATAAAATACTAACAATTATGCATTATGAACTAAAAATTAATATCAGTAAAGATTGCTAATATGTATAATTTGCTTTCTTTGTGAGCTTGTGACCAAAACACTCCTATACAACACTATAAGCTCCTCTGCTCTTAGGTACAGATAGGAACACAAGAGTATCCATGTATATTTACAAGTATGGCCATATTAGTAGATGTGTGTGTGTGTGTGTGTGTGTATCTATCCATGTAGGGGTAGACATATCTGTGTGACTGCATATATGTATATCCATGTAGGAATAGCCATATCTATGTGTGTGTGTGTATATATATATATATATATATATATATATATATATATATATATATATATATATATATATGCAAATTTCATTAAACATAATAGACATTTTATGCCTACATATTCTCTTTTGGATCCGTTCGAATTCCCGTATTACTTTTATCGTATTCAGGGGGAACTGATTTAGGTATTATCCATAGTTGTATGTATCCCTAGTACTTTCTGCCCGACTTTGGGCCATCATCAGGGGAGAATCTGTTACAAAAGTGATGTAACTTTTGTTTTAGCAAATTACTACTGTGTAAGGACGTCTTTGCTGTTGGAGATTATGGCGCTTGCTTTTAAATGTAATTCTGTAAATAGTGCCAGTAGCTAAAGACATTTAAGTACGTTAGCACTGGTTTGAAAATTAATTCTATTAAGTGCTGGTTGCAGGTTTCTAATATATAGTGCTTCGAGAATCTGAAGTTTTTGTTTATTATTTTGATGTTCGAGTATTGTTGTGTTGTCGGTGAGAATTTTTCGTAGTTGTATTTACAGAATTACATTTAAAAGCAAGCGCCATAATCTCCAACAGCAAAGATGTCCTTACACAGTAGTAATTTGCTAAAACAAAAGTTACATCACTTTTGTAACAGATTCTCCCCTGATGATGGCCCAAAGTCGGGCAGAAAGTACTAGGGATACTTACAACTATGGACAATACCTAAATCAGTTCCCCCCGAATATGATAAAAGTAATACGGGAATTCGAACGGATCCAAAAGAGAATATGTAGGCATAAAATGTCTATTATGTTTAATAAAATTTGCATTAACGAAGAAATGCTGCCTAAATATACATATATATATATATATATATATATATATATATATATATATATATATATATACACACACACACACACACACACACACAAAAGGTACAGAAGCAAAATTAGGAATATACTAGTATAATAATAAATGACTCTAATATAAAACAAGATTAATTTTAATTTTAAAAACTTACCAATAAAATAAGAAGATAGACACAAAACAGTGAATTTACTCAATATCGGGCCATTTTATTCAATTATTGTATCAACATACCTACAAAATAATTTGCATTGCCTTCAAAATAAATTCTTCAGGCATTTTATTCCATTCCTCCTCAATAGCTGTCTTAAATGAACCAATATTTGGATAGGAAGTTGCATTTGATTTGTTTTCTAAAATAGCCATATAGCGTAATCAGGGGGGGGGGCTAAGATCTGGGCTTGGAGGAGGCCATAAATTTGAAGGCAAAAATAGAGAAAAATTTTTCTGACAAAACCTTTGTGCTTTTTTGCACCTTGTGAGCCTTTTTTCTTTCATCTTTGTACTTAAAAAATGTTGGAGAGTCCTGGCAAACAATTTCATTTTTAATTCTTGTTTAATTATTGTCCCCACAGTTATCTCATGGACTTTCAATTCATTAGCATGCTTTCTTATTGACAATGTGGGGTCCTTCTTAACCAGCATAGTGAGAGCAGTTAAAAAGGCTTCCTTTCATTTTTTTTCTTCAATTTTCTATTCCCCTTTTCCTTTTTAACATCTTTTTATATAAAATTTTTTTTCCTTACTTTGTAAATGGTAAACAAACAAACTCCAATTATTTCAGAAATTTTTTTTGGCTTGATTTAAGCAAATCATAGATTCTTTGTTGTTTCTTTTCTTGCTCACTCATATCGGACTGAATTTTAATTTTAAAAAGTGCTTGAATAATCGAGTTAATCATGAAAATTTAGATTTATTGTGTTTTTTGCAAAAACTAGACGAATCAGAATAAAAAAAACGTTTTAAAAATTATTCCATATTTTGCTTCTGCAATTTGTATATAAGGACAAACATAACTATGAATGTGTGTGTGTGTGTGTGTGTGTATAGATGAAGCCTATGGATATATATATCTATGTGGAATTAGACATGTCTGTGCAGGTGGGTGTGAGCATACATAATCTATATGAATGGATGAGTGTGTGTTGATATCAAAAGAATAGTAGATGAATCGAGAAGTCAGGTCAAAAGTTCACAAAAGCAACAAAATAAGAAAGCGGGATAAGATGGATGAAATTCTGGCCTGTTTAATTACCTTAAAGATGGGTAGTCTGTGTTTCCAAGAAAGGTAAGAGTGAGCATATCCCATATATACGGATAGAGAGATTGAGGCATAAGAATTGAGATGGGTATGCACAAGAGGACAGATCAGCTCAAGAGTGGGGAGATAGCTGTCCACCAGTTGGGGGTCATATGCAAGCTGAAAGCAGAAGAGAAGCAGTGAACCAGAGGGTGCCCCCTCCTCATCATCCCCTGTAGTCAAGCAGAGCTGAGAGTTAGGTGTGTAACAAGGAAATCTTGCATATCATAACAGCATTAAGAGACTGATTGCCCAGTCGACTGGGGCTGTAGAATACACCGACTGTATCTCTGCAGAGGAGTAAGACCCCCCTCCCAATAAGTGTCCTGGATATGACACTAAACAGTCTGATACTGGAGCTTTGGGGAATGCAGAGTATCCCTTCATTGACATTGCTCCCAAGTCCACTCTGGCCCAGAGTGGTAGCACCTGATAGGGTCATATCTATGGGTCAAATGTGCTACAACTCCGGGCCAGAGTGGACCTGGGAGTGATGGCAATGAAGGAGCATTCCACATTTCCCAAAGCTCCAGCATTACTGAAACCTCACCACCAGACCGTTTAGTGTCATATCCAAGACACTTGTTGGTGGTGGGGGGTCTTACCCCTCTGCAGAGATGTAGTCAATGTATTCTACAGCCCCAGCCACCTAGGCAATAGAAAGGTTAAAGGTTTAATTCATTCAGAAACCAAGTAAAATTGTCATCTGCAGGAGTTACTCCGCCCCTACAACGACACAGGGGGTTGGGACTTTTTGGAACAAAATTATAAGACACAAAGCAGTCATACAAAAAATAAATAGAATTAATTTTTCTTTAACAAATATGATTTAGTATATCATTTTTTTTTATCCGTAGCAATGCCTGGTTCTTCTGTTAGTAATAAATATTTATTAATAACTAGTTTTTACCCATGTCATCCAAAAAGACAGCAATATCTAAACAATTTTGCAATTGTATTGGACTTTTTCTGCAAGGTGTTTCAAAAAGTTTTATATCCTTTGAGATGTTCAGGATGTTTCAGAAAAATTGATATTATTTTATAATCTCATAAATTAACCAATTCTCATTGAAAAGATCTAGAATTTTGATAACGTGTGTAGAAACGACTTCAAAATTCTGTTTAATGTTTTTTTCTTTTCATGTATAGAAATGTCACTCATTAGAAAAATAAAGGCATTTAAACATTAAACAAAGAATTTTCAGTGGTTTTTACATTTGCTGTTAAAATTTAAGATCATTCCAATGAGAATTGATTATTAGATTGTAAAATGATATCAATTTTTTTGAAACACCGTGTATATCAAAAATCTTAGGTGGCTCAGCATTTTCTTGTTCACATTCAATATTTTCTGAATATGAAACTAGAAGTAAATGTGGTAAAAGTAAAAAAGATCCTCTGTCTAAAATGGGATGATTCTTTTTCAGAAGAGAAAATAAACATCTTTATATCTATTGACATAGATATCTACATTTATCAAGATGAATCAGTGTTAATTTTTAAAAAAATAAGTCAGTCACAATAGATTTTGGCAAAAGACAAGATTGCACAAGTACAGCACCAGATCTCCAGCTCTGTGCAACTTTTTCTTGTTTTGTAAACGGAAAAGTCATCACCAGGGTAAGAAATCTGAAGACATGGAGGACATTAAAAGAAATCTGATGGTGCAGCTTCATACTACATCAAAATAGAAATTTCACAAGTGCTTCAACCAATAAAAAACTCGATGGAATAAATGTATTGAATGTCAAGTGGATTATTTTGAAGAAAATTAATGTTTCCTTTATTGTTCATTTCTGTCTTGGTAAATACAGCTTCAGTCTCAATTAATTTTAAACATATCTCATTTCTGTTGAGTGAATAAAATTGGAGATATTTAAACCCTTTGAACTCTCCGCTCCTTAGACCTCAGATACCCTGTATCTGAGATCACAATATTTTTGCTCTCTAACATAAAAAAAAATTCATTAAGAATAATTCAAATTTTAATACTGGGTGCAGACATCATCATTTAAAGCCATCTCAATTTTTCATTAATAGAAAAGCTGTGAACGAATGCCTTGAAAATCCACATTGAAAAAAACCTTTGAACACCATTCACTGTTAGAAGTAAAAAATACCTGACTATCTCAACCACTAAATAAGCCCTTTTATTTTACAAGTAAACAATTTTACTAAACAGATAAAATGAATAGTCTCACCAGCATAGATTCGCCGTCCATCATGTTTGATGTTTGGAAATCGGTCAATGTATTTTTGAGGTGCCTGAAGGCGTTCATAGTCATTACCACTGTGCACTGCTTGGTAGGGTAGGTATAAAAACAAAGGCTATAAAAATCCCAAAATTAGACAGCATCAATTAAGTCTATAACATGACAGTTGAAGACAGGATTACTTGAAGAAGACAAAATGGTTGCATCATCAAAAACTTTTACCCATGTCATTTTATGCTATATACAGCATAGGACAGAAATACTAACCACATTTCAAATTGTCACCTGTGTGGTACAAGTGAAGTTAGGCAAGTGATAAAAGTAGCTCCATTTAGCTAATGTCTTAAAAAAATGTTAAGACTGAATCTGTAATTGCTACACAGAGAATTTTTTGTGCTTATTTCATGTGATGTCAGAATGATGCTGTTCTAAATAGAAAATCAGTACTGTTATAGGTTGAAAATTCTATAATCAATAACATCATTCTGATGCAACATGTATAGCAATTATAGATTCACCAGCCTTAAAAAAAAATGTTTCAACAGTAAATGTATGGTGTGCACTGGCCCAAGCCATGATCATCACAAATCCTATTTGAAAATAAAAAACACATAAAATATTAGCTAGATAGAGCTACCATTACCACTTGCCTAAATTTATTTGCACCACACAGATGACAGTTTAAAATGTGGGAGGTAATCTTGGTGCATTATGTATATACCAGGTATGAGAAAAAAATTATCAAGACTGAAGCTTTGAATATTTTAATTTCAAAATTTAAAAGGAACATATCCTACAATAAAATGATGATATTTAGATGTGTAGACTGCTCTCTAAATAGATGAGTTGGTGTCAATTCAAAAAGAAAAAAAAAAGAAAATTATAAAGCCAGTCTCAATAGTTCAGAACAACAGTTTTGGCAAAAGACAGGATTGTGGATTTACAGCACCCTTCAGCCTTACCAGATCTTCAGTTCCAAGTGACTTTTTTTTGTTTCTTAAATGAAAATCTCAAAGGGAAGAGGTTCGAGTATATAGAGGATGTTAAAATAAATATGATGACACAGTTTCACATTATATCAAGAGAAGACTTTAACCAATGGAAAACTTACGAGAATAAGTGTTGAATTCTAAGGGGACTATTTTGAAGAAAATTAATGTTTCGTTCATTGTTCATTTGTCTTGGTAAATACACTTCAATCAAGTTACTTTTTTAACACACCTTGTATATACAGCACCATCTGTAATGATGAGTCTCTCAACAATAAGTATTAAGAAAGCCAATCAGACGTTTGGAAAACTACATGTCAAAGTCTTGCAGTAAAAGGACATCTACCTCTCCACTAAACTTGAGGTCTACAATGCGGTTGTTCTTTAATTCCATTTGTATGACTATGAAACATGGACTGTATAACACAACAGAAGCAGTTTCACCCCTGCTCTCAGCAGTTCATCATGTGGATATGTTGGTAGAAATTAATCTCCAATCTCAAAGTTGTAGACAGAACTAACTCAACAAGCATCAGAGCCATGATTCTCCGGGCCCAGCCTCAATGGCCTGACCACATTGTTTACATTGGTGAATCCAGAATCACTTGGCAGTTGTTCAAAACTATAGTTGTGGCTGGGGATGCCCAAGAAAAAAGTATGAAAACAGCAGCAAGTCCGGCATGAAATGAAGAGATCTACACGTTAGGAATCTTGAAATTGCTGTCTCAGACAGAACTTTATGGTGTACCCTAACTAGGATGGTAAGATACAACTTCAAGCCTAACGATTGCCAACAACAGATCAGCTACCAAATAGCATTTTTTAATCTCAACCATGGCACTTCAACAGCAATTTTAGTTTTAGGAAAAGACAAAAGTCACAAGGAGCCAAATCTGGCATGTGGCAGTGGGACTGAAAGACTTGGTTGATATATTAGCCAGAAAACTCTGAAAATGATGTGAAGGTTCTATTCACTTGGTCACTGTGGATTTTATAATCTAAATGTATTAAAAATGATTCCACAATAGAAATACATTGAAAATCAGGAAGAAAGTGATTGTCAGTGGTCAGGAATTAATGCATGTATTACTTCTAGAATAGCACTATTATACATAAAATGTAAATGCATTGCTAATGGTTTTACTATAGAAAAGTATTGAAAATCAGGAAAAAAAAGAGATTGCCAGCAGTCAGGAATTAATATAAGTATAACCAAAACACAATAGAAAAATAAGAGGTTGCATCCTCCTCTTTCCAAAGAAAGGCAACTTCAGAATCTCTAAGAACTACAGAGGTATAACTCTCACTGCCATAGTTGCTAAGCTTCTCAATTGTATCCAACCTGAAATTGAGAAAATTCTTAGGAAAATCAGAAGAGTTTTTGGAGAAATCAATCAACCACTTGATTCTGACAATTCATTGAATCATTAAAAGGATTACAAGCAAAAATCTCAAGGTAACAATATTGTTAGTAGATTTTTCCAAGATATTTGATTCTCTACACAGAGAGGAAAGATGAAGCAAACACTTTTGGCATCTGGTCTTCCTAAACAAAATGTTACCACTATAATGATGCTCTACAAAAACATAAAAGCAGCAACTGTGACTTGTTTGGCATTGTCACTGGAATCTTGCAAGGAGATACATTGGCATCATTTCTATTCATAATCTGCCTAAATTACCTACTTGGAACATCAATAGATCTAATAAAAGAAAATGGTTTCACACTAAAAAAGGCAAGAAACAGATGATAACCAGTGGAAACTGATACAGACTACATAGTATCTAGCACTTCTTGGAAATACAGCCACTCAAGATGAATTTCAGCTGCATAACCTGGAGTGGCATTAGACTCTATGTGAATTTAGATAAACAGGGTTTATATATTTTAATCACGATAGGGCCATCACCTCATTAAATAGCAAGCTTCTGAAATTAGTAGCCCAGTAAATATACCTCAGCAGAAATATCTCATCTACTGAAAGCTATATCAATATATGCACAGGTAAACCATTTTACAGGTTAAAAACCATATGAAAATCTGATCACTGATAAAACAAAATAGGATTTCTTCTAAGCAGTATAGCTGTGTCAGTCCCTATAAAATAGTTATCAAAAGAAAAAAGGGAACGATGCAAGGATGCTGTGTGCTGTTCTGAACAAATCCTGGAAGCAGCTCTCTATAAAACAGCAGCCATATGGCCACTTACTTCCCATCTCACAAACCATCCAAGATAGACATGCAGGACACTGTTAGAGAAGTAAAGATGAACTCATAAGCAAGATTCTCCAATGGATACACTAGTGTTGGCTGACTAGTAGAAACTTACATTAACCTGCTCTGTGCAAACACTGGATGCCACTTAGAGGACTCACCAACAGTGATGGCCAATAGGAACAGATGATAAAAGTCAAAGGTATTCATGATGTTGGTACACCTTGTTGATGATAATGATTATTAACGAGTACAATTTATGATATAAGAAAACTATAAATGACTTACCTGTGTTTGATTATGATGTTGAATCAGTTTAACTGCTTCTTCTGTGAATAATTCTGTTGAATATTTTCCTACTGCTTGTTTGTCTACAACCATATCTTTATGAAAATCATATCCGATCTCTTTGGGCTACAAATCAAAACAAATTGTCAGTTAATTACTGATTCTATTGTCAAATTGTCCATATACACCAGAGGTACCCACACTTTCAGCTGACAAGCTACTTTTAAAATGACCAGGTCAAAATAGACTACCGGTATTAAAAGAATACTATATATACGCACACACACACACTGAATATACTTTATATTATATATATATATATATATATATATCTATTACACACACACACTCACAGTATATGTTCACATACCACCACACATCACTGCATGAACCCTTAGAGCACAATACAATTACTCTGATGACTTGCACTGAATAGAGCTGCTAGAATTGCATAATCCAAACAAGTTTCCAAATGATCATCAGTCATGGTGGAACAGTACTTGGACTTAATAATCTTCATATAGGAAAAGGCCGACTCACATAGATAAGGAGGATAGCTTATAAGCAAACATGTAAAAAAAAAGATGTTTCTTGAATGGCGTGCCATCTACTCACACTAGCTTTGTGATCTACCAGTTAATCACAATTAACATATTGGACACCCCAGATATACACATACATGTACACCTACAAAAACACACACTATTAACTCATTTTATTGGCAAAAACAGGTGAAAAAGTTGTCAATATATCTAACACTTGAGCATATGACAACTACCAGTTGCTATTGAACATTGTTGGTTGTTTGGGTTTATGGCATATCAACCTTTGTAGGTTATTTAATGCCAAATCCATTTTTATGCAAATAATCAGTTCTATTTCAAACAATTCAGTTTAGCATGAGTACACAGTTTAATTGTCAAAAACATTTCTATTTCAAGCTATTCAGTTTATTCAAACAGTTCTAATTGAGTTTAGTATAAGTAGAGGTTTTGTTTACACACAGTTGAAAGTCAAAGCAGTTCTATATTAAACAAATCTGTTTAGTGTAAGTACTGTTTCAATGTCAAAAACAGTTCAATTTCAAACAATTCAGTTTAGCATAAGTATGCAGTTAGTTCTATTTTACCTATAGATAGGGCCCTATCAGGTGCTACCATTCCAGGCCAGAGTGGCAATGAAGGGGTGCTCCGCATTCCCTAAAGCTCCAGCATCACAGGAACCTCACCATCAGATTGTTTAGTGTCATATCCAGGACACTTATTGGGGAGGTTTTACCGCAGTCAGTGGATTTTACAGCCCCAGCCGACTGGGCAATACACAGAGTTAATGTCAAAACAGTTTTATTTCAGATAATTCAGTTTAGCATAAATACACAATTTAGATGTCAAAACAGTTCTATTTTGAGCAATTCAGTTTAGCATATGTATACAGTTTTAATGTCAAAACAGCTCTATTTTAAACAATACAGTTTAGCATAAATACACAGTTTAAATGCAAAAAAACAGTAAAGTCAAGTAACTGCAGTTTAGTTCTATTTAACACATAGATAGGGCCCTTATCAGATGCTACTACCCAGAGCCAGAGTGGACCTGGGAACAATGGCAATGAAGGGGTATTCCACATTCCCCAAAGCTCCAGTATTACTGGAACCTCACCATCAGATTGTTTAGTGTCATATCCAGGACACATGTTGGGAGGGGGGGGTCTTACCCCTCTGCAGAGAAGCAGTCTGTGTATTCCAGAGCCCCAGCTGACTGGGCAACAATTGAACATTGATGATCAAACTTATTGCAGGTAAATTCTTGAGAAGTCAATTTGATCCTCATAGAGTGCCAAACTAATTGACTAAGATTAACTTGGCTTTGTGTAGAGTCACACTAATATGACATTTAGTGAAAAGCAAACACAAGGGAATTGAACCAAAAGCGCTTGCTAACCATTGTGCTATCGAGAGTAATATGTGTGCCTTAATATGATGGTGTGGTAAGCAATGCAATACCACAAAACATTATTAATGTAGTGAATTCATGTATTTATGTATATCTATGTTTAACTTGGTTTGGCACAAGGCCACAAGTGTGAAGCTCTTAGCACTTTTATCCATAAGGCCATATTTGGGTAGCACTTATTTTGGGAGGGTTATATATTATTGATAACAACAAAGATACAGAATTAAATGTAAGGGATAATAATTTTTCCAAGAAAGTCAAACAAAAAATCATAGTGTACAATGACATTGAGACAAAATAACAAAAATAAGTAGAAAAGAAAAAAAAATCAACTTATAAGAGTAACAAGACGTCTCAGAAATTCAAAATAAAAAAGCCAGAGAATACAATGGATGAAATGTTATAAAGACAAGGAAAAATGTAAATATATAGTAGTAAAGAGACTGTTTGAGAAATTCAGACAGAAAAAAAGGCCAAATAACACAGCAGCTAAAATGTTATAACAAAAATGATGAAACTGACTAAAGAAAATTCAACACCTTCTCTTAGAAATTTAGATGTATTTTTCAATAAGCATAAAAAAAAAAAAATAATTCCATAATCAGCAAATAAAATCTATCTCCTATAAGTTATAAATTAACATTTGAAGACAAGTGGGGGGGTGCTAAATATACTGGTAAAATCAGATGGTAGTATACAAACTTAGCTCAATGTATCTGTAAGTGTGAGTACATGTATGTGCGTGTGTGTGTACAGTTGTAAGTTAATCATAGGTATATGTGTGCGTCCAAATAAGTGCCAACATATTTACAGGGGAACCACAAATTCGGCCCAGTGGGTATAAGTAAAGCTGTGATTTAAAAAATTTCATCATCCCACCTTTTAGGGTCTTCAGGAGATGTAGAGTTTGGTAATATTATGTCCAGTCTATGGATAGCTAAAAATCCAGAAATAGGAATGTTTACTCCTGCATATATACAAGTCAATCTACTTGAGAACAGACACAGAAGGTATACGGAGGAGAAGGTTAGACGGAGAGGGGACTAGAGACAGATACAGAGATGAGCTAACAGAACAGATACAGAAAAGAGAGGAACAGGCAGAGGGGACTAGGGACAGAGAGACATGCAGATAGGCTGAAAAGACAGAACAGATAGAGATACAGAGATCTGAAAAAAGTTGAGTAAAGAAGTCCCTATTGCTAATCCAGGTTAAAGAGCGACAATGAAGTTAAAAACTCAGAATCACAAGTCAAAAGTTTAAGAGACAAATAAAGAAGTAAAAAATCCAACTTTCTAATGCACACATAGCAACCTCACACTTGCTCACAAGCCAAAAATTCTACTGCCAACTGTTAAAAAAACTTGTGTTTTTCTGGTATATTAAACCTAATACTTTTATTGGGGAGAAAAAAATTTGCAATTGGTTGCAACAGTTGGAGAAGATACAAAAATTATCATATTTCAAGCTATACTTAGTGGTAAGTATCTAAGATTTTTTTCTTTCTTTATGGAAGGAGATTTTTCTTTCAATACAGTTCCTGTGATATAATAATTAGAACACCCTCAGAGACCAACTGTTGTGACTCGTATATTTGAGTTAACAGAGAAAGAAGAAAAACACATCAAGTAGTTGGTAAGGAAATTGGTTTTACTACACAAGATACAGTGAACAAACAATTAGTACTTGATGGGTGGCATTCACAAGTCTCGTTCTCTTCATTTGTCTGAGAGTTGGCTATTCATAGGAAACAAACATTATCTTGCCTTTGGGTAATATATGACACCAACTATTTTTACTGTAAAAGGAGACAGCTAAGAGGAACCAACTATTTTTCATTTTATGGGTAGAAAGCTACTACTGGTCTTTAACCAAAATGTTGTGTATATAATAACATTTGTCTCACTCTTTCCTTCTCTCTATAACGTAGTTTGGTAAATTTGTAAATAAAGATTGCTCAATATCAATAATAGAGCAAATATATCTAAGTTAGGATGTGGTAACTGTCCGTTTCTCACCTATACCAAGTCTTGTATAGCAGAGCAACTGACAGTCACCAAGTGCCACTGATTAGGTCTACACTATCCTAACTTTATATAAAAAAAGCCAAGATCAGAACAATTGTTTAAATAAATCAATATGAATGACAATTTTTCATCTTAAAAATCAGACAGGAGTAACTCACTCAGTATGACCCTAAAAGGATAACAAATGTCACACTGACATTAGGCTTTAAAAGGGTAAAAAAACAGGAAGTTTACACCTCAAAGCAAGACTCAGGTTTTCAAGAAGGAGCAGTTCTGGTAGGTCCGAGCATATATTTAGGTTTTTAAATTAAAAATATTGTGATTAATAAGGATCGGAATACATATGAAACTCTAAAAGTGACTTGATAGTGGGGAGGGACACCTGACATTCATAGTTTAAACCTGTTTATTTACTTACTATTTAAATGTTTGCCTAAATTGAGGTGTATCTTATCTTATAAGCTGTCAAATACGGTAGTTGTTAGGTTTACAAGAGTGGGTTGAAAAGTTCAGTTGATGTCATATCTGCTACTGACATCTTTTTTTACCAATGGGATCCAAGCACTGCAACACCAATGGAAGAAGTGTGTGGATCACAAGGAGGAATTTGTTGAAAAATACACCTCATTTGGTCACATTCCATGAGAATATCTTTGCCAGCCTATGAACTCTTCAGCTGACCCTTGTAAATAATTAAATATAAATCATCAAAAAGACAGCTGAATCCCTTTTCAATCACCCTATATATGATGGTGATTATTTCATTAAATATTACTTGACAAACAAAGGAGTCAAAAATCATTGGTGCTTCCCTTTTAATGATCCTATTCTGATTCCCACATCAAATTTGATGCTTTTTATCAACTTTGGAGTGTTCAAACATCACATCTGCTGATAGCTACATGATCTTTTTATTATTAAATGCTGTTATTCACAATGAATGACTGAAGAGGTCCCACCACATTGTACGCATTACATAGATAAATTATTCATCTTTTCGAAACATTTGCATCTACATTAACAAACTTACATTTGCTTCTGCCAAATGGTTGAAATAATCTTCTGCACCAAGCCAATAGCCAATATGGGATTTGAAACCTCGTTTTATTGGGGTATATTCCTCCTTGAAGAAACCAAGATGCCACTAGAAAAAGAGAAAGCAAAATACATCCTCATTATTAATACTCTGCCACTTGCAAGGTTCTGCGTTTTGGAATTTGGGAAAAGATTACGGCTGACACCAATAATAATAATAGTATTTCTCTGACCCTCCTCCATGAAAAAACTTATAACAAATAAGTTGGGCTTAGAATTAACAAGTGAGTAAAGTTGGCGACCCAAAGGCTCCCTTTTTAATAGCTACAACACTGTGTTCCACTTTACCTTTCACAAGTACCATTTTTTGAGTGTTTGGTATGACTCGACCTGGGATTGGACCCAGATCCTCTGTTAGTTTTAATCAAAGCTTTAAATCATTAAGTGAGTAATTTTAACAGCCTGTCAACCCATCTGGCATTATTTTATGCCTAGAGGTTAGGGAATTCCATACATTGTATGTTTACATTTTTGGTGTGGTTTCTTAAGTTTTTACTCACAGATATATGATCTCATGTATTCCTATCTTATACAAATAATTTTCAAACAAATCTGATCCATCGATGGGACCCTAATTAGTACTACCACTCTGGGTCAGAGTGAATTAGGAAGTGATGACAATGAAGGGGTACTCCACACTCCTTGGAAGCTCTAGAACTGGAACCTCATCATTAGATGCAGTTTAGTTTCATACTTAGGACACAATTTTTGGAAAGGTCTTACCCCTCAACAAGAGATACAGTCAACATATTCTAAACTCTGCTGACAGGGCATAATATTCAAATAAGGATGTGCGCCTAGTCATACAACTTATATAATAAAATGATATCTAGACTGCTGTCTAAATGTGTCAGTGCCAATTTGAAACAAAATCATGAAGTAAATACATTTCAGACAAAATACAGATTTGTTCAAGAGCAACACAGTCTATACTCACCAGACCTTGTAACATACAAGTTTTCATTGTTTCTTGGAGTGAAAATTGATATTAAAATGTAAGATTTGAAAACTGGACATTCAAAGAAATATGATGGTGCAGCTTCAGATCAAAAGAGGAGTTTTAAAGGTGTTTTGATAAATGGAAAACTCAATGGAATAAAAGAATTGAATGCCAAAGGTACTATTTTGAAGAAAATTAAGGTTTCGTTCATCATTTATTTCTGTCTTGGTAAATACAGTTTCAATCTTCATACTTTTTGAACACATCTTGAACATACAAAAATTTAATCCCTGTTGGAATTCGGGTAGTCATCTTGTTTCTGGTTGAGCAATACAAGATACTCCTTTTCAGTAACAAGGCTGCATTAAGTCAGTAGTCTGTTAATTTGCCATTGCTTATATGTGACTTAGTGCCATCTAATTGGATAATCTACTGCTTCCTTTTTAGTTGCCTTTCATTGGCTAATCTTCTGATGGAAAAGTCCATGAATATTTGCTGACAATTTATAGACAGCCAACAAATAGGATTCCCCCACCAAACAATCCAACATGACCCCTGTTTTGGGGTTTAAGATGGAATTTTCCACCCTTAAGAGAAATACATATTGAAATAAAAATGATATGAATTAATTAACTGTTTTTTTAATTATTAGTATTAATACAATTTTTGTTTGACACAAAAACACAATTAGTGATTAAATTCTTTTGTTAGGATTAGTTGACTGGTTTATTGTCATAGCCTGGACACTCATTTGGGGGAGTTTTACTCCTCTGCTGAGATCCAATCGATGTATTCTTCTGCCCTTGTCAACTGGGCTATTTTTTACTAATAATCAGTTACCGACTATAATTTTTCTGAAAGTGTTTAATTTTCTTCCTGTCATTGGATTTGTAAACACATTGGCTACATTTTTCTCTGTTTCCATGTATTCTAAAAGAATAGACCCTTTATTTATTTCATCATGTATAAACTGAAATTTTATATCAATATGTTTCGATCTTTGATGAACAACTGGTTTTTTGCCAAAACAATACTGGACTGATTATCACAATGAATAGTTGTTGGATTCTTAAGCAACTTGAGTTCAATCATAGCTCTCAAGATACATAGTGCTCTAAGACACAAGGCTTCTTGGCTTGCTAATTATACAGATATACATTCCACTTTACATGCTGACAAAGTGACTGAATTCTGCTTTTTAGATTTCCATGAAATCATTGGGTTATTTTCTGCCTATCTAAAGCAAAATCTGCTTACACTTTTTCTATCATCTAAATTACCCCAATCCGAGTCACAAAACCCTTCCAATTTCAAGGGTTTCTGCAATTTCTTAAATATTAGTGACTGATTGATTGTGTCTTTTAAATAACATAAGACATGTTTTACCTGCATTAAATGGAAAGAATTTGGTTTTGCTTGTTCTTGAGACAATCTAGTGACTTTATAACAAATGTCTGCTCTTGTTGCAACCATTATATATATTAGACTGCCAATAATTTCACGATAAGGTTTACTTTCTATTAAATCAACTTCATCACTTGTTTTTCTTATATCCGTTTCACATGGAGTTGAGCGGGGTTTGCAATCTGCCATGCCGAACTTTGATAATATTTTCTCAACGTATCTAGATCAATTCATTTTAATAGTATTATTCTTGGATTTAAATTGTATTCCTAAAAACCAAGATAATTGTCTGAGATCAGTCATTTTGAATCTTGACTTCAGTCTTGTCTTAATTTGCATAAGGTCTGCCTCAGTTTTTGAAGCTATTAATATATCAACCCACAATAAAATGATGAATATTTGATCGCAGACATTTTGGACATACATGCAGGGCTCCACAGATGATTGGACAAAATTTTGTGTAGTTAAATGAGTATGGAATGTTTTATTCCAAGTTTGGCCACTCTGTTTTAACCCATATAAGGATTTTTTAAGTTTCCAAACGTAATTCCCATTCTTACCTTCAAAGCCTTCAGGTGGCTCAACATATATTTCATAGTCTAAGGGGGCATTTAAATATGCACTCTTAATATCCATATGATGAATTCTCAAGTCATACTGGACTGCTATTTGCTGTAGTAATCTTAAGGAAGCCATATTTGTTGTATGGGTGAAAGTTTCTCTCTAATCCTTACCATATATTTGTGTGTAGCCTTTGACCACAAAACAAGCCTTAAACTCAGTACTTTTATTTTTTATAGTAAAAAAACACCTACTACTGATAACATTTTTATTGGGGGGGGGTCTTTTGCCATTCAACAGTATTACTTTCTACCAAGGAATCAAATTCTTTGCTCATTGCTTAAATTCATCTTTTTGAATCTGGAGAATGTATAGCCTCATAGTAATTATTAGGAATCGCACGCAGAGCACAGCAGTAATCAACACCTGCCAAATTCAACATTCTCTGCTACAAAAAAATCAGGTCTTTTTCTCGGTCAGGTGGGATAACTGGTTATTTGCCCCTCCCCTTATGTGTTTAGGTTGATTTTTGGCTCCACATCATATGTGATCAAGGATTCTGAATCTTCAGAATTATTATCTGGTTTCGAAAGTGTGTTATCATAAGAGTTGGTAAATTTCAAACACCTAACTTTTTTTTCTAGAAAGTAAATCAAGTAAGCTGAACTTTGTTTATCATAACTGACAAAGATGTCTTTTTCACAATGAAGTTCAAATTGGGTTTTATTTTGTATATAAGAAAAACATGTTGAGCCAAAAATATACATCTTATTTAAATTTGGTTTTGAACGTGTAAAAATTTAATTTGGGGTTTTTCTTGTGTTTTTATTGTAACAGCAATTTCTAATATACACTGAAGTCATCAATGCATAAATCCACAAGTTTTTAGGTAATTTTGACTCAATAAGGAGACACCTTGCCATAGAAAATAAAGTTTGCCATTACCATTCAGCAGTCCCATTTTGATGCGGAGAATAAGGCACTGACCACTCGTGTTTGATTCTATTAAGTACAAGTAACTGTTGAAAAGTTTACTAAGTGAACTCCATTCTATTGTCTGCTCGTGAACATTTTACATGGTCATAAGGGGCAATGTCAGCTAGATAATTCTTTATAGTGAGCAAAGTGTCAGACTTGTGTGTTAAGAAATATAACATTGTAAGGCCAGAAGAGTCATCAATAAAATTAATTACATAATTATAACCAATTTTTGCTAGGGTCATATGGGACCAGCTAAATCCCTGTGTACAAGTACAAGGATTTTTGTTGCCTTGCTATCCAAAGTCTTATTTCTGTCAGACATTTTCCTTTGAATACATATATCACAGTTAAGAGCATAATTTGGTGTCGGTTTTACCTTCACTCCTTTTACTAACTTGGACAACCTTTCAATATCTGATTCGTTACAGTAGCCTAAGATTTTATACCAAGTCTGTAAGTCATAAGTGGCATTTCTGACAAAAATAATATTTTTCAAATAATAAAGTCGTCCTCTCTATGTTATGGTGAAAACTGCTCCATTAGGGTTAATTAATTAGCAATTGTCATGCTCAAAATTTATGCACACACTATTTTTTTGTTGCTGCTTGTACTGAAAATATATTTTGTTTAAAAGTTGGTATATATAAAGAATTTTTTAAGATACATCTACACATGTGTCTTTGCTATTGCGTAGATAAATGCAGGCACGTTATTTGCTTGGCTGCTGTCAGCCAATTCAACAAAATGCTTCCCTAGTTCAAAATTTTGATCAAAATTCATAAATTTTGATTTGTCAGTTATTACATGATTGGTAGCCCTGCAATCAACTAATAAATTAGTCTTGTCTGAAACAATATCATATCCTAAAGCAAAGAAATAGGTTTGGCCTTTAGAATAGGTTCTTATATTACAACAAAAATCACTTTGCCTTCTATTTTTATAGTCAAATGCTTTGTGTCTCCTACTCCCACAAACGTAACAAATAATATTCGTCTTCCCTGGGGGTAAATTTTATAGTCTGCTCCACTACACTGAGGTTTCTGGCAATTGTTGTAATTATAATTTGTTGATTTATAATCATAGTGTGAATGCATACTTACCCCAGGTTTATTTCTTGGCTAGATCTTATCATCCAAATACTGAATAAGTTCAGCAAATACAGTTGTGTTCTTTTCTACAAAGTCACTATCATCATTCTGGTCTATTGGTGACAGTATAATTTGATGTAAATGTTGAATTCTAAGATATCCAAGGAACTTCACTTCCTCAACTCATACTTGGATTCATTACCACTGAAAAAAAGTTTTGCTGCTCTGGATCGATTAACCTGTTGGAATTCGGGTAGTCATCTTGTTTTTGATTGAGCGATATGAGATACTCCTAAGTAATAAGGCTGCATTAAGTCTAGACTCTGTTAATTTGCTATTGTTTATAAGTGACTTAGTGCTGTCTAATTGGATAATCTACTGCTTCCTTTTTAGTTGCCTTTCGTTGGCTAATCTTCTGATGGGAAAGTCCATAAATATTTGCTGACAATTTATAGACAGCCGACACATAGGATTCCCCCCCAAACAATCCAACAATCCCCCATATTACATCCAAATATATAAAGATGTATATAAGTGTGCATCAATAAACCTGTAGTATTACTCATGATTATAATCTGAATTCTTATCTAGAATTTTCAATGTATAATGTTCAATCTATATGATTAATGAAAAATGGTCAAGAGGATTGAAAAGGGAGATTGTGTTGTAAAATATTTGTTGTGTAAAATAAATGCTTTTTTTTTTTCGTCATTTGAGGAATTATTCACATTAATCTAAAAAAGTTAAGAGTTGCTCTCTGAAAAATATGATTAACAAAAAGATTTTAAAGATTAAAAAAAAAAAAAAGAACACTGTACATATTCCAAAGAATTACTTAATTAAGACTTATTCAATATTTTGAAGCCAGATAATCAGATCTTTATTGATGATACTCAAAAATAGAAAATACTTCACAGATTTTTGTTAAAATTTTATGTCAACCATTTTAACTTTGTCTTTAGAGTATCAAATATTATTGGATTAAAATCCTTAAATATTTTGGTTGGTTTATTATTTTTTTTTTACACCTTTTGCTCCAAGTGGCATTTTTAATTTTAAGTTTTAGTGTAAAATGTAACTTTTTCCCTTTTAGAGTTCTAACATACTATGTACAATATCAAAGTTCTGATATCAACAAAATATCTCATCCACTTCAAGACAATCATTGAATTAACTTAACGGAATCATCAGAATCTATGTATCATCTTGAATCATAATACGTTTCATTGCTGGAGTAAGAAAACTCTGCACAAATTTCAAGAGAGATCTTGTAAGGTACTCTGAAATTGTTAAAAATTGATCCAAATCTTGTCAAAAATAAAATTTATTTCAAGTTATCTATGTGTGAGATGTTAAAATTTGTTTTCTCTTATTTAAATTATTCAGAGTAATAATATCCTTATTTCTGTTGCTTAGAAATCTTAGTTCAATGTTTAATGTTCATTTGCATCATCAGATGATTATGACTGAAAGTGAATATAAATGAATAAAAAAAGATTCTATTCAAAAATGAATAGTAGATGTGATACACTTAAACATGAACAAAAACAACAATGATAAGGATACTATTTAGAGAATGAAATAATTACATCATCTTGAAATATAAGATAATGCTTTCATTTTCTCTGTTCCTTTGACACTCACTAAAACTATAATTTTTGTAATTACAAGAATGAATCAGGTTTTAAAATAATTTGCTATGCGTATATCATGTAACCAAAACAGTTTAAGCTATGGGAAGTATCCACTGTGGTTGATAGTATCATGGTAGTGGGTGTGCTGACACAAGTATTGTTTCACTCTCGAAGCGATTTGAAAGCTACATAAATGAACATGTAACCTTGCCTAATTTGGAACTTATGATGTATGCATTCAAACTGGGCCATAATGGGGTAGAAACAACCAAAAATATCTGTTATGTGAAAGTTGAAGGCATAGACGACTTTGAGATTTGTTTAAAGGCATACCAACCTCTATGAGACTGTTTCACTTTCCCTACATCTGGAGGTCTGGTGCATCTTTCTCTCTGGTGCCCAAATTTTTGACAGTTGTGACATCTGAGTGTTTTGAGTTCTTTTATTAGGTTCATCATCTCTTAATGGGTCACATTTCTTGGTTTTCAGTTGGGTTGTTCATGACTTTGGCTACGCTTGCATAAGTGGTTGTTACTATGGAATTTGGAATCAACTGCATGGTTTTGTTGACAGTTTCTGCAGTTTTTAGTCTCCCCAATGTAAATTACAAGAAAATAATCATTGGTAATTATTATACATTGCTGTTTCTTGGACTGTACCCAGATTTCATTGTCTATCATCGGATGATAGCTTTTTGATGTCAGCTAAGGCTTTAGGTGGGGGCTGAGCATTAAATGAACTCAAATCAAAAATTCTACATTATCAACTATGATATGACAGATGTCTGAAGAAAGCCAAAGGGCACAATTGCTCATATGTTTTGATTATAATAACAACCAAGATGAGGATACTAGTCTGATTATGTATTTACTCTTCACCATGGGCAGGATGTGACACAAGGTCAATCATTAAGTGAAGTAAATGTGGTTTAAATAAAGTTTTCCTTCTCCTAGACTGGTTGATGTACCAAAACTAGAAAAACCAGTCTGTCCTACTATTTACTCATAGCTACAGCTAGAACAGATGGATTTATGCCTTTCTCAAGGGCATTAGCATGAAGTGAAATGCAAAATGTCTTGAACAGGATTTGAACTTGGGTCAATGATTTCATTTCCAAAAACAATAACCTTTACACCAACACATCTTCATATTAACGCGTGTAGATCAGTGTATTACAATGATGATTCTTCATCTCAAAAATTCAGACAAAAAACAATCAATAATATCTAAAAGGCAAAAATCTCCATTGATAAAGTCCAGAATTCTGCTGAATTTCATTTTTTGTATCCATGTTTTTTCTAACTAGAAATATTCAAAATGTTGATGATAGTTTTTGCTGATTCTAAATGTTTTTACAGATTAGGTTAAATGTCTTACCTTTCCAATGATATGGGAGGAATATCCAAGTTTGTTGAAATATTGAGGCATCAAAGTTTCATTTAAGGGTAGGCCATAAGGAGCTGCTCCGACAAGGACTCCATGTTGCAGCCCTAAAAGTAAAGTGAATAAAATAAAAGAAAAAGAAAAAATTATTCAGTCAAAATTAAATAAAACAACAGAACAAATACAATTTTAAATTCTTTGGTATATTTGGTAATCCAATGCTAAAAAAATGTTTGCTGCTCTAAGATGAATTTTAACCTCTATTTGAGGAATTAATCTTCAAAATCTTTGTCAGGGTAACTATTTACAAAGTTTAGCTTAGTTCGGTACAAGGCAGGAAGATGGGGTACACAGTGAGAATCCAACTCACAATATCCTGCTAATCTTGCTTGCTAATTATTACACCTCATGAAGCACCTATAAAATCCAAGCATAGTTTATGTTTAGAACAATGCCACCAGTATGAAGCACCCAGTGAGGATTGAACTCACTATTCAATAGCAATAGATCTGCAAGACTAGTTTGCTAACCATTACCCTACAACATTTCCATTAGGGTAGCGACTAACAACCATCTAAGTCTTGTATGTACATCTAATTCACTCAACTTTATAATTGTTATTTTATGACTAGTTTTACTCTTATTATTATTTCTATCTATTTTCTATCATGAAATCTATTAGATAAAAATAGATTAACATGCCTCAATACAAACTATCAAAAGAGGGTGGGAAAATTATGGACCAACACATACACGAACAATAATAAAGCATAGATAGACTACATTTAAACAAGAAATGGAAAAATAGCACAATGAATTGCAAGGCATACTCCTCTTTCGAGGGTGTGTCCTCCAATCACCGAATAGTCCCGGCAAAAATATGACTAAGCCTAATCCCCCACGAACAGTGACCACTAAACGCTATGACTGGGCTCTTCTTAACAACAGAGATATTAAAGATAAATATGTATTAGAATTGAGAAACAAATTCGAGACACTACAAGAGAAGACAGAAAAAGGTACCCCAAATGACGAATATGAGAATTTCGTCAATGTGCACCTCGAGGTAGCAGCGAATTGTATTCCAACAAAACCTAGAACTAAATATAGAATCCCATGGGAAATGTGAGCAGTTAGAGAAAAACATGCAGACGTGAAAACTGCCTCCAAGAAGAACCCAACAAACACAAATGCCCTAAAACTAAAAAAGGCACAAAATGAATTAGTAAGCATATATCTAAAAGAACAGACAGAATACGTACAAAATCAGATAGATAAGATTAGAGTCTCAATGGAAGATAGGCAATCTAGGATAGCCTGGCAAACAATAAACAAAGTGAGTAGAAGGAAGAGCACAGTCAAAGATAAATTGAAAGCTACAAACCAACAAGAAAGAATAAAACTGTGGAAACAGCATTTCAAAAATCTACTAGGAAACCCACTGAAAGTTACACATGAACCAATCACCAGAATTATTAGTAAGCAATTGGACATTAAACTAGGACCGTTCACTCAAGAAGAACTTGACTCGGTTTTTAGAAAAATTAAAAATAGGAAAGCCGCTGGGCTTGACGAGATTCCCCCAGAAGTATGGAAGACCAGACAATTCGACGACATACTGCTCTGACACTGTAACACAGTCTATAATCAAAATCCGATAGATGGATGAAGGGATGCATCCTCCCCTTCCCTAAAAAGGGTGACCTTGGATTAGTCAAGAACTACCAAGGTATAACACTTACATCCATAGCAGCCAAAATCTACAATGCCCTACTACGAAACCGCATAGAACCCAAAATTGACAACATTCTTAGGAAAAACCAAAATGGTTTCCGAAGGAATAGATCCACGACCTCACAAATATTGATCATCCTTGAAGGCGTACGGGCAAAAAACCTACAGGCGACATTACTATTTGTCGACTTTACCAAAGCCTTTGATTCCATTTACAGAGGGAAGATGGAACAAATTCTACTAGCATACGGCTGACCAAAAGAGACCGTCACAGCAATAATGATTCTCTATAGAAACAACAAAGTGAAAATACGTTCACCAGATGGAGACACAGAATACTTCAACATTGTAGCAGGAGTACTACAAAGGGACACGCTAGCCCCATACCTCTTTATCATCTGTCTAGACTACGTGCTTAGAACATCGATTGATAAAATCAAAGAAAACGGCTTCGAGCTGATAAAGAAAAGAAGCAGAAGGTACCTCACAAAAACAATTACCGACGCCAACTATGCCGATGACAGAGCAATTCTGGCAAATACACCCAACCAAGCTGAAACACTGCTGCATTTTGGAACAAGCTTCCGCGGGCATTAGCTTCCATGTCAATGCACACAAAACTGAATACATGTGCTTTAATCAAACAGGCGACATTTCCACACTAGACAGAACCTCTCTGAACCTGGTAGACAAGTTCACCTACCTAGGAAGCAGTATCTCATCAACCAAAAAAGACATCGACACGCGACTAACGAAGGCATGGACAGCAATCGATAAGCTATCGACCATATGGAAGTCAGATCTGACCGATAAAATGAAACGCAGTTTCTTCCAAGCAGTGGTCATGTCGATACTGCTGTATGGATGCACTACTTGGATGCTAACAAAACAGCTGGAGAAAAAGCTAGACAGCAATTACACAAGAATGCTGCGAGCAATATTGAACAAGTCCTGGAGGCAACACCCCACAAGGCACCAACTATACGGCCACCTACCTCCTATCACAAAAACTATCTAAGTTAGATGAACCAGACATGCAGGACACTACTGGAGAAGCAGGGACGAGCTCATAAGTGATGTACCCCTATGGACCCCCACATATGGCCGAGCAAAAGCAGGACAACCAGCTCGAACATACATGCAGCAGTTCTGTGAGGATACGAGATGTAGCCCTGAAGACCTGCCAGAGGCGATGAATGATAGGGGGAAGTGGCGAGAGAGGGTCAGGGATATCCGTGCTGGCAGCATGACATAATGATGATGATGATTATTATTATTATTATTTACTAAGCTTTGCTTATCTCTGGTACACAAACCAAACAAGAAGTAATTTAGTCAATAGCATTCAATTCCAGGACTAAGAAGGCATCTGGAATTAAGCTTGTTATTCTGTCTGACCCCAGTCTACTTTGCTACACCATGAACAGTCATTATTTTTATTCTATTTTATCAATGATGCATTTAATCAAAATATTCTAGGTGAATACATTCTTCAACCAGTAAATGTAAAAAATACTAGGGTGAATCAAAAGTTTTGCAAAATTTACATATGAGCTAGTTTCCGGAATAAATTCCAAGAAATTGAGAGAATCAAACTGATGCCACATCCTGCGCATATAGTCTAAATACAGGAAGTATTTTACAGAATTATATGTATTTTGATTAATTTTTTTTCCTTTCTTCACAAAGAAATTTGTAAAAAAGGAAAAGGTGATTTTGAAAATACCTCATTTCAGAATCTATAAAGCAACTTAATATTACTTCTATTAGTGCAATTGTTAAATAAATTTTTAAAATGAAGACACCTGCTATATCCTAATGTGGTAGTAACCCAAATGGTCAGTTGTTGTCACATGATATAAACTCTCAAAATATAAACATAATTATGTTAGGAAGTACGTATTTCAGGTTGAATTTCAAATTACTTTAAAAAAAAATCTTTTCTTCATGCAGTCATTGTTGTACAAGTGGTATATAAAGGCCACAAACAAATTTTTTTTTTTTGATAAAAGTCTATCCAGGAAAATAGGAAATAAACTGAAAGATATAGTTCATAAAAAACATTCAATTTCAACAAGGATTAAAACTCAAAAAAATTGAGAAGACAACATAAGTTAAAATAATCATTTCATTAAACAATTTATTTCAACATGAGAAAAATGTGAAAGTAAACAATAAAATACAAAAGTCCATAAATGTTCCAAGAAAAACCAATTTTCTTCTCTGGGAAGAAAAAAAAAATCAGTCTTCAATTCTTAACATTTTTTAAAGACACAGAAAGAAAAACAAAAGATAAAACATTAAACATCAGGAAAGGTTTGTTCTTCCCTCCCAAAGGAGAGAAAACATAAATATACCTTTCCTCTTGACAAATAACTTCCGCTTCTAGATATCTAACTTTCTCTGTATTTTTCCTGATTCAACAGTCTTCAAAATTTTTTTATCCTCTTCGTAAGATCTTTTCGTTTCCTAAAATCGTCAGCATTTTAATCAAATTTTTCCTCTGTGCTTTCATTTGTTCACTAAATCGTTCAAGAGACGCAACTCCCACTTTCCAAAAATTCATTTTAAAATAAACATCTTTTCTTGCTTTTTTTTTTTTTTTTTTTCTTTTATCAAATTATTCATGGACTTGTTCTTTCAACTCTTTTTAAACAAATTATGACAGTAACCCTTCTATTTTTTCTTTCATCTTCAAAATTTATTTAACAACTCTATTAGAAATTTTTACTAATTCTGAGATTAAGTATTTTCAGAATTATATGTATTTAATCAAATTTTTAATTTCTTCAAAAAGAAATTAGTAAAAAATATGTGAAATTTTGAAAATACTTCAACTCTGAATCCCAAAAAGAATTTTTAGAGTAAAAGCTTGACACAAAAATCCCTAAAATTTTTTTACACTAACTATAAATGTAGTAATACTGGCAAATTAATTTGCCTAATTTGCATGAGTGTAAGAGAGAGCTGCTATAAGTCTCTCACTGAGACTAACTAAATAGAGCTTGATTAGCGACTGACTAGTGTTAACCTTACACATCAAAACAATGGTATCCCCGAGAGAATACCAATTGTCTCTCGAGTACCTGATACTTTCTTACCTGTATGTATTGGATGATGACCAGTCATTAAGGCACTTCTTGTTGGTGTACAGATAGGGGACACATAATAATTGTTCAAAATGATTCCATCATAAGCAAGGGAATCAATATTAGGGGTTGGAATCTCATTGGAGCCATGGAAACTGACATCATCCCATCCCTGAAGAAAAACAGAAATTTTTTTCAATTGTGACTTAAAAAAAAAAGAAAAAAAGGGAAGATGTTTGATATTACAGAGACAATTCTTTTATGCTTAAAAATTGAAATAAATGAAAATATATACAAACTGTTTCAAAGCTGATTAAAAATGAACACTGAAAACTGTATGAACTTTTTATATTATAAAAAAAGGGTTACAGAAAAGTTCTTGGCCCAGCGATCCTTTTCACAGTTCTGTGGCATTGCTTGATGATGCTGTTACCCAAGGAGACATGTGCACTCATCCAGGAAATTCTAAAACAAGCTGCTGTGAAAGGCGGTGTCATTATCCGTCAAAATGTCAGCTGGCAGGTCCCGCTCACAAAACTGTGCTTTCAGCTGGTTGATCACACTTGCTACGTCTTGTCGATGAAAGCATCACTAGATGGTAAACTGAGTGGGGCTGTAGTCAATCAATGTCAAAAAATGGGTGCCCTTATAATGGGTAATATCCATCGCTACCTAGTGCCATGTCTCTTCAACATTTAGGGCACCTTCTGGCTAATGCACATGTGACGGGTCGATTGACTGACACTTCTCACATTCCCTGACGATGGTTTTCACAGCTGCCTTGGATACTGTAAGGTCAATCTGCTTCATGAAGTTGAGTGTCCACCTCACAACAGGATAGCCGCTCTGTCAGTGTACAATTCTGATCTGGTCAGACACAACTGAGCTCACAGACGCAGTGCAAGCAGGCTGCATGAGCTCAGGGTTCCTCCTAATTGCATCAACCCACCTCTGATGCACCCTCATCAGCCTATTTGCCTTGTTTTGGTTAGATTTGACCAGGGTCACATCCATCAATAATGCATATTCCTTCACCAGTTTCATCAGTGTGTCGAGCCGCTGTCAGATGAGTATCTCGCTCTTATTTTTTTGTTTGCACTCTAGCTCTCCTTGGGAGGGTGTCTGACACCCATTTATGGACACAAGCAGAATCGGTGAACAGGTGCAAGGTGGTCACCTTTCAGAGGATTGCCAAATTCACCCCTTCAATAATTAGCCACGCATCGGATCTTCCTTGTGCACTCTGGTGAGAACCTCCTTGATCATGGTGTTGAGAAGAGCATTGTCAACTTTGTTGTCTCAACCAGTAGTAACATCAAATTCTCTCTGCTTGATGAAGGCCACAGCCACACGAAGCCATCCACCTACAGGAACATGCTCAACCAACTTACCACATAATGAAAATACGTTGCGTCTAGTGACAATGTGAGGCATATCTGGGATCTTGTTCCCGCTTCTCCAGTAAATTGTGTGATGCTCCCTGCAGACCTGCAGACCAAGCACTCATACACCGTCTTTTAGCCTCTCCAGCTCTTTACTCATGAGACCAAAGCTGTTGAAATGTTTCTTCATGTGCTGCGGGTATGACACTCATCTACGTACACATCATCAATGTAGGCGGATGTTGCCCATTGTATGTGCTCATCTTTCATTAGAATGGCATCAACAACTGTCTGCATGATGGACAGTGCCACATTGAGTCCAAATCTCATGCAGGTCAGACAATACCTCCGTCTACCAATTAGCATGGTTTAATAGGGCCACAGCGATCAGTGCACATGTACTTGAAGATATGCCTTTCGAAAGTCTAACATCAACACATTTGATTCTGCTTGTCACCACTCTCTCAACTTTAGGGTGCATACATCTGCATGAGCTATAAATGCATCCACATGCTCATCCAATTCTTGATAATCGAGCACAGGTCTTACCTTTTCTTTATTCTGCTGGATGACTGCCATCAGTGGGATGAGACCTTTTGGGGGCTCCACTTCCTCTTCTGGGTAAGGCACCAACCACTCATTGTCGATCCATGTCTGTAACTTCCTATCATATTCTGCTAGTGATCTTGCAGGAACATTGTACTCCAGCACCCTGTTGCATAACTTTTCTGGTGGCTGATCACCGGACCACTTCCATGACACCTTACAGGATTTGGTGTGTTAACTGAATCTCGCACAAAAATCAGGATTTTCCAATTTTATCATAGCACCCAAATTGAGGGCCACCTCAGAAAAATGTGCCCTGCCTTGCTTGTCGATGTGCACACCACCCAATTTCTTAATGTCATCCATTCCTAGGAGGTCAAATCCTAATGGCTTGCTGTTCACCACTAGCACATCCATCTTAAGGAGATCCCTGCTGGTCACTTCTAATGTAATGCTTCCAACAACAGAAAAGGCACTTCCTGCTTGCCATCAAGATTGTGGTGCATTTCTGTCTTTTGGGTCAACATATCAACCCACTTAAAATAGACAAGGAGAAGCTGAAGTGCACCAATGCAATTCGGTCTACCCCATCAATTTGGACCTTTATCACAGGGAGCACCTCTTTTAGTCTGTGTGAGGAGAGAGTGGAGCTGACCTCTCACCCCTGACCTCATTTCCCGGACACCTTGATGATAGTATTACACAAAGTCTGTTTACATTAGTGAAACTACGAAGAGGAAAGTCATCACTGCCAGTGTCCTACCAAAAGGCGTCCCTGCTGAATTTTGTGACTATCACTCCATATACTCATTCTGCCTCAGCTCAAATTTGGCTGCTTTTTGTATTCTCCCGAGTCTCGCCATTCCATGTGATATTACTGTAGCCTGTTCTATAAAAGAACCATTCACGGCCCTCGCACTTTTGCTTTCATCTTCATTTTAGTGTGCCGGCAACAAAGAGCACATACTTTTCTCCACTTTAAAGTACTCTATTACTACTACTACAAGACCCCCCCAAAAAAAAAGAGTATCCTGAATAGTAAGAGACCTCCAACCATAAAAAAGGAGTGTCCTGAATAGTACATGGGGTTTCAAGATAATTCATGCTGTTGTTTGCTATCTCACTCCATTCTGGGTTATTCTATTCTTACCCCATGTTATCTTGCTGGTTTAACATCTTGCATATGAAAACTGTAAAGGAATTATATGAAAGACAGGAAAAGATAAGCGGCCAAGAAATCTTTTTATATTTTGCCTTTATTTCTGGGTTCAACAACAATTCATTGGGTGAGGAAATTCTTCCTGAATACAAATGAAATGATTGTGTCTCCCAGTCAAGGTGTTAAAATGTATTAGTTGTTCTTGGGTATATGTGTCCAAATTTGGTATTTAAAGCATTAACAACGTTTTAAACACTTTTGGTTGGTTTCTTTGTTTAATGGCATATCAACTCTTTTTAGGTTATTTAATGCCAAAGCCATTCTCCTAGAAGAACAGTAGTGGTACTATTTAACCCATAGCTGGGAGGATAAGGGGGTTCATACCTTTCCCAAGGGTATTTGCCCGAAAGTGAACGTAATAGCACGACTGGAGTACGAACTCGCGTACTACGATTCCGCAGTCCAACGCTTTAACCATTACACCACGAGGACACCCCAAAACACTTTTGGGAGATATGTCTAAATCCAATATTTTCAGTTGTAGTTGTTAAGTCAATTATATGGTGTCATTGTAATTTTGACAAGTCCATTATTGGTGTCGTGGGTTGTTGGTAAAAGAGATGGCTGCTACTAGTGGAAAGGTTAACCAACACATCATCCAACGACGGACACATGGTGCTTTCAAAAGTAGAAAGATAGATTTAGGTGTTGTCACTTCGCTGGTTGCTGCTAAATGAGAACAGGCTTCTTTCTTTAGCCGAGAGGGTTCCTTCTTTGCGCATGCATTGCCCCATTTCCTGTCAGGGGCATCTGGGAGTTTCTGGATTTTTTGTATTTGTTTTTAATCTAATTTTGTTTTATTTTCATCTCATTTATCTTTATCAATTCCCATTATCATCATAGGAAATGGACACGGCGACACGAGTTCAAATTCTGGACGAGAATGATTGCATTTCACATAGCACTAATAACCATGGGAAAGGTATGAATCCAACCATTCTCCCTCCAGCTATAGGTAAATAGTAGGACAGACTAGGTTCTTCAGCCTTGGTGAGGCAACTAGTCTAGGAGAAGGAAAACTCTGAATTCAAACCTATTAAACTCCGCTTAAAAATTTGACCTTGTGTCATATCCTGACCAAGTGGAGGGGTTGGTAAATAGGATCAATTCCCACAAGTAAGAGATGTCCACCAAAAAAAAAAAAAAAAAAAAAAAAAAAATGTGTTCTGAATAGTAAGAGACTACCACCCAAAACAAGGAGTGTCCCGAGTAGTAAGAGACTGCCACCCAAAACAAGGAGTGTCTTGAGTAGTAAGAGACTGCCACCCAAAACAAGGAGTGTCCTGAATAATAAGAGACTACCACCCAAAACAAGGAGTATCTTGACTAGTAAGAGACTGCCACCCGAAACTAGGAGTGTCCTGAGTAGTAAGAGACTGCCACCCAAAACAAGGAGTGTCTTGAGTAGTAAGAGACTGCCACCCAAAACAAGGAGTGTCCCGAGAAGTAAGAGACTACCACCCAAAACAAGGAGTGTCCTGAGTAGTAAGAAACTACCACCCAAAACAAGGAGTGTCCTGATAATAATAGACTACCACCCAAAACAAGGAGTGTCTTGAGTAGTAAGAGACTGCCACCCAAAATATAAATAAATAAATAAATAAAAAGGGAGTGCTCTGAATAGTAAGGGACCACTACCCAAAAATAAAAAAAATGTCCCGAGTAGTAAGACACCTCCAACCCTCCAAAAAATGTCCTGAGTAGTAATAGACTGCTACCCAAAAAAAGGAGTGTTCTGAATAGTAAAAGACCCCCCACACCCCCCAAAAAAATATTTGAATAAGTGTCCTGAGTAGTCAGCAAGTGCCAACCAAAAAAGGAGTGTCCTGAATATTAAGAATTCCTCCCCCCAAAAAACCTTGAGTATCCTGAATCTAAGAGAGCTCAACCCGAAAAAAAAGGAGTGTCCTGAGTAGTCAGCAACTGCCACCAAAAAAAAAAAAAGGAGTGTCCTGAATAGTAAGACACCTCCATTAAAAAAAAAAAAAAAAAAAAAAGGAGTAAGTTGAATCTAAGAGATCTTCACCACCACCAAAAAAAGGAGTGTCCTGAGTAGTCAGCAACTGCCACCCAAAAAAACGTGTCCCAAGTCATAAGAGACCTCCACCCCGCTAAAAAAGAAACAGAAGTATCCGGAGTAGTAAGAGATCACCATCTGGAGATTTGGAGAATGTAGAGTACTCCTTCATTGCCATAGCTCCCAGGTTCACCCTGACTTGGAGAGGTAATACTTGTTAGGATCCTATGTATGGGTAAAATAAATTTTTAAAAATTATTCATATTCCATAGGACTGTGTGCAAAAAAAACTCTTAAGAAACAACAAAACAAAAAATGTAAATATGAACATAGAAAGAAAGTGACTCCTTAAATTCTAGGCATAGAATAACCCAAGACAGGCTGATGTGCCATTAAAGTCAATCAGCTTCAGAAACAACAACACAAAAATGTAAATATGAACATACAATGAACATGATTCACTAACCTCAAGGCATAAAATAACCCAAGATCAGTTGCCATTAAAACTGGCATGTTTTCCCTTGTCTGGTTATTTTATGTTGAAACTTTTTTTTTCCCCTGCTGAAATTGATTGTTAAGGAATTATTTATATTTTTGAAAAATTCACAATTAATAAAGAAAGTTAATTGTTATTAGAAAATTTTTTAGTCATTAAATTTATTTTTAATAACTATAAAAAGAAAAAAAAAATGACTATATATATTTATACTTTTGTGTAAATGCCAATTGCTTTAAGATATACTTTTATATATCTGCTAGATTGAGGTTTCAAATTATGTTGTCAATTTCAATATTCATACTGTCTACATTAATGAGATTTATTGAGGAATTTTATTGATCTTTGGGTGTTGCATTGTTTATTAATTCTTTTTTGTGATTTTATCCTTGAGGGGTTTCTATCATTTGGCTGGGGTAATTTTGAATGTGTTTTGGTTTTTCATTTAGTGTTGACATCATTTTTTCTAGATTGAACAATGGGAATTTCTGGTTTTTGTTAGATTGGTTCTGACTTTTTGGTAGATAAATTTTTTAGTCTGTCTTTGATGGACAAATTAAAGATCTATGTAACTATTGTTTTATAAGAGCTTTTGTATTTTTTGGAGGAGTGTTTTGTGTTTGAGCTGTAGACTTTGTGTACATTTTTTCTTTGATTATTTCAATGGACTTTTTTAGGTTTATTTGTTGTAAGTTCTTTTAGTTTAGTTTGTGCTTCTGTTTAATGGATTTCAGCAGTGTAGGTTTGTCAGTTGCTCCTGAAACTTAGGCCATTCATTTGGTTCCAACTGGATTAGTTTCTTGGAGAGCTCTATAATTATCTGGTTGATTGTTGATTCTGATTGGGCTTTCCCTCTGTGCTATAATGGTATAAATGTTCTCCCCCCCCCTCCATGTAGGATTTTTCTATCCTCCTAGCTACAAAAAATGTTATATTTCTTTTATTCTTGATTTCAATTATTTCCCTCACTTTTGTATAAGTCACAAAATCTTGAAATGATTTTTTTCTTGGCAGTTTGGTCATTTGGTTTCATTGGCACAATTTTTTTCCATGTAATCTGAGTCCCATTGGCCACACCTTTACAGACATCCTCTGCAGGTCTCCTAGTGGTATCTGTAATAATGACATTTAAATTACCTCAAGGGTGCAGGGATGTACAGTTCTAACCTTTTGAGACAGTATCCAGTTTTAACTTCTTTAGGAATTCCTGATTTATTAAATGTTAGAATGTATGTGTTCATATTTCTTCATCACCCCTTCTAAAGTTCATGATTCCTTGCTTTACCTAAGGCTATTTCCTTTAGCATAGCTGTTGGATTGTTTGGGGGAGGGTCATAAAGATGGGTTACAAAACGTCCACAATCTGAAAGATTGTATTTATAGACTTACTGGTTAGTAGCAGGAGGAGATTGGCCAATCAGTAATGACATGAAGAGGCATATAAGAGAAGGTGAAAATCATCCTTATTTATCTTACCATACAGCAGTCTTCTACTGACAAGACATATCTTTTGTATTAAGAATTCCACAACTGGAACACAAAATGGCAACTCAAATTCCAACTGTAGATAAGGATAATTCTCTGTTTCTTATAACTCCCTTGGAAGTATTGAATCTATCATGCAGGTAAGCTTTGCACATTACATAGTGGAAAGTTTTCATTTTGATTAAGTTTCCAACATGTTTTTTGTTGTCCACTTCCAAGAGTAGATTACAGTTTTTTTTATCTTTTTAACAGTTCGAGGGTTTGCTCTGCTGGAGATCATTTTTCAATCAAAAACAGGGACAATTTAACTAAACAAGTTTGTTCCAATGATTCTAGTACAATAAATCTTGGGAATTCTGTTGTTTCATTTCCTGAATCAAATTCAGGGAGATTCCGTTTTTGTTTTTTGTTTGTATTTGCTACATGTATAGTTCGTTCTTTCACTGCTCCTGTACTCCACCACCTGCTATAGAGTCCAACTTTTGTTGGGAATTTACCAAGGGGAAAACCCATTCGCCTTGATTGAAATGGGGATACAAAGGCCAGTAGATTCATGTTGAGAGTAAGATTTTGAGCTCCTGCTAATTTCAAGCTTTTAGTAAACAAAACTAAATGCATTCAAGTAAAACAATTGTCAAAGTTTTATTTCACTCATTACAATTACCCTCAGCCACTGCCTTCTAGCACCTTTAAAATAAAATAAGGTTGTGTATTTGCTTGTTATAAGAACAGTTGAAGAACATGGTCAGAACAATCATATTAGGTACTAGGGCTTGACATAACTCGCTGATTGATCAGATCGGGTCTCTCTGACTGCCCGTCTAGCTCAGTAAGGGCTAAAGTGGAGTGTTGCAAGACACTGGACCACTTAGTGTAGGGTCAAGGACTGCTCAGCCACCAGGATCCCATTCTGAAGCATTACTAGTCAACACACACAACAAATAGGTAGCCTCCTTGGATGAGGGTGTTATCTCTCTGCAGAAGTGAAATCAGCATGTTCTACAGCTCCAGCCAACAGGGCAGCATCGAAATCAATCAATTTACTCAATCTATCTTTAGAAAGAACTACACAAAAACTGTAAATATGAATGTGCATTGAGCACAATTCCTTAACCTCTAAGCATCAAATAACTCGAAGTGGGTTGACATGCTGTTGAAATAAATCAATCAAGCTATCTTAAGAAACAACTACACAAAAAATGTAAATATGAATGTACTATGAATGTGATTCCCTTACCTCTAAGCATAAAATAACCCTAAAGAGGTTGACATGCCATAAAAAATCAATCAATGAATAATGACATCTGATAATTCAACCTAGTTCAAAAGCAAGAAGATCCGATTTGCAATTTATTTTCAAAATTGACTTACTTACCAGATCATCAGCAATAATAACAACAATATTTGGTCGTTTTGCAGTGGTAAGAGACAAGCCTAACATAAAACTTCCCAACCAGAAGTAAATATTTAATATTTGCCACATCTCCAATCAAAACTGAAAAATATAAAAAAAATACACAGAATTAATCAACTTAATAAAAGCAAAAATTATAAAAAACAGATAATTCATTCATTGCAAGTTGTTTAAAAAACATTAGGTTTGGTCTTGTTACTTTGTTTAATGACATATCAACTCTTGTGGGTTATTTAATACTAAAACCATCCTTGTAGAAGAACAGTAGTAGTAATATTTAACCCATAGCCATTTGAAGATAACTACAAAATGCTAATTAGAATCCTTCATTCCTTCCCAAAGAGAAGCATCAATATCATCATGGACTGCTGTTACAAATCCAATAGTTTCATGGGTCATACACTTTCATAAAATTTTAATCTGAGTAAAAAAAGGGTCAACACTGCTAATAGGTCTTCTTAAAACATATCATCAATCAACCAATACCAATTCTCATTTGTCCCCAAACAGTTTTATCAATTCATCACAATCACACTCTGAAAATCTTGGAGCCAAACAGCCTAACCATGGATTGTCACAAGTTTATGTCGACAGGTCCTGTGCACTGATTGGGTGGTTCTTTGATCAATCAGCAGCAGCTCGTCATGAGAAAAGCCTGACCTAGAACGAACATTCTTCTCTTTTCCACATGATACACCACTTGTCTCACTTGCAGTCTGATGACACGTCCATCTTGTCTTTCATGGCAAAAGATGCACACTATTCTCTTCAACCCATGAGGTAATTCTTCATTATAAATATTCATTTGAAATATAGTGAAGAAGAATTAACCTCTATATTCAGAGATTATGAACATCCCATAATTTCAAACAAATATTGGATAATGATGAAAAATAAAAGTTTAATTTGTTCTAAATTTATTGATATTTTTAAAGCATTTTTTCTTAACTGCTGATTTTTATTATAGAATAATCATCCATCAATTTCTTTTATTTTAAGCAAAAAAACAGCAGATAATGAAATAATGAATTTCAGGTAACAGCTGTCAGGTTAACGTATGTAATTAAATCTTTCTTTTTCTTTTACATGAAGAAAACCAAAGTATTATTATGTAGCCAAGAAAGATTTTATGAAACTGATTCATATGGACTTGGTAGATTTTCTTTTATAGGAATCTCAATGAACAAACAAGGCATCCAAACCACTTTTTTTAAAAACATCTGTCAGACTATTTACCAAATTAGTGTCTGGCAACCATTCACTGAAACTCTTTCTCTCTCTCTCTCTATATATATATATATATAGTCATCGACAGACAGACTGTTTCATTGTATCACAACTGTTCAGGGTGGCTAGACACACAGAATGCTTCAAGCTGGGATTGAAACCTGCCAAACTTAACGCTAGGCATGGTATCTAACTGCTCAGCCGTTTTGTCAACATATGTCAGCTCAGGAATTATCCCTTTTTGGCAACTATCACTGCTTCAAAGATTGGAGGTAGACTGAAGTTAGTTCTGCCCAGTTTTCCTTTAAGAGTTGCCAGAGGTGAGCCACACTTGTGGGTTGTTTGACTTTCCAGTTAACTTCATCCCACACCAGTTTAATGGGATTTAAGTCTGCTGATTGCTCAGGTGAAGACATCAGTTGAAGGATGTGCTGTTAATATACCTCCGGCAGAGTTTACTAGTATGCTTTGGCTCATTATCTTGCACGAGTACAAATCCTTGAGCCACAAGTGGCATTCCAGATGGGATTACGTGATGCAGCAGTATGCTGTGAAAGCCCATCCAATTCAATTTGTCCTTCACCTGGTGTAAATTCCCGGACTTTACAATTGGCAAAGGCCCCCCCCACACACACACACACACCATAACAGAGCCTCCTCCATGTTTTATTGTTGGTGTGATACAGGAGGTTGCAGTTCTTTCACCAACTCTTGACCACACATAGACCCTCCTATTTGACCCAAAGATTTTGAACTTTGATTCATTAGTCCAAAAGGATTTTGTTCTACTGCTTTATTGTTCAGTCTTTGTAAACCTTGGCCCACTGGAAACTTGACAATGTTTTGCTTCCTCAACAATGATTTCTTGACTGCAATTCTGCTATATAGGCCAGCTTCACAGTCTTTTCCTCACAGTGGATGTTGACACATTTTTTTCAGAACTTTGGTTCAGCTGTGCAGTGATGTTTTAGCAGTTAGCCTCCAGGCATGCAAGCTAGTGATTGATGAAATTGTCCTCTGGCCTTGTTGATACTTTTGGTCTACCAGCCCTACTTTTGGTCTTGTTCCGTTTCCTGATGTCTCCTAACAATATAATCCACTGTAGTTCTTGGAATTATTATTTTTAGTACAAAAGAAAAAAAATTCCTTCAAATCAATTTTTCAAAAGATACCTGGTTATACTAAGGTCAATGTTACTGAGGAAGGCTTATACTTAGAATGATAAATAAAAACATTATGGTGCTTAACTTGTTGGATTGTTTGGTGGGTGGATCTACTTATGGGTATCAGCCGTCTACAAATTATCAGCAGATATTTATAAGCTCACCCATCAGCAGCAGTAGATTGACCTATCAAAGATGACTAAAGCATAAATGATCAACAGCAATCAAAAAGCCTTGTTACTTAGGTGTACTTTTTATATCACACAACTGAAAACAAGATAGCTACCCTAATTCCAACAGGTTATGAGCCCAGAGCAGCAAAACTTTTTTTGATGGTGATGAATCCAAGTATGAGTAGTGGGAAGTGAAGTTCCTGAGATATCTTAGAATTCAGCATTTACACCAAATTATACTGTCACCAACAGATCAAAGTGATGATGTGGACTTCATAGAAAAGAATGCTGTCATCTTCACTGAGCTCATTCAGTATTTAGACAATAAAAACTTGTTATTAGTATTAAGAAATGCACGAGACAATGGAAGAAAGGCCTTAACAATATCAAGGGAACATTATTTGTCAAAAGGAAAACTGAAAGTTATTTCCTTCCATACAGAGCTAACACTTTTGAAAAGAGTGGAATCAGAGTCCATTACAGACTATATAATAAGGGCAGAGAATATATCTAATGAAGCTGGGAAAGTTATAAGTGACTGATTTTTAATTGCCATGGTTCCAAAAGGATTAGCTCCGAATTTTAAACCTTTCACAACAGTCATAGCCCAGAAGAAAAAATCTTGACTTTTTCTGAATTTAAAGTATGTTTAAGAAGTTATGAAGAAACAGAGCATATGTGTTACCCCGCCCCAGATGAATCTAACAATATATTACAAATGAAGACTATATTTAAAAAGATTAACCCAAGGAATAAACTTGGGGTAAGTACCCATTCTTGCTATGATCATAAATCAACAAATTATAATCATAACAATTACCAGAAATCTCAGCATAGTAGAGATGACAATAATTCCCCCCCCCCAAGGGAAGATAAATATTATTTGTTACGTTTGTGGAAAGAGAGGCCACAAACCTTTTGAATGTAAAAACTGAAGGCAAAGTGATTTTTGTCACAATATACGAACCTATTCTAAAGGCCAAACCTATTTCTTTGCTTTAGGATATGATATTGTTTCAGACAAGAGTAATTCAGTTGGTTGACTGCGGGGCTACCGAACATGTAATAACTGAAAAATCAAAATTTATAAATTTTGATCAAATTTTGAACCAAGGAACCATTTTGTTGAATTAGCTAATAAGAGCTGAGTGAATAATATAGTGCTGAAAAGAGGCAACCCCTGCATTTATCTACACAATAACAAAGGACAAATGTGTAGATGTATCTTAAAAAATGCTTTATGTACCAACTTTTAAACAAAATATATTTTCAGTACAAGCAGCAACAAAAAATGGTACGCACAAAAGTTTTGGGCGTGACAACTGCTAATTAACTTACCCTAATGAAGCAGTTTTCAACATAACACAGAGAAGATGTTTGTATTATCTGAAAAATATCATTTCTACCAGATATGCCACTTACAACTTACACACTTGGCATAAAATCTTAGGCCACTGTAAGGAATCGGATATTAAAAAGTTACCCAAATTAGTAAAAGGAATGAAAATAAAACAGACACCAAATTATGCTCTTAACTGTGATATATGTATTCAAGAGAAGATGTCTAATGACAGAAATAAGACTTTGGATTGCAAGGCAACAAAAATCCTAGCACTTGTGCACAGTGATTTAGTAGGCCCCATTCAACCCTTAGCAAAAAATGGTTATAAATATGTAATTAATTTTATTGATGACTCTTTTGGCCTTACAATGTTATATTTCTTAAAACACAAGTCCAATACTTCGCTCACTACAAAGAAATATCTAGCTGACATTGCTCCTTATGACCATGTAAAATGTTTACAGACAGACAAAGGAACTTAGTTCACTTCTGAAGTTTTTCAATGGTTACTTGTACTTGATAGAATCAAACACGAGCAGTCAGATCCTTATTCTCCACATCAAAATGGAACTGCTGAATGATTGTGCCGAACTTTATTTTCTATGGCAAGATGTCTCCTTACTGAGTCAGAATTGCCTAAAAACTTGTAGGTTTATGCACTGATGGCTTCAGCATATATTACAAATCGTCGTTATAATAAAAACAAAAACAAAAAACCCATATGAAAGCTTTACCGGTTCAAAACCTAACTTAAGAAGTAAGATGCATATTTTTTGTATGACTTGTTTTTGTTATGTACAAAATAAAACAAAATTAGATCCCCGCTGTGAAAAAGGCATCTTTGTCAGCTATGATAAACAAAGTCCAGCTAACTTTATTTATTTTTTGAAAACAATGGCTATTAAAAGAGTTAAGTGTGTAAAATTCACTGAATCTTATGATAACAGCCCACAATCAAAACGGGATGAAAATATCAAATTACCAGACTTCATAACCACTACATATGATGTACAACTGAAAGACAACCGAAACACCAAAGGGGAGGGGCAAATAAGACATTATCCGATCTGACAGAGAAGAAAACCTGATTTTTTTAAAGACAAAAACTTTGAATTTAGTGGAGTTGATTACTGTTATGCAATGTGTACAATCTCCACTAACTATACTGAGGCCGTTAATTCTGTTGACTCTGAGAGCTGGATTTTGGAAATGCAAAAGGAATTTGATTCCTTAATAATAATACTTTTGAATAGCAGAAGGCTCCAAGAAATAAAAATATTGTCAGTTGTAGGTGGTTTTTTACTATAAAAAGTTAAAGTGACAGAAGTCATGAGTATAAGGTTCGTTTCGTGGCCAAAAACGATAAGTAAATATATGGCAAAGATTACAGAGAAACTTTCATCCTGATGACAAATATGCCTTCCATAAGGTTACTATTGCAAATAGCAATCCAGCATTACTTGTTAATTCATCATACAGATGTTAACAGCGCATATTCAAATGTCCCCTTAGACTAAGAAATATGAAGAAATACACGTATATATTGAGCTGCCAGAGGGCTTTGAAGGTAAAAATGGGAATTATGTTTGGAAACTTAAAAAATCCCTATATGGGTTAAAACAGAGCGGTTGAACTTGGAATAAAACATTCCATACTAATT
The DNA here is from genome assembly GCA_963585895.1 of Sepioteuthis lessoniana. NCBI lineage: Eukaryota > Metazoa > Mollusca > Cephalopoda > Myopsida > Loliginidae > Sepioteuthis > Sepioteuthis lessoniana. The sequence goes on from OY757939.1 coordinate 870,706, forward strand.
TAATTAGACAAAATCTTGTCCAGACACCTGTGGACCCCTGTATCTACATTCAAAATGTCTACAATCAAATATCCATCGTTTTATTGTGGGTAGACGATATATTAATAGCTTCAAAAACTGAAGCACTCCTTATGCAAATTAAAACAAGACTGAACACTAGATTCAAAATGACTGATCTTGGGAAATTATCCTGGTTTTTAGGAATACAATTTTAATGTGAAAATATTACTATTAAAATGAATCACTCTAGATATCATTATCATCATGCTAGTATGGATCTCCCTGACCCTCTCTCACAACCTGTCTCTATCATCGATTGCTCCTGGGAAGTCTGCCTGTATCAGCACAGAGCTGTTGTATATAGGTTCTAACTGGTTGTCCAATCTTTACTAGTCCATGTGAAGTTGCGTGTTGATGTCATTTTCAGTTGATGAGACACTGCTTCTGAGGTAAATGAACTTGTCCACTAGTTTCAGAGGACTACTCTTTAGTGTGGAGATGTCGCCTCTTTGATTAAAGCACATATATTCTGTTTTGTTTGCATTGACATGGAAGCCTATGCCACCTGCTGCTCATTCCAGGCTATGTAGCAGAGATTTAGCTTGGGTGTGTGTATTTGCTAGAAGCACTATGTCATCGGTGTAGTCCGTGTCCATAATAGTTTGTGTGGGGTATCTTCTGCTTCTTTCATTTATCAGCTTGAAACTGTTTTCTTTGATTAAATCAACGTTCTAAGCACGTAGTCTATGCAGATAATAAACAAGTATGGGACTAATGTTTCTCCTTGCAGCACACCTGCAACAATATCAAAGTAGTCTGTGTCTCCATCCGGTGAGTGGACTTTTACTTTCAGGTTTTTATATAGCATCATTATGGCTGTGCAACAGTTTCTTTGGGCAGACCATAGGCGAGAAAGATTTACACTATCTCCCCTCTGTGTATGGAGTCAAATACCTTTGAGAAGTCAACAAATAATAGTGTTGCTTTGAGGTTTTTTGCACGAACACCTTCTAAAATTCGATGGATAGTCAAAATTTGTGATGTCATAGATCAATTTCTCTAAAAGCCATTTTGGTTCTTCCTAAGTATTTTCTCAATTTTGGGTTTTATGTGGTTGCATAGTAGACCATTGTACATCTTGGTCGCTATGGATGTAAGTGTTATACTTTGGTAGTTCTTGGCTATTCCAAGGTCACTCTTCTTAGGGAAAGGGAGGATGCATTCTTTTCTCCATCTGTTAATTGTGTTCTAGCAATATAGGCATTACAGTAACTCTAGCAGTATGTCATCAAATTCCCTTGCCTTTCATACTTCTGGGGGTATTTCATCAAACCCTGCTGCTTTCCTATTCTTAATTTTTATTAGTACTGATTTGACTTCTTCATGCGTAAACTGTCTTAGTTTGATGTTAAGTTGATTACTAATAATTTTTGTTATTGGTTCATTCAGAGGTTTTTCAAGTAAGTTCTCGAAATGTTGTTTCCACAGGTATATTTGTTCTTCTTGGCTGGCAGCTTTCAGTTTAGCTCTTACAGTACTCTTCCTTCTGTTCATTTCGTTTACCATCTGCCATGCTATCCTAGATTGTCTATTTTCAACCGAGTCTCTAATCTTATTGATCTGATTTTGGATGTATTCTGTTTGTTCTTTTAAGTATACACTAGTTCATTTTGTGCCTTCTTAAGTTTCTGAGCATTGATATTTATTGGGTTCCTCCTATTGCATAGGGAAGCAATTTTAACATCTGCTCGCTTTTTCTAACCACTAATGTCTCCCATGGGACTCTAGGTTTAGCTCTTTGTTTCGTTGGAATGCATTCTGCAGCTATTTCTAAGTGGGCATTGACAAGGTTCTCATATTTGTCATTCAGAGTATGTGTTTCTGATATCTCCTGTAGTGCATTGAATTTGTTTCTTAGTGTTAATATATATTTATCTCCAATATCCCTATTGTTAAGCAGGGATTAGTCAAAGTGTACGGTTGTGGTTGTTCAGGCCGTATTCTTTCGTAGGCTCAGTCATTTCTTTGTCATGACAATTCGGTGATCAGAGGTCACACCCTCAAAAGAAGAATATGCCTCGGAATTCAATGCGCTATTATTCCATTTCTTATTTATGAGGATGTAGTCTATCTGTGCTTTAATGTTAATTGTGTAGGTGTAGGTCCATAGTTTTCCCTTTCTTTTCTGAAATTTAATATTAAGGTATATTAATCTATTTTCTAGCATGAAATCTGTTAGATGTTTCCCATTTCTGTTTGACAAGTTGTATAGGCTGAATTTGTTTACTTACGTTTTTCCCTATTTGGGCATTCATGTCTCTACTGATGATGAGAACATTGTGTTTTGGGATGCTACAAACAAGGGAGGATAGCTTGTTATAGAAGTCACTGAGGTCCGTATAATCAATGTTCGGCATAGCAGATTGCAAACCACACTCAACTCCATATGAAATGGACATAAAAAAAACAAGTGATAAAGTTGATTTAATGGATAGCAAACCTTACCATGAAATTATTGGCAGTCTAATATATATATAATGGTTGCAACAAGAATAGACATTTGTTATACAGTCATTAAGTTGACTCAAGACCTAGGAAAACCAAATTCTTTCCATTTAACATTATTCAAAAGGCACAATCAATCAGTCACTAATATTTAAAAAAATCACAGAAACTCTTGAAATAGGAAGGATTTTGTGATGCAGATTGGTCTAATTTAAGTGATAGAAAAAGCGTGAGCAGAATTTGCTTTAGATTAGCAAAAAATAACCCAATGACTTCATGGAAATCTAAAAAACAACATGCAAAGTGAAATTTATCACTATCTCATAAGCAAGTCAAGAAGCCTTGTATCTTAGAGCACTATTGAAAACTGTGACCGAACTAGAGTCACTTAAACAACCAACAACTATTCATTGTGATAATCAGTCCAGTATTGTTTTGGTAAAAAAAACAATCATCCATCAAAGATCAAAACATATTTGATACAAAATGTGTGTGTGTGTGTATATATATATATATATATATATATATATATATATATACACACACACACATACATAAACACTAATCAGTCTATCTGTTCATCGACTGTTCAAAATATTTTTCTATGCATTTATCAATTATTCAGTTTGATAATCAATTTATTTCTCTTTCTGGTTTTTAAATTCTTTGATTTTTATTTCTCTTTCTCTGTTTTTTTTTTTCTCTTTCTATCAACTTATTCATTCATTTCAACAAGATTTCAAATGGTCTCATGTTTTTTTTCTTGATAAAAATTAGAAGTTCTTGTTTGATTCACAATGATATGAGATGTTCAAAATGTTAGTACAAAAAGATTAGAACAAAATATGAAAGTCTTCTTACTTCCACCGTGACCATAGAGAAAAGAAGAAAAAATAGTGGTGGCAAGTCAAGCTTATTTTATATGTTTATCTACCTCAAAACTTTTGATTTCTTTGTTTAATGACATATCAACCTTTGTGGTTTATTTAATACCAAAGCCATCCTTGTAGAAGGACAGTAGTGGTATTATTTGACACATGGCTGGAGAGAATAAGGAGTCTTATACCTATCCCAAGAGTATTAGTCCAAAACCAAATGCAAAAGTGCAACTCAAGTTCAAACTCACTACAATGTCGCAGTCTAGCATGTTAGCCATTACACCACAGTGACTTACTTCTATTTCAAGAGGCATTTGTGGAAAAAATGCTGGAAATGGACTTGACAAGCAGATGAGACTTCTGTATTTCACTTTAAGTTAATGCTCTTGGGTAAGGCATCTCTTTCACCTCTAACTAGGAGTAGTATAGTAGGGCAAACTGGTTTCTTTAACCTTGGGATGGCAACAAGTCTCAGAAAAGGTAAAACTCTAGATTTAAAAACCAGGAGCTGGAATACCTAAAGAAGACTAATGTTGAGTTCAATCTTGTTCTGATAACTAATGCCAAGTTGTACATTACTTTGTCCTACCATTAAACAAATATTAGTGCTATGAAGAGAGGAGACCTGCAGCATGGGCATCTGCTGGTTATCCAATATAACCTTGTCTAAGCCTGTGTCATAATCCAGGCACAGATCTATAGTCCCAAGAAAGTGATGGATGTTATATATATATATATATATATATATATATATACACACACACACACACATTCACTACACTCTTATGTTACTTGTTTGATAAGGTTAATGCAGTGAATATTTGCCAAGGGCAGATAACCTCAGTAGGTTTTTTAAACCATTTATCTACCTATTACTATCCTCTGTAGAGAGGTATGGCCCCTTTCAAAAAGGTGTGTGCTGGGTATGACATTAAACTGCATCTGATTGTGAGGTTTCAGTTTTAGACATCTGGGGAGTGTGAGGTAACCTTTCATTACCATTTCTCCCAGGTCCACTCATTTTGATAACTTTTGTGAATAAACATTTTATATTTTCAACACAGGTTTTTAAAATTGAACTCTCAATAACCTTGCTGATTATAAAATCAAATTGATTTTCAACTAGACAACCCATGAACATGTTGGATCTGTGACAGCAGTCCATAATGATATTGATGCTTGACTTTATATTAATAATTTATATGATTAGAAAATGATGTCCAACACAAATGCAGACCAAAGAAAATTATTATTCATGTACAAATTGGTCTGGAAATTGCTTTATTTTTAAAGGGGCTGTACCTTTCTGCAGAGGATATAGTCAGCATATTCTAAACACCTACTGATAGAATAGTGATTAATTTAGGTTAAATTATATAGATAATAGTAAGTAAAATTGACAAACATAGTCGAGAGCAACAAGAAGGTTCCCTTTTCAATAGCTACTACATCGAGGTGTAGGAGAGGCCGCTACTCCTTTTCCTGGATTGCTCTACTTTACCCTTGATACATACCTTATATTGCTCAGTGCTAAGCAAGGAGGTATCAAGTACCATTTTTAAAGTCTTTGGAATGCTGCAACCCAGGATTGAGCCCTGGTCTCCCAGACCATTGGCAAACAATCTACTTATTAGACTAATGACTCATTAGCCTAGTGTTTCAAGGGTTAGGAACTGTTGAATGTGTTTGGGTTATAGCCCTGCACCCAGCTCCATGTTAAAAAGACCTTGTGCTGCATCCTGGTATTTATGGGGGTACTGACTAGATATCTAGTTGCTAGTCTTGCATTAATTTTGCTACAGTCAGTTAAGGCCGCCTGACATAGGTACTGGAGAACTGTTAACCTTTTCTGGATTCAATGTTGTTTATTGATAAACTCAGTCACAACAACATCATAAAACAAACCCAAATAAAAATGGCTGTTTAAGTAAGATGATTCAGAGAAGTAATCTTTAGTCATGATTTTTTTATGATATATCAGAAAATGGTAAATTACAAAAAGTTTCAGTTTTTATTTTTTTTAAATTATTTTTTCTAAAAATAAAAAACTTGTAATGAGTTTGTGGGTGTAAGATGGTTTCAAATCAGAAAAAGAAAAGTTCAATCTACTATTTTTAAAATTATTTAAAATTAGATTCGTTTTTCAACTTAACCAATTTTTTACGACATACATTTTTTTCATTCTGTTTTATGAACAGAAAACATCACAAATCAAAAGATTACGCAAAAATAAGTTGTTTTAAAGTAAGATTGAACAAAATACAACTTTCATTTTCAAGAAAAAAAAAATTTATTACTAGCTTATTTAACTCTACCACTTAAGTTTTAAAGAGGAAAGAAAAGGAAAAGGAATTCCACTTAAAAATCATGTGATAAATTCATATCAACTCTTGTTAAACTTGACACAGATAATAAATGAATAAATACTGAAAGAAAAAAATCCTACTAATTCACTGGTGCGTGTTGTTACTACAACTGTTAAAATTTTAAATAGTTGATTGGGTTCCTTTAGGTTTTTCAGCATATCAACCACTGTAGGTTATTTAATGCTAAATCCTCTTTATAAATATATAATAGATATATATATGATTTGGTTGGGTTTTATGGTATATCAACCATTGTTGGTTATTCAATGTCAAATCCTCTTTATACATATGTATTAAGTACGTGCAATTTGTAAACAGATTTTGTTGATAACATTTTTAAACGAGACTGAGGTTTTTTTTTTCTTTATTTAGCACACATTTAAGTAGTTTCAAGTATTTCTATCAAACATGAATAATTCTATCAACTATTAATCATTTCTTTGCACACAGTTAAATAGTTTCATCTCTTGCTATGTAGCAGTAACAATTAAGATTGGTTATTTGCACATATTTAAATTGATATATATATATATATATATATATATATATATATATATATATATGATTTCTAAGCAAATTCATTTTTAAATGAGTTAAAACTAATCTCTTTGCATATTAGTATCGCCATTGTTTCTACACAAATGGTTTCATTTATTGCTATCTAACATCAATAATTCTATTCAATTTTAATCATTTGTTAACAGATAGTGAAGTGGTTACATGTAGTGCTATTTAATAATAAAAATAATTCTATTAGACATTCATCCGTTTATACACAGTTAAATGGTCAAAGAGTTCTATTTGTAACAATTCAATTTAACATGAGTCATTTGTTTGCACACAATTAAAATGTCAAACATTTCTATTTGACCCATAGATAGGACCTATCGGATGCTACCACTCTGGGTCAAAGTGGACCTGGGAGTAATGGCAATGAAGGGGTACTCCACATTCCCCAAAGCCTCACCATTAGAGGGGTGGTTTAATGTCATATCCAGGACACTTATGCATGAAGGGGAGTGTACCTCCCTGCAGAGATGCAGTCGGTGTATTCTACAGGACCAGCCGAGTGGGCTAATTTAAATAGTTAATTTATTCAACTTAATTCATAAACAAGATCATAAAATGCTCCATGTTTTATCTATTAAAAAATAATCTCCTTTTTAAGATATTTTATAAAATAAAGTTTTAAAAGTGATGCTTTTTATTTTTATTTCCCCGTTTATATCTTCCACTTTAACATGTCAAATTTAATTTTTTTTTTCTTAAAAACACCATAAAAGATACCTGTAAAAAAAAAAAAATTTAAAAAAAAAAAAAGGAGAGTAACCTGGAAACTAACTTTTTTCTAGACTTTAAAGCCTGTTTACCAAAACTTTCCTCGTTCTCTAATGATACCGGCATTAGTAAAATAAGGTCTAAAAAAATTCGACTTCGAGTTACCATTACCGCGCTTTTAATCTGGACTAATTTTTTAATCAACCTTTATAAACAAAACAAAGATTTGATAAGATGAATTCGAATAGAATAAGAATTCTCACCAAGAAAGTAAATAATCATTGCTATCTATTTTTACGTGAATTTCCTGTTTTGCAAATAGCGAAAAAATAATTACGTTTAAAGTTAAAATAAACAAACACAAAACAGGAACCTGTTCGTTCAGTTAATGTAATTAAAAGTCCGACTTAGAAGAGCTAGCTTCGTTATTTGAAAAAAGAAAAAAGTCTATAATAATCAAATAGAACATTTAAAGAATAAATAGAAGACTTTTAATACTTACTAATTGAATGATACTCAGCAGTTGAAAATTTAAATTAAGTTTGAAAGCAAAACAACAACAAAAAAGAGAGGCAAGCAACGAAAACAATTAGTTTTATTTCGGAGTTACCTCCCCTTTTTGTTAATCCATTGAAATTTGCATTTATAAAAAGTAAGCCTTTTAAACTAACTTTACGAGTGAAGTTTTTTTTTATCAATTAAAAAGTAAAAATGATTTTAATGTATCAACAGAAAATAAATGAATATTTTGAAAAAATATTAAAATCAGAATCTTGACTAATGTGACTGGCATTCCAAGTTGTTTAGACAAATCCAACTCACTTTTTTGCATTGTTGGTATTGTTACCTAATATGTCATCGCCAGAAAAACATTACTACTTAGTTCTTGTATTTAACATGGACCCCTAACTTTTTAGTAAAAAAAAAAAATACGGAAAAAGCGTGCATCTGAATAATTACAGTAAATATTTACTTCTTTTGAGGGGGACAATCATTTTGCATAATAGGCATATTACATAGCCAGTGACATTTTTTAAGTATCTTTAGGGATACTAGTTTCAATTCTAGTAAGTGATTAAATGTTTCACATACCACTCCATCTGATAAATATCTGTGGTCAAAAAGTACTTACTGACATACTGGAACTGGGCATGTAGTCTAGCAGTGCTTGCTGGAGTGCTATAACTCATGAGAAAGCCAGAAGCAAGGAGAGGTAGCTTCTTCTAGGAGAGTGCAATGGTGGATGACGATGGAAAACAAACAAACAAACAAGGAAGAAAGGAAGGAAGGAACAGGAGGAGGCAAAAGGAAAGCAGTAGGAGGAGAAAGAAGTGAAAAACCACATATCCGCAATCATTTTTCAATTAAAGAATTTTAAGAAATAATAATTTCAAGTAATACCTATAGTTGTTAATTAGCTAATTATTGGATGTCACAAAATATCCCCAGCTAAAAATGTTCTTAATAATGGTAGTTTAATAGTACCAAACATGCAGGACACTACTGGAGAAGTAGGGATGAAATCATAAGTGACATAATCCGGTGGACCCCTTCACATGGACGAGCAAAGGCAGGACAACCAGCTAGAACCTACATACAACATCTCTGTGCCAATACAGGATGTAGCCTTGAAAACCTACCAGAAGTGATGGACGATAGAGAAGTGAGGCGGGAGAGGGTCCAGGATATCCATGCTGATGGTGCGACATGATGATGATGATGAATAGTAATTTTGACTTGCCTCCAGTCAAAGACTCAAGTTGCATGGTTCTGTGTCTCTTATTTAACACATGTTGTATAAGTTGTCAAATATGTTAAGTTTTAAAAATCTATAGACATAATATAATTAATGTATTAATTTAAAGAGTCATTACCATTTTAAGAATTGTTCAAATTTCATTTTTTTCAGTTGCTTTCATTTGTACATTTTAGTTATTTCATTCTACAAGAATGAATTTAGCTGCTGTATAGTGGATTGGCTGAAATACTGTTAATACAACAGAAATGAGTTCACATTTGAAAAAGAATTGGAATAATGGAAAATAATTTCCACTTATTTTACTACGTACTCATAAACAACTTCTCCAAAATTCCCTACCTCTCTCTCTCCATCTGTCCCACTTGTCCATTTTTATATGAATTTGTAAGTATTCAGGTGGTACATCTGTTGGCTTAGTAAAATGGTAATTCCTGTGTATGGAGAGAGTGAGGGAGAAACTCTCTGTGATTGGATATACTAATCATGTGATGAGCCCAGAAGTCTTGGTGCAAAAATACAAAATCTTGTCAGACAGATTCCACCAGACATTCCATGAGGCAGGGACATTAAAAGCTCTCAGAAAGACAACCCCAAGATACCAGATATCTTCTTCAGCATGCCAGTAAATCCCTTAGACTCAACTTTATACACAGGGAGGACTGTATATTGTTATTAATTGTTTAACGTGTTGATTAATAAATTGTTAAAATTAAACAAAGTATTAATTCAATTATTTGTTCCCGTTAGCCTTATAATAAATGCTATACTAACACAATACATCCATACTGTAGTACTGACATAGCCATAACTTGGAAGAAATACCATTTTATTTTACTGGATAGATTAAATTTCCAAATGAGTGAAAATCTGTTAATAGCAGTCCATGCTTAGCAAAAATGTATGTTGACATCAATTTGAGCAGATAAGACATTGCTACCAAGATATGTGAATTTGTTTTGTAATTTTAGAGGCCTGCTATTTAAAGTGAAGATGACTCCTTCTTCTTTGAAACATATGAACTCTGTTTTATTGGCATTCACATAGAGGCCAATGCCTCCTGCTGCTTGTTCCAGGCTATGCAGTAGGAATTTGGTTTGGGCTGGTGTATTTCCAAGAAGTGCTAGATCATCTGTGTAGTCTGCATCATTTATAGTTTCTGCAGGATATCATCTGCTTCTTGCCTTTTTTTTATTGTGAAACCATTTTCTTTTATTAGATTTATCAATGTCCAAAGTGTATAGCCAAGCCAGATTATAAAAAAAAAAATATGATGTGAATGTATCATCTTGCAAGACTCCAGTGACAACATCAAAGAAATTGATGTTGCCATCATGGGAGCAAATAATTTCTTTTATGCTTTTGTAAGACTCATTATAGTTGTAACAGTTTCTTTGGGGAGATTATATGTTTGTAGCATTTGCTCCATCTTTCCACGGTGTATGGAATCAAATGCTTTGGAGAAATCTATGAACAATAATGTTGCCTCAAGATTTTTTGCATGTACTACTTTGATGAATCGATGGATAGTCAGAATCTGTGAGGTTGTAGATTAATTTCTCCAAAAATCATTCTGATTTTTCCTAAGAATTTTCTTGATTTCAGGATTGACATGGTTGAGAAGCAGAGGATTATAAAACTTAGCAATTATAGCAGTAAGAGTTATACCTCTTTAGTTCTTAGTAATTCCAAGATCGCTTTTCTTGTAGAAAGGAAGGATGCAGCAATTTTGTCCATTTTTCTATTGTGTTTTATTCATACATGATATTGCATAATTGGAGAAGTATGTCATCAAATTTTCTTGCCTTCCATACTTCAGGAGATATTTGGCTTCTGCTTCTATATGGGCAATAACAAAGTTTTCATATTCATCATTTGAAATATGTCTTTCAGACGATCCCTGTAGATTATCAAACTTGTTTGACACACCATTACCATATAAGGATTTCTAATATGCCAATTGATGAGTGAGAACTAGTCATTATGTGAAGCTTTAACTGTTTGTCTCTTATTTCTGTGTAGACTCAAGTAAATCTTTACCAAAATGATTCTGTGATTAGAAGATACACCTTCAAAAGAGGACAGTGCTTCACAGTTCATGGCACTATTTATTCACTTCTTAGTTATGAATATATAATCTCACTGTGCTAGAGAGTTATTTGGGTAAGTGTAGGTTTATAGTTTTCCCTCCTTTTTTTTAATATAGTATTTAGGTATGCTAGCCTGTTCTTGAGTGAAAAATCTGCTAGATATTCTTTATTTCTGTATGGCAAGTTATATAAGCAGAGTTTATTTTTGTCTTTAACTATTTGAGCATTCATGTCTCCACCAATGATTAGAGCATTGTGTTTGGGAATGTGTTGGACAAGGGAAGATAGCTCATCAAAGAAGGTGACGATGCCCATTTCCTTACTGGAATTAGTGGAACTGTAACAAGAGACGATTGTTGTGCAGGGGTTGTCATTAAATGAAGCACACATCATTCTCAGTTAGATTCTCTCGATACTATTTAGTGATTTTAAGGCATAAGAACTGAGAAACATTCCCATAGTTCCTTTGATGGCATTAACAAAGTTTTCCCATGAAGATGTTGAAACAGGACCAGTATTGTGGTATTTTATTTCAAGTTCGCATTGGTAGTATCTATGTTCTTGTATACATATGATGTCTACATTATGCTCAGCAGCAGATGTTGTCAGCTTAAATAACTAGTTTACTTTATTTAAAGTCTAAAACTTAAATGTCACAATGTATGTTTTTGCATCTTAGTAATTTTGGTTTGAGTTTGAGCCCTGTAGTTGATTTTTCGAACAGTGGGAACAGAGCTCTAGCTTCAGCAGAACAACCTCCTTGTTTGCCCATGTGAAGGGTGATGCACTGCAAACATACAATTTGAATTAGAGTCATGGTAATCTTTCATTAGCTTTTTTTTTCCTCATCAATAGACACCACTCTTATAGATGAGTAGCAATAGTTTCCTAACTGAACTATTTGATCCTGGCTGTTGACCTATGAGGTTCTTTTGCCCAGCATCTGGCAAAGCACAGTTGACCCATCTTTAGATTCATCTGCTTGACTTCACATCCACCATGCTGCTTCCCATAGCTTCCATTGATACACACTTGAATATAATTTTTTTTTTTCAGGGGGAGCAAGTGTATCAGATTTTTATTTTATTTTCCCACTTTCACAGGACCAAATTCTAAACTTTATAATTCATACTTTTAAGTGCATATTGTAATGTGAATTAGGTTTTGTAAGTTTAAAAGTGAATATAAGTTGAACAATCCCTTTTTATTCTATTCAAGCTTTGTGAATTGATTTTCTTTACTTCAATAATTAACCTGAAATTTAGTTGTTGCTTTTCTCTCTCTCTCTCTCTCTCTCTCTCTCTCTTTCAATATATATATATATATATATATATATAAAAACTTTAAAAAAATTTTAAGTTTTAACTTAGTGTAGTTCAGACTGTCCCTTGAGTTTGTGGAGTTTAATCTTATATCCTTATAATTGTTGCTACTTTTTCTTCATTGATTTCTTACAATTATCAATCTTTAAATACTTTTCACATAAATCATTTTTGGATTTGAATTCAAACATCTCTGATGCAAAATTGTTGACAGTTTACCAATGCATCTTTCTAGTTTCTTGAGAGATTTTTGTTTATTTATATTTAAGGATAGGTTAAATATGTTTGCAAGAAAGGTAAACCAAAGATGCCATGATTTTATTATTTCAAGTGGAATATACAATCAGAATGGATACTATTAGGTATTATTTATTACCAAACTCTACAGTGCTGAAACTTTGCAATCAAAAATATTATTACTAAGCTGACCAAAAAACAAGTACACTCCTTATATTTATACAATTTTATTTTTGATTACAAAGGTATTGCCATTTTACTTTTGGTTTGTTTGCTTGTTTTTTTTTGGTTTTTTTGTTGTTTAATGGCATATCAACCTTATATGGTTATTCAATGCCAAAGCCATACTGGTAGAAATTGCCCAGTCAGCTGGGGCTGTAGAATACACTGACTGCACCTCTGCAGAGGGGTAAGACCCCCCCTAACAAGTGTCCTGGATATGACACTAAACAATCTGATGGTGAGGTTCCAGCAGTGCTGGAGCTTTGGGGAATGTGGAGTACCCCTTCATTGCCATCGCTCCCAGGTCCACTCTGGCTCGGAGTGGTAGCACCTGATAGGGCCCTATCTATGGGTTAAATAGAACTAACAGCATACTTATGCTAAAATGAATTGAGTAAACTGAATAGTTTAAAATAGAAATGTTTTTGACAATTAAACCGTACTTACACTTGAACTGCGTGCTTATGCTTGACTGAATTATTTCAGGTGGAGCTGTTTTTTGACATTAAAACTGTATACTTATGCTAAACTGAACTGTTTCCAATAGAACAGATTATTTACATAAAAATGGATTTGGCGTTAAATAACCTATAAAGGTTGATATGCCATAAAACCAAACCAAATCAAACCAAACTGGTAGAAAGACATTCGTGGTGCTATTTAACCCATAGCTGGGGGGATAAGGGAGTTCATACCTTTCCCAAGGGTATTCATCTGAAAGTGAACTTTTGGCTACAGAATTTTAATGCAGAAGAGTTTGATCATAAATAATAGAAAATGATATCTGTTTTGATTGTATGATAGTCTATCAAAAGTTATAAATTCCTAATATTTTTGGTTTAGAAGAACTTTTTATGAAAAATTCTTGAGTGTGTATTTATTTATAGGTGTTGCTATATATGTATTAAACAAAATCCCATTTCTATGGCTGCTATGGTAGAATTCTTCCTTGAATTGGTGAATACAAAATATTCAGCTTCATATTGCAACTGCATCCTTTTAGAGTTTTCTATTGTTAATCTACATACCAGTGTGTTTATACAACTGTAACAAGGCAACCAACCCAAAAATATATACTCAACATGGTACCAAGTGTATATAAATTTTGAAAGGGAAGAGGATAATGTGATGGCAAACTTATTAAAATTCCAAGACGGGACTTTATTTTTCGCACGTGTGAAGACGGGGTGGTCTGGCACTTGATCCCTCATAGAATAAGTCCTTGTTCAGAGTCCTTTCTCGGGCATATAGGAACTGGCATATTATGTGGGGGTTAATTTAGGGCTAGACTGACCGCCGCTGGCAAGGGGCTTCCAAACTTCACACTAACACACACACCCACCAGGCCACTGGCTCTTCCTACCCCTAGAACAATGGAAGACATGGACCTCTAGGTTTAGATATAATAATATTAATTATAGTAGTTGACAACTCTGGTTTCCCGTATAATATTTTTAAAGGAAAGAAAAGGACAATTTAGGCGAAAGAAGCTGAAAAAGAAACATAAAATAAGTAACTTGACAGCAGACGACACAATGAACAAACTTCAACATGTGAGGGACATAATAATATAACAATCTTTCTAATATACACGCGGACACATATTCAACGTGTCGGCTATATTATCAGCGGATAATACATAACTGTAAATGTCTTTCTTCCTTTTTTCCTTTTCTTTAGTCTTTCTTTACATTGAGAGAGAGAGACAGAGAGAGTACATAATTGGGTGTAGGGAGAAACAGTATTAATGTTTACTTAACTTTTGACGGGTTCCTTCGGAGAGTATTTTCTTGTTTTATGGGCTGGTGGATTTATTTATATTAGCTCTGGCTTGAAGGCATAAGGTTCTTCTTGTCCAAGATTCTTTCCGCTTCTTTACTCGGAGTTTGGCATGAGAGTCTGTTCACCACAACCTCTGTTCCAAAACTGATATTCTTTACCCCTATTTCCGCTGACGGAAGAAGGGGGCTATTTCCGCTTTGGGATTCTAGCCAATCATTTGGCTTCTATCTTCTTCTCCCTCTGTCAGGACTACTATATCTTCTATCTTCTTCTCCCCCTGTTAGGACTACTATATGTCCCTATACTCCATTCTTTACCCATCCAGTCACAGAGTGCAAACATCAGTTGGTTTCCATTCTGACCTGGATTTGTTACTTCGGGATTGACCTACATTACTATCCCTCTCTTAACGGTCATTCTTTGACGGCCTGCTAATTCAAACATGAGGGATAGTAGAAATTCCTTATTTCTCCTCTCTCAGTGGGAGACCACGTGACAATAATCACTTTATTTTTTTGAAGTTGAAATATCTTTTTGAATGTTAACTGATTTCACTTGAGTTTTCACCCTGAGCTCTTTTTAATTGCATCAGTTATCTAGTGATATTTTTGAGTTGTTATGGAACTCTTGTTTTCATAGGTTGGTTGTCTTTGGAAAATCTTGAGATTATAAGAGTGAAAGTCCATGTATTTTGTTTTGAACTAGTTTGATTGAAAATAAACTTCTGGGTCAACTCAGCAAGCAAGACTCGAGACAGCTGAATTATACTACTGTTTATTTAGTGGATATTGAGAAATATAACAGTCTAAAGTCATATTCTTTGAGGGAATTTGAGGCAAACATATGGCTTTGATCTTTCCTTTTTGCTCTACTGTGTCTATCTTTGAGTAGCAGTCACAGGCTGTGGCAAATCACCTGGCCAGACTGGTAATACAACTACTCTGTTTCCATGCAGCTTATATAAGCTGTTACCAATTCTTAACATTAGAGAGGGGGGTGACCTCATGGTGTAATGGTTAAAGCGATGGACTGCGGGGTCGTAGTAAGCGAGTTTGTACTCCAGTCGTGCTATTACGTTCACTTTTGGGCAAATACCCTTGGGAAAGGTATGAACCCCCTTATCCTCCCAGCTATAGGTTAAATAGTACTACTACTGTTCTTCTAGGAGAATAGCTTTGGCATTAAATAACCTACAAAGGTTGATATGCCATGAAACAAAGAAACCAAATCTTAACATTAAAGGGTAATCTAATTTAAGCAATTCATTTTGTCTCTCACACAGACTTTACTTATTCATATTTAGATATGGATGCATAAAAATTTCCAAAGTAATCTCCTAAGATATAATTTAATTTTTCAGCACCAATAGAAAAGAATTACATAAATTTCAAACTTCCAATTTATCAAAAGACATTAATCATGTCAACCCCAGGTTGATGGGGTGAAATTCAGTTAGACTGGATTTTACAAGGTTTTTCCCAAGTTCAATTCTCACTGGTACTAATTGCAAACTCACTTTATGGTTTCTAATTATCATTAATAAACCATTCTTCTTTTCATTAAAGATGTTTTTTCATGCACTAATATGGGAGACAATAAATAATTGCCTCCTTTGTATTATACAAAGGAGACAAGGGGTGTATCTGTTGATGATCACATGCCAATCCCATAATCCATCTCAGTCTCTTTTTGTCTCAATTCTTTGAACATTTAAGATGCACCTTTTTATCTTTGTTGAACAGTAGAGACTTTGTCTCAGCTTGTTATAGAAATATAAAGCCCACATGACAATAATCAGAAAAAAACTCAATTAAAACATTTTACTGGTACTATTTTCATCGCTGCTTGTTCATAGTTAGAATATATTCACATGTCATCTGTTGGGATACACTTGTGTATTCTTGTTAATACTTCTTGTAAGTATATCATGTATGTATTAAATATGTGTTGATAAATGTTTCTATCTGTGTAAATGTGCTTTTCTTTCTTTCTGTTTATTCCGTGTTAGAGTACCAATGGATATGCTAATGTTAATATCGGATTTTGGTGAGCGAGGACTAAATTAAATATCCTCCCTAACATCGACCGACCCAATACTCTGTTGTATTAGACTTGTCTATCAAAAAAGAGCAGATGAAGATTTTCCAATTTTATGGAGATAGGATGCCATAAAGACAATCCAGGTTTTTGGTATTTGTAGTTTGGATTCTAGGTTAATTAGCACTGAATCCTATTCCATGATCCAGAGAAATTCAAATAAATTAACTTAAATTGATTCATTTTAAAACTGCAGCTGATGGTATGTCATGCCAGATTTTGTTGTTTCAGTTCTTTATAATATTTTATAGGGCATATTCACTCTCTAAAATTCTTAGATAAAATGGTTACACCATGCAATTTGGAACGTTAGATTATATGGTACAAGTACATCACATAAACACCCTGTTGGTGAGATTTAGAATATGCTGACTGTATCCCCCTATACAGAGGGGTAAGACCCCACCACCACCACCACCACCATGAAAAGGGGTCTTGTCATAGGAAAGGAACATGGTAAACCAAGTTCAAATCCTGCATGAGATTGTTTTACTTTGGAAATGTATTTATCCATAGTAAGACAAACTGGGTTTTTAGCTGTGGAAAAGGGAAACTCTTAATTCAAACCAGTTCTATCCTGTTAAAATTTGACCTAATGTCACACATCCTGTTAAAATTTGACCTAATGTCACACATCCTGTTAAAATTTGACCTAATGTCACACATCCTGCTTGGGAAAGGGTTGAGAAAATACAGATAATTTTTACATCAGCAACTTGTTTGGGCATTAAAATTTAATTAAGCCAATCTTATGATTTAAACATCCAATCTGGAAAGAGAAAAATGACATATCCACCAGAACAGCATTCTACTAAGGTGAGTCAAATGTTTTGCAATATTTCAAGCTATTTCATATTTCAAATATTTCAGCATCTGTTCACACAGCCAAACTTATGAAGATATCGATTGATGCTACTTTGAAAAGGACCAAGTTCTTCTGCATACAAGTGCTATTTCAAGTAATGTCACATCTTCTGCATCTGAAAGTCTTGCTGACTTTGGTTGATCTTTGAGGCTGGTGTCAACTGCCTTGAAACATCTTAACCAGTTTTGTGTCACACATTCATTGACAGTTTCTGGCCCTTTCATATCATTAATTTCTTTTGTCACTATCCTTTTTTTTTCCCACACATAGCATAAAATGGTTCTTACTGCAATTTTTTCACCACTTGTTATTAAAGGTGTCAAGTAAAGAATAAACAATTAATGCTTACATGTTATATATAAAAGTAAACAATAAACAATTAATGAATGGATAACAAATTGTATCAAATTAATAGATATAACATGGAGATAAAAGTTGCCAAAAATTAACAGAGAAAACCTGAAAAAAAACTTTTGACTCAACCTGGTAGTTGAAATATTGCAAAATTTTTGACTCACCCTAGAATAAAAAGTGAAATTAACTTGTAACTACAAACTTATTTTTCATCTTAATATTTCTAATTATTTGCTAAAATGTTATATAAATTCAAAGAAAATGTTTAATTCAGTCTTTAGAGTTTCAAATGAATCAATAATATTTGAAAAAAAAAAAAAACATACAAGTGACTAATTCAAATAATCACATAATAAACTCTTAACTTAATATTTCTAAGTTAATTTCACCCTCTTTTCAAATAGTTGATTGATTAATTTATAAGTTGATTTTCACAGCTTGTCAACCTATCTCAGGTTATTTTATGCCTACAGGTTAGGGAATCACATTCATCATAAGTTAATATTTACATTTTTTGTATAGTCATTTCTTAAGAGGTTTTTTTTTTGCAAGTTCTATTGAATACAAATTATTCTTAAACAAATCTATTTCATAGATTCTACCACTCTTGGTCAGAGTGAACCTGGGAGTAATGGCAATTAAGGAGTACTCTACACACCCCAGATCTCCAGAACCAGAGCTTCACCATCAGATTCAGTTTAGCATTCAGGTAGTAGAATGGATGGCTTAATTTAATCTCCAAGGTCATAGGTGTGAATATTTTTTATAAGTTCAGCTATTATACGATTATTATGCAAGTGTCTAAAGTGAAAATTGATATCATCCAGGAAAGGATTTAGGAAGCACACTTAGTAAAATAGTTATAATCACAGAAAATGAAGTCAGAGGCAGGAGTTCAAACCCTTGACAAGGCTGTTTGCATTCACTTCATGCTAATACCTTTTGGAAAGGCATGAATCCATCTGTTCTCCTCTCACCTATTAGTAAATATTTTAGGTTCTTCAGCCTTGGTAAGGTAACCAGTCTACAAAAAGAAAAACTCTGAATTCAAATCAGCTGTACTCTACTTAAAAATTGACCTTGCGTCTCATCCTGCTTGTGATAGTAGAGTTGGGTAAATATTTACTGTGATTCTCACTGAGTGACACATATTTGTGGTTTTGTATTAAACTAAGCTCAGTAACTAATTCTAATTGAACAGGGTATAAACTCTTACCTGTACTCAAAAGAAATATTCCTGTCCATTTAAGCCTTCCATAATACTGAGGAGGGGGCAGTATGCAAGGCCAATTCCTTTATAAAAACAAATTTAACTTAGATTCTTTATATTCAGTTCCTTCACTTTGTTAAACTCTAGCGTTCTTGATTAAAGAAAAAGAAAGAAGAAAGTACTAATTCATATCTAAAAATTACCAAGCAAAAGAACATATTGATAGAATTATTGTGTTAAAAACAACTAAAGTAAAGCTAAATATACTTAAAAAATATGTGAAATAAACAAAATCATTTGAAACTATTTAATTCTGATTTCATGTTTTTTTATTTGAAGTTTGTTCATTTTTCTCCAAACTTGGAACTCTTCCGTATCATAACAAAAGAAGATTAATTCTGTCTTTATATCCTCCAAAAACTTCAGTCTTGGTTACTAGATTCCGACTTAGATTCCTCACTGTTTGTATCTGAATTGGAATTGGTCTCATTTGAATCTGACTCACTTGAATCTTCCGTTTCTGATTCACTGGAATCATCTTCAGTATTGTCTTCGGCATTATCTTCAGCATTGTCTTGAACTGTCAAGATGAATTTCCAAATCAATACTTCTTTTCATAAATCAAAATACATTAATCATTGCTATTTACTGATAAGGAAAACAAAACAATTTATAAATCATCTCAAAAATGAATAACTGCAGTAAATAATTCCAGTTAACAATGAAATGAGTTTATTCTGATTCTCATATTAGAATGGTTAGTAAATTTGTCTTGTAAAGCATTAAACTAGTTCAGTCAGTGTTGTAAGTTTAGTCATGATCCAAAGTGCAGGACAATTTTGATTCAGTGTCAGATGAACTTAAGCTTAGTAAATAATTGCTCTGATTATTATTAACAACAAAACCAATAGCTTTACTTAAGGAAAAACACAGTCTAGTTTTTCAATCTGTTGGTGAGGCTTAGAATATGCTGTAAGGTAAGATCCGTCCCACAGAAAAGAGTTGTTCTGGATACAATACTAAACAGTTCTGGAGATATAGAGAGTGTGGAGTAACCCTTTATTACTATTACTCCTAAGTCAAAAATATGTAGATATGAACATACAAAGAACATGATTCCCTAACCTCTAGACATAAAATAACCCAATATAGGTTGACATACCATTAAAATCAAACATTCAACAAATTAGTTTTTCTGAAGGAATCTTTGATGAATTGACTCTTGGGAAAAAGATTTGGTTTCTCTGATTAATGGCATATCAACCTTCATGGGTTATTTGATACCAAAGCCATCCTTGTAGAAGACAGCAACGATACTATTTAACCCATAACTGGGGAGATAAGACGGTTCATATCCATTCATAAGAATATTAGTCCAAAAGTGAACATAATAATGTAAAGGAACTGGAGTTGAAATTTGCTTACTTTAAGGCTGTAGACAAAAATTTTAGTCATAATGTCATGGGAATTCTCCCCAAGGAAATAGGAGATGGCTCATATGAGCTAAACTTTTTCATCATTTGTTAAGAATAAAGAAGTTGTGGTTAATGAAGTGAAAAAGAGAAACAAAGTTTTGTTAAAAATAGAATTAATTTAACAACAGAAAACTTCAAAAGCTGATAAGCATTTTAATAGAATAAAATCTTAGAAAAATTTGGGATCAATTTTCTGAAAAGCTGAACTTTATAGCAATCAAATATGAAGTGTTTTACCATTAAGTTTATTCTTAGTTATGGTGAAGTCAAACACAGTTGTCTCTCCCTGGTTCAGTCACCTATATATATATAGAAAAGCTCCATCCTAACCAACCACAGGTGTATGATATTTCAATAAAGCTTCAAGTCAAGCTTTTACCTTGTTCCTTTTTCAATAAAAGTTCATTCCTACAGTTTGGAAAAGGTTGATATTTAAGGATAACACACTGAATTCAGAGGTTTTTTTTTTATTTAGTAGCTTGAATAATATTACTTACCTTTAATTAAATATTGGCAAGTTTTTAGCATTGTTGAAGGGCTGGTAAATATATTGATCCCACAAATTTTAGGAAATGAGTGATGTGACATTACAAAGGCAAGAAGGTAAATTTAGATTTAGTTTCATTTCGTTTTATAGCATATCAACTGTAGGGTTCCTAAAAAGGAACTCTCCTGCGTTGGGGTTGGGAGACAGAAAAACGTCAGGGATTACCTCCCCTAGGAGAGACGAAACAGTCAACCTTTTGTACCAGTCTCCTAAGCAGTGAAGACGTACATTTATGGGCTCTTGCCCGAAAGCCATGAGGCAGAAGATAAACCTCAATGAAGGGGCTTCGTATCTTATGAACTGAGAACTGATAACTTCTCAAGTGAGGAAGAAACATGAGTACGACTCATTGTATAGATTTGTAGTAACATGTATTGAATATGGTATAAGTATATGGGCATTTTTGTTTCTTATTTTAAGATGTAATATTATTAATTTGTAGATGCCGTCTAACAAAGATGCATTCTAACAATTGGTGACCCAATGTGATTTGTTTGCACACGGTTAAATGTAAAACTGTTCTATTTCAAACAATTCAGTTTAGCATAAGCACACAGTTTAGTTTTATCAGACCCATAGATAGGACCCTATCAGGTTCTACCACTCTGGGCCAGAGTGGAACTAGGAGTGATGGCAATAAAGGGGTACTCCCCATTCCCCAGAGCTCCAACATTACTGGAGCCTCACCATCATATTATCCAGGACACTTGTTGGAGGAGTCTTACCTCTCTACAGAGATGCAGTTAGTGTATTCTACAGTCCCAGCTGACTGGGCCAAGAGAATTTGAATGGAGTTCATATTGTGTTAAAAGTGTAGATTTGGTAGTCTAAGAATTTTTGGCAACACCAAGTCAAGATGATCTTTGACAGGTCATTGATGCAGCTATGTGGCCAGGTATTTATAGACAGCTAGAGAATCAAGCCTATTGGATCTTAGAAGCAGGCTAATCAACATCCTGGTCATTGATTCAGCAGTTAACCAGGGTTTGGTTGAAATTAGCTTCAAAGAGTTGATGAGATGTCTTCGGTAATGAAGTCAAAGATAGTCTGAGTGGTGTCATCTGCTTGTCAATAGGTCTTTTTGAGTGTTTACTGCATCTGGCTGGTTGCTAATATGTCATCCTCTATGTGATGTTGATGAGAAAGTTGAAAGAACAGTAATAAGGAAATAAGACCTGTAGTAGTCTTGAAAAGGCCAGGAGAGTTAAGTGAAAACTTGTAGTCCTGAATAGGAAAGTTAAAAAGAAAAGGCTTGGCTGCCATCTTTACTGCTTGTGGCCAGGAAAAGGAGGTGATGGCATCTGATTGTCTAGGGATGCTGGAAGAAGGTAGTAGACAAGAACTGCTGGATGAGCCACATCTGTCAAGTCTGATTTTTTTTATTGGTATTTATACCGAGATAGGGTTACAACAGTTAAAAACTGCACTCTCAGTAGATAGTATTTAAATTAAAGATGGGACTAATTATCTCCCTTGGACCCTGAAATCTTTTTTTGTAGAGGGCGCTGAACCCTTTTTATAGTCCTTTTCCTTTTCTTTTTGACACTCTCCTGTATGTCAGCCATGAAAATAAACGTATTTGTGACGGTCTTCTTTTAAAACCTTACAGATGTCTTGCTCGTTGATTAAATGTTATTTTACTTCATCACCAGCCAAACGGTTATGGTAGAATGGTTTTTATTCCATCCTTTTGTTATTCTACACATGGAGGTTAATATTTTCTTCAGCATTGGTTATGGGCACAGTCTACGTTGAAATTTAAGGACTACGTGGGACCCTGTTAAACTCTATTCTGTTCGGCCATCTTGGATTTTGGTACAGTACACACAGTGAGAAAAAAAAAGTTTTGTGTGTTATTGTAAAGTTTAAATGTTGAACAATAACATGACAATGCAGACAAAATTTGTGAATGGCACAAATTATGCCACATGGAAAATTCAATGTAAAATGGCATTGATAAGATATGGTTTATGGGATATAGTAAACATGACGGAGAGTGTACCAGACCCCAGGACAGAAACAGTATTACATGTGAAATATCTAGCAAGGAGAGACCATGCACTGGCAACAATTGTTTTATCGATGGAACCATCACTTTTATATTTGATTGAGGACCCTGTTGACCCTGCTGTGGTGTGGAAAAAGCTGGCTGAGTAATTTCAAAAGAAAACATGGGTGAACAAGTTAGCCTTAAAGAGAAAGGTGTACTCCCTTAAATAGAAAAAAAGCAACTCTCTTTTTAACCATATAAAAACAATGACCGAAATATTTGAAGAGTTGTCAGTCATTGGAGACTCGATGAAGAGGATAGAGTTGAGCACCTTCTTGCTAGCCGTCCAGACTCATAACATGTTAGTCACTGGCCTTGAAGCGAATCAGGATGTTCCAAAGTGGGCGTTAGTAACTGAACATCTGTTATTCGAGGACTCACAGATTAAAGAAAGAGATTTGGGTAGTGGAACTGAATTAAAAGCCATGACCTTGAAACAGGTTAAGAGAGGACCCAAGTGTTATTACTGTGGAAGAAATGGCCATATAAAATGGGACTGCAGACTACTGCATGAAGACACAAAAGAAAATTAGAAGAATTACTCAAAGAAAGCCTTCTTCTGTAAAAAAGTGCAAAGCAAATTCAGTTTGTATTGGACTTTTAACACATCACACACTGACATCTAATGTTGGAAAGAACAAATGGTTTGTGGTCTCTGTAGCAACATGTCCTATTTGTCATGATGCAAGAAGCTTCATAAACCTAAAAAGATTAGAGACAGCTTGGTGACGGATACTCAGTTGAAGCATTGAGAATAGGAACCATAGTTAAATGTAAGTGTTCCTGGAAGAAATTATCAAAAGTGCAGATTATATGAGACACTATATGATCCCAAACTGTCCTACAACCTACTGAGTGTGTCGAAGGCTACGAAATCTGGTAAATCATGTGTACTTACTAACTCAGGCTGTCAAATTATTGATGATAAAAGAATAGTTGCCAAAGGTACAAAAGTTGGGAACATATACCATTTGAAGTGCATCAAAAACCAAAAGGTAGCACATATAGCAACTAGTTGCTTGACTAGTAATACAAGAGAGCAAGTTTGGCATCTGCATTTTTGCAATTTTCGAGCTAAAAATTTATTGAAATTTGCAAAAGAATAGCTAGTGACTGGACTTGACTATAATGAAATAAAAGATATGAACTTTTGTGAGCCTTGTGTGAATGGGAAGCATCATCGCTTCTCATTTCCAAAATCTGATGGAAAACGAGCCTCCCAACTACTGGAAACTGTACAAAGTAATGTTTGTGGCAGGACAGAAGCAAAATCACTTGGTGAGGCCAAATACTTTGTAACATTTATTGATGACAAATCTAGATTTGTATAGACATATATGCTTAAACACAAAAGA
This sequence comes from Sepioteuthis lessoniana, assembly GCA_963585895.1. Lineage (NCBI taxonomy): Eukaryota > Metazoa > Mollusca > Cephalopoda > Myopsida > Loliginidae > Sepioteuthis > Sepioteuthis lessoniana. Next base: position 895,095 of record OY757939.1, read on the forward strand.
GAAGTTTTCAGAAAATTCATTAAGTGGAAAGCTATGGTAGAGAAATCCAGTGGAAAGAGGGTTAAGACCCTACAAACAGACAATGGTGGAGGATACACTTCAAAACAGTTCAAAGACTTTCTAAAAATGGGAAGGTATACACCATGAACACACTGTTTCTAAAACCCCAGAGTAAAATGGATTGGCTGAAAGAATGAACCAGACATTGGTGGAAACAGTAAGAGCTATGCTGTCAGATTCAAAGTTACCTAAAAGGTTTTGGGCTGAACCCTTATCAACAGCTGCATATGTCCATAACTGAAGCCCAACAACTACAGTAGAAGGAATGACACCATATGAATGAAGCATGGAAAGGTTACAAGCCAAATGTAAGCCATTTCTGAATTTTTGGATGTGGTGGCTATGTTCATATTCCTATGGATGGAAGATCCAAAATGGATCCTAAAGCAAAGAAAAGCATCTTCCTTGGATATGGTATTGCAGTCAAAAGCTATAGACTCTATGACACAAGTCAAGCAAGAGTTATTCTAGCGAGAGATGTCATATTTGATGAATTAGCATCAATAACAGGTGAACAGAGCGGAAAAGAAGTTGTAAACTAACCTCAAGCTAAAATTCAATATCAAGACAGACATGATGATGATGTTAATGAAAAGTCACAAGAAACAACAGGACTACGATGATCACCAAGAGATACAAAAACTCCGCAATGATATGGTGAATAGGTCTACACTGCTCCTAATATAAATGATCTATTGACAATGGAAGAAGCACTTTCTAGTTCAGAGAAAAATTAATGGATGAAAGCAATGAAAAGTGAAATTGATTCTCTGCACACCAATAAGATATGGGACCTTACAGAACTGCCCAAAGACCATAAAGCCATTGGCAGTAAGTGGGTGTTCAAAAGAAAATATGATGCTGACAGAAACATTATAAAGCTTGACCAGTAGCTCAAGGTTTTCTTCAGAAGCATGGGGTTGACTACAATGAGACATTTTGTCCAGTAGTAAGGTTTGAATCAATACAAACCATTATTGCATTAGCTGCAAAACATGACTTGATGCTGCATCAGTTAGACATAACAACTGCATTCTTAAATGGTAAGCTTAAGGAGGAGATCTACTTAAAGCAACCAGAAGAATTTGAAGTCAAATACAAAAACTAGCACGTCTGCCAGTTAAAACGAAGCCTCTATGGCTTAAAACAATAACCAAGATGTTGGAATGAGGCATTGAATATTCAGCTAAAAGCAATGAATTTTAAGCAATTAGAAAATGACCAGTGTATCTACACTCAGTTTTCAGAAGGAGAAACCTTCATAGCTGCCATCTATGTTGACAACATAATCCTAGCATGTAAATCCTTGACAAACATTCAGGAATTCATTAAAACAATATCTAAAAGTTTCAATGTCAAGGATATGAGAAAATTACACCATTTCTTGGGTGTTAAAAGTATACACTGAAGAAATCTTGAAAAAAATTCAAGACCCACTCCAACTCCCATTGATGCTGGAACAAGGTTAACCAAAGCCACTGAAAAGGACAAGCTAGCAAATCAAGAATTATATCAATCAGCTATAGGTAGTCTGCTTTACCTGACTACAAGAACATGACCTGATATTGCTTTTTCTAAAATTGGAACTATGCTATCAGCAATATTGCAAGATTTTGTTCCCAGCCACCAATGGAACACTGGAAATCTGTGAAACATATTATGCGTTATCTAAATGGAACATATAACTATGTATTGCTGTATGAGAAGGAGGAGGAAACCAATCTCATCTATCCTTATCAGTCATTGCACTAGGTAAGTCCCCTAGACGGTACCCAGTGTCTGCATAGAGCAAATAAATGTAAGATTTTGCTGGTTGGCCAACAGTGGTGTGTACATGTGCAGGAGTCCATAGGAGAATTATGAATATATCCTTACTTCTCCGGCAGTTTCCAGCATGTTTCATTTTTCTTGAATGGTTTGTGAAATGGGAGGTATGTGGCAGTACAACTGCTGTTTTGTAGGATGCTGCTTCTAGGATTTGTTGAAAACAGCTGGCAGCATCATGGAGTAGATCTCATTTAGTTTTTCTCTCAGCATTTTGTTAAAGTCCAAGTAGTGCAACAATATAGTAGTACTTAGTTTGACAATCACTTCCAGAGCTTTCATTTTTTTTTTTTGTCAATTATAATTCATCAGTACATTCAACACAATCGAATAATTTTAGAATATTGAGAAGGGGACAAAATAATCCAACCTAGCCTACCACACCTCTTCTAAGAGTTTCATTATGTATAAAACTTTTGGTTAAACACAATAATGAGTATTTGTTTGAATAACAAATTAATTTATGATTTTGAAATAGATGTAACTTTTCTTCAAAATAACGAGAATATGAGTTTCTGAAATCAAGTATTTTTACTGTTCGTTAATTCTTTTGGACAAGCATTCTTATACTTATTATTTTTATCATAATCTTTCAGCCTGTTTACTACAATGGATCAAATCATTCAGCCTATTTATTACAATGGATCAAATCAGTCAGCCTATTTATAACAATAGATCAAATCTTTCAGCCTATTAATTACAATGGATCAAATCATTCAGCCTATTTATTACAATGGATCAAATCATTCAGCCTATTTATAACAATAGAACAAATCATTCAGCCTATTAATTACAATGGATCAAATCATTCAGCCTATTTATGACAATGGATCAAATCATTCAGCCTATTTATAACAATAGAACAAATCATTCAGCCTATTAATTACAATGGATCAAATCTTTCAGCCTATTTATGACAATGGATCAAATCATTCAGCCTATTTATGACAATGGATCAAATCATTCAGCATATTTATAACAATAGATCAAATCATTCAGCCTATTTATGACAATGGATCAAATCATTCAACCTATTTATGACAATAGATCAAATCTATCAGCCTGTTTACTACAATGGATCAAATCATTCAGCCTATTTATGACAATAGATCAAATCATTCAGCCTATTTATGACAATAGATCAAATCTTTCAGCCTGTTTACTACAATGGATCAAATCATTCAGCCTATTTATGACAATGGATCAAATCATTCAGCCTATTTATAACAATAGATCAAATCATTCAGCCTATTTATAACAATAGATCAAATTTTTCAGCCCATTTACTACAATGAATGAAATCTTTTAGCCTGTTTATTACAACTTTTATTTAAAATTTTGACCTGCAAAATGTGCAGGTCAAAATTCTAAATAAAAGTAAAAGACTACAGTTAGATTCGGGTTTGGATCTATCAGTTATTAATGTACACACTTGAAAGAAATTAGGTAAGCCTACAATGTATAGAACAAACAAAATTGCGAGAAGTGTCACAAGACAAAAAAGTTTGAAGGTGAAATAATATCAAATGTAACATTCAACAGAAAAACTCTAAAACTAAAATTTTTGTGATGAGAAGCACAAACAATCTAATGGGAATTGATTGGACGGAAAAATTCAAAGCTCTACGATATATGCCAATAAACTCATTCTGTAAAAAACTTGAAAGTCTTACAAATGAAACAGACATTTTAAAAAAGGAGCTAAAAGCAAAATTCCCCAAATTTTCTCTGGAGGCCTGGATAGCTATAACAAAATTTCCACTGAATTTGAACAACAAGATATTACTCCAGTGTTCAAAAGATAAAGAAACATCCCCTTCGCTTCATTGAATCAAATTAACAATGACTTGGATCGATTTAAGAGTATGGGGGTACTCTCAAAAGTTGAATGGGCTTCCCCAGTAGTCTATATGAAGAAGAAAACAAAAGAAATTTGTGTCTGTGCAGATTTCTCCACTGGACTTGATGATGCATTAAAAAGCTACAACTATCCTCTTCCAAGTCCAGATTAAATTTTTTCAAAATTTAGAAGTGGAAAGATCTTCTCAAAAATCGACTTGCACGATGCACACTTGCAAATTCCAGCGAATGAAAAATGTTCAGAACTCTTAACAATTAATACCCATAGGGGTATGTATAAGTTTGAGAGAAATATCTTTTGGGATAAAAGTTGCTCCAGCTATCTTCTAGCAAATCACCAACACCATGCTAAGTAGACTTGATTTTGTGGTGGCCTACCTGGACGATATTTTAATAAACAGTGAGAACATTGAACAACACTAAAAATACATACATGAAGTCTTTCAGAGAATCAAAGATTACAGATTTAAATTGAAAGATGAGAAGTGTGACTTTTTCAAGAAGAGAATTAAGTATTTGAGCCAGATTATTGACAAGGATGGCAGGACACTGGATTCAGAATGAGTGAGTGCAATAAAAAACACGCTGGCCCCTGAAAATGTACATTAACTTCAAAGTTTTCATGATTTGGCCAGCTATTACAATATTTTTGTGCCAAACATTCACAACTTGCAAGCCCCACTAAATGAACTACTGAAAAATGGAAAAAAAAGGACTTGAACAGCAGAGTGCCAGAAAGCATTTGAGAAAATTTCTCACATCAAATTTATTCCTGACCCATTACAACTCAAAACAAAAGATTATTGTGGCTAGTGATGCTAGCTCTTATGTTATTGGAGCCTACATCCGACATAAGTTTGATGATGGATCTATCAAACCAATTGCTCATGTGATTAGAACACTACTTCCAGCAGAAAAAAATTATTTTCACATTGAGAAAGAATCACTCAGGATTATGTTTACAGTAACAAAATTCCATAGATTTATTCATGGAAGACATTTCACACTACAGACAGACCATAAACCATTGCTCCCTATTTATGGTTCAAAAAAGGGTTTGCCAGCTCATACTACAAATAGGCTGCATTGATGGGGAACTATTCTTCAGAACTACTTCAAAATTGAGTTTCTTTCATCAGCAAAATTGAGTCATGCCGATGAATTCCAAAATACAAAGAACCATTAAAAAATACAGTAATTGCTTCCCTACAGGAAGAAGTGAAGATCAAAAATACCCTATGCAATGCTGTACAGAAACTTCCAGTCAGCCTTGATGAAATTAGGAGAAAAGTGTTGGATGACAAATTCATAAAAGATATGATGGACAGAATAAAACACAAGAACCACCAAAAATAGATATGTACTCGATCTGTAACAATATACTAATGTGTGGTGAACAAGTGGTAATACCTATATCACTCCAGATTAGAATCCTCAAAGAATTCACAAAGGAATTGCAAGGATGAAAAATCTGATGAGGTGTTATGTTCACAGGACAAAGATGGACAAGGACATAGAGAACTTGGTAAAGTCCTGTAAAGGCTGTGCTATGGCATCAAGAGTTCACCGATAACATTTAGTCCTTGTCCAAAAACCAACCAACAGTGGGTGCAACTCCATTTAGATTTCACTGACCCACTTGATGCCTATTTTTACTTAATTGTGGTAGATAGTTTTTCAAAATAGCCAGAAATTTTGAAATGCAAAAAACTACACGAATTATTTGCTCGGTTTAGTGTTACTGACTGCATTGCGGCTGATAATGAAACACAATTTATGTCCAAAGACATTTGTGGTTGAACACGTCACAATTGCCCCATATCACCCAAGAAATAACGGCCAGGCAGAACGTTTTGTAGATACATTCAAGAGAGAGCTAAAGAAAGCTAAAGGAATGCCAAATGACACAGCTATACAAAAATTTTTGCAAGTCTACAGGGTCACTCCAAATAAAAATACTCCATCAGATATGAAGCCTGCTAAGGTGATGTTTGCGAGAAAGATAAACTATTCCCATAGAAGCAAAGATTGAGATATTCGAACAAACTAACGAATAAACATTATGAGGTTGGTGAGAAAATCATATACAACATGTACCAGAACAACAAAACACACTGGGAAATGGGTATAAGTAAAAAAAAGGATTGGGAATATGGTTTACCAGGTCAAAGGACTGAAATTTATGCATGAAAGGCACTTGAACTCGATAAAAAAAATGGCACTCGAATGTCGATGAGAACAACCACCCTGAGGGAGAACCTAGGATATCATGAGTATTGAATGGTCCAGTATGGGTAAACTATCTTTTGTAAGCTTCTTGCTTGCAAATGTCTGTGCATAAAACTAAATAACTGCAACAGATATGCCTGCCTCAATAAAAATGTTTCCTACTCACCTAGATTTGATGGTGTTCACAGTGTCATGTAGAATATTGGCGGTCAAAGTATATGGGTAAGTTTTAAGTGATGTATGTCAGTTCGGTGGTCTCATTCATATTTCTCTGAAAATATGAGTGGCTCTGCATTTACACAATATGGAACAAGGGAGATAATTTCCTTTTGTTCCTTCAGAAAACATCAAACAACCTGGCCAATAAGGGAATAACTACTTTTATTTTTCATTACAGTGCTACTCTTTTTCTTCATTGGGCCAATATATTCACACTACTGAACCGAGGGATTGAACTTTTGCTTAACATGTAATGAGATTGACTTATGCATCAAGAAACAACATTTATATTGATGAGATGATGTCTGATAGGACACTTGTTGTAGAATACAAAATTCCCAGATCACCTAATGAAACAGAGAAGGCTGAAGGGCATATTAGCCAAAACATTGTGTTAAAAATAACAATGATGAGGATACTAGTCTCAAAGTATGATTGACTAGTTGCATAAAATAATTAAGAATGGTAAAGATAAATCATTATACTTACTGGCCTCAATCATTTCTTGTAACAAAGGCTGAAAACTCAAGGCTTGTTCATGTTCTGGATCATAGAGAAGAACTAAAAATATAAAGAAATTTATCATCTGTTTAGAGTGTTTGAATGAAAAAAAAAACATACAAGCAAAAATAATTCCTTCCAGGAATCTGGGATACTCTTAATTACAAACAAATTAAGATGTAGATCATGAAATTCACGGCAGATGAATCTTTATGGAAAATATTTTATGCAATAATCAATCTTTTTATAATATTTTCTTTAAAAAAATATTTGGGTGGGAGCTGACTGTAGATTACAAAACAAAACAGATTACATAAGGATATCTAAATTTTTAATAAGGATAAAGACCAAATAAATATGTGTGTATATATATATATATATATATATATTTTGTAAATCCCCCCAACCCACTGTGATTTAATATCTTTATCTTTTGAATGATTCTGGTGTATTTTGTTGAAAATGTGCTGGACAAAAGTGTCTCTCCAATTTGTTCTTATCATTTTAATTAATTAATAAATATGATTCCCTTATTTTTCATAATGATAAAATTTTCTTGTATCAAAAATATATATATATACAAATTTTTGATACAAGAAAATTTCATCATATATATATATGACAAGATGGAAATTAAGGTTTAATAACCACATTCATTCATTTTCTCACAAAGGCTTAAAAAAATCAAACAGCCTTGTCCAAACATTTTTGGAAATTGAAAAATAAGGGTTTAACCCCAGAAATTCAATGGAGTGTATACTTCAAGCTACTTTGATAGTAGATGTAATTTGTGTCTAGAAGAAAAGATACAAATTATGTTGTATCCTGATCCTGGTAACCTATTAAATCAGAGATGTGATTTAATAGCTAGATGTAGACATAGAGAGTCAAAAATTTGAGTAGATAGTAAAAGTTAATATTTAACTATAATTTATTAAATTGGTATAAATATTTTAACATGGTTAAAGAAGTCTTACCATTAACGGAAAGGGTTTTGGTACGTTTCAAAGAAAAAATGATGACATACGAGAATTAAAATTGATAATTTTGTTAGAAATGGTTGAAATGTGGATATATATTACTGTAATTGCTAAATTGTTAATGTTATTGGTTTTGTAGTTGTCTTAATCTGAAACGAGAAGGGACCAGAACAAGCCTTACATGGGTAAAGGCTATACATAGCTGAAATGGATTTCACTTCTTCCTCTCCTTCCTTCCTTCCTTCCTTTGACTATCTGGTTGTAATTTATTTTAGAGTCTTTGATTCATATCAATGCTCTTAACAGGATGGAAATAAATTCATTATCCTAAAGTGACTGAATATTGTTATTTTTTTAAAATAATATATATATATATATATATATATATATATATATATACATTATTTACATTTTTGGACTATTGTCCTCATCTTTTTAAACGTTTCGGCCATTGTACGCACCGGCCTTCTTCAGGTGGTTGGAATGTCGAACTTAACCCTTTATTTCACTTACCAGGGTAGACTGTTCTAGTTCCATGAGCCATGTTTTTATGGATGTTAGTTATCAGTTATCTCCTGTTAATTTCCCCTGTGAAAGTTTTCCACTGCCTTCACCAGGTATTGAACTCACACACTTTGGGTATGTCTCTGGATCTAACCAACGCCTTTATCCACTGTACCATGTGTATGAATTTCTGGGTATTATAAACCTAATGTCTTCAGCAACCATTTTTACCAGTGTTCATATTGCAATTTTGTTGTTATCATTGCATGTGTTTTTTTTGTGCTTTTTTTTTTACCACAGCTCATATTGCAACTTCGTTGTTATTATTGCTTTTCTCTGGCACTCTTTATTACTGGTTCCCATATTGTAATAATTTCTATGCTTGGTCGGCTCAGGAGATTTTTGCAGCCTAACATATGTGCTGATTCTTTAAGTTTTTTTTTTTACCACAGCTCATATTGCAACTTCGTTGTTATTATTGCTTTTCTCTGGCACTCTTTATTACTGGTTCCCATATTGTATTAATTTCTATGCTTGGTCGGCTCAGGAGATTTTTGCAGCCTAACATATGTGCTGATTCTTTAAGTTTACGAATTTTCCAATTGTGTTCCTTGTCTATGATCTCAACCTGGTCCCACAGAGGGTGGTGATCTCCCTTCTCTCTCCATACGTGGTCAGCCATACCTGATTTTTCCACTTCCCCATGTGTTACAACCTTCTGGTGTTCTTGAAGCCTCACCTTAAGGGGGCAGCCTGTTTCTCCTTTATATTTCCTTCCACAGCTGTACGAGATAGCGTACACACAGTCTTTAGTTATGTTCTCCACTATGGGGGATTTTACTCGAGAGAGATATCAACGAAGTATCATCAAGATTTTGAAGGTTGTCCTGATGTTATATGGACTGTAGATCCTTTGTATTTTCTCTGATAACCCCTAGACTGTGTGTACGCTATCCTGTTTTTTTCGCATAAATCCTTGAAGAATTTAAACCAATTTTCATTCTTTACAATAGACATTTATGGGTACTCATGATGGTAACAGATCTAAAAGGGTAGAGTTTTATTTTTAATGTTAAATTGATTTTTTGAAAAAGTAATTAAAAAAAACATTAAATAGATATTATAATAAGATATCAGCGAGTGATTTCCCAAAATATCTATTTCAATCAGCAATAATCAGAGCTGTGTAGTTGGTAGTCGAAAATCTTGATTCCAACTCATGAAATTTTAAAAGGTTTGACTCCCACTTTGCTCAAGGAAATATTTTCCTTTTTAATATAATATTCATTTATTAACTATTTATAGCATTTTGATTTTAAAAGGGATAGGCATATTTGTCAAGGCTCTGAATTAAACATTTCTTTTTGTGCTTTTTTTAATGAACAAAATCTACAAAATTCAAATGGAAAAAAGTAAAAAGTAAACACTCAAAATAATGACAGGAAAGTCAATTTAAATAAGAAAAACTAAGTGTAACTTGGCTGCGTATTTTCTGCGTTTTTGAAATCTTTGTCTAACATATTTTTTTCGTAAATAAAGAGAACTTTTAGATGTAATAAAAAATAATGACAAGCCAAGGCCCATTGAAGGGAACAGAAAGACATAAAAAAATTTGTGGACATTGTGATAAGAAATGGATGGAAAAAGGGAGTAATAAACAAAAAAATAAAAGTTTATTTTTCAGAACTGTTATTTTTCTTTCAATGATATTATTTAGATTTAAAACAGTTTTCTCTTAATTCTCATTTTTTGAAAATATTTTTATCTGAAGGAAATGATAATTTTTAGTTGTGTGGTATTATTACAATTATTAATAAACTCCAGATCATGAATATAAAAATGAATTTATTTTCTCCGAAGTATTAGGAAGAAAAATAATTTGTTTTTTGTTTAAGAGACAAAGAAACATCAATTAAGCAAGAAAGGTTTTTATCTTAAAAAGAAGAGAAAAAAGACAATTTTAAGTTTGTGTGAAATAAAGGCAAATTTTCAAGTTGTTGAATATTTTTAATTGGTGATTAAAAAAAGTACAGAGTATAAGAAATGAAAGTTGATTATTATACTTTTATACTTGTTCATATCAAAGCTTATTGCTATATTATGGCATGATATCACATAAAATTTGGTTAATTTACATAATAATAATGCAAATTAAGTAAATTTTAAATATGTGCATTCTGGTTCAGGACAGGAAAAAATAAGCATGCTTAAAAGTTGTTCAATTTGCACATGAAAATATTTTTCTATGTCAAAAGAAACTGATAAAAAATAATTTCTACATTGAAAAATTCTCTAATGTGTCTTAATAATAACACAAAGATTTTAACAACGAAATTTAATTTTTCTTTAACTTTTAAACATTTTTCATCATGAATCATTTTTTAAAAAGATTATTTAATGCAGTATCTTACTAACTATGTGTACATCCAACATAAGAAAATTTACTCAAGTAAATAAGAGAATTCCTCACAACAGTTTACTGTTTTTAGAGATTATTAATAATCAGGGCTTTATGGAAGCCTCTAAAAATGAATCCACTCCATTTTGTATTGTTTTATTTTAAAGAAAGTGGCAAAGTTAATAACCAAAAAGCAAGGCAAACAGTAGGCAACGGATGAATAATGTAATCCTTGACCCATTGTAAAAAAAAACTTTTTCACAGATTCGTATAAATGAAAAAAATTTACCCCAAAATGTTAAGTTTTCATCCTTTAATTGTCAGTTATTCTTATTCTAATTTTTAAAAAATTGACTGTTGCATGGGATGTCTCCAATGACGGAGTTTGGTGTGCCCAACAAATATTCTAGTGTCCCAGGAACAACAGGACACCATCAATCTCAATTGTATATAAATATATAGTCATAATATATATTCATATAAGTAATTTGGCAACCTTAGTTGAGGGTGATCCAAAGGCTCCCTTTTCAATAGAGAGTACACTGCGGCATAGGGGAAGGCGCTGTACAGGTTAACCTATTGTGATGTTGCATAAATATTTATCTTAGGACGAGAGTTTATTTTACGCACGTGTGACGTCGGGGCAGTCTGGCACTTGACCCTTTGCAAAATAAGTCCTAGTCAAGACTCTTGTTTCGGGCATAAGGTAACTGGCAAATAATGTGGGGGTTAATTTGGGGCTAGACTCATCTCGACACTGCCGAGGGGGTTTCCAATTTCACTTTCACATACCCCACAAAGTCCTTTGTTTTGCTACCCCCTCGGATAACGGAAAGCATGGACTTCTAGGTTAAAACAAAATATATTTCACTGTAGTCAAATTTCCAAAATTCCCTTGTAATGCTTTTAAGGCAAATAAGACATTTAGCGAGAATAAATGAAAGCGATACGAAGCTGAAAAAGATGTGTGCAAAAGAAGGCAACTCGATAGATAAACAACATAACGAATAGATTTCAACACGAGGAAGCATTTAAAATGTAACAAAACTTTAATAAGCAATGACCAATCAAATAATTATGAGATTTAAGAAACAATTCCTTTCTCTTTTCTTTCTTTCTTTCTTTTTAAGGTGCCGGCTATATTAAACCAGCAGACAGTCTTAAACACAAATGTCTCTCTTTCTTCTTTTTTCTTTTCTTTCTTTCTTCTTTTTCTTTTCTTTTCTTTATACTTTTCTTTCTTTTACTTGAGAAAGTAAGTCCACTCGTTCATTTATGGTGGATGAAACAAATCTTTTCAGTCTCTTTCTTTCCTTTTCTGAATATATACATAATTTCCAATATTTAGAAAAGGTAGAAGGAAAAGCAATTTAAGTTGTACTTATCTTTTCGAAGGGTTTACTTCTCATGTTCCTTTCTTTTATGGGCAAGCGGTATCTCTCTAGAATCTGGCTGAAGGCGCCTGTTATCTTCTGTCCAAAGATTCTGTTCTACTCTTTCCCGGAGCTTGGCTAACTTGGCGTCCATCTCTTTCCAGAACTAAAGATCCTTTTCCAAATTTCCTCTGATGAAAAGGTATTATTTTTTGGCGCTAAAGGCTCAGGCCAATCATTTGGCTTCTTTCTTCTTTCTTTCTATTTCATTCGGGCTACTACAATGACCTACATTCCCTTCTCTGTCCAACCAATTAAAGGTTATGGAGTGCAGGTAGCTTTGTTTGACCTTCATTCTGACTGCTTTAGCCATTAGTCATTTGGGCTTGTTAGTTCAAACACAGAGGGTAGGGGAATTGATCTTCCCTTTTCCTCTCTCTCACAAATATCCCAGATGTGAAGAGTAAAAGATGAAAAAAATTTTTCTAAAACAAAAATTGATGTGATTCATATAACAACTAAAATTCAACAATACTTACTCATCTTACATAGTTTCTCAGCTACAACAAAATCTTTTTTCATCAGGTTTATGAGGAACTTGAAAAAAGAAAATATAATATTCAATTTTGAATGGATCATATGTAATAAAATACATCATCATCATAAGACTAGTGGTTTATATAACCTGTTATATCATAGATAGGATTTATTAATCAAATACATAAAAATTTTCATTTGTTTTAAGGATTACATATATAGTGACATTAATATTTCTATGACAACATTGTAGACAGTTTATTTTTCTAGTATTCTTTTCAAAAATAAAAAATTTCCAAATCATTATCTGATGAAGCTTATAAATGAGCAAGATGTTATATTAAACAAATAAATTTTTATTTTCACATCATATTTCCTTCATAGTGAGAAAGCAAATAACAAAAGCATATATAAAAATTCTTTGGAAATCCTTTTATTATAGAAATGCCTTATTATTAAACAAATATATTAAAGCTTTTATTTCCTTGAATGATTATATATATATATATATATGGTGACTTAGCAAATACTAAAAGCCTATATAGAAATTCATTGAAAGTGATTTTACTATAGAAATGCATTAAGGTTATTTATTAAACAAATATATCAAAACTTTTATTACAATTATGATTACATATATAATGGCAAAAACATCTTTAATATCCCAGGTTAGATTTAATTGTATCATACATGAGTGCTGGTTGTTCTTGGTGGGCTGCCGGTAATGCCTGAAAATGGGAAAATACCAGACAAACCACAAATACGAGTTGATATCTTAACTTTATTCAATACTCCCAAGTGGCATTTCATAGGGATGGTAACAACTCCAGGACAAGGGGGGGGGTAACCCTTGAAGTGAGTGCCAAGAGGATTGAAAGTAATAGTAAAGTGATTATATGCATAATGTAAATGCATTGTTAATGATTTTCCAATAGAAATTAATAAAAAAAAATCAAGAAAAAGGATTGTCAGTGGTCAAGAATTAATGCAAGTATTATTAATTGAATAGAACTAATATATAAACTAACGAATTTGCCACATGTAGCACAGCTTTGCACTCTGCTCAGCAAGTGGTTTGATCTGGAAGGCAAGGCTATGTCAGAAAGGATAGACATTATAAATTTGACTTACCAAAGCTTGTTGATTTGGTTTGCATTGACCAGATTTTTGCTGTAACCATTATTCATCTTTTATCTTAAAGCACTTAGATTTCACATTTTGCATGTTACTTTCAGACAAATACATATCAACTATTACATGATTACAAATTTGCATCATACATTATGTAACACATATCGCCAATTATAACCCTTACCTATAATCATTTGACATCTTTTACCTTTGACCTGGTATCTAATACTTTTTACAGATTATCCTTAACTTTTACCTTTTTTATTTTTTTCATTCACTATAGATGATTGGACTATGAGGAGAGAAAAATTACAAAATTTCCTCTGACAGAATAAGCTGTTTTATATATAGATTATGTAAATGTGTTATTAAAGATTTTGCAATATGACAAGAACTGATTCTGATCCTGAATATGAATGTATGTTGATAGATGTTGCTAATAATATCAAATTAGACAAGAAAAAAATTGATGATTGTCAGTCTTATCCATCACCAGAAAATACATATTTTCAACATACATTCAAAACTGTAATTTCATTTGAAAAACAAAAAACTTCTGCTTTTTGAAGTTTTTATAGTTCAGTGACTTTTAGGAATTATATTTGTTTCTTATCTAGGGACATTCCTGAAATGCTGAATTTTCTATTTGGCCAAAATCATTACATGATTTGTATAGATTCATTTTTGTATAGTATATAAATAAAATTGATCTCACTTCCATAACCAATTGATCTGGGACTTTTTGTTCAATTGATTCCTGTGATTCTTCTGATTCAGTACTTGATTCCTCATTCCCAAAACTCTTCGTTGTGGCATTTGCTGGAATTGGAAATTACAATGTTCTTTTTTAAAAAATTATTTTTTACTATGTACCGTATTCAAAATGTCAAATTCAAAACTCTCACAATTATAATTGTTTGACTAAACTGAATAGCTTGAAAAAGAAATGTTTTTGACAATTAAACTGTGTAAGGTTGGCGACTGTAGTCAAGGGTGACCCAAGGCTCCCGTTTCAATGCTTATAATGCTGAGTGTTAAGCAAGGAGGCATCAAGTATTATTTTTTGAGTTTTTGGTATAACTCGAACTAGGATTGAACCCAGGTCTCCCGGGCCATAAAATGTGTACTTATGCTAAACTGAATTGTTTAAAATAGAACTGATTATTTGTATAAAAGTTGATTTGGCACCTTCATCAGAGCATGTAAGTTATTAAATAAAATGAAAAAAAAATGAAGCCAAAAGTTCATATGAGGATATTATATTTGCTGTTGATGACATTTTTTACAAATAAGATCCAAGACTAATGGAAGAAGTATGTGGACTGCAAGGGGAGTTACATTGAAAAAAAAACCTTATCTAGTCACATTCCATGAGAGTACCTTGGTCAACCTATGGACATTTTAGCATCGTAAATAAGTGAATAAAAAAGTTTCTTTCAATATTTTTGAAAGGTTACCACCATGATAGATATATTAGGAAAATCAAAGGATATGAAATGATGTAATAAATGTCAAAAGTCAGAAAATTATCAATGGATTAGGAAAAGATTTTTGTCAACCAATATTTAGTTAAAGTGTATATATTTACCCAACCCCTCTGCCATGAGCAAGATGTAACACAAAGTCAATTTTTAAGCAGAGTAAAGCTGAGTTTTCTTTTGTCTAAACCAGTTGCCTAAACAAAGCTAAAGAAATCAGTCTACCCTACTATTTTCCCATATCTGGGAGAAGAATAGATGGTTTCATGCCTTTTCCAAAAGCTTTAGCATGAAGTGAAATGCAAACTGTCTCAACAAGGATTTTACCTCAGGTCACTGATTCCATTTTTGATAATTGTTACACTAAATACGCCTCCGAGTTAGACAAGGTGAATTTTTAAAAAATGTCAATTTTCACAAACTTACAAAGTTTAAAAGAAATAATGAAAAGCAAAAGAAAAAAAATTAAGAAGAAAATACTATCAATATCTTGAAAGCTATGAATAATAATAATATCTAATTGTTTATCACAAGATTTTGCAAACATAGCACTTTGGGACATTTTTATTATTTTCATTTGGCATCATTCAACAAATTTCTGAAGTTCAACAATTTCTTAAAGAATTTATCTTCAGCAGCTGTAAATGCTATCACTACCAAAAATAAAGTTTTAAATATGAACAGTCTGGATCTAAATCCAATTGAAAGTTTATAGTGGAAATTTTTTAAAAAATGGGCCATGAGAAGGAAATCTATTAACTGCTATTCAGCAAAGTTAGAAGCACTTTGTTAAAGAATATTGCTTTAAATTAATACAATCCATGCTTGAAAAAATTGAGACTGTCATAAAAGCTTGAGAAAGGGCAACTTAGTATTAATTCTAATTTTTTGTAAATTTGTTTGTTTACTTGGGTTTACATCATATCAACCATTCTAAGTTATTTAAGAATCTTTATAAAATAAAATTACAATTTTTCAAAAGTTTTGTCATATATGCATGTGAGAGTTTTTGGTGATAGAGTGAATATTTTTGTTCTTAAACAGAAAAAAAATCAATAATTTAGTTTTAAGAAATAGACATTAAGAATATTAATTGTAAAAAAAAATACTTAAATTGTCCTTGAGTATGTTAGTAAAACAATATTTTTCAGGTGTGGTGGTGAAGAGGTAGGACATTATTCCTTGTGTGTTAAATAGTAATAGTCTGTCATGTTGGCATCACTCTATATGTTGGAGTTGGGAACTCTGTCTGCTGGTCGAAAAGGTCTCTATTTATGTGTGTTAGATGGATCAGAAGGCTTGGCTGAAAACATCTTTTATTTTAAGTACGAATGCATTTGATTGGTTCCTAATTCTTTATTAAATTTTTCTTTTTGTTTGACTGGAACAATACATCGAGCTGGGTGTGCACAACATTATTTCAGTCATTTCTACTTATAACCTCTTAAGATGAACATCTGGTTCTCTATACTGCTCCAGTATCACTACATGTAAATAATTAAATATGACATCCCTTGCCTTCCAAATAGTACTTTTAATGACTGTCCAAAGTAAAAAGGATGTGACAAAGTTAAAGCATGGTATCTTGTCCAATATATATGAAGTTTGTTGGGGCAAGAGCCTCCCTCAGTTATAGAAATGCACACAATCATGCATGTGTCTGATTGTCGCACCACTAAAACAGCTATTAAAAATAATATTCAGAAAGTAAGGGATATAGTCCCTACAGACAACACATATAGTTGTATGTCATGTGGAAGCTTATTTTTGGACTTAGATGAAATCAAAAGAGCACAATATTATTTATTTATCTTTTAAGTGTAAGATAATTTCATAGCAAAGATGAATGCATTTTCAGTTTGTTTGTAGTTTGTTTGTGTTTATTTTTGTCTTTTAGTTGTTTTTTTCTTAGGTTAAGGTTAGGTTTGGGTTTGGGTTTGGGTCTGTTAATATAAAACTAGGTCTGTGTTCCATATTATTGTGCATAACACTATGAGGCGTCATACATTGTTGCGTATATGTCTTCTTATTCCTGAACAGATACCAATTCAAAACAAATATTTAAATATGAAGCAAGTTGACTTTAAAAATATAGGAACGAAACAAAAAAGTTATTTATTTGCCCGATGTTATTTCAACTAGATTTCTAAATTGTACTAAAGAGACTATTATAATCAAATAAAAAATATCCGTAGGAAACTTCTTATAAAGTTGTTTCTATATCATTTGTTTTCATGAAATAAATCTTTTCGTTTTACTTACTCTGCTTCTGATTGACTTCCATGATGAAAACAAATGCTCCAGTTTTTGTGGTCATAGCAACGTGATAGATACGAAAACTAAAATTGATTTTTACTAAATATTAGAATCTTTTAAATGTTTTTGATTCTTAAAAATAGTACAAAGCCCCCAAAAAGGTTAATAAAATTGTAAATTTTATGAATGAAAAAAAAGTAATTTGCTACGAAAAAAATGATTAAGCAAATAAAAAAATAAACAAAAAACGGAACTTATCAAAAATGTCTTGCGATAAAAAGATTCCGGCAACAAAAAGTAAATACATAGAAATAATGATACTACCAATTTTGGCTTTTTCAAATTGTGTTCTTTGTAGAATTGTTATAGAACTTCTAACAGACAAATATTACTTTGGGGATACGTTACTATAGATTTTGGTATATGGTCTTCCAATATAACTTTTACCCCCAAAATGTATGGGGGTTTTTCTTCTTCTCTTTAATATGTGTTTATATGTACAGAAAGTTTAGAATAATTCTTTAATTGAAAAACAAAACTAACAATTTTTATTGCTGATAAAGTTGTCTTAATTTTGGAATTTAAATAAACATTTTGAATTGGGCTGCAAATAGTTGGATTATAACCCTTCTGGTTTATTAATTTTATTTCACGCTTGAAGAAAAATCCAATCCTCAATTATAGATCATTTATTTGTGTGTAAGTGCGAAAATGTTTTTAATCATTAAATTATATGTAAATAATATCTAAAAATACACATGGTAAATATGTTTTACATTATTATTAATTTTTGAATTGTAATTTGAGGGTAGAAAAGTTGTATGTGGATGACAAATTTTTATCCTTTCATTTCAGTGATTAAATTAATATTTTAAACGAGTAACATATTTAATTGATATTCATAATACATTAATGAGGGTTTTTTTTTTTCAATTATAAAATGAACAGTGAAACTTTAAAGAATTTTTTTGAATTACAAAATCGAATTATCATTAATTTCTTTTGCCCAAAATTATTTTTTAAAACAAAACTTAAATGAAACAGTATTAAAAAAAAGTTAGTTTTCTGAAACAAATAAGTAAAAAGTAAATCTATAAAATAAATAAACTTAATCAAATAGTAAAACTGGAGTTTTTAAAAATGCACTTAAAAAATTACTTTATTCTAATAAAAGGTCATTTCATTCGGTAACCGGAAGTAGTAATTTACTAAGCTTTTAGCTTAGATGAGGCACAAGGCCGTGGGAAAATAGCACCCAATGAGACTCGAACTCACTGGCGTAGGTTTGCTGTTCAAGCTTGCTAACTATAGCACTACCCAAGGCGCCATTTCGATAAACGGAAGTAGACGGTGTTGTATGACCTTTATTCACCTTCCAAAGGATTTAAGGTAAGATTAAAGCAATTTGGTTTCATTTTTAAATTGTAATGAAATAAATTTTCCTATTTAAGATTTATATGAAAATTATTGCTTGATTACGATACTTTCGGAAGAGAAAAAGAATGATTATATATAGATTTTGAGTAATTAAACCACGACTAAATTGAAATTTAAGTTGTCAATATAATATTATTGTTGCATAATTTAATGAATTAAGGTTCATTTTATTTTTCATATTTAAAAAAAAATTATACCTTGTTGGAATCATTTAGGACTAAACTCCGTTTATATCCTTTAGTCAACAAGTCTGTTATTCATCGTTTTTTTTTTTAAATTTTTTATTAACTTGGGATTCTTTTTCCCTCTCATTTCTTCTGTTTCGCCACGTACAGGTTAAATCTTAAAACTGTTGCTTATCAAACGTGAGATTTTGTTTTCTTGTTTGTTGGAGCTGTCGATTTATTTTGATAATTTGTTGGTCTAGATTTTATGATTTAGCTTGGTGTTATTTTCATGTTCTTTTATCATCTTCATTTTTTTTTATCACACACCAGTATTACGTAATTACAATCCCGTAAGTAGTGATGAAGCTAAAAAAGCACATGTTCAATGTGACTTTACTAACCAGAAAGGAAATTTTCATGACCGTTTAGAATTATAAAATAAAATGATCTACTTACATTGGCCCAGTCGGCTGGGTGGGGTAGGGGTGCTGTAGAATACACTAACTGCTTCTCTGCAGAGGGGTAAGACCCCCCCCCGGCCGCAACGAGTGTCTTGGTTGTGACACTAAACAATCAGATGGTGAGGTTCTAGTAATGCTGGAGCTTTGGGGAATGCTGAGTACTGTCATCACTCCCAGGTCTACTCTGGCCCGAAGTGGTAGCACCAGATAGAGTCCTATCTATGGGTCAAATAGACCTAAACTAAATTACTTGAAATAGAACTGTTTTTGACATTGAAACTTTGTACTTATGCTAATCTAAACTGTTTGAAATTTAACTGTTTCTAAACAAAAACTATACTTATATTAAACTGATTTGTTTGAAATTTAATTCGGTGTTAAATGACCTGAAAAGGGTTGATACACTGTAAATCAAACCAACCAACCAATCTACTTACATTACACTTTCACCTTAATGATTTTAGTAATGAATAAAAATAAATATTTATTCGAAATAAACACCAAACACGTTAATTTCCGTGACTGTCAACAGAATAAAACGTAAGAAAACCGCTATTTAAATGTGATGAGTTCACCAACCAAATTCCTGCGTGGAAGATGATGGAAATTAGTTCCTCTTCTATCAGATGAGCAGTATCTATTTTCTTTCTTTCTTTATTTTCTTTTTTTTATAGGGATTGATTTTTTTATTTGCTATGTTCAACCATTAAAAGTATATATATATATATATATATGTAGCTTGTGGTTTTATGATTATTATCTTAGGAAGTGGACACAGCAAGCTGAGTTCAAATCTTTGACAAAACTGTTTACATTTTTCATAGAAAAACACTGCATCCAGCTATTCTGTCTCCAACTATATGGATAAATAGTACGGCAAACTGGGCTCTTTAATCTTATTATGGGCACCAGTCTAGGAGAAGGAAACTGATAAACTCTGCTTAAAAAATTGACCTTGGTATATATATATATATATATATATATATATATATATATATATATATATATATATATATATATATTCAAAGGGTTATGTAACAAGAGTATTTAGTTACTAGTATAAAATTGAGGTCTTTTCAAGAATGCAAAGAAATGCACACAACATAATATAATGTCACATTGTATGTGATATGGAAGACTGTCTGAGTTTTAAATTAATGGATTCAAATCCAACTCTTACACGAAGAAAAATACTTTAAAATTATAAAAAAAACAAACTTTCTACTTTATGAAATTGGCCTTTACTTAAATAAAAACTATTTTTCATTTTACTTTATATAGTTTTTATGTGTGTATGCGTATTGTTTTTTTTCATTTAAATCCAAAATTAGGCTTCCATATTGTACACTAGGATTGAGGTTATGCAGTAGCATAATCATTAACTGACTGTGTGTTGTGAATTGCTATAGTGCCCATTGGTTCTGAGCTATTGGGAAACTCAGTTGAATAATTAACAACCTGTGTTTGGGGAATGATGATGCTAAATGATTAATTGGATCTTTCTCCACCAACTTGCATATCCAGAAGAAACATTTTTCCATACTAAAATTGCTTGATCACCAAGGCAATTGGTATTAAAGTGTTGAAAACGAATGTTATTCTTCAAATTTTCCCTGTTCCAAAATCTTTAATTTATATTTTTCTAGACATTTTCTCTTTCATTGATTTATATTTCTTGCAGTGTGGTTGCCCCACTTAACTTTTTCCCTTCCTTCCAATGCAATTTAATAACTTTTTTCTTTTGAGCATGTTCATAGATTTCTCTCAGGCATTTGATTCCATACTCTGAAGAAAAAAATGGAGCAAATACACAACTCGTATATGATCTCCATAAAGAAACTGTTCCTGTTATTATGATACTTTACAAAAACATGACAGCAAATGGTTCACTTAGATATTTGATAATCTTCCTAGATTATATACCATGAATGTCAATAGATATAATAAAAGAAAATTGTTTTACATTAAAAAAACAAGAAGACAACAATATCCTGCAAAAACTATGACAGACCCAGACTACACAGATGATCTAGCACTTTCAAATACATCTGCCTAAGCCAAATCCCCCATTCAAGTAGAGGCTTGTCAATCATATGAAAATCTGATCTCTCTGATAAAATAAAACTGAATTTTTTTCCAAATTGTGGCTGTATCAGTACTACTGTATGGTTGCACCAGCTGAATTCTAATGAAACACATGGAGAAAAAGCTAGAATAAAAGAACATGGAACAAATTCTTGAAGCAATACCCAACAAAATACCAGAACCTTAACAGGTCAGAGTGGAACTGGGAATAATAGCAATGGAGGAGTATGCTACATTCTCCAGAACTGGAGGTTCACCATCAGATGTAGTTTTGTGTCATATCCAGAACACCTTCCCCCTTTTTGTATGTGTCTTATCCCTATTGCAGAGAATACAATCAGCATATTATAAGCCCTGCTGATGGTAAAAAATATAGTGTGGTTGGTATAATGGTATTTTTGAAGAAAATGGACTTGGTTAGTTTAATTTAAATTCTGGACTAGGTAATTTGAATTTCAATTTGTGTTCATGCATTTCAGAAAGAAAAGCATAAAGCTATCTCTTCCTAACTCTGAGCAATAAGTAAGAAGGCTGGGAAAATTTTCAGATCAAAATTGAGCAAATAACTGTCACATGATAGATTTTATTTATTGGTATGCGAAATACATTGTGCTACCTCTCATTGCACTAGGAAGGACTAAGGTAAAGAGTAGATCCTGATGTCCGTAGCAAAATCTATAGGAAGTAAAGCATACTTTTGGCTACTACACACGTCAAAGAAGACTTTGTGTTATGTTTTGTATTTGTGGATTGATGTCTGTAGCAAAATCTAAAAGCCAGCTATATTTTTGGTAACTACTCACATCAAAAAAGATTCTTATTTTTATTTTGTGTTTGTGGATATGCAAACTTGATCCCTCTTTTTATTGAACTAAAGAGTCCAGAATATTCCCTGATGTCTGCTGCAAAATCTAAATTAACCCAGATATATTTTTGGCAATTACTCACACTGAAGAAGACTTTGTATTCTTTTTTGTATTTATGGATATGCAAACTAAATAGTCTGTTCATAATGCCGTCAGAGAGAGTGGGGTCAAGAGTGCACCCTGATATTTGCACCAACTAAATACAAAAAATGTGAATTTGTTATTGATGATGGATTGGTATTTCTAATGACTTTGGCTAATGGAAAAATATTCAGCAATTGGGTCCTTTCCACTTTGATCCATGGGTAAATGTGGCATCTGTTATGTAAGTGAAGGTCAGGAAAATTCATATCTCATGAAAAACAAAAAAAGCTCCTAAATAAGTTTTTATTTCTATTTTATTCATTTTTTTTTATTTGTATGAAATCTGATAATCTATTTAAAGTATGAATTTACCAAAATCTTATCAGACACTTTGGAGATAACAATCTTGTTTCCAATTTTGTCATTCTGTTTATCGCTGTGTATTCTGGGTTATCTCTTGTCAAACACATTCAGTTAGAGATTTTCCTTTAAATTCTTGTGTCATAAGTTGCCATTCCCAGATGTTTGTCTATTGCAAGTGAAAAACAAAGACGTCACTCTCTTAGCAAAAGGCAAAAATCGGTTTTGTGTCTTTATGTAAAGGATTTTCTAAAATCGAAGTTTCATAATACAAAACTCCTGCAAATAAATTCATAAGTAAAAATGGCTGATGCTGCAAGGTACGTGCAGAATTTTGAGTCTTTAGGTAGAAAGCCTGCTTATATGAAGTCTGATGGACTAGGATTTTCTTAATGATAGTAATAAGTTTCTTTTCATAACTTTGTACAACTCTCCAAATTCATGGTTTTTTTTTTTTGTTTTCTTTTAATATTTAAAATTTTTAAGAATATATTTAAATCAACTGACTTCAGTGATGTTTTCTGTTTGTTCTCAGAGATTATTGCCAAGAAATCTTTGTTGCATTCGATATGTTTCTAAAAGCCTTTTTTTTTTTAATATCTTTATTTTAAGTATTAACATTAAAAGCTTAGGCAAAGGCTTTTCAAATGTTCACAAAGATGTGTCCAAAGATGTAATTTTCATCAATCACATTTAACCTTGTTAAAAATTAACCTACTAGGGTGAGTCAAAAGTTTTGCAATATTTTGGTAATATGAGGCACAATTTGGCAGCTCTGGATGCTTTTAATGAGGCTAAGAAGGTTATGAACCACACTGGACTGTGAGATGTGGAGTTCACCTGATACTCTCCAATTGCTACTTGCCAGATTTGCCTCTATTGCTTGGAGCACACCCTCAGAATCCATGGTTTTAAACTTACCTTTCCTTGCATAATCATCAAGGTTTTTGCAGTCCGAGTGAAATTTTATATATAATATAATGATCAACTGAACCTTCACCTTTTGTACAACAAATGTTTTTGGCAGTTTCTGCAACATTATAGCCCAGTTTGAACTTGTAAAGTGTAAATTCCTAAATTAGACAACATTGCACTTTGATCTATGCAGCTTTCAAATCACACATGAAGTGAAGCAATGCACAATGTGTCAGTGCACCGATTACCATGATATTATCAACCACAGCAAGTACCTACCAAACCTTGGCCAGCTTTGATTGTGTGATATACACATTGTAAACTAGCTTTTTACCCACCATAATAATTTGCATTCTACTCTTCTGCAAATTTTATAATTCTTTTTCTTTTTTTCTTAATTCCTTTTCTACCTTTGATTATTTGTAGTTGAGCATAAAGAATGTTTTTTTAGTCTATTGTCTTTTTTAGTTTGTAGTAAATAAACATAAAAATGCAATTAAAACTTCTAATAAGTTCTGATTATACACTTATCGAAAAATTGACACCATTGAAAAAATATGAAATTACATTATGCTGTAATCAGTTTCTATAAGATTTTCAAAGAATTAGTGAAAAATCTGATTTAAAAATTATTTTCTTACATTAGAAACAAAACTTGAAATTTGTCTGCATTCATTAAGCAAAAGAAAAAGAAAATCCATTTAAATATTTTCAGTATCAAATCCACTTAAACTTCAAAGTGTCCTGGGTATGACACTAAAATGCATTTGGTCGTGAGACTCCTGTTCTGGAGCTCTTGAAAGTGTGGACTCACTCTTTCATTGCCATTACTCCCAGGTCCACTCTTATCCAGAATGGTATTATCTGTTTGCATTTCATATATGGGTCAAATAGATCTAGTGAAAAATGATTTATATTCAATAGGACTGTGCACAAAAAAATATTTGAGAAATAATTGCACAAAAAATGTTATTAATGTACAATGTATATGATACCCTAGCCTCTAGGCATAAAATAACCCTAGATAGGTTGACATGCCATTAAAATCAATTGAATTTTTAAAATCTACAAAAAATCAATAAACAAAATTTATATTTTTCTCTAATGCTTATAATATAAACTTAATGAAAATTGATCAAACTATTCTTTTTGAATGAAATAATTTTGGATAACTCCATAGCTAATCATAATAATCAGATATGAATAAAGTTTATTTTTAGAGGAAGCATTGCCATTAATTTTTTTTACTTCACTTGATAAATTTGTACAATTTAAGATGTCTAAACTAAGAATATAGAATAAGAATTGAATGATGAAATATGTGACTAAATTTGACAGACATTTGTTGGTTTGTTTTCATAACCTAATTATTATTATTGTTGTCTCTGACAGAACACAAAAGATTTTAGCTCAAATCTGATTGGAAGCTGATTCTTTAAGATCAATCCTGATTTTTAATATTCAGAAAATGCAAAAACAAAAAAAAATATAGGAAAGAAAAACTTGACAAAAATTCCTAATAGCCAGACAATCACGATTTAGAGATTTCTACTATTACTACTATTACTTCTCACAAAATGACTGTCTTCGAAAAGACACAGCAAAATCATTATAATGTCATTTCAAAATATCAACAGACTCAACTTATCGTATGTCTGATAATTTAATTGCATTTCTTATATATATGTATATATCTTTCAAATTTTGTATATATTTATATATTTTATATCTCTGTATTTTTCTTAATCTTTTCCTTGGCTTGTTTACATCTCTCTATTTCTATTTATATGTATCTCAGCCCAATCCGCTGGGATAGTAGAATACACTGATTGCATCTCTGCACAGGGGTAAAATCTTTCCTCTAACAAGTGTCCTGGATATGACAATAAACTATCTGATGGTGAGGCTTCAGTCCTGCAGCTTTGGGGAATGTGGAGTACCTCTTCATTGCCATTACTCCCATGTCCACTCTGACCCAGTTTGGTAGTACCTGTCATCTATGGGTCAAATAGAACTGTTTAACAATTTAACAGAGTGCAAATAAAGGACTGATGTTAAACATAATTGTTAGTTTTATATAGCAATTCTTGGAGCCATTTAACTGTGTGCAAACAAATGAGCTCTGGCTTGTTTAAAATGTTCCTTACAGACTTTGTGTTTACTGATCAGATATATTTTATATATGTTTAAACAGGATTTGGCATTAGATAACCTACAAGGGTCGATATGCCATAAAACCCAACCAATCAATTATCTATCAATCCCATTGATGGGTAAAATAGATCTGTTTAAAAAATTTTTGTATTCAATTGGACTGTGTACTAAAAAAAGCTCTTAAGAAACAACACAAAAGATATAAATGTGAACATGATTCCCTTACTTCAAGGCATAAAAAAACCTAGATGGGTTGACATGCCATTAAAAACAATCTCTCTCTTGTAGTATACACATGGTTTAATATTTTCAATTTTTTATGAAAAGATTTTTTTGCTAAAAATGAATTTTTGCACAGCAGTTATTAATTGTAAAGAAAAGATGAAAATGAAAAAAAAAAAAAAAGTAAAAATTAAAAATTCAATTAAAATAATCCTGTAAAGAAAATAAAATTATTTTTGTTCCTCTCAGATTCAAAAGAAAAAATGTAAAAATTATTGAAAAGAGAACATTCATTTCTTTTCCTACAAAAACCAAGAAATTGAATTATTTTGCAAATCTCTGAAACATGAACTACTTCAAAAAAATAAAAGTTTTCAGTTTCATGCCTTTTGAAATTTTATTTTAAATAAAACAAACTTTTAAACTTAGAAGCAAAATAATTTTTTCTAGGATTTTTGTTTTGTGATCACATTAGTTGAATCTTCTGTGTAATAAAGTCTGTGATTATTTTGATGGTGAATTCTATGAATTTTGTCAAAATCTATATGGATTGGTGCAAGGACTAAAAAGTTGTTTGATTCTTACAAATTTTTGTTTCATCTTAATCAGATTTTATGTTTCTGTTTATCATTTCATTGGAATGAAATAAATCATTCATCCTTTCACTTCAATTGAGTCTTGTTTCCTAACATTTTACAGTAGTGTTATGTACTATTCAATATCTTAAGCTTTATGGAAACTGGAACTCAGGCCACAGGTTGGTTAGCATTATCTACTGTTACTAGGTGATCACTCATCTAAGTACTAAGCAAGCAAATTGTTGCTTAACTTTGGAAATCTAGCTGGAACTGGTGTTTTCAGTTTGACTTGTTTAATCAGAAAAGTTAGGAGAGAAAAATAAATTTTGTGGATCCTTGAAAAAAAACAAAAAAACTTGTTTTTTTGTTGTCTAACTTCCTAACTAAATAAAAGTTTGGGAATTTCACTATCATTTTTGTAACATCTAGTTTCCTCTACTTCCTTTCAAGTAGTCCTGATCTTGATGTACCCACAGTGATCAGTCAAGTACATTCTAATAGACTGTAAACAATATAAGAAAATACTCAATAGATATTACCATGTACAAAACTTCAGCATGCTTTTTGAGAATGTACCTGGCTCTCAAATAATAGGCTACCTGAAAAAATTTAACAATTTCCAACTTTTATAGAAGAAACCCAAAACAAATTAGATTGCCCCCCAAATTACACTACACTTTCAAAACATCAAAACTCTACTAAAAACATTATGCAACCTAAAACACTCAAATAATAACCAACCTTAAAATTTCTTTTATGACTATTCCACCAAAATACATTTGACATGAAATGACCTTCGAGATTGACGTGTCATAAAACAGAAATCCAATTCTGTTGATCTGCTTTGATTAATAAACTATGACATGTTATCAAATGAGATTTTATTTATGGTGGCACTGCCTCTATTTAATGAAGATGATTTTTATTCCATGATAACTGCTAGCTATTAGAGAAGCTTGTTTTTTGTGGAAATTATATTTTTCTGATTATTAAATGTTCACTCAGCATAGATTTTTTCCATCACCAGTTTTCATTTCTGAAGTTTTGTTGAAGTGGCTTCTATTCAACTCTGAATATGTTCGTTTTGTTGATTACTTTGAGGAAATGAGGGAAAACAGGCCAGAAATTTTGTGGTTTTCAGTGATTTGTGTCATAGTCATAACAGAAATCATCAGAATTCCCTCATTTCCCTCCAAAAAACATTTTACCTTTCTTTAAAATAGAGAAATGATTACAAATTATACATCATTATTATCATATCCTAAATGCAGGATGAAGCCAATGACAAGGACACAGTTATTTGATCGGATACACCGTGCATCTGTTTGGGCACTGTTAGGCTTGACAGGCTATGGACTCAGCATCTTGGGAGCATACACATATAGATATTTCAGTGGTAAGTCAAATTATTATTACATTTTTTTTTTTTTTAAATTTTTACTTGTTAAATATCAAGCAGTCATCTCATTAGTAATATCATAAATAAATTGAAACATGTTCCGTGTGTTGCAATTTTTATTTTCAGAAGAAAATTGTATATACAAGGAAGAAGTGTGAGAACTGTATGGGGGAATGTTGAAAAGTAAACCCTATTTGGTCACATACTATGAGAATATCTTAGTCTATGAAATCTTCAGCTGACCCTTGTGTATGTATATATATATATATACACACACACACACACAGAGCTCATTAAAATTGTTAGAGAAACCAAATTTTAAAAAAATTCTCAAACTTTTTCTACTTGGTTTTACTAGTTTTAAATGATATTTGTAATGTTATATATAATATTTAAAAAAAAAAAAAATTTTCTAAACATTTTTAAAAAAGTAAGATTGTTTTATCTTTTTACCTTACTCAATTTGATCAACTATTTTTTTTTCTTTCTTCCTAACAACTTAGAAAAATAGTTAAATGTGAAGAAGCAAGTTACCCCCCCCATACATACACACACACACTTCACTATCTTTGTTATAAGTTAAACTTTGAACTAAAATTCCTCATTCTAAAGAATAACAATTTTTGAAAAACTTTACAAAGCTTTTGTCAGAAATAATTAAAAAAAAAAGAAAAGGTGGTTACTCTTTTTTCAGTTGATCCTGTGGAGGGAGCAGTATAATTTCACCATCTTTGTCAGGTGTGTGTGTGAATGAAATATAACATATATTTACCTACCCTCAGACACTGACAATAAAATAGAGCAGTACTGCCTGTTGGGGGGGGGGACCTCCTGAAGATAATAAATTACTTGTCTTTCCTAATCAAACATTTCTATATTTGACCTACTGGAGAGTTTATTTGCACCTGGTATATATGTTGTCTCTTTTTAAGTCTCTTATTTTTCTCCGTTATCCTCTTTTTTTATTGACTTCTCCATTCACCCACCCTTTTTCCTGTAAGATGTAACTGATTTCACTCTTTCACTGGTTATTTTTTTTTTTTTAATTTATATTCTTAAAAAGACTGGATTGTAAACCAAAAAAAAAAACAATGTCTTGGTGTACAACATGCAAAATATAATGAAGATAAGTAGACAAGTTCTGATAAATGGATAATAATTTTTTGATTAAAATTGTTTCAGTTGTAATTTCTTTTTCATGGTTTATTTTCATTTACCAGGAAAATAGATTAACCTTTAAAACCTGAATGAGCAGTTAACTGGCCTGGAGAATCCCCTTTTGAATAAAATTTGTAATGTTTTGGTGATTAGTCAGTCAGAGACATCATAGCAAGTTCAAACTCTGCACGTACTGTTACATTCACTTTCTGACTGATACCCTTGGGAAAGATATGAACCCCTACCATCTAGTACCTCTCTCAATTTGCAAGGATGGCTTTGGCATTAAATAACCCACAAAGGTTACTATGCCATTAAACAAAATATCTAAACCAAACCAATTCTGCCATTCTTTTTTCCTAGCATAATATCCAGTTTCTTTCATGAAGGCTCCTTCCATGAGAATAAAACTGTCATTCTTTTTTTTTTTTTTTTTTGTCTAAATAGGGAAAAGATTCAAAATCTGAAGTTGATGAATATTTAAAATTGTTTCTTCAGAGGAAAGAAAATTATGCCTGACTGTAAATTGATTTTTTTCTTTTTTTCTTTGTAGAAGTACGGCCAATGCAGAAAGAACTTCGTCAAAAGCAAAAGGAGGAGAGCATTTTGCAAGAACAGATGCAAAGAGAAAAAGAGCTTCTTCAAAAACAATCAGAAGCAGAAACTCTTTCTGTGTAGTTATATTTTTTTTTTTCCTTGATAGAAATGTAAATGGGTCATTATACACAGTACAACTGCTTCTTACCTCAAATCTTTATTTGTTCTGACATTCAATGTTTTATTATTAAATATAGTAATTCTTTTTTTATAATCTACAAGAGGAAATATAAGAAATCTCCTTTTAATTTATCAATACTAATGAAGCATCTTAAAAACACATCTCCAAGATAGGAGATAACATGGAAGGGATCCTGTGAATGTTGATTCTAAAAAAAAAAAAAAAAATTTTTTTTCTTCTTCTTTGATAGTGTTGGTCATGCCAATGTGAAAAATTACTGTATAAATTGTAAATAAAATATAGTAATTATCTCTTCTTTTTTTTTTTTTGTTCCAAATGGACTTTTGTATATAAGTTCTTTAGGTAAAAAAAACAAGTCAAATAAAACGAAATGATAACTGCCCAAAAAGAAATTACTGTTAATCCTCATCTGATAATTTTTCATTTTAATCTTCAATTTTATTTTGATATATTTTTGCAAATTAACAATTTAAGTATTGATTAAGATTATTCATGGCCAACTAGGCATCAAACTTGACACACTTTTGAAAACAATTAAAAGCAGAAAAGGTGCTGCCTTAATGAAATCCCAAAATATGGAAGATAAAGAAATTTGACAACATACTTCTTTGATTCTGCAATGCTGTGTATAACCAAAACACAATAGAGAAATGGACTAAAGGCTGCATTCTTCTCAAGAAAGTCAACCTAAGAATTACAGGTTATAACTCTTACTTCTTTGGTTGCTAAGGTTTACAATTCCCTCTTTCTCAATTGTATCTGACCTGAATTTTGAGAATCTCTGCTATCATCACATCTTACGGCTGATGCTGATTAATTGCCCATAAAGTTTAGTAACAAACTGTTTTTGTTGCTTATATTCTCACTGTTTCTCATGGGTTTTTTTAAAGCTTACAATAAAATGAAAAATATAGTCTCACTCAAATTGTAAATATGGTAAATTTAGAGAAAGGTTCTAAAAATGAAATAAAAAGATAAGTTGGAAAGTATTTAGGAATGAGAGGAATAACTCGAATACAAAAAAAAAAAAAAGAATATCAACATAGTTCATAATGCAAGCCATAGTAAGAAATATATAGAAATTATCAAACAAGAAGACTGTAAGAGAGGAGAACACATAGCTAAAAGATGGTGCAAAAAGTTAGAATACATTGTATTTATAATACAATGCATCTTAGCAAAATTCAGAATTTTCTCACCATTAACAGATGCTATTTCACCTAAACTAATAGCCTTCTCTGAGAACAATGTGTTCTTCTACCTTCCTCAAATGTGTCATATTTGATTTAATCTTTCTTTTTTTTACCTTCAAATAATTGACCAAATTAGACATTAATCATGCAGTTTTTTGTCTTAGTAAGTTTGAAATCTGACAGTATAAGTTGAGAATGTTTTTGTGAAAACTTCAAATAGATCACCTGTCCTTATAAGTTACAACTATCAGTACTAACCCAGATTACATAGGTTTTATTAAGATGGTTACCAATGTTTATAAACAGAACTTTAAAATGAACAATCCAGAATAAAACAAAAACCTAAAAATTAATCTTAAAAAAAAGTTGCACTCACAAATATTTCTCTAAAAACTCCTGAGAAATTTTTCACATAAGAATATTTGTAATAAAAAGATCTTTTCAATTATCTTTTATGTGTGGATTTATCTTTTGGAGGGTTGGCATAAATTTTTATTCGACAAGACAAAATTTCTAAAGAAAAAAAGGAAGGGGTTTGTCATTTGACTAAAATATTCACATTTATTTGAACATTTATTTGACAGCTCTTCAATTATTACTTCGGATAAAAAAATCCAAACCAAAAAACAAACAGTAGAATTTTGAAATTTTTTGGATAACTTTTTTTTTTTTTTAAATATAAACTTCATATTTTAAAAATGTCATTAAGTCTTTTTTTTCTTGGCTTTAACCCCCCCCCAAATGGCAATATACAGCTGATTTCGTATTTGATTATCTCGCGTGAGTAACGCAGACTCTCTCCATTCCTATGCAAATGAGACTATGCCAGGTGTATAAAAGGAGTGTGGAGGGAACGGGCAGAAGAGTTCGAAGAAGACGTTTTGCATAAGCAGACATGTGCAACAGGATTGTCTGAGTAAGCTCAAAATACTGTAACGTTATTGAAATCAATTTCAAACTAGATTAGGAAAAAAACAAACTTCCTTTAACCCTTTCAGCCTGTTACACCAGTGATACTTTTATTTTTCCCTTTCATACTGTAATACCAGTTTACCAGTGCAGAGATCAGTTTAATTTTTATAAATTTAGGCTCAGGAGCTTGGTTAACAGAATTGGACTGTTTTAAGGTTTACTTGGAAAATCTATCAAAAATAAAATGTCAGATGAAAAGTGTATATATATATATATACACACAGATTTATATATAATTTTAGTCCACAAAAGCTAAACTGTCTTTAACTTGGTGGAAAATTTTTTTGTCCAAAATGCCATAGAATTTACATATGCAAACAAATGTTCAGAAAACTACAAAGCTAGATATTTAATTGTAATGGATAAAGTTTTTAAAATTAAATTTGACAAAAATTTATATCAGTAACATTTTTAATTTAAAATACCAATTAACATAAAAAAATGAATTTAATTATCATTTTCTTTGAGCTTTGAAAATTATGTCTGTTCTTTCAGAATGTCAAGTGTCTTACAAGTCATGACAACCTTTATGTCATGTTTTATTGGCATAAGTAGTAGTTTCATTTCTGAGTTTAAAAAAAATTTTACCAGGGATGACCCTAACAATTTCTGAAAGTTTGGTTGAAATTTGGCCAAAGATAATGGAACTTTAGAGGATACAGATCAACATTTTGTGAATTATAAGAGATTGGCTAAATAATTTTATTTTGAGTAGTAAAAATCAAATGTGGCTGAATACAACAATGGCAGAACCTTAATAGCATAGACATTTTGTGAATTACTTTCTGGAAGTTGGTACGAACCAATATGTTTTGTAATGTTATAGTTAACATTCTTATCTTTGTTGTTCAAAAACATACATTACTATAGAGACTTTTCTTTCTCTCTCACCAGACAATTATAGATTATCAGTAAAAAAGTGCTGAATTATAATTTCTTGAGGATTACTCAAGCTCACTTCTCTTTAAATGCAGGTTCATCAATGACCCAATCCTAGTGATGAAAAAAATGATAAATACAAGAATTTTTATTGTTCAATGTAAGATCCCTCCTTATCAACACACTCAACTCATTGCTTCCCTAGATTGAACATTATACACTGAAATTTTCAAATCAAAATTCAATTAAAATTGTCAGGGTACAGATTTACTGATCTCATAAATTCAAGTCAACGTTGAAGAATGTTTAGCTTAATAAAATTGAAACCTACTATGATAATGAATACGGCCAATTAGAACCTTCAGAAACAATACTATAAACTCTTTTCTTTTAAACTTTTTTTTTGGGTGGGTGGGTGGGGGCATTATTTAAAGCCAGAATGAGGATAATTTCACTGATGTTGATCAATTGAGATCTTTTCTTGAATATTGTTCAGTGTGCTCATGTTACTAAAATACCTATGTGCATTGTTACAGTGTGTGTATATTATAAAGTACTGACTTCTATTATCTATTTGTATAGTATCCACTGTAGATTAAATTTAAGCTTGATAAATAATACATATATTTACAATATCTTCTATATCAGTGGTGGTTCATATCTAAAATCAGAATTTCAGAGGATTTTCCAGGCAAACTTGAGAGGTCTTAACTTGTTCCGATGCTGAAATTATTTGGTCCAGTCTTCCATTTTTTGAGACCTTTTTATTCCACTTGTAAAAGACAAAACATTTTATAACATTTATTCCAACTGCTATTCATAAGGCATGAAAAGATATGCAAAATGGAAATATTCTTTTAAATACCACTTAATTTCTCAACTTGAATTCCAAATGACCTCTTTTCATTCACATGATGAAATTTCTGCTCATAGTCTCAATGACATTAACTTCCTTCAGTTTGCATTCATGGGCAATACTGTACGTTATGATCACCTTATTAGAAAGAAACACATTGAAGATAAACTGAAAATAAATAAAAGTCCTTTAAAGATGTTAGGTTATTTTTGAGTATACGTCATAAAAAACTTCCTGTCTGAAATAAATAGCCATTGCATTCTGGGTAAAATAAATCTAATTACTATAAAAAAAAAAAAAAAGCCTGACTCGTGCAAGCCATTTAATTTAATGGTTTCTGAAAGGAAGGCACATTTTTCTAGATTTAATGCTGAACTGGATTGAGTAATCTTTTTTGACTCAGAACTTGATATTAATCGTTTGTGAGTTTACAAATTTATTCTTGATATTACTGTTTAATATGTCATACACTTTCCAACAAAACAATATGCATTAATTATTGTTTCCAGAACCTTAAGAAATTTTCACTCAGTTAAGAATTAAAATAAATACAAGGATTAAAAATTTGTTTAAATCGTGTAATAAACATATGTTAGTTTTCTATTTAAGATCCAAGAGTCTAGGTAAATGTACTGGCAAGATCACTTTATTCATCAAAAGGGGTTTCTAAAAAAAGACATTAGTACAATGGAAAAGCACTTAGACTTCAATAGATTTAACTATTTTGCAATCCTTGCAGTGTATGTGTGGGGGTATTTTCTATAAAGTAATGTTTAATTAATCAATGAGCAGCCAATAAGGAAATACTATACACTGAGCTTCCACATAAATTTTTGGCTCAATCAAAACAAGAATGATCAAGAGCCACAAAATGGACTTGCAATTCCACAGATTGCCACTCAATTTTTGTTAAGTCTTTAATTAAGGAAAAAATAAATAAAAAAAACTTAGAATATAAAAATTCCATTTTGGGGATGGGAACTAGATTCAATATGAAAGAATCCACTTAAGTAATAACAATTTCAACTAAACACTGATTATATTTATAGCAATAGCAGCATTAGTAGTGGTAGTAGCAAACACAAATTAGCAGTACAGAACTCATGAAAAATAAGTTTAAATGTTTGAAGGTCATTTCTTCCAATGGAACTTGAGGAAAGATGTCTTGAAGAAGAAGAAAAAAACCATTGATGTACGTGAATTCCAGCTCAACATAATCAGTGTACCAAAGAACAATAAAACTTTTCACAAAACTAAAAGGTTTTCTATTAACTTTGAGTAATTACAGTAGAATTAATTTTAAGATCATTTTTCGAGAGAATATTATCCCCTTATCATCCTCAGCATAGTAGGGAAAAAAAAGTCTATTTCTTGAAAGAAATGGGTGGAAAACGCAAAACAACAGTAAGATGCATGTTATGAAAATGCACACAGTATCGTCTATAAATGACTTCAAGCCTACCACCAGTTTTCTTTTAAACCAAACACAGTAGGATTCTATTGTCTTTCGAGGAATATTACACAATGTAATGGATATGATAAAATTCTATAGAATGGAAACTTGTCAAAAATATGTTGCCATGCAAAAATTAGAACATTTCTATGAAAATAGTTAATTTAAAATCAATATTTGGCATGATAGATTTTATTTTCTATTTCTGATTGTAGTCCTGATGACATTGATTCCCAATTTGCATTTATTGGCGATACTGTATGTCATGATGACCTTTTTACAAATACACAGAAGATGAAAATAAAATAAGTCCTTTAAACAATATTCATTAATTATTGTTTCCACAACTTGGAGGAAAAATTTTTGCCCTGTTAAGAATTAAAATCAATACAAGGATTAAAAATTTGTTTAAATCTTGTAATAAATTAATAAACAAAAGCATGCAAATCTGATAATTTAAGAAAAAAATAAAAAGTTGTTCGTCCTTTTATGATAAAGCCCGAGTCTCCCAATTTTTATCATTTTGGCCATGTAGCACCAAGCACTCAAAGCTATAAAAAAAAAAAAAAAAAAAAAAAAGTTCTGCTGGTTGATAGCCTGCTTTTTTTTTTGCTTTTTTTTTTTATAATGGAATCACAAGTAACTGTAAATCTACTTCATTTTTTAGATATTTATTTATTTCATTCATTTTTGAAAAAAATTCTTTTTTTTTTTTTAATTTTTTACAAGAATATACATCATTACAGGCCATCTAAATCACTTTGTTAACATCCATCGTTGAGGATTCTGAAATGTCTAAATATTTACAAATTGGTTTTCCTTTTTCTCACCCCATTTGAAATAGTATTATTATTAATAGTATTAATAATTACAGAAACCAATATTGTCGAGATATCCTCACGTGTGTAAACAGCACTGATAGCAGATATCACACACACACGCATACATACACACTGCTGTTATCGTTGTCATAAGAGGCAACGCTCTTGTGAGTTAGACGGTACAACTTAAAACAATTTTTTTGTCTTTTTTTTTTTTAAAATGTTTATACTGACAAGAAACAAACAAACACAAATTGACAAAGGAAATTTTTAAAAAAAGTGAGGGGAGGGGAAAGAAAAACCCAAAAGATTTGATATCCTGCCAACTAAGAAATTTTGAAATAATAGAAAAAGATTTCCATACACTTAGACAGTAGGGTCGGGGGGATAATTATTAAACTAATAACCCTGAAATGAGTTGAGAGAGAGAGAGAGAGAGAGAAAAAGAGAGAGAGAAAAAACTATACAAGACATCAAATCAGAAAAGAAAAATCCCTGATGTGTTAAAAAAGGGGAAAAATTAACAGAAATAAGACCCTTTCTGTTGGTTTATTGGAATTTACACATTTCTTAAAGTAAAAATTCACCATTAATCAGTTTTTCTTTACTAAATCTAATGACCAAACTTTTGGTTGACATTTGTTTTTAAATAGAACATTTTATGATTGAATAATTGCTTTGCACTAACATTAAAAGAAAGAAAAAAATCTTTTAACTGAATTGTTGAATCTTTAACATTTATTTTTCTACAATTTATTATTTACCTGTCATTCTAAACTTACTGCCAACTAAAGTTAATATTTTTAGTTAAATTTTATTTGGTAATTGAACTAATTCTTTGTGCTCTTTATATGTGTCCTACAATGTGTCAGCCATTTCATTCTCCAGCCTTCTTCAGGTATACTTGCTACTCATATGGAAAGAGAGCCTCTCTTGAACTTTTAAATCCAATAATATAAAGTAGAAAACAATAACAAACAGAAAATTCAAAACATTCACAGACTACTAGCAATATAAGCTTATTACATTTTCAGTGACACATGCAATATATCTTATTCATTAACTTATATGTATGTGGCAGGAAGAGTTATAAAATCCTTTTTTAACTGAACAGAGTTCTATATCATGTTATAAAAATATAAAACATGACACATGGAAAATTTAAGATTAAAATTCAATTGTGTCAAGTCACAGATCCCTACTAATTTGGGTTAATATTGAAAGGCGTGAAAAGAGAACTTTAGAAGATATTGGTGTAATGTATACATCTAGCCAACAACTAAGATATAGCATGGAATTCTTTGCTTACTAAAAGAAATTCAGAACATCCCAGTATATGAATTATGAAATTACCTATATTCCACTCAGTGAAAATGGAATTACTTATTATAAGCATACCTGTGAATTTTGAAAATTTTTTGTTTTGGGTTTTGTACTTCTGGAAAAAGTATATCTGAAGAAGACGGTAGAATGAATAGGCAAAAATATAGTGTGAAGAACATAATACAAAGAATGAATTTTTAGCAATGAAAATGACTATGGAATTACTTTGAAAAGATTATCAGAAATACATTAGTTACAATTTTTTTTTTCTTTAATGACAAAGATTTTTTTTTTTAACATAGCGAGTGTAATAAATTTTATTTTTCAAATTGATACTAAATCAACTCAGACAAAAAGTTAATATCATTGGAGCCCCAAATACAATCAAACTATCACATGTTTATGAGGTTTTGCAAAACTTTCCTATCAATAATTTCAGTTTTGTGCAGGAACAGGTCTTGTTTGCCCTCAATTCTGGTCTCTTTTAGTGGCATTTTAGCAGACAAATATAGAATGTAGGAAGATTCAGGTTCATGCGATTTTTCATCCAACCAAGTCATTTCACCTTAAAATGTTATTCAAATCTTTGTTTTTTATAAGTTGTGGATCAAATGACAAAATCCTTTAAGTAAAGTCATAATAAATTTTAAAACTGAGCAGGCAATTGACTAAGTACATTTATGTATTTGCAAAATCTGTTACCAGAGAAAGATAATATTCTTGTGGATATAACTGTAGTTGAGTAAGTTAGTGAAGTTCAGAGTTCACTCTAATAATTTCTCCACCACCATTGAGTGACTCCCATTACTGCACACTTGTTTGAAATAAAAAATACTAACAAAATTAACAATGGTTCTGGGGTATAAATATACCCTTTTAGTTGACTCAAGCTTACAGTGTTTCAAACATATGACCAATAGCAGAACTATGGGCATCTTGTGTAAGTGTAACTAAGCTAGGCTAATAAACCATTACTAGTGAGTTTGAGTTTCACTAGGTACTCTCTACATCCAGCCTTATAAATAACTAGAGCAGAACCATCTTTGTAACCAATATTTTCCTAAAACATGGGTATTTAATTAAAAAATTAATCTCTCTATTTTTTATCAAAATACTTCCAGACATTCACTGTCATGTACACATTCATTTTGATAAATAAAAGTATCTCTCTTGTGCAGCCAATTAGTGATATTTGCGATTTCAAGCTGGTAGAAATTGCAGACACTTCCCCAGGTGTAAATTGTTTATTTTGTGACCAAGTTTGAGGCTCATAGCTCTAACATCATAGGCATATTCAATTTATATGGCATCAACATCAAAGGTAGTATATTCTGAACTATGAGATTGATTAACCATTTCATTTTAGTGGTCAATGAATGACCCAAGCTGTATCGCATTTGCTAAACATACTTTTGATTCATTAACACACATAAAAATTACATTTTCTGTAAGAGATTTTACAAGTAAAAAGAAAAATAATTGAAGTACTTAACTTTAAAGAAAAAATCCAGCTTAAATAAAATGAAAAGAAACTTATTTTTCTATCAGATAATTATTCAATTTAACAAGAAATATCTTTTGAAATGAGAGATATTAGTGACAAAAAAATTTGAAATCATTCGAACATTAACCAGGTGACCTTCTGAGACCGTTTGCAGCTACAAATTGTAGGCGGTTCAGTTGAGCTAACCTTAGCCAACTACTTAACCAAAGTATGTATCTCATTTATGGTGTTACACTCTAATAATAGCAAAAAATTTAAGTCTCAGAAAGTCAAGTGATATACAAATATATATATGGTAATTCTTTTAGACTAGTAGTATTTCTTTAATGTTATGTGGCTTTTTAATCTCATTTCTCAGACTTTTAGTCATTAGTAAGCAGTCAAATTTAAGAGTAAAGAATCATACAAGCTTTTTTTTTTAAATTCAATTTATTTCCAACCCTTACTGCTTATTAATGTGTTGAATGAATAAAGTATAAGCATTTTGATTTTTAAAAATAGCCTTAGAAATAAAAGGAAAAAATATTAATTCAAAATCATATTTTAACAGAGGGAGACAAATGTTAAGTTTACTTAATCTAGGTGAGTTTTTTTTTTTTTTTTCAGGCAAGAAAAATTTACCAGATATTACTTTTTCCCTTCAAGAACAACAATAAAACAGTTGGTACAAGTAGATTTGGTTTGGTTCCTTTGTTTAAATGACATATCAATCTTCATGGTTTATTTAATGCCAAAGCCATCCTGCTGGGGGGAATAAGGTGATCCACACCTTTCTAAAGTCAATTAGAAAGTCAATGCAATAGTGCAATTAGAATTTAAACTCACTCACTTCAACGTTGCAGTTTAGCATTTTAGCCATTACATCACCCGGTACGAATGGAATAAAACCTCAAATTTATCAAAGCTTATTTTCTTGTTATCTGAAGTTATTACTTTTTTTTTGCTCAATGATTAAAAACAAACCCTAGTTCTAAAGTTTAAGATTTTGATTTTTAAAAATAAGTTTTTCTTCCATACCATCAGCTACTTTGTATTTTTCTTTCCACTAAAATTACAAACAGCTCTATTAGTAGATATTAAACACTTCCAATACAGACTATTGGTCAACAGTATTTATTGTTGATACTAATATATATATATATATATATAGATATATAAACTTTTCCTTGCAAATTCTTTTAAATAATTACTTCAATTTGGCAAAAAATATAAATTTATATACCGCTGAAATTACTATTCTGGTTTTACTTGCTTGTTGGTCATAATTCTAGAATAAAACATATTTCTTTGACTTTTACCTGTTTAGTGAATGTATTAAAAATTTTTTTTTAACAAATCCAACACACCAGGGAAATCAAATGCATAAATAATTTAGATGGGAAAAAAAAGAGAAGAGAAAAAAAAGAAAAAAAAAGAAAGAAAGAAAAGAAACAAACAACTAATTCACAAATAATAAAGAAACTTCCAAGAACTATCCACTTAAGTAAGATTACTGCTGTTGAAAATTTACAATAACACATCAAGTAAAAATAAAAAATAACTGTTTATATTTTTGAATAGGGTGTGAAGGGAGGAATGAATATAAGGACATGGTCCATGGAAAAATGTTTGAATACTTTAGTGATTATATATAAATTGTATAGTTTCAGATGATGCATTATTCAAAAAAGAAAGATAGTTAGAATCTTAAGTTTATGAAATTATGGAAACATTTTTAAAAGAACAAAATAAATAAACATATTCACTTAATATTAATTAGAATGTATTTATATAAAAAAAAAAAGTCTAGTTTTTTTTGTTTTTTTTTTTACTTGTCTTAACTCTTAAAAAGTTGCATAAAATAATCCATATTTACTGGATATTAATATATGAGAAATGTTTATATTAGGTGAATGTAAAGAAAATAACTTATATATTAAACTAAGGATTTTTGTAGAAAGATTTCAATGAGGCATATATGTGTAGTCTATGGTGAACCATTAATTCAGCATGGTGACCTTTTTTTTCCCCTTTCCTTTTTAAGTTTATCCAGCAACATATTTTCTTCAAAG
Organism: Sepioteuthis lessoniana; assembly: GCA_963585895.1. Lineage (NCBI taxonomy): Eukaryota > Metazoa > Mollusca > Cephalopoda > Myopsida > Loliginidae > Sepioteuthis > Sepioteuthis lessoniana. Next base: position 936,122 of record OY757939.1, read on the forward strand.
GAATAAATTAGAACAAATAACAATAGTTATTCCCCTGTAATAATATTTAATTAAATATTTTCAACTTAAGGGCAGACACAGCATCAAGATGGTTTTGAAATATATGTATGTATATAAATGATTTTAGCTTTAGGGGTGTTTAAGGTTAGGACAAAGGAAAGAATAAGGAATGGAGTGGAGAGAAGGGAAGTAAAAAGGAAGTTGATTGAAAAAATATCTCACTTGAAACGTGACACATAATGGGTTTTGTTTTTATTTGCAGAACTACATGGAACAAAAATTATTTTTGAAGAAATCCAGTTTCTTCATGGATGAACAGTTTCAGAAAGTTAAGCCGTGCTTCCATCAAATCTGTGCACGTGGATAGTATTAATAATTGATTTGTGTTGTAGTAATCGTAGTAATAGTAGTAGTAGTAGTAGTAGCAAGGGCGACAACCGCAGCCAGGTTGTTGTCAAGAACTTGCAGGGTTTTTTGTTTCTTTTTGTGTTTGCTTGATACTTTTGCCAAGTCCTCCTCCATACAAGTGGGTCACAACATTACTCACATTTAAAAAAAAAAAAAAAAAAAAAAAGGCAGGAAGAAAGAAAAAGAGGTCAAAAGAAAGAATAAAAATAAAAGCAAAAAAGGAGGGGGAAAAGAGGAGATGTGAAGTATTTTGACTTTCTGAATATTTACCATGTTTAATGGTATTAATGGTCACAGCCAAAAGTCAAATTACTTACATTTTTTTTCAAGTCTTTTTAAAAGATTTAAAAATTTTTTTTTTATTTTTAAAAAATTTATTTGTGTATTTTTGTGTATTTTTGTTTGAGATTTCACCAATCATGACCCCACACCAATGTAAAAAAAAAAAAAAAATACATGCTTTCATTTGCATATCAGATATGGAAGATGAAGAAAGGAAAAAAGAAAGAAAGAAAAAAAAAAGATTGCAATTCGAAGAAACACTTTTTTTTTTTTTTTTTAAAATATGAATTATTAGAGACACCTAAGTTATCTGCACAAGAGCAGAATGCCAAATAAAATGTGCAAATGGGATTATAATAAATGATGAAATGATTCAATATTTAATCAGTTTCCTAACATAATAAAAATTGCTTGTGTGTGGGTGGGTGTGTGTGTGTGTGCGCATGCGTATATATTTGAGCTTATGTTTTGACTTAAAAATGCTGATTTAAGTTACTATAACTATTTTTAGGCAAAGAATAATAGATAATTATTAAAAAAAAATCTTGAAAATAATTGTGCAAAGAAAAAATAAAAGAGGAAAAAAAAAAAAAAAAAAAGTTAATTTAAATTGAACAAACAATTTGTGCGTTTTATGCTAATTTCAAAAGGACAATAATAAAACAAAGAGGGAAGCAATAAACTTTGTTGTTAGTGACCTTATGATAAAATAGGTAATAAATGATTCAAATAAAATATCAAGATGAAGATTAAGTAATAAAATAAAAGGTTAGGAAAAGCTTAACATTTCAATAAATGAACTGCAGATAATTTAAAAGAAAAGAAAAAAAAAAAAGGGTGCAACATTAATCAATTTAAAAATAATCAAAACATAAAACAAATCAAAGCATGAAATGAGAGAAAAGCAGGTAAAGAAATGAGTCACACCACAAATGATTTTTAAGTGAGGTAAAAAGAGAATTATGATGATGAAAACAAGACAATTTGAATAACAAATAACATAAGTGCTTCACAAAACTTGCATCAACATTGTTTGTTACTTTTCTTCTAAAATCATCAGGTCTTCAGAATATTCAATTGCAACACTCTGCTTTAAGGAAAATAACTACATTCCTATTAAACTGTCCTCATACATAAGTTGTTTGGAAAATAATGACTGATTTTATCTACATTTAAAATTGGCAATTATTTTCCAAAGTACCAAATACGTATATATCCACTATCCAAGACCATTGTAATACATTATCGACAAAACAATTTCTATTTTATAATTAAGAACCTAAGCTTCTTTATGATATCAATTCATCAAATATATATTAACTGTGTCCTTAATTATAACTAAAAAGATGAAGCATGGCTTTGTCATATTCAACTTTTTGAAGGAAGAGTTTGACAGAAAATATTGAATTTAGAACTGAATATAAGTCAATTTGTAAAAGCTACAAACTCTAAAACAATATTTGTCCTATTCTTTGAGAATTGAATATTCTCAGGACTGAGGAAAAAAGAATGGGTGACAAGAAAATGAAGAATGCACTGATGTTCATCCACTGGAGGAAAATAAATTAGGAGAAAAATAAAAATATACAGTTTCACAATGTGTTAACTGGTCAGAGGAAACAAGGAAAATTAAAACAGTGTCTTAGCAAAAAAAAAAAATAATAAATAAAAAAAAATAACTTTTACCCCTAAATATTTGGCACTTATGTAGAAGATTCAGTGGTAGAGAAGAGAACTAAAGATTGAAAGCTCTGAAGTTCTATGCATATCAAATGGATATCACAGACCCAAGCCAAGCTTTTTTTTCCCCCCATGTGATAAATTTATACCTGTAAAACCCAGTACTGTATACTTATTATATCTGCTTGAAAGTCATTTTGAAAAGAGTAGTGTCCCAGTTATTCTAACTGAAGATTTAATTCCTGATCTATGTTGGTTATGTAATTGTATTTCCAGAGTGTAGTAAAAACACCAAGGGCTTCTCCACTGAAAAAGAAACTATGAAGTATTATATTTTCCAGCATCAAGTTTCAAATTTTAAAGAAAAAAAATTAAGGACTCAATACTTTCACCAATCTTACCAAGATGCTTTGTGGGTCATTTAACATGGAGATACTCTTGATAATTTAAAATCTGCATTTTTCTTTCAACAATATGGAGACGTGTACCTAGCCTATTATTCTACTGCTAAGTACCTACAGTAGAGCTGCATCTACAAAATGATATTCCAATTCCACAATCTAGTCTTAGATCAAGCTGTGGATTTTATCTTCACTGGAATATCCCCAATAATATAAATATTTGAATAAACATCTAAATTACTACTAGTCTGTTGACTTTCTACTAGAGTATACCAATATGGGAATACATTTTTGTGTTATTTAGGATACTTTTGGTTTTTACCCCTTTTATACTAAGTATAATCTGTACACTTAATTTAAAGGTCATATACAAGAATTCAAATAACTGTCTAGAATTGATTAGCTTCTTTTGAAATGAGGATAAGCCAATGAAAAAATAATTATTGGCCCATAAAACATAAGGTAAATTATTTACTTATCTCAGGTAAAATATATATTAGTTTTTTATTCCTGGAAATATGGAATTTAAAATAAAAATTAAAACAAATGATTAAAATGCTAATGGCTAATTTTTCAGGCAACTACCAACCCTAAGCAAATCATGCTTTTTAAAAAGCATTGCATTTGCAGACAGCAGGTGAGAAAAAAGTTAAATATCAGAGAAAAAATTCTTTGAAAAGAATCCCTTAGCAGAAAACGAAATATAAATTTTGTTGAATTTGGGAAAGGAGAAATGATTTTTTACTATGGTCTCACAGCCTCAATCTAAAAACACAGCATTACAGTGAATGTCTGAGAGTCCTGAGTTTTAGGGGAGGGGGGGTAATGAAAAAGAGGAAATAATTAGGACAAGAAATGTTTTATCTGGTTAAGAAAATAAAAATTTGTTTTTTTTTTAAAAATCTGCCTATTTTCCTTCCTTTCTCTGCCAAGTTGATGACACAGTGATGTAAGAAATATCAAAAGGGAAAAAAAAATTAAAAAAAAAAAACAAAACAAAACAGTGACCATCTCAGCTACCACCATTGCAGAGCATAACAGAAGTAGCCCACTGGCAGCCCATGAAAAATTAAAGGGAGAAAAAAAAATGGTGAGGTATTGTAGCAGGTACCAAACAAGGTCACAAGTGGTGAGAAAAAAAAAAAAAGTTGTCAAATAAATTATTGGATTCCACTTTTTTCCATTTCATTTTTTTATCCATTTTCTTTTTCCACACTACGATAAATACATAAATAGGTTCTTCAATTTATTACAGTATTCACATATTTGTTTTTTTATTGATCTAACTTAGGTTTGGGTTCTTTTTTGTTGTTTTGTTTGTTTTTTTGACATGGAAGTGGGTCAGGGTCAGGGGAATAAATCTGTAGGAAGAAGTTTTGGAAAAAAGAGGCAGAGGGTTCTTAAAGGGAAACAGGAAAACAATCAGGTGGTTTTTATGTGTTTTTTTATGTTTGTGTTTTTTTATGCATGTGTGCCCCTGAATGATCTTCCCACAATTGTGAAGGTACTGTAACAATAATCCAATCGAGCAATGAATTGTCTTTTTGTGCTTGCATTTTTCTTTTCTTCATACCTCCATGATATGATATTACATTTAAACACAAAACAACCCACAATAACAAGGTACCCTTGATGTGTTTTCCAGTCACTTGTAAAACAGCAGATGTTAGCAAAATAGGCTTCTTTCTTTAGTAGGCATCCTGCTGTTTTGTTTTTCCTCTTTTCTTATGGTTTTTTCTTATGTAACAAGGGGCCCAAACCACCTGGAATATGTGCGTGTGTATGTGTGTGTGTGTGTGTGTGTGTGTATATATATATATATATATATATATATATATATGTACACACACACACATACATATATATATATATACACACACACACACACATATATATATATATATATATACACACACACACACACACACATATATATTTACATACAAATATCTATGTGCAGTATGTAAAGACATGATAAAAAAAAAAAAAATAGTGAGATTATTTACAAGTCTAGATGACATGATGAATGAAAGTGGTGAGGAACAATTTTTTTAACCTTTTCAATGTTTATTCTTTAATAGTTTTTCAGTTTTATCTTTCTTTTGTTTTCATTTTTAAAAAATTTCTTTATAAATTTCACTGATCAGTCTTCTTTATAAGTTAATGTGTGTTGTGTGTCTGGCTATGTATGTGTGCATGTGTATATGTGCTTTTTTTATTTCTTCTTTCCATTTCTTAGAAGACTTTAAATAATCTTAAGCAAGACTAGAAGTAAAAAGAGACTTTACTTTCTGAGTGAGATAGAGAAATTCTTAAAGCTATGATCAGCGATTCTGTGATATATTATTGTGGCTGCTTAATTTTATTATTGCATGTATGTGAATATGAAGTGTGTGTGTGTGTGTGTGTGTGTAAGTGGAAATTCAATTGTATTTTCTAATGAATTTAATTTAGAAAGAAGAAAATAAAAGATGAAGTAATGAAGAGGAAAAAAGGTGTGTTAAACTGCTAGATAGATAAGTAGGTAGGTAGGTAGGTAGATTGATAGTTATAGGCACCTGGAGGTGGATGAAAAGTTGTGAATAGTCTGACACAGCACTGAAATATACAAATATCACATTCACTGCTATGTGTTTTCCCCAGATGATTTAAATGGCTGCGGGGGGCCAATTTTTGCTCCCTGATTCTTTTCAGTCCCAGTTGTTTGGGCTCCCCCATGGGAAGTCCCCATGGAATGTGCTAATGAAGTAAATGTCAAGTCCTGTTTGTATTCCCCTGAATCCAAATGTGAATTTAGCTGATACTTGGCCGTACTGCCCAATGGTGGCCCAGTATCCATATTTTGGACAAACGAAGATCTCCCTGTTGAAGGCAAGCCATTAAAATAGTTGATGGAAATTCCAGAGGTTGTAGCTGCTGCTGCTGCTGGTGCCGTCCCCGATGGCCAGATGCTAGTAGATCGATTCTGCATTGAAAGTAAAGTTTGGAGAGTGGCAGGCTGTGAGGATGGTATTTGAATACTAGGCGTGGTCATCTGTGGTGAGGTTTGTGAGTTTATGTTGAGGTGGGCGGACAGCACTACTTCAGCCGGTGATACACTACTGTGGATTGCAGGTAGGCCTCGGGCAGCACGAGACGTGACTTGCTGGCTTGCTTCCTGTTGTTGCACTGTTGGTGATGGCGAGATTTTCAGCTCTGAAGACGGTTGCTGAGCTGCAAGATCCCCAAGAGAGTGCGCAGTTCCATCCAGGGAAAGTTGTTTGGAATTTGTTGCCAGTAATGTTCGACTGTTCGAAGCAGATGACCTGTAAATACTATAGGGAGTGTGGGAGACACTGGCTGAAATCTGTGACGATGATAAGGCCAATTCTGCAGGCAAAGACTGTGAAGGTAGCAATGACGTCTGCTTGCTGCTGCTGCTGCTGTTGCTGTTATTTGTGGTGATTAACAAGTTGGTGCAGTTAGAAACAGATGGGTCAGACAAAGAAGAGGGCACAGAGCCAAGGTTAAAGTTTATCCAATTGTAAGGTAGGGCTGTGGCACCTCCATTTGAGGCAGCACTGCTAATAGAACCGACTGAGGCATTGATAACTTGCCCAGGCAATGACAAAGAGCTGGCAGTTAGGTCTGTGCCATCCAAGACATTCAAATTGTCTTTTATAAGATCTGAAGCTAATCCGTTCCCTGGAGTCAAATGTGTGGCAGTGACAGATGCAGGATTAGTTGGGACTGAGTTCAACAGTGAATCTGTTATGTGCTTTGTCCATTCTTCATCGTTAACATCCATGAGTTGAGATGATTGATCTCCAGCACGAGCCCACTTATCAAGCTTTTCTTTAGCATCTCGAATATCTTTGTAAGCTGCTGCTAGTGCTCGCTCTAGATCTTCTGATTCTTCTTTTGAGGGATCATATTCACCATTTCGAGCTGCATAAAACCATATCAAAACCAATGAGAGACAAGTTAAACGGGACAGTTTTTAACTAAAAATATATCCCCCTACTCTAAAAAGCAAAAGGTTTAGGAAGTTCAAAATTAAAATGCTTTTTATACAGTTTTAATCAAATATGTAGAGGTATTTTACTTCAATGTTATGAAAGTTCATCTTGACAAATTTCTGTAACAGTTATTTTTTTCTTTTTTTATTTCTATATAGATATATCAATAATCTGGTAGATGAAAATGCATTCAATTTACACAAGAGAGATTTATTTTTCAACAAAATCTCCTTCCATGTCATTGCACTTAATTCAAAGATGAATATTAATCATTTAGTTTGAAAGATTTTTGATCAAAATTCAACTAATAACTGTGTGTTAGGCATACTGATCAACCCTTGCACAATATTAAAATGCTAAGAACATGTAAAAATTCTACACAATCATTTAATTATATATATTATTGCTACAAAGCAAATGCATAAAGTTTAGCATCTTACTGCAGTCAGAGAATTTTAGTTAAAAAAATTTTTTTTTAATTCAACTTTGAACTATTAGACTTTTTCATACTATCCATTGTTTTAGAAGGATTTTGATATATTCACAAGAAGAATCAAAAGATATACGACAAATGAAATACTTTTTGCATATTGTGACCAGTACTTACTCCTAATACCTAAAAAAGACAAAGAAAAACAAACTATTTTCTATTCCAGGGCAAAAATGATTAGGCAAACACTTTTTATCATTTTGTGTGGTCAGTCTTTTGTTTTATTGTACAGAAACTAGATATGTGACAATAATATACTGCATATAGGCTATGTTTTTTTTTTTTTTTTTTGAGAATATTTGTGAAATTATTTAGCTTCATTTTTTTTGGAGAACATTTCAAAATAAGACAAACTAATTAAAAAATCATTTTGATTATCCTTCAGCCCTAATGATTTAAAGTTGTTCAAATTTTGATTTTCCCCCTACTTAAAAGTTAATTTCATATCAGAAATATAAACAAAAGACAAACTCTGTGTGATTGTGTGTGTTTTCTCAGAGAAACTGAAGTTGAATTATCCAATCAAATTGGCTTGTCTTATTGACATGCACCTTGCCGAAATCCTAACTCAGTTGACATTAGCAATATGTCATGTCTCTGCCTCAAGAGTGCAACTGACATTTTTTGTTTCAAAATCTTTTTTTCAAAAAAAATCTAAATTTCATATAACTGTTCAAGTCATTTTGCTGTTATTTTTGTGTAAAGTAGAAAAATCTTATCTGGATATTCAGAAAGTCAAAGTCTGAAGATATTCAAATTCCTCAGTTTATAATTCACAGAATTGTGGCTACACATTCAAAGCATCAACAGAGATAAGTAAAGCCTGAAAATGACTAACAACATTAGCACAATATTTTTTTATAATCCTTTTGCTTTAACAACTATTTCAAGAAAGCTGAACCAAATTAGCTTTTTTTCATCAGCATATAAAATTACTGCTGTCTACAAAGATGGCATTTCACTGAAAATTTTGTCACTTTATGGACTCTGTGATACTTAGTAGTTTGAATATATTCTCTAGAGTGATAAATCATTCTTATAGCAGTCTACCAAATGCTACAGAACACTGTCTCTGAAAGTCAGGTGAAAGATTCAACTCAGAATCCCATTCTATCACAGTGAAACGAGGAGGAGGAGGCAAACCAATGCAATATGAGAAGTTCATTAACACAAAGAAATATGAAAATATATTACAAAAAAAGTTGCTTCCAAGTTTGGACAAGTTGTGTGGTGAAAATAAAAAGGAAAAAGGCCATTTTCCAATAAGACAATGCTCCAGTACACATGGCAAACAACAATAGTATGATTGACAGTAACTGTCCATGATATTTTGACCCGGTCAGTTACTAAATCTTAACCACACAGAAAACAACATTTTGGATGAATATTAAAGCCAAACTACTAAGAAGGAAATTTGGGACTATTAACAAGCTGTGAGGAAACCAACATAGGTTAGTTATCAGGTAATTTGTTCAGTTTTCTAAGAATAAAGGAATATTAGCAAAAATAATTGATAAGAAAAAGAAAAAAAAGGATAGCCTTTTTTGGGTGAGGATCCTCGCCTGAACAGTAGATGATTATCTAATCTAAAAATTTACCGAGTAATAATTCAAACAATTACTGATAATATATTTACCAAATATATCAAAAGCATCAGGTATTTTGTTAAACACTTCTTGAAAATCCTGTTCTTCTAACAATTTGGAAGCTTGATCCAGAGGCAGCTCAAATGATTTTTCTATAGAATCTGAAAAAACCCCAAAAAGAACACACACACACTTAAAATAAATAAACCAAACCACACAATGTACTTGAATGAGCAATATCAAAAATTTTACAATTTATTATCAAAAATTGAACAATTATAAATATTTGCAATAACTAAATGTTTGCAGAGAAAAATTGATTTTCTTTGAGGGTAAATCATTTGATAATTTCAACAACAAACTTTAGCAATTTAAAAAATGTTTTTCTCTTAGTTATGTACAGAGACTGAATATCAATGTAAGTGGCAACCGTTATTTCTTTGTCAAATTTTGTGAACTTGCTTATAAAAGATGACATGCTTTCAGAATTATGTGCATTAATAAATAACATTTTTACAATCAACAGAATTATTAAATAATGTTTGATAAAGTTGATATCAACAATTCATTTAACAACTTTTAAAAAGCAAAAGATTTCTATGGTGTAAGTTAATTTCAAAAGAGTTTTGGAAAATGTGCTTTTTTTCTGCATATTATAACAATATATTTTTTTGCGGCTAAATAATCAAATTATTATGTTTGGACATGTCATTTTTTGTGTTTATTGATGCTTGTCTTCAAAAGTATTTACAAAAACATTTCAAACAGACAAAATTTTGTAGTGCATTAGAAACTCCAGAGGAATGTGAAAAGAATGCCCCCACCCCATAATATTCAACAGAAAACTAAAAACAATGAAAAGTTTCTTCAAAATATAAAGAAGATTTAAAAAAAAAAAAAAAAAAAAAAACCGTTTTATATCAAGAGAAGATTTGGAGATAAATGAAAATCTCACCAGGTGAAAAACCATCATCCAACACAGCTCCCAGGTCCTGAAAGTTTTTACCAAGCTTACTAAAATCAATGTGATTGAGTTCAGCACTTGTTCCAACACCTGAACTAGTTGAGACTGGAGCAAGGTCCATGGGTAACTGAAGCTGAATAGATGTCCCTAGAAAGGAATACAGATGACATTTGAGTTTGAATTTTAAATGAAAAAGAAAAACTAGATGAATAAATTGAATAATGCTCAAAAATTACTAAATTGGCAAATTAGCACACACAAAAAAAATAAATTAAAAAAAAAAAAAACAGTTTTTGAATGTTATGTGAAATCAGATAATATTAATCTTAATATATCATATAGAAACCAAAACCATATAGAACAAGACAAAGTTAAACATTAAACATTCATTAAGAGAGATTTTTTTTATAAAAGGTTTGTATATGAGTAGGTAAATTAAAAAGGTTTCTCTAATGGCGATAAAATACATATATTTTCATTGTGAAATTTCAAGTTAAACTTGTTAGTTGATACTTTTTCCCAGTGTATAAAACAATTATTTTAAAGTATCAAGTTTGTTTTATATCTACCATATTACAATCTAAAAATTAAAAAAGAAAATGTACTTTGTCTCTCACTTTGAAAGACTTGAGTTTATTTTGAAGCATTTTGGATAGATTTATTTTGGGGAATGGGGTAAACATTAAAAATGTAAAGAACATACAAAATATCAACATAATTATTTAATTACATACTTGTTGAAAATTTTTAGCATTAGACAGTAGCCAGAGAATTTCAGTTAAAAAAAAAAAATTCAACTCAGAAATTCAAAATATAAATTTCAAAATATAAATATCATAAATTTCACTAATATTAAATAAGATGGGTAACATATAGTTTTAAATATATTTTTTTCTCGGATTTTTAAAGAATACATCTTTTTCTATGCTTCTTTAAAAATACATTTTTGTATGTAATCAGTATAATGTTAAATGAGTGAGAGAATGAATTTATTTTATAAATTCTATTTGCATTTTTATCAATAAAAGAGGAGAAAAGTTGTCTTTTTAAACCTATGACACAAGCAAATGAATTTATTATCCCTTATGTTTGTAGAAAAAAAAAAGAGAGAGAGAGAGAGAAACAAAGCCAAGGCAATCTTTTCTGAACTACTCACGCTTTGAGGATGGAACCAAGCTAGGTAGCATGTTGACCGATTTATCAGCTGCTGTTAGAAAGGAGTCTTGAAGTATGCTCGTACTCTCAAGAGCATCTGAGGTATTTGTAACAACAGCATTGGATGCCGCCATGGCAGCAAGGGTGACAGTGTTGGCAGCAGGGTCTGAGAGAGCAGCAGTGGCAGCAGCAGCAGCTGAAGAGGTGTAGAAAAGGAATTATCAAGTTAGGTTATAGGGATTTCAACAAGTGACCAAGTTATTATTGAAGAAAGCTCAGAAAAAATACAGATATGTCACCTGAATAGAAAAAACTTTTAAAGAAATTAAAGGGTATATATTTTTGTGTATAACTACACATATTCAAAATGTTTCATTTTAAGCATTTAGTGGTTAAAAATTTTAAAACAAGAGCAATTTTATATAGTTAATAATGTAAAAATAAATTCCCAAAACAAGATTTTAAGTTTTTGCCAGTAAAACTTTTGAGTAATTTCTTCAAATTTAAAAAATTTAATGCAGCCAAAAGTTTAGTGAATGCACAATATGATAAATAGTACAAATATGAACAAGAAAGGTTTATAGGGTTTCATTTATTTTTTTAGAGAAAGAACTAATGTGGTCAAAAGGAGATCAATTAGGCATTAAAAATAGATGTTGATTGGTTGTTTTATGGCATATCAACTCCTGTAAGTTATTTAATGCCAAATCCTAGTTTGTAGCATTATTTTTAAATGAGCCAGAGCTCATTTGTTAGGACACAGTTAAATGGTCTCAAGCATTGCCATGTAATACTAATAATTCAGTTTAACATTAATCACTTGTTTGCACACAGTTAAATGGTTTGAAGTATAGCAGGTAATAAAGTAGTTCTATTTAATTCATACAGGAGAACCTAACAGGTATTCAACAGCGCCAATGGAAGAGCCTAATAGATTTTGAGCCAGTATACTAATTTCAATTTACTTCAGTCAGTGACCAATAGACTATTTCTTATTAAAACCCAATATATATATTATATATAAATAAATCACTTGCATATATTCTAAAACTACTGGGAAAATAATAATCTCATCATTTCAGTTTGTAAGAATTGAAAATATATTATAATATTAAAACTATGTTACAGTTATAGGCTGGCTCTAGTTACTACTAGTTTACAATAGTTATAATTCATAGAAAATAAGGATTTAAAAAAAAAATTCATTTATTTCTCTCAGTTATTAAAAGGTGTATTCACTTTTTATCTCCAGGTATTATTGCAATCAATTTGACAAGTTAAACTTCAAAATAAAATTAATAATTCATATCGCATATTTTATATCTAAGTGTGTCATGACACAAAAGAAATCAGCAAACAGTTCAAATTCTGCCTAAGGCTGCTTGTATTCATTTCAAACATGCTCTTACAAAAGACATCAATTCAGTAGGGCACACTGGGCTCTTTAGTTTTGGTGTAGCAACCAATCAAAAAAGGAAAACTGAATTCAAATACTTGCTAACCTGCATAGTAAATATAGCAAGCCTTCTGCACAATGCAAAGACCACAAAAAGTTGGTAGAGTGCAGAGATGGTTTCCCATGACAGAGTAACAATCACTCTCGTGACGTCCAGTTTACAATTAATAATTTTCTACTAAATCTGCATAGTTGAAAATGAGACAAAAATGTCCAAATGTCAGTTGAGAGGGATAAAAAAACAAAACAAAAAAAGGTTTGGAAAGAAAAGAGGCATACTTACCTGGCTCAGGATTCTTGAGCGTCTCAGCAGGAGGAACAGATTCCTGTGGACGGACATTACGACGTTGAGTTTTTTTCTTTTTCTTTTTACCTTTCTTAGGTGGCCTCGTAAGAGCAGCTGGTTTAGGTTTCTTTCTCGGTCGTTTTTGTTTAGACTCTGTATTTTGTATTTTTTGGTAATTGTCCTACAAGCCAAGAAATTTGATAAACAATTTCATTAAAAAGAAAAAAAAAGAAATTGAAATGTACAAAGAATGAAAGTAAATCACAAAGAAGTCTTTTAATTGACTAAGATGATTAACATGAACTTTGGATACACTAAAACAAACATCTAATAACATAGATGATTTACTTACTGAATTGATTTTTTCAATAAAAGTTTTAAAATAAAGTTGAAGTGTGGTTTTCTTTAGGACGACAATTTTATAAGTCTTCTTATGTCTGGATCAAGTTGGTAAAGAAAATACCCTATACTAACCCAAGCACTTTCAACCATTTTGCTGGTTATCTTTGGGAGTTGTTTTAGATCATTTGTTGCTGTAAGTTTTATTTAAATTTATTTGGAATATATATATATATATATATATATATATATATATATTATGGTTATTTCTGTAAGAATGGGTGGTTAGTTGTTTAATATGTTTATACTTGTAGCGAATGGTATTTTATTTATAGCCGTTTTTTTCCTGTTTTTTTTATAGTTATTGCTTTGAGGAATTATAAACAGTTTTTATTGTTATTTTTATACATGATTTTTGTATTGTTAATTAGGATCTTTCTTATATCTGGGGATTTGAGCTTGCCTGTTTTTTATGCTTTGTCATCAGAAGCTGTTTTATGGCACTCATGTCGGAGAGGTGATGGGTAAGTCTATGAGAGTGTGGTTGTTGTAAGACACATGTAAGCATGAGATGTTATGTTATTTTCTGAGACACACTATTGAAATGGACATGTAAATTTATAAACTACATTGGTTTGAATTGGAGGGAGTTTGTGTTATTCTTAATGATGAGGTTTGACATTTTAAATTTAGTGTAGTAGATAATGAGTTTTATTTATTTTTGAGGAAGTTATATATATATATATATATATATATATATATATATGGAGAAATGATAGATTTTGGTGAATCTAGTGGAAAAGTGGATAAATCAAACACAATAGGTTTAATGGCAATATTTCATTCTTTATCAATAGAGTCTGATGAAGTTCTTCTGTTAATAAAGAATGAAATATTGCCTTTAAACTTGCGTTTGAGTTATCCACTTTTCCATTTATTTTTATCATATATATATATATATATATATATATATTGTAATATCTGTGACACCAGGTTTCAAGGCTTTATGCATTCATCAGGCAGAGTGAAAGGTTAAAAAAAAAAAAAAAAAGATTAATATGGTCGATTTTTTTCATGTTGGCGGTGTTGGAAGGGAACACATACATACATACATACACACAAAATTATTACTACACAATCAACACCTTTATAATAACTAAACATATCAAGAACGGAAGAGGATGGGTTGGGGATACTTCATAAAAACGGGATCACAAATGGTACTATAGTGCCATCAGGCAATATCTTTTCATTGTTGGAATTCTTAAGGTTCCTTGACAAGTAGTATGTACAATAATTCTAACAAGTAGTCATAGAGAAAAAAAAGGTTTGCTGAAATTGAACAAATAAAACGCACAGTAGAACTAGAGACACATTTTCAATTTACTTTCTGAACTAGTCTTAACAACAATTTTATTATATGCAGATTTTAAAATACTGCTTCTGAGAGATAAATAGCAAGTAGTTTCAGATTGTAAATTTTTAACAGAAGAAATTTTTAATGTTCACAAGAAAATTACTTTCTTCTCACATATCACTGAAACTTGTAAAATAAAGAACATTTATTGTTAGCAAATGTTTTTCAGAACAATTGACCATGTATCCTAGACAAAATACACATGTAACATGGTTTTATAAATCTTGAATTTCACTGAAGCATAATTTCTTCTTTTTTTTAAAATAATGCAGAGAAATTTTGTTTTTTCTACAAGATATATATACTTTAGAGTAGATCACATGACATTCCAGAATCAAATAAAAACTATAAACAAATAGATCCTAAGTTGAGCAAGAGAAAAAAATAACTAGTTTTTTTTAATCAACTTTTGGCTAAAGCATTGCTTAAAAGCTTACAGGTTGTATCACATAATAAATTCATTGGAAACTAATCTCAACTAAAAAAGAGGGGCTAAATTAGAATTATGTACAGAAATAGCAAGGAAAAACAGTGAATCTTCACAATTAAAAAAAAGCTGGGTAGGTAAATCTTATAGTGAAAATGAGATATTTATTTTTATTTAAATAGTGAGAGAACCAAGAGGCATTTTGAATAAGTAAAATAAATAGTTGACATGTTTTATATAAAAATTGTAAATAATTTTACTGCAAAGTGTTTTTGCCATTCATTATGAATTAGATAGTTTTATGCATATTTTCGAGGAGCCACTTTGAATTAAAGGAATTGAATTTATGCAGGTGGGGATAAAAATTCTTATAATAAATAATACCTAAGGAAATATTTAGAGTGCAGATGCCATGACTAAGTGTCTATTAATATAAAATGAACAGCTATAGAACTTAGATGAATTACAGTGAGTAGCAATCACTGAAATAGTCTTGTAAACCGTACATCATATAGACTAGAAAACATAATTGCATGTGTGTATGCATGTATGTAGGTATATATATATATATATATATATATATATATATATATATATATATATATATATATATATATATATATATATGCATTTTTTTTAAATGAATAAGCTTGCAAATAAATTTGAATGTGGTACTTTAGGTTTTTATTTCATATTTATTATGCTTCCTACATGTTTCAAACTTTTTGGTCTTCTTTAAGAGACTATATTTTGATAGGAGTGTTATTTTTTTAAATATATTTAATTTTCTTATGTACATATTAACATGTATCTACTTTGTGTGTGTGTGTGTGTGTGTGTGCGCGCATTTGCATACATCCACATACATCTGGTTGTTATTTTTTTCCTTTTCTCTTTCTTTGGGTTGAATGTGTGTGAGAACATATTAATATGTATCTAATGTACATCTGGTTATTGTTTTTCCTTTTTCTTTCTTTCTAAGTTGAATATGTCAAATATATTTCAAGATAGTTTGTGTGTATATGTGTGAAATTAGGCTCTGTTTAACGTAGATAAAGATGTTACTCAAAAGTTCACAGAATTTAAGCAAATCAATTGATTTGTAAATCTTTCAAATCACCCAGTGTTTCCCACATCTCATTAAACATTTTATCCATCTCAGAAGTAAAAGTGAAAAAAAAAAAAAATCATTTTCTATTATTTCTTTTGCATCTTCAGTTACCAAAAATTTTGTGAAGCATCTCATGTTATTTGATTAATTGTAGATTATGAGAGAATAGAGAAAGACAAAGTACAAACACATTTATTTTGATCACCCTCAAAGTTTATCAAGATACTAACTTGATATTGAATAAGCCAAAAACATTTTTTTGATTACTTTCTGTTATTACTAATATATTGCATTAAACTTTTTCAGGTTAACTCATGTGGATTTTTAATGAAGAGAGAAAAAAAAAATGGAGATTCTCATATTTCAATTCAAAAATATAGATAAATGAGAAAAAAAAAGAAAGAAAATATATTAAAAAAGATACTAACAGCTTTAGCTGCATGCTCTTGGCAAAGAGGCAAATCATGTTTAATATCAAAAACAGGAACACAGCATTGGGTATTGTCTGCAAATTTGGCTGTACAATAATCAAATAACTGTTGATCAACATTATACATGATATCTGAGAAAAGTTAAAGATAATGGATACAACAAAGAGAAAAGCATTTTTAAACTGAAAATTATCAAAGATCAAAGCTTACTTTTATATTTTCAGAAATAAACACCAAAGTTATTTCAAACTAGGTTAAGCTTAGTCTGAGTTTCTAAAATAAGAAATCATTAGTAGCAATACTTACCCATATTACATTCCAGTTGTAAGAGGGTGATTATTAAAAATAAATGATGCAGAGCCTTTTTTAAAGTGGGTGACCATTGAGATGAAATGAATTTCCTCTTAGCAGATCAAAATGCATGTAATAAAGGAAAGCCATCTGCCTTCCATAACCAAAAAAATTGGTAAGCACTATGAGATGGATTCTGTTTAACAATAAGGGGGATAGTGAGATAGATCCCACCTAAAAATAAAGTATTTCCTAGGATAGTTTAAAACCTTTAAATGATTAACAGCTTCAGAAAGTTTGTTTGAAATCCAGCCCAAAATGGTAGAGCCTTAGATGGATGGATATTCAATGAATTTCAAGATTATACATCTAAGTACTTGAAGTAGTATCCTCATTTTGGTTGATACGATAATCAAATTTCAGCTGTCACAGACTGAATCAGTAGTTCCATTCTAAATTCACAGGTTACCAACTATGATATACACACCAGAAGAAAACTGGTGGTTACAATTGCCAAACCAAAATATACAGTATTGAACATAAAAAAACCAAAAAACAAAACAGACCGTGGAAAAACTGAACGCTTTCTTATTATTGTTATAAATTTTGATAACACTTCAATGGCTAAGACGTACTTAGGAAATGATTATTTTCCTTGATTATTGTTGCTCCCTGAGTTGTAATGAAAGGTTATAATTCTCTAAAAAGGAAATTTTAAGTAACACTAAAAATTGGGAAATTTTTTAAAATTTTCTTTTTTTTTGATTTGATATCCTAATTTGTGATCAGTCCTGTGCTAGTGGCATGTAAGTAATTGTCTGTGTTTGAAAGGTCAAATTGTAAAATACAATGATTATGGACTGTCACTGCAATATTGCAAAGAAATTTAATTGCTATCATTCATCAGTTAATGTTTTTACTCAAAAAGTATAATAATCTTTGGGAATCACTTATTGAAAGCATGACCAGACATAATCAGACAGTAATTGATGCCACCCAACCAAATATTAAGTAGTCATAAATTGTCCCAATTTATCAAACTTCAATTGTCTTAAGTTTTTTTTATGTCAGCTGTTTTTTGGTTTTAACCTATACTGTAACTATAACATTCAAGATGAGAATACTAGGCTTAGTAAACTAGGCTTAGTAACTAACTACAAAGCTTTAATTATATAAAATCCTACTTCTAAGTTATTCAATACAAGTTTGATGAGTCAAAAATCACACCAACTCAAATGTCTCTGGGTAAAAACAACACTACAGCTATCTACAATTAAAAACAGTATCTTCACATGAAAGGATAATAATGTATACTAAATATGAAAATGCTAATAATATTGGTCAGTATTTTTCAATATATACAATATCAATCACAAATTCACTGAAAATTGTCAGGATTGACTTTGGAGAAAAAAGTGATTTGAATTTTTTTAAAAATTCTTTGGGATTAACAGTTAAACTTGCTGCTTTCTCTATAATTGTGAGTTGTTAACTTTTATCTACAGGTTATTTCTAATGTGAAAAGATAATGAACACACAAAAAGATGTAAAAATGTTTTCTACTTAAAACTGAACAAGGGGCACACCAAGTTAAAGAACTAAGATAGAAGATCATTGGGGTTTTTAGTCTTACAGGGTGCTCCATAATTCTGGCTTTGTGCCAAATTAAGCAAAGCTTAGTAAATGACTGTGGAGTGCAATGATTAGCAAGGTAGACAATAGACCATTCTCAGTGAATTTGAGATTTCAGGCCTTGTAAATGACTACCTGAAACTCATCAAGTATACATTACAAAAAACTTATATTGATTTGTCCTTTGTGTTGACAGAAAATAGTTTCTTCCAATTTGTTGCTAAAATTCAATGAATAAACAAAGGATACGTTTGATACAGTGGTTAGTGCAAGGGAGAGCCTTCTTGTTGCATTTACGGTCATCCTCGTTTTTGTAACAGCAGAACCTCTTCCTTACACTTGGCATTTTATGCCTAAAAAAGAAAAAAAGAATTAGTAATATATAAATAAAGTAACAATATTATTTGAAATAATTTGTATAGCATGCAATAAAATTTTAACTTATTGAATGTACATATCATAAATGAAATAAATTCTTCACATAATTATCTAAAAAGAAATGCAGTAGACTGATATATTATAAAGTTTTTAATAGATTTCAAAATAAAACTAAATAACAAAACATTTTGTGTAAATATTTACTAATGCAGCAAGTATCAAATAATTTTAAAAGTATTATGTACCAAAAATAATCATTTAGCAAAATTGCACAAGTAAACATTTCTGAGATAATTGTAAAAGGTTTAGATCACTTATAGAATCTGAATCAATTTTAAATGGACAGAATGAGAAAAGTACTTACAGATCCCATCTCTTGTGAGGTTTATTCAGTACAAAGTGCAGGGATTTAAGAGCAGCGGGAGGTTTTTCCCGTAAGGCATGTATTAAGGCTAGAGTCGCTTTATTTTTGTTAACTTGAACATTGGCATTGAAGCAGCCAGCTACTCGTGACTGAACACACTGACGACGCAGCTGTGTACGGCGAATGGCCAGCTTTGTGCTTCGAAGCTGAGGAGACAAGTTTCTGAAATGGAGTAAAAGTAAAGACATGAAAAACAAACATCAAAGAATGATTAAACTAAGAAAGAGCAGAATAAAGTATAACAAATAAAATTCTATATAAAAATATTCAGAAAGTAATTTTTGTCATGTTTTGGTTCAATTGATATTTGATTTATTTATTAAGCATTCAATAAGTTAAGAGAAGACATTTAATAATAGTGAAAAGCAAGAGAAAGAAAATAATGGAATTTGCCTTCAGAAAATCCCTCAGATATCATGAGAAATTACAACACATAAGTTTTCTCAATTTTTAATTTTGACTACAACATTACATTTTAACAAAATACTCAGAATGGAATCTGATCACTTTCTTTTTTTCAAAAAAAAAAAAAAAAGAAAGTTTTCATAAACTTCAAAAGAAAAAAAAATTTACATTCATTGAGATGTGAAAACTCACTTTAAAGCATTATAAAAGCATTGAATAAAAGTTCTAAATACTTTTTGTCCTCAAAAACAAAACATTAGATATCAAATTAAACGGTCACTGTTGATAGATCTAAAATGTTTATATCCTTTGACAAAATAATGACCAAACATTATTTCCTGTCATATTGATGAATTCAGAAAAGTGTCCTTATCTTGATTTTTGTAATGATTAGTCTGGAGACTAAAAGTGTATTGAAAATACTTGGGAAGGCCAAATGTGCTTTTATGATCTCATCTTCAATTGGCTTGATAGTCACATCATTCCAGTTGTTAGACCTTCTATTATGGAACTTTCTAAATTAGTTCTGGTAATAAGGAGAAAGTTTTGCTGCTATTTCTTTCAGCTTAGAGAAATAGTAGGGTGTCCCATGACTATAGGGAAGAGAGAGAAGGAGGATGAAAATCTGAGAGATTGACAGCCCTTTATTTCCATCCCCAACTAGTTGGATGCCAAGTCACCTCTCCACAGCCTGCCCAGAGAAAGAGGTCTCTAAAAAAACTGACCATCACTAATAAAGGTTCCCTTCTACCTTCTTAGTACAATAAGAAACAGTCTATTGCAGATTCACTTGTCATAAGTATCTGCTGTTGCGGCACACTTCAGACACCATCTCACTCAGACTTCTTCATTGCTAAGAAAAAGGCAAACAGTAGAAGAAAGGCCCAACCGGCAGTTCTTTGGGCTACCAAAAAACCAAGGCTCTTCTTTCCTTTAAAAAGGACCCTAGACAAAAAGAAGCAACAACAGTGGAGATAGCAGTAACCCCCATCTGTCCCATCCTCTTCTTCCTAAATCACAATACTACTGCCTTCCACTTCATAGCCAGCACCTCTTCCATTACCACAAGATAGCAAAAGACAGTCTTTGAGTTAGCTGTTCAGAGCAGGAGTTACCAAAGCTAAAGGAAGAGAGTTTGAGTTTTGTTTGACAGCTTATCAACCTCTGTGGGTTATTTAATGCCAAAAAGTTTAAATTGGTTTTGTCTTCTATGAGGGTTTTAGGGTTTAGGTTTTTATAATAGTATTTGATTATAGTTGGTTAAATTTCAGTGAAAAGGTTGATTTGGTCAAATCTTTTTTTTTAATAGAAAACTCAAGATGTTCCCTGGTTTGGTGTTTTTGAAAAGGTCTTTTAAGTTGCTTATCTGGTAGTATTTTGGGCAAGTTTGTCTGGAACTGTCACAGTTTAAGAGAATGTCTTTGACTGTAAGAAGTACTGAGTATACCGAGGTGTCTTTTCTTCTGTAGCCTGCCAGCCACTCACCAAGGGTATGATGGAGCTTGTTGGGTATTTGAGTGTCCTATGTTTTTTGCAATTTATCATCTATGAATTTGATAAGGGTTGGTTTTAGATCAGAGTATGGGATTTTTGTATTGGCTATGTCTATCAGGAGTACTTTTTGCAGCTTTGTCTGTCCTTTCATTTCCATGTATACCAATGGGGCTTGGTATCCTGGTGAAAATGCTATTATTTTTTGAAAAAAAGTTTATTATATTTAGTTTTGCTGTGAGAGGAGTCAACATATCTTTGTTCTGTAGTGTTTCGAGGATTGATTTGGAGTCAGAGTAGATGATAAATTTGGAAGATTTGTGGTTAGCTCTAATGTTCATAGCTAGGTCAATAGCTGTGATTTCTGCACTAGAGATTGATGATTCATCTGAGATGTTTTAGCAGTTCTTGGTTTTGGAGGATAGCAGCACAACCAACTTTTATTCCCTGTTTAGACCCATCTGTATAGATGTAGTGATCTGAGAAATTAATTTGGATATTGAGAAATTTTTCTTGGAAAGTGATGGGGAGGTGTTTTAGTTCTGGATAATTTGGTTAACTCTAGTTTTACTATTGGTTGATTTATGGTTCATGGTACTGTTTTAAGGAGGATGGTATCATGTATGATTTTGAGGTTGATTTTCATTTCATTGAGATTTTGTATTCTCAGATTAAGAGGTTTGATGGCCTTTGCTTTCCTTTCAAACAGGTTTTTGTATCTAATTTTCATGATGCAGTTATAGGCAGGGTTTTGAGGGCATGAGATGAGTTTAGTATAGTAGTGGAGTGCAAATTCATGTCTTCTCAAAAAGACAGGGAGTTCATTAGTCTCTGTGTGTAAACTTTCTATTGGAGAGGTAGTTAAGTCTGAGGCAATACAGAGTCCCTGGTGGTGGATGGTATCAAGTTCTCAGAGATAGGACCTTTTGGCTGCTCTGCATATGAAACAGTTTTAATCATGCTTTCATCAAATTAGGGATTTGTATAGTATGATTAGAGTCTTTTCATCAGTACCTCAGTCTGTGTGGGTTATGGTTCTTAGGAGTCGGATGGTTTTGGTTGCATTTGATCCTCAGTTGTTTGATAGGGGATATAAAAGATAGTTTTGAATCAAGAATAATGGTGAGAAATTTGTGTTGATGGGTTATGAGTACTTCAGTACCATTCAGTATTAGGGACGAGTGGTTGTACATTTCGTGGATTTAGCAGAAGTACATGCATTTGGTTTTGTTATTTGAGATTTTGAATCCATTTTCTATGGTCCATTTTGATATCTTGTTGGATTTTTCTTTCTATGGTAGGCATATTTTTGGAGCTGTAAGAAATGAGCAAGTCATTGACATATAGGAACTCAAAGAAATGATATATGTCACTACATGTCACTGACATATAGTGATCCATTGATTACTAGAAGGAGACAAGTAGTTATTTCATTAATCTCAATTATGAATAAGAACACATAGGATGCTACCCTGACTTACACCCATTTCTTGTTGTTTGGGATTAGAAAATGTTATTTATTCATGGTTTAAAAATTTAGTCTTCTAGGAAGAGTTTGATAAAAATGGGGAGTCTGTCATGTAGGCAAACATCTTTGAGTATTACTGACATATCATAGGCTTTTTCAAGTTAAAAAAAGACAGCAACCAGGTGTTCTTTTTTTTAATGAATCCTTCTTGAATTAGAGTTTCAATGTGGACTATTTGGTCAATGGTACTTCCTTTGGCTCTGAAGCCTGTTTGTAGGTTTGAAAGGAGGTTGTTTGATTCATGGAACCATGTCAGTCTTAGATTGATCAGACTTTTGAGAGTTTTGCAAGAACAGCCAGTTAAAGCTATAGATCTATAACTGGTAGGGTTTGTGGGATCTTTGGTTTTTTTTGAGGAAAGGAGTAGTTGTGGCTTGCTTCAATAAGGTAGGGATGTTGCTAGAGATTCAGATATTGTATATATTTAGATATTTCAGACATTGTCAGGAGTTCTTTTAGGAGAATGCTGTGGATTTCATCTGGACCAGTGGCCGAGTTAGTGGATTTGGATATTGAATTTTAGAGTTTGGTTGGGGTGAAAAGTTAGTAATAGCTTTCAGTATTGTCAGAGGTGAATTTTATCATGTTCTTTTCTTCTTTAATTCAAATTGATTTGAACTGAGTGGAATAGGTTTTTGTGGATGATGCTTGAGCAAAATTTTCTGTGATCAGATTGGCTATAGGTTTTTCACTTGTGGCATTTGTGCTTCCATGAGAGAGGTGATTTACCAGAGTGTTGATATTTTTATTTTCTTTATAAAGTTCCAAATTATTTTTGGAATGGTATTGGGCTTTATTTTTGAGGTGAAGTTTCTCCAAGAGGATCTTCTGGCTTCTTTGATTGTACATCAAATTTTGACTCTGTTGTTTATATTTAGGTTTTCTGATAAGAGGTTTGTTTGTCATTCTCTTATCATGTATTTGCACTCCTCTGTGAACAATGGTTTGTTGTGTTTAGGGATATTGTGGTTTTTGGGGATAGTTTTGACTATGGGAATGAGGTTGTTGGTAAAATGTATTTCGGGCTGTTCTTGATTTGTATTTGTTTCTGCAATTAGTGTGGTAAGGCATAGTTTTTTTATGGGGTTGCCAGTATGCTTTTTTTAAAAATTCTATCATTAGGGTTTGGGAATTATTTATGGTTCAGAGTTTTCTCTTATAGTGTTTTCCATTATTCCATTGGAGAGTGGTCACTGCTGCAAGGGGTCTTTGTATACTCTCCAGTTATAGTCTATGAAGATTGATGGGTCACTGAGTGTTAGGTCTATGGATGAGAATGTACTCAAGGATGTTAAGGTGAGTTGGAGATTTCTGATTGAGGCGGCATAAATTGTTGCTATTGATGAATTTTTCAAGGGTCTGGCCTCTTTTATTTGTTGTTTTACTTCCTCATATTATGTTGTGGCTATTAAAGTCTCCCATCAAGTTAAATGGTTTAGGGAGTTGCTTTACAAAATTATTTAACTCTTCTTTAATTATGGGATCATGAAGTGGGATATATAGAGAGCAAATGGAGTTTGGTGTAAGGTTGCTGAGACTGCAATTACTTGCAAGTGGGTATTGATGCTAATTTTACTTTGAGGGACTTTCTTCTTGATAAGGAATGATCTTTATCAGAGCTTGGGTGAATTCAACACTATTTAACTGACTTCTCTCACCTTGAAGCAACTTACATGAGTAGGTGTGAGTGGTTGATAATAGAACAAGAAATTCAAGAAATCCAGAGGTTGGAATGGACAAGACTTGAGATATTGATAGCCTCTTCTTTACAAAGTGGACCTGAGTCTGTTGCTCATGTTTGTACCAGCACTGGCACAAGTTTTCAACAACTGGATAAGGCAGAAGACAATTCTCTAAGATTTCACCAGGAAGATAATGAAGTTGCTTCAGAAAAGAAAGCATGGCAGGGATGGAGGGTAGTAATTTTTAGCCCTTATCAAATGTTTAGTAGTTTTAAATACTGCATTTGATATATATGACCATAAAAAAGTTGATGGAAAACTGTGATAATCAATTTAGATCAGTTGAAAGCCTCCGACAAAGTTGACCATTGTTTCTTGGAGGTTGTTTTGTCTTTACTGGATTTACTCCTGGGTCCACCTTGTAGAAACAAGTGGGAATTTTCTCTCTTGTTCTAGATTGTATAGATGCAGAGTCAGCTGCTTTTCTGGAGAAATACAAATGAGACCATTGAATTGACATATGTCACTTGGACTTTACCCATATATTTCGACCACCAATATTCTACATAGCACTGTGAACAGCATCAGACCTAGGCGAGTAGGAAAATATTTTTATTGAAGCAGACATATCTGTTGCAATAATAAGCTTTATGCACAGACATTTGCAAGCGAGAAGCTTACAAAAGACAGCTTACCCAAAGAGTTGAGTACCAAGACTATGAGTGAAATGTTTGCCATATTAAGGCTCAAAGAACTGCCAGGCTTACCTCCATCGAGAGCCAAATATACACAAACACTGACTGTAAAACTTCCCCAAATCCACCCAGAAATGACAACAATTTAAAAAAAAAAAAAAAAAAAAAAAAAAATCAAAATAGATTGGAATGTATTTACACAAATTACAAACCTCCCTCTCACACAGTCAAACATTCAACTATACAACTGCGCTGACAAAACTATTCTAATACCAACCCCACTAAACTACTTGACATGCTTGAAGACTTATTGACGCAGAAATTGAATCCCATGGTGAATAGGATTTTGTTTTCTTACCTTTTGCAAAGCGAGAACAAATTATTTCAACCATATGATTAATCTAAGATTGATTAGGCACACAGGATCATAATTTCATGTGTCCCAACTGCAGTCATGATTTATCCAGTGAATACATCAAGAATCAATTTATTTGGAGTATAGCCAGTGATATGTTACAAGCAGATATGTTGGCTAAAACAGGATCACTGAAAACCTTGAACACAATGTGAACCACATGGTTGAAATGGTCATGTGAGACCAAAACAAAATTTTGCATGGCATAGGTTTTCTGCTGTCACAAAAGCATTGTACATGCCTAACTGAGAAAGCCCCAACCGGTTGTTCTAAGGGCTGGTGCATTGTATTTCCAGGCAGCAGATTTTGCACTGACACTGAATGCTGGTATGCACCCATCAATGGTGAAGCAGTTGCAATCACCTGGGCATTTGAAAAATGTTGCCTGTTTATTATGGATTGTCCTCGTGTAATGGTTGTAACAGATCATCAACAGGAGTATTTGCTAACAGAAACCTTAATAAAATATACAACTCCAACCTCTTTAAGCTTAAAGAAAAATCACTCAGATGTTTCTTTACTACCCAGCATTACCCAGCTAAATAGCTCAGGAGTTCTAATGCTATTTCTTGCAATCCAGTAGCTATAGTGGAAATCCTTATTTGCCTATTTCTCACACACCCTTCTTCCTAAGTTGTTCAACTCTCAGACAATAGAAATGCTATAAAAGAATCAGCAACCCTTCAAGCAATAACAGATTATGGTGATTATGAGACTCACCTCACCTGATTTTATTCACACATCTGGCCAAAATGATCAAAGTTTTACAACCCTGATAAACTTAGTTGAACATGGATTCCCAACAGACATTCCTTGACAAAACCTGAGATCAGCAATTTCTGGGAAGTATGTAACTGCTGCAGCACTGATAAGAGCTTAGTACTAATGGATGGGAGAATTGTAAAGCCAAAATCCTTCAGAGGAAAAGTATTATGCTATTTGCATTCAGCTCACCAAAGGGTGGTTGGCATGAAGACCGGTGCCAATGATTCAGCATATTGGCCTGGTATGAATGCATCATAACGTAATTTTAGAGAAGTCAATTCTTAGAGCTAATCATTATTATCCTATCACCGAATTGGCCTTTCCAACAGAAAGTAATAGACCTCTTCTGTGTCAGACACTTTGCATACCTTGTTTGTGCAGATAGACTCACCAGTTGGCTTATTTTGTACCACCTAAAACCATTTCATGCTACCATCTCCAAATTAATATTGATTTGTTGGGGCTATTCTGTAAGTATGGTACCCCAGAGCAACTTAGTAGTAAGTAAGTACCTTTCACATCCAGTTTATTTCAGCAATTCTTAAAAGCATGGTGCACGAAGCAGACTGTTCTCAGTAGCAAATTTCTAATCTAATAACAGGGCAGAGGTTGCAGTAAAAACCACTAAGAGGATAGTAAATGACAACACAGATCCCAAGGGTTCATCCAACAATGACAAAGCAGCAAGAGCCATCCTGTAAAACTCCTATCCGATGTACGAGTCAATCTCCAGCACAACCACTACTTCAATGTCAACTTTGCAATTTCCTTCCTTCATAAATTATCCTTTACAGGCCATACGCTGATAACTGCAGTACAACACTGGTTGACGAAGAGGTATAACAGATACATCCATAACTTCTGCCCTTTCAGAAAAGTGATACAACAGCTATATAAAATCAGCTCAACCAATGGTTGAACATTACAGGCCAAGTAATTACAGTTCTTCCTGATCACCAATACTGAATTAGAGATGATAGATCAGGCAAGATTACACTGAGAAATCACTGTTTCTTGAGGAAGGTGGAATTTCAAACTATATCCACTCTCATACCAAACGTACTGCCCAAGCCCAAAGACTTTGTGTGTAATGTTCCAGTCATACATTCCAATTTCCCAAAGACATCAACATGCCCTCAATACACACAACACATGCCATAAGGAATTCCTTGAGCCCTATCCAAACTACTACTGCATAACATTGCTGATTCCTAAAAAAACTGTCTGCTCCTCAAAGAGCCTTACCTGCACCCGGGGGGGGGGAACAAGAGGGAATTATCTCCCTTGTTTTAAACTGTACAGATGCAGAGCCAACATTTTCAGAGAAATGTGAATGAGATGACTTAACTGGCATATGTTACTTGGACTTTACCCATATAATTTGACCACCAATATTCTATATAGCTTTTCTATGCATCTCCTAAAGTTATGATGGAAGTAAATGAGATAAGATTGGAAACCTTCACTTTGTCTCAATCAATACATCAAAGACATCCATTTGCACGCATGTTGTACGTCAACATTGTAACCCTTCTTTCTCAGGTTGTTAGCTAACCTAGTCCTATGTGGAATTGCATCATTACCTGGTATTACCATTTCTGTCTGAGCATTCCATTTTTGCAATGCTTGTAACAAACAATGTTGATATTAATACAGCAAAGAGATCAGATTATATGAAACAGTAACAAGGGTCAAGATTAATTACACTATTTGGCCTGTTCTTTTATATAGAAGTGCAGATTGTACAAGATATATAGCATCTGGTTCAACCTCAGCTTTCAGCGGGAGAATTGGTTGGAGGTGTTGGAAAAGGTCAAAGTTGCAGTTCAACTATGGTCTTAAAGGAACCATTCCATAAAGAAGAGGGCTAAAGTATGCATGTTGACTTCTCAATCCTTTAGTGATTCTCAGTACCAATCTGGTTCATCTAGAAAGAGCTCTGTTCTGACTTCTTTGAGGTTACAGGATTCCTAAGGTGCACTGCAAGATCTCTTATCTCATCCATCAAAGGGCATTTTGAAAGTGCCAAATATTGAAAACAAGTAAATAACACCTAACCTCTTTCAGGGTTGTGATGAAGAGGTTGCCCCAGTAAAAGGTGCATGAATGTTGTATGCTTATGCAGTATGAAGACTAATCTCTAATTCGATTTGAAGAATAGTAAGTTACACAATTTTGAGCTCCCCAAAAGTTCAGCCAAACTAGCCCAGTTGGGTTAGAATGGATTTTTGGCTTTTGTTTTGAAATAGTTTTAACTTAGCTACAGTATGTAAGGACACTGATCTTTTTTAGCAATGTTTTCTTCCTTCTTAACTATATTCTTTCCTTATCCTGTTAAATGACAGAGAGCAGAGTTCTCAGAAATGAGAATGTTGCATTTCCATTTTTTTTATTGCACTTCCCCTCTTTTTAAATATCATTTTTAACCAGTTGCTTTCATGCCATATTAGTATGACCAAGGGTAGGGATCTATACAAGCAATCATTGATATATGTTTTCCTCTTTTGAAAACCAGCTGATCCACTATTGGGGATTTGTTTTTGAAAATGAAAAAATATATTTACTATATCCACATTGAACCATATATATAAATATAAGCATAGTTAGGAATTTCATATAGTGACTGACTTGTTTTAGAACAAATGAGATGACATGGTGAAAGGAATAATGAAAATCATTTAAGTCATAAAATGAGACTAGTTAAGTAAAAAGTAAGAACATTTTTGGCTAAATGCCTACCACATCTGTACATTTTGCTTTATTCTTTTATTGTACAATACATTTTGTCTTTAGTTATTGTCTGAGGAACCTATGCCACTATAAAATAAAAGCCATCTCCTTGCTTAAGTGCTGCTTGCCTTTAATATTTAAACATCCTTTGGCCTTTTCAAGTGTCCATCATAATCTGCAACCTGGAAATTTTATACTGAACTCTTTATTCAATCCACAGAGATTGTTTTGACTTAGAGAAATTCAAACAAAAATTATTTCCTATGTGTCACAATTTGGTGTAGAAAAATATTCAACTGGATTTAGGTGGATATAACAGTTTTACTTCAAGTTTTGGGATGTACAAGAGTGGAAAAATAAGTTCTACAATGTAAGCAGTATTTTCAATATGAAATTTTCACTATATATATGTTCGATGAATGGGAATAATACTCACCACAGAATTAAGTGCATTAACAAAAAAGATTATGCTAAACAATTTACATATTAATTCCTTTTTGTATGGATTGAAACTTTGGTAAAATCTACTTACCTTTTTATAAAGAAGAAAAAGAAATCACTAAATTTATCTTCAGTAAATATGTAAAGTTAACAATATTCCAGAGAAAAAAAAAATCTTCAGAACCACTTACTCATCTTTAACTTCTTCATCTGAGGACAACACTAGCCAGTCTTTCTGCCAAGGTAATCTTTCATCTTCACTGTTTTCTTCTTCTTCAGAACTATTCAGGCCTATAAAGGGAAAGAAAGAAAGCAAAGCTTTAGGTAAAAATCAAAACAGCTTTTATAATACACTGATCTATTTCCATTAGGGATTGCTTCATCTTGGTGGTTATAGCGAATGTTTCAGTTGTCATGTCCTTTGTCTTCTTCAGATATCAAACATATTCAATTACCTTCTGTAAATTTCAAGTGGAATTCTTTATTCAAATCAATGGCAGTAATCTGTTCTCTATCTGCTGTTCATGCTAAAGGATATCTTGTATCATTTAATTTATTCTTCTGATGGCTACTTTTTGTTTTTCCCCACTGAACCTGGGTATATGAATTTTACTGATCCAGAAAGTGAACTCAGACTTGAAATAACGAGATACAATTAACCAAAGCTTTTATCCACCAGGCTATTATTCCATAAGATACTAGCACTAGTCTGAATACAAGTGTATAATAATCATAATTCCTCATATAAGAAATTTGTACAAAACGAGAGGAAAAAAAAAATCAACATAAAAAGATTAAATTTTTAAATCAAGTAAAGTATTAAATGCATCTGAATCATAAAAGTTCTTTTATATTGACTTAGCTATTCCCCAAATCAAAACCCTTGAAGGGGAGGAGAGGAGGAGAAAAATCCCCTGGCATAATGGTTAACATGCCAGACTGTGACATCAGAGTAAACAAGTTCAAATGTCAGTCATACTATTACATTCACTTTTGGATTAACACCTTTGAGAAAGGTATGAACCCCTTATCCTCTCTAGCTATGGATTAAATAGTACCACTACTATTCTTCTATAAAGATGACTTTGGCATTAAATAACTTACAAAGGTTGATATACCATTAAACAAAGAAACCAAACCAAAAAACCTTCAATGCTTAATAAGCACCACAAATCAAATATTTATTTCTGGCAGTTGAATGAATGATAAGAATAGCATGTGTCATTTCCTTGACAGGTTTAAGACTTCCACAATTTCCTTTGCTTTCTATATGGCTAACTGAAACCATTTGCAGAAGAAATAGATCAACATTTCTGGTCAAGTTTGAAGACAGGTGTTTTTTATCTGTAATTCTAAAATGGCATTTAAAAAGGTATGTTTCTAGTACCTTCCTGAATATAATTGCAGTGGCAATGTGCACTCTTAAGTTTTTTTTTAAATAGCATATATAAAAGTTAGATTTTTTAATAGATCTCATTGAGAAAAGAAAAATGTTTTTTTTTTAAATTTTTAAAATCCATTGAACAAGCCAAGTAATTCAGATTTTTTATTAGTACCAAATTAGACATTTTTACTAATAAAAATAAGTGGAATTTCAGTTATTAGTCAGAAATTCAGAATCATGTTTCTTTTTATCCATAGAGTCCACAAATATCAATAAATAATATCAATTAATGTTAATGGCAGCCATTTTTAATTAAAAAATGTTTAGAATTGCAAACAAATATATCATTTAAAAGCTTAGTGAGTATGTCAACAAAGATCACAATAATTCATTTGAATCAACTTGAAATTAACAACATCCTAAAAAGAGATTTTCCAGTAGTGACCAAGTTATTTTTGCACAACACCTACAAAAAAAAAAAAAAAAAAAAAATCATTGAAACCTCATAAACCCATTTACCTTAATAAAAAAAAGGATCAGATCCACATATATGTGAAGAAACTATAATATTACCTCCAAAATATTTTGCTTTGTTTAATTGATACATCAATAACCTTTATTAATTGGCAGTTTTAGTAACATTCAGTTTTGTCTTTCCTACATTGTAATTTACTTAAATATATTAATATTTTTTTCATTGAATTTTTCTCCAGTAGCAAAAAACAAAATGAAAATTAAATAATCTAAATTTGCAATTAAAGAAACAAAAATTAAATAATTTAAATTTTTCAATTAACTTCAATAGCTTGTCAAAGAGGTTTTCACTCATGTAAATGTATTAAATGATACATCATAAAAATCTACTCACACTAATTAGTCAGAAAATTACACAAAAATTTTATTAGTTGTCAGAATCTTATTTTGAAATGAGGGTGTCACTGCCAGCAGCCTCAAAAATTCGTCACAACAGTAAAATCTTTTTCCAATTTCAAAGGAAAATTACCAATAAATCAAACCATTTTTTTTTTTTTTTTTTTTACAAAATGCTTACGAGAATGTACATAAAACCATTATTAAGCAATATCTGGGTGTTGGAAAGCGATATCTTTATTTTTGAAATTTTTGTAGTTAACTTGAAATGGTGATAGTCACATTTTCCAACCATCTAATTCCATAATATCACACATCAAATTGAAGAATTATTCAAGTTCTATTTCATTAGAAAATTTAATGAAAGTATTTTAAGGGGTTTCACAGATCTTTAATTTGAAATGAGGGTATCAGTACGAGCCATAGCAAAAAACTGATTTTCAGCCAAACACACTAAATCAGCATTACTGCAGGTTTTATACCGTCATTAAATAACTATACAAGTTATTTTACAATTATCACATCAAACTAAGATCTATTTCTGGGCTACTTAATGATATAAGTTTAACTATGAAATTATAAGAATTGAACTGTAGAGAGTATGCCTCAAAACTCAAATTCTGACATTCTTGGTTGTGAATGTGGATTTCTATTTGGTGGAAGCAACAAGATTGAATCAGTTTCTAGCCTGGATTTGTGAAGGTACAAAACTCTTTAACACTAATAAAGTAAATTTTCATTTTTGTAACACCCCCACCTTCTTTTTAAGCTAAAACTCATATAATGTATAAATAATCTAACAAATAGTTGTTTGATGAATGATTTATAAAGGATTTTTCAGGGACAATGATAATATTAATATAGATTTATATAGTTTGTTGTACTCATACACCAATAACTTCATACACTCACAGATAATACAGAAATGAAACATTCATTTTCTTCAAATTAGTCCCCTTAGTAATCAAAACTTATCACAGAGAATTTTCTATTTGTTGAAATGAAGCTGCATTGTTCTATTTCTTTTAATTTCATCCACATTCTCAAATCTTACATCCTTAATTTTCAATTCAAAGTGTTTGAACATCCCATAGGGCTATAACAGCATTTAAATATCTAATAATACTAACACAAAATTAATTAACTGATATTTCTAACTCAGTAAGTTTGAATAATTTAAGAAATATGTCAAATTTAGTTGCAAAGTCGTGACATTAGCAAATTATCTGTAAAAAATGTTTAAATATATAAAAAAAAGTTTTTAAAACTAGGATCATTAAGTAAAGCTATTCATCAAACTATAACTATTTTCTTTATGAGAAACAAAGTATTGATTTATTATTGATAAAGATCTTATTTTTCCATATATATTTGCAGTAACACTCCAAAAAAGATCAGAAGTTTTTTTATTAGCGGAATAGCATTAAATACAAAGAGAATAAAACAATTTCTAATCCAGTTTGAAACTTAATAATAATGTTAATAACAAGTGAGGCATTTTCATCTATACTCAGGATAATATACTTTTTCAACAGATAAAACTATTTAAATACAACTTTCTTCTTATTTGATCATAATTAAATTCTGTAAATACAATGCAACTTTACATTAAGCTTCACAAATGTAAAAGGTGGACTTTAAGTGAGGAAGTTTATAAACATTATCTGAGTAGAAGAATTTAAGGAAATAACTTTGAACTTTTAAATAAAATACCTTTCATTGCAATTGACAAACAAATGTATATTAAAAGAGAATAAAATAAAATAAAGTTGTCTATTTCAATAATCAAAACTACTAAAGTGACAAAAGTCATCTCAAATACTGGGTTATTGTAATAGACAAATATCTAAAATAAATTGGTAATAAAAATGAAAGTTGCCCTTACTTTGAATTCATTTTCTTATATAATTGAAATCTTATCATGTATTAATATTAGCCATATTTACAGTATTGTTGTGAGGTTTCTGGAACTTGGCAGATTAAACCAAAAGATTTGAGGCTGTTTCTAAATGTAGACATGAAAATAAGTCTTTGTTATGCTATGTACCTCCAAATTAATGAATCACAGGGTAGGATAGGTAATAATCTTTTATATATGGAAGTGAAGGAAAAGGTGAGGGTGTATTCGCATACATATATATGCAATGGTAAAACTGTTTTCAATTGCTTCATAATTTTAGTCAATTGTATCTAATATGATTGATTATATAAGAATTCAGTTTTCAAAATGGATGAATTTCAAAGAGGAAAATTATAATGAATTTTTAGCAAGTCACATAAATCACTGAAATAAAAATTATTTTTATAATATAAGTATATTAAATAAAATGCTTCTGTAAATTTTGTGATAAAATAAATCAAGTGTTTTGTTCAGGATGTAGTACTCGAGTCGTAGGAAAGAAATAATATTAAATCTTATAAACAATTATAAAACTTATTTTCAAAGGCTGATTATGAGAGGAAATTTCTGTTAACTAAAGATTTTAACTCCAAGTAGTACTCCCACCCCAGGTTGCTCCTTCCCAAGTATCAGCCTTGCCACTATCTCTATGGGTCTATTCATGAACCTCTTCCTAGTACATGGGACAAAATTTATGCTCACCTGGTTTCCACTATAGGACACTTTGTACGTGTATTTCCAGATCAATACATCAAACATCTATTGTCCTCAAAACTATTTGTGCTTAACAAGTCATCACATGACTACAGTCTTAAATATATCATTTTTTTAATGTGAAGTTAAAATTTGATTCATTTAAAGAAAGTTTCTTTTTACTTTACTTGATTCTAGAGTTAATAAATTTGGAGCCATCTTGGCTGATTTTATGAAAAACAAATTGATAAATTGGTTAGAGTGATAAACTAATGATGACATCTTGAATAGGTTTAACAGTCACATGATATAAATATCTACATATTGTAGATATTCCTGGAAAAGTTGGTTGCATCTATTAGTCAATTCTTGAATCACAAAATAATTCATTTTTGAACCCTAAGATTACAAAATTATCATTCATGTATAAGTCAGCACCAATTTGGCATCTCAAAATTAGACCTATACATGAGTATATACAGTAATTTAGTTTCAGAACTTAGATAATTCATATCATGAAAAGCTCAATATCCAAAGTTTGCTAATTCATTGCACATTGAAGCAACCTTTTCTTCTGAGCACATTTTGAAATCTTGTCTAAAACCATCTTTAATTGAATGACAGAAAGGTTGTCTTCCATTCTATTTCATTTGAGTTCATTCCCAACAAAGTTGCTCTATCAATTTGACCTTGCACCAAAATTAGTATCAGCCAATAAGCTATGGTTAAACCTTCTAAAAACTTTTTTTACACGGCCAAAGAAAACAGATTTCTAAAAACTCTATAACAATGATTTAGCAGAGATAAATCAAATAAGGAAAAAAAAAAAAAGTAATATTGTGAGAAAATAATTTAAAAAAAAAAACCCCAAAAAAACAAATCTAAATTTATTAATATTAACATGCACAAAACTTCTAAAAGTATATCTTTTAACACTTTTATGTCATAGAATGTTTAATTTGGATAGAGTACCAAATGTCTTCAGGGATTTAGAATGCATAAGACCCAACTGTGTGAGAATTTCAGCAATTTTCTTGATTACCTATTACTTTTATTCATTTTCTTCTTAGAAACATTTTTGCAATTAATCTTTTTAATAATCAACAGAAATGTAACCTACCACTTGAATATAAAAGTCCTTTTTAAATAGCTTTATATTAATAATATTATTTGCATTTATTTCAAATATCATCTTAAAATGTTTTGTCATATTTTCTACGTAGAGTTTATCATCCAATGATCTTTTAAATAAAAAAATTTACCACAAACAATAGTTATTCAACTTTATTCTCAATACCTTTAAAAAATAAATAAAAAATAACTTTTTAAATGATGATAACAATACGGTTGTATTTATTTTTTTTTGTGCATGTATTTTTTTCCCCTTATCTTTTCAACTAAAGACAGAGATTTCAGTAAACTCAATCCAAGAGCACCGCCTTTTAAATTTAATGTAACAATATCAACATATCAAACTGAAACGACTCTTGGATTGAATATAAAAACTTTCCATCCTTGGTTAAAAAGATACATACACATAATAAAATATATACAACCATACAGATTGTTTAGAAAAAACTAGGCAGTATGTTAATAATAATTGTTGTTCAATTTCAAGGAGATTACAAAAAGACTGGAAATCCAAGTAAGAATTGAAAATACCCAGATAACAGCATTACGAAAAATAAGCTAGAATACTGGAGACTTGCAAATACTTGTCTACTAATGAAAACCACTAAATACTCAAATGAAAAACTCTACATTAAACAGCAACAAATATTTTTGTTTTTTTTACATTCCTAAAATTTTTTAGGGTAGTTTGGGAGTGTTAAATCCAAAAATGATATTATCTTTATTAAATTGTTTTTTTCGGGTTTTTTTTTAGCTAAAGACTAACTAATGTAAGATTATGATTTTACCCCAATATACTATTAAATTCTATCCTCCAAATTTTCAAGCTACAAGTTAAAAGCTCTTTTCAAGTAGCCAGCCTTTTTGATGCCAAAATAACTAAATATATATAACCTACAATAATTCAGGAAGCAGCTTTGACAGATGCAGTACAAATCACACCAGATGATGAAAATGACACATTTATTGACTAACCTGAAAATTGAATCAAATTATTTCTATACCTTTATGTTAAGGCTTTTTTTTTGGAGATCCTCTTTTCCAACTTCATGGTTTCTAACAGCTGGCCCCAAGCTATTAGCAATAGAACATAAAAAGGCTGTCTAGTTTCTAAAGTAGCAACAATTACAGAAACATTGGCCAAGTATAGATGCATAAAATCATAAACAACACAAGATACATCTAAGAAATACAGCAAACATTGCTTCCATACATACACAAAAAGGTCTACCAATACTTAAGTATACATCCACAAAATGACTTTTTCTATACACAAGAGAAGAGACACTTTTCTATATGGGAAATTTCTATACAAGGCAAAATTCTGTCTGACTTTCCTAATTGTTTAAACCATTGAAACCCTAATCAGTAGATCAGTGTTTCTCAACCAGAGTTCTACAATAAACTAATAAATAGGCAAATGCATAAATAGGCTAATAATAGTATATAATAATTATGCAGGGGTTTTCTGAGACATGAGAACTACTTTGAGTGTTCCACAAGATTAAAAAGGTTGAGCACAAATTCTAGCTTTCAGTCATTGTATCATATAACTTTCACTAGAAGCTTGAAATAAGGTTTATTGAACAATATTAACCACTATACATCTCTTCCAATTGCTCATTCAACAAAAACTTTCAAGAATATGAAAATCAAAATTGATAACACAAGTACCAGTAGTCTCTTTGTATTGACATAAAGATGGTAAGCTATTTTGCTTGGGCAGCTAAGTGAGTATTTAATGTATCTTTATTTTATCTGTTTATGGGGTAGTTGGACAAAGCAAGATCATTGGGAAAAGTAACAAGGTCTGTAGGTGCGGTGAGTATCATTTACGAACCATTTATGAGTAGAAAAAAAAAATTCTCCTAACACTACATGAAGCTGAAATTGATGAAGCAATTTGTTAAGGAATTGAATGAAGACAGTGATTGCTTCAAATACATTAATAGATTGTTCCTTGGAGTAAACATGGAAAAACTAAAAGCAGAAATCTTTGATGGAACATAGAAAGATTTTAATTTCACAAAATCTATGAACTTGAAATTACAGTTATGTCTCAGTTGTTGGGAATTTCTTGGGTAACCACAGAGTTGGCAATCATGAAAAAAAAAGTTCAATATAAAAAATTCAAGTGTTAATATGAGTATAAAGTAGACTTTCTCTGTAGCTACTTGGACATATTTTCAGAGAATCTTAGTGATTTTAGCAAGGAACAAGAGAAGAGATTTTATTAGGATATAAAAGTGATAGAAAAAAGGTATCAAGGCAAATGGGACAGACTTGATTATTCTTATGACCTGTAAAAAAAAATTTTTTTTAATTCTACACATCAATTGTGATTACGTGAATCAGCTTATTTTGTTATGTTATTAGTACTGAATAAAAATGTTATGTATTTCATGTTTACATTTGTATAACTTGAGTCAGTTCCTATGTAATTTGTTGATAGGATATTACCGATTAAATATTTTGCCTTTTATGTTCTTACTAATGTCCTAAAACTGATAAAAATGAAAGTCAAATTAATCCAAACATTAAATCTTAACTCAGATGACCAAACAACTAAAGACAAATTTATATATATATATATATATATATATATATATATATATAAACAATGACAGCAGTTATAATGGTTGGATGAACTGAATTCACAGATATGAAGGGTATATATTTTCTTTGAATAAAAAAAGCCAATCTAACAAAACCAATACCATATTTGGAATTAGCACCCCAAAGATAGCCTATAAATATTCTATCATTGGCAATGAAATAGTGTTGACTATTGATGTAAATAAGTTTTACACATTTTATGTTCATGTAGTGTATGAAACATATTTGTATGAAAATCTACAAACAATATGGTAATAAATATATACAAAAAAAAAGTGTAGTGTACCTGTTGAGGCATTTCAAAACATGTTGAACATTTAAGGTTGTTGTTGAAAATGAACAGAGAATCAGTGTGATGAAACAAGAAAGAGATACAAACTTACCACAACCCAACCAATCATGATCCTGTAGTTTTTTTTTCTGATGGTACATAAAAAATGTTGTAGCAGAGTCAGTTTTCAGTTTGGCTTTTGCCTCTTTATCACTGAGGATGTTCAGTTTGTTGGGTTTAGTGTGTAATACTGAAAATTTAGGCTCAGTAGGCTGTGGTGATGTACTAGAGTTGGGCAACACAACTGGGGCTGTTGGCCAAGATGCCTCAGTCTTTACTGTGGATGCCGTTGAACAGGGGGATTTCAACTGAGTCTTCAGGACAGAAGGTGGAGAATAACTTGGAGGAGGTGTCGGTGATGGAGACACAGAAGACTGTTTGTGAGGAACCTTTGGCTCTGAAGTCGATGACACAGTCAAAGATGGCAGAGTGAAGTTTGAAGAAGATAGACTCTGAAGTGGAGACGTGGTGGTGATGGTAGGGGTGAAAGCCAGAGACAAAGAGGGAACTGTAACAAGAGAGGCAGACTTGAGAACCGGGTTAAAATCAGGAGATCGAACCACTGCTGGTACAGGCGCAACTGATGATGACTTTGCGCTGGTCTTAGATGTAGTAGTGAATCCATCAGAACTGATGGCTGCAGTAGTGGTGGTCAGTGTTGTTGGTGTGGCTGCAGTGGCCACACTTGATACCACACAGTGTGGCGATTTGGTGAAAGCAGTAGTGGAAACAGGTTCTTGACCGCTGACCCCGCAAGTAGCAGCCACTACGCTGTTGACGACGCCACCGAGATTCAAAGACTGAGTAATTATTGTCGCTGAAGATAAGCACTGAGAGGCAGTGACAGGGTAATCCTGGGTTTTCTTCAACTTATCTTTGATTTTGTTCTGAGCTATTTTTGTCTGTAGCCGATTCATTGTCCGCGAACTGTCCACTTTGCTCTTAAGTTTTTGCTCGGGTTTTTGGGGCTTACGACCTTCAAGTTTTTCAGCTAGCTCTGGGTAAAGTTTGGCTATGGGTATACCAGTCCCTGAGCCGGCAACCGTGCTGCCAGCATCGGCAGGGGACCGTGCCCTGTGTAGCAGTGGTTGATGGGGTGCCAGAGATTCAGACAATTGTCCAGAGGCAGATATACTGCCACTTCCACTACCACTGTTACTGCCACCAGAACTACTGATGCTGCTGATGCTGCCAGTTGACCCAGCAGATGCAGCAGCAGCAGCAGCATTTCCAAGTAAACCAATGCTGCTGCTGCTGTTCGAGTTTGTAGAGGTTTTCGGCACATCAGTGGCAACGGGGTCAGGAAAAGCGTATGGGTCTTCGGGGTCCTCAATCGAGTCCTCTTTGCCTTCGCACTGCTTGAGGTGAAATTTTGATTTAACTCTATCCTTAAAAGACATCCGACTGTCAATGAACAGATCTCCATCGCCACGGTCTGCCTTGGATTTCCCTTCTCTCTGTTGCAACATACCATGCACTGGCACACTACTGTTTCGGGATCTGAAAAGGAAAGGGAGGGGAAAAAAAAAGTTAAAATTTATATCAAGACATTTCAGAGCAGAGGATGAAAAGAACTCCTAAAGCATAAGAATGGCTAATCAATATTTAATTTACTAACAAGAAATGATTTTACTAATATTCTGACATTTAATCACATTATCCTATTTATATAAAATAGAAGGGCTTATTGAGTGCTCTAGGTTTGGTGGCCAAACAATCTCAGAAAAAGACAATTCTGAAATCAAAACCAGGGTCCCTAAGGCAGTCCAAGGTCATCTTTAACCCAGTTCTGAACTCCTGCAATGACACTGGTGCCAAACTGTATTGGTCCTTGCCCTTCTCTGGGATAACCTCAGCAGAGTGGAGAAAGGAGACTTACTGCATTGGCAACTGCTGGTCTTCCATACAACCTTGCTCAGGT
This sequence comes from Sepioteuthis lessoniana, assembly GCA_963585895.1. Taxonomy (NCBI): domain Eukaryota; kingdom Metazoa; phylum Mollusca; class Cephalopoda; order Myopsida; family Loliginidae; genus Sepioteuthis; species Sepioteuthis lessoniana. Next base: position 976,276 of record OY757939.1, read on the forward strand.
CTGCATCCAGATCCAGGCAAAAATCCTATCCAATCTTGCCTGGGTCTGCATCTAGGTCTAAGCAGATCCATAGTCTTCAGAGACTAACAGATCCCACTACCATTATTAACATCATTTTTAGAACAATATCTAAATGAATGAATAGCAATGACAATTGGTCAACATGCAAAACTTAGCATTATAATGTTCAAGGTAATAATTTAAATGATTAGATAAATTATATTATGTAAACTTCATATATGAATAATTCAAATAATGTTGCAGTTGTAACTTTTACGTCTATTTTCTCAGGTACAAGGGACTGAGATTTGAAATTTATTCTGTTATTTTTTAGGTTAACTCATAGTTTACCTTTGTTTTTCTGTATATTTGTGAGAGCCATTTTGTCCCAGATAAAAATAGGTCAATTTACTAATATGAAAAAAAAAAAAAAAAAAAATGAATAAACAGAAAAGAAGATTAAAAAATTATAGAGACAATTTTCAAATATATGTAGAAAACATTTTATTGTTCATTAATAGCGAAATGATAGAAGAAAACCTAAATTTCTCAATAACAAAACAATTAATAAATGAAAAATCTTCCAAAAACAATTATTTTCCATGAAATAAAGACATACTCTTCACGTCTTGTTGAAATAGCCACTACAAAACTAATATTAAAATCCTATTTCCTGATTAATTTGTAATAACAGGGGGGTTCTACTGAGCTTTAAAAACCAGTAAAACTAAAGTGTGTGTGTAGGGAGATACAATTTTGAGTAAATTTAGGGATCAAACTAGAAGTTAAAATATTTTTTTTAAATTAGTAAACACTTTAAAAGTGATGTGTAAGTTGACTGCTTATATCTAAATATATCAAATCTCAAACTGAATGATAATTATCTTATTCTTAAATCATGTATCTATCTACCAACTTGATCTGGTTGAAAAGTACTATTATTCTTTTAGCTTTAGACGTTTACTCGAGTTTTTTTTTTTTTATTAGTTGAGAATTTTAAATTATAAAATAAAAAGACCAAGTAAAAATGCTCTTTGTATATTTTAACAGATATAAACTTTTTATAAATCCGCCAGAAACATTTTCAGATTTGATTGGTAATTGTATTTCATACTTAAATATATGTTGAGAGGATATGTCAATTTGACAAAAAATAACAGCTATTGAACAGACAAGGTTTTCTCCAGAAATATTGTCATAGAAAGCAGAATTTTTTTGAAAGCTGTATTAAAAAAACATTACTGTTTACACCAGCCAAACTATTCGATTCCCTCAATTGCACTAAACAAAACTTATTTGCCATATTCATAACAAATGTTGGTAAATTCATTGTATGATTAATATAAGTAAAGTAAGTAAAGTTGATGACCTTTAATTAAGGGTGACTAGAAGTCCCCCTTTTCAATAGCTACTACACTAATGTATAGAGGAGGGCACTACACCATTCCCTGGATTGCTCCACTTTACTCTTAATCCTTACCTTATAATGCTGAGTGTTAAGCAAGGCGGCATCAAGTACCATTTTTTGAGTCTTTGAATAAAGAGTTTCTCCAACTCTAACCATTTAGCTTTCTTATTAAATTCTGAATAATTTACACCTGATGAATTTAACAGACAAAATTCATAACTTCACTTAGTTTTTACAAGTACCGGTCATAAAATCACAGACAATAAATCTTTTTATGTTAACTTGACAAACCCGACACGATTTGTGAAGGAAAATTTACTCTAAATCAATATCTACTCCTTTTGTACACCTTTGCTATTAAACATTTACAAATGAAGAACATATTTTGTCATAAACCAATCAAAAATTACCAGCTACTAATAGAGGGTTATTTTTAAAATATATTTTGCACATTAAATTTTTGTTAACCAATTCCCAATCTACAATTATTAAAGAGCATTTCTTTTCAACAATTTTAGCTGTTTATCAACATTACTAAATACTATTTCCATAAAAATAAAAAATAGACAACAAAAATCATTAAGCTTCTCAAATTACTGATTGAATTATATGAGCTACTGAAATTATTTGTTTTACTTTCCATGGATATTCAATAAAAAAAAAAAAAAAAAGACATTTTTCTATAGGATCAAATATTACAGAGTAAAAAACATATGCAAAAATTGGGATAATCCAACTTTAGCAGTCCTATTAAAAATACAGCAAAGTATAGCCACATTTTGAACAATAGCACAGAAATCAGATCAAACCAATGAAATCAGACATATCTTAAATTTCAATATACTTATCTATTTTGCAGGTTTCTATAATTTGCTTTGATAGAACACAAGTTAATAAACTTCAGGTAAGTTAAAATCAAACTGTTAACTATGCAGCATCATAGCTATTTATAGTTTATCCAACTATTTGTTTAGATTTTCAATCAAATTTTCATAGGATTGAAAGATGATGTAGGAATTTTGTAGTTTTGATAACATACCATTCAGTTAAAATTAGAGTGTGTGTGTATATATATATATATATATATATGTGTGTGTGTGTGGGTGTGTGTGTGTATATATATATATATATTTTTATATGTGTGTGAAGCGATGCACTATACATAACTCTTACTGGTAATCCAACAAATGTTACAGAAACCAAAAACAAAGCAATCTTTTAAAGCAACATTTTTCAAATGATTTAATAATCAAACATTAAAAGCAGAGAATGAATAGACAAGTAATTCTATCTTGATCTTCAAGGCTGAGATTTAACTGTATCATCTCCCTCACTTGTGATCCTGTCTTCAGATAGGATGCAGCAAAATAAAACAAGGCAAACTTGGATAGCATGACACTGATTACAGAGACCACCAGGTCAATTTTGGGCCTTGCCCATGTATATGCACATCAGCCCCTTTGTTAAACTGACCATGTACCACATACGAAAAATACTACCATTAAAAGTAACTGTCTTTTACTCAATCCATTTTGAATTATATGTTCAAAACTTTGCTCCAATCAATATCTAATGCATTTTTTCCTAAAACAAAAGACAGTTATTGTTTATTTAAAAGCATTTCAAGAAAACCTTGTCAAGTTGGTACCTACACTTTAATTATTAGCAGTCAAGAATTAAATGACTTTACAGAAAGTGACATTTTAGTTAAAAGAAGTTTAAGAAAAAAAATAGCAGGAAGTGGAGTCTCTTACTTTCCCTTTCGTCTTGCTGTAGCCGTAGCTGCTGCTTTAGTTGGGAGTTGAACACGATAGTCAGCTGGCTGCTTGGCCGCTGTGGAGACATAGCATTTTGTGGAAGAAGAGGAGGAAGAAGAATGGCTGTGTAGAGTGGATGAAATGGGAGAAGAAGATGACAATGATGATGATGAGGACAACTCCTTAATGCGCACAAACCGCCGGCCAAGGTTGAGGTTGGTGCAAGAGGAGCCATTCAACATGCATAATTTTTCACGGGGACCAATGTACAAGGGACCACTGTTTACAACTGAGCAATTGCTGCCGTCATACATGACCCTGTCACAACCACCACGGCACATGGGGCGCTAATAAGGAGACCTGAAAAATATAACATGGGAGGAAAAAAAGAAGTTAATAATGACAATCAAAGAATATAACAAATAAAAAAAAAAAAAGAACTCATTAAAATAATTTAACATAGCAATGAATTAAATATTCTGTAAATTGTTGGGAAAAACAACAAATGAAATTATGATGATTTTAATATACATGGTTTTCATTTATGTAATTATTGATATTTGTGCAACAAGATGTTTAAAAAGTATGAAGACTGAAACTATATTCACTAAGATAGAAAGGAACAATAAATGTAACATTAATTTTCTTTAAAAGTCACCTCAGCATTCAAAATACTTAGTTTTCTATTGGTCGAAACAAGTTTGAAATTTCTCTTTAGATATGGTTTTTTTTATTGTGCTGTCATATCTCTTTTAATGTCTTCTATATCTTCAAATTTTACCCTAAAAAATTTTCAGTTCAGGAAGCAAGAAAAGTTATACAGAGCTGTCTTATGAGTATGAAGGGTGCTGCACTTGTACAAACCTGTTTTGCCAAAAACTTCAAGAACTGGTACTGACTCATTTAGACACCAGTCTAGATATCTAGAAATCATTTTACTATATAAGATGCTTAGGTGTGTACACTACCTCATTTAAACTTTTTTTTTAATCTAAAAATTAAAGATTCAGTCTTATTAATACTTTTTGATCACACACTGTATATAGAATACTCAAGAATTGAACTTATTTTCAAAGCTTGAAAAACTCATTAAGTATTTTGTTGCTAAAAATCAAGGATTTTGGAAATAGATAAACAATTCTTGTCACAAAAAAATGAAAAGATACATCATTGCTTCTGTGCAAAAACAAAAATGAATCATTATCAGTCAATTAATAGTCAAAACAATAAATTATTTTTGGATTTTTCTTTGAGTAAAAAGAAAAAAAAAAAAGTGATTAGAACAAAAAATAAATTTAAACAATGAGTTAACAAAACATCTGATATCAAACCTAGAGAAATTTATAATCTTATTATCAATATATATATATATTTTTAAATATATTCTTACAATCCAAAATAAAGGTGATAAGAGTGTAAAATTAACAAGTCATTGTTTTCATCCCAATAGAAATTGTTCTGACAGAATTTAAAAGATAAGAATTTTATAGATTTATATTTTCTCAAAGGATGTGCAGACATTTTCAAGCTTTTCTGAAAGCTTCCAATTGGAAGCCACAAGTTCAGTATTTATTACATAAATATACAGATATGCCAGGAAAAAAAAAAGAGTTACCAAATTCCAGGAATGTACGAATATGAATAATATACAAATGAAAAGTTGCTAAAAGAAATTCAAGTTCCCTGCATTATAATTCTTGTATCCAACAGGATTCAAACACAAATAAGGATCCTTTTCAGACCATACTACTATTCTGTTAGTAATCAAATACTTTTGAAATTTACAATAAAAACATATTTTTTTTAGATAAGTTCTTTATAAAATAGAAGAATTAAATAACTAAAATATTGATAAAAATAACAAGATAAGTCATTGAACAGCATTTGTTCAATGATGGAAAGGTCAAACGAACAAAGTTCACTATTCATAAATGAAAACTAAATCTAAAAATTTCCTTTACTATTTTGCAAGAAAAGAAAGCATCAATTATCATTAAATTTATTTCCAGGAAATATTGTAATTAGCTATTATTTTAAAAAGAATCTTAGTAATAAAAAAACATATATTGCAGAAATAAGAGCTAGGAACTTTATATTCTCTTTCCTATATCATAAATAGTATAAGATGTGTTTAATCTTTTCTGTCTAAAAAAAACTGGTATGGTTGTAAAAAATACTATACTTTAAAATACACAATCCATTTACATTAGTTGTGATATGATGTGTAATAATTTTCTTTTTGCTAGACTCAATAACAAAGATAATTATGACTATTTTTTCTCAGTTTTATTGTAGACTATGGTGTATAAATACATTAGAAATTAAGTTTTCTTTAAATCTATTCAATATAAATAACTTAGATGGATATAATTTTTACTATTATTCTGGAAACAAAACGTTAAAATCTTTATTTACTTGTTATCTGTTTTCTCCAGTTGAAATCTTGAAGAAAAAAAGATTATCCTAAAATGTATACACACATAAGTTATGTTGAATAATATAATCCTCAGAAAAAGACAGTAGAAAATTATCTAAGTAAACATTTCATTGATTTTCATCAAAATATCATAAAATAAATAAAATCCTTTAAAATATTGTTTAAAAAAAAAAAAAAAAGGAAGATAAATAATTTGGCTATAAATCATTCTTAACTGAAATCTAGTATCCAGCTGACAAACACTGAATAAGTAAGTAAAGTTGTCAACCGTAGTCAAGGGTGACTAGAAGGCTCCCTTTTCAATAGCTTAGGGGAGGGCGCTACTCCTTTCCCTGGATTGCTCCACTTTATCTTTGATCTGTACCAAAACAAATTTAATTTTGAAGATATCTTTAAAAAGGGACATTATTACATACATTACTAGTGAATTCTAATTTGCTTTCAGTTGATTATGAATGTCTACAACCCACAATAATTAAAACTCTATATAAAGGCTTTTTCAGGTCTATTCTGTGATTTTGGGTCACAAAAAGGGGGAAGTAATGATGTTAGGAAGTTAGAGCTATCAAGTTTTACTCATATTATCATTAATTTAAAAGATAAAGATTCACAATATCCTAATCATAATGGTAAGAAAGAAAAAATACAATCAACAAGACAGTGTAATATCTTTCTGAGTGAATCCTACTATACAAAAATACTAAAAAATGGCCAATAAACATCCCATATTCCAATAAAAATCACATATTTATTTTATATAGAAGAAATTGTTTTGGAGTTTTCTTTTGCAAAACTCATTTATTAATATCTGATTAGACCTGAGAATGAGATTATATGTTATTTGATGCAACTTAATTTGAACAGCAAAACATCAATCTCTTCCACTGATAAAAAAAAAAACTGCAGTAAATTACATAAAATTGGTAAATCAAAATATGAGTCTTATATCTGAATATTTATTGACAATCTATACCTTAAATCCTTAAAAGTAACAGTTGGAATATTTTGCTGACCTAAATTAATTATAAAATCTTAATATAAGCCCAGTCAGAGTTTACAATTGACTTAATCTTTCAAAATAAGCTTACAAACTATCATAATTTTTCTTTTCATTTTTACTAATTACACATCAGTCAGTATGAAAAAATATGCTGACTTTGCCAATATGACACTGACAATTGTATATAATATACATTCGAAACATGAACATAGTCCATTGAAATAACCAATTTTTATTGTTTTTTTTCCGCTTCCTAATAGTATCATATTCAGAATGAAAAATTTCAGCCCAACTTTTTTTTTGCATGTGGGGAGGGCATTTTGAACCAGTTTACTCCATCTACATTAAAATAAAATTACAGAGGACAATAAAAAATTGCAAAAAATTTGCTTGATCCAACTAATTAATAAATGTCTCAACTATTCATGACTTTAAATAAAAATAAAATAAACAGCAGGTTGTTAAGAGACACTAGTGATACTAACAAGCTCATGATGTTGATTATCTAAAATCATTTATTCATATTTGTTTAAGCCAGGAAAAAAAAGACACAGGAGTGACAAAAATTGTGTTTTAGTTCATCGTTATAGTAGAAGATTTATTTATGAAGAGGGTGAGAAGCAGAGAAAAAGAGAGAGAAAAATCAAGAGCCAATTTGATAACAAACTACTATAAGAGGAACAAATCATAACAGCTGTTACTAAATAACATCTCATTTTACTAAATAATTGAGAAAATAGAAAAATAGAACAATAAAACGCAAGAAAATCTAAAATGCTACAATTATAAGAAAAAATTGATAGCTAAACAGTGTATTTGATTTCTTCAAGAATTCATATTTCAACAAACTTCTAAATAAGAATGGTAAATTGAAATGTAAATTAGTTAAAAGTTTCAATAACTAAAATTCTCTATTTCTGTTTGCACCGAGTGAAATAATGATCTTCATTAAGTCAACATATGCATTTTCAATCCTAATGTTTAATGAGAATTTTTTTAAAACACCTAGTCTTTCTTCTAAAATTAAGAGTATAAATATATTTTCAAATCAAGAAACAAGATATTCTCATTTCTAGCAAAAAATTAGAACAGAAGTTTATATCGGAAATAAAACTCAACTTTATTTTCTAAAATAAATCAACATACAAAAACTAATGTTCATCAATTGGAAGAGAATAAGAACCAAAGCTTAATAAACCTAGAACACAGATGATTTTGGATAAGTCAATAACAGAAGAATGGTACATCAGTGTGACACTTATCAAGTTTTTCCTTCGTTTCAACTAGTTGCTTTAATTACATAAAGTGGTTAAGTTGATGGGCATGCTTTAACATTTAAAGGTGTGTGTACTTTGAAATATCTATATTTCTAATCATAATTCTTAAAAATTATTATCAGAGTTTTATAAACAAGTGTTTAATTCAATAACAGTAAAGTTCAAATCAAATTATATTCAAAGACTAATTCTGAAGATGCAATTCCTTCATAAAGGTAAATTTTCATTTCACTTACAAAATTAGTTATTCACTAAAAATCAAATTAGATTTTTTCAAATATTAGTGACCAAGATTCCCTTGTATCCTAAACTTAAGTGCACTTTCCATTTTTCAGCAATGCATTATGCACAGGCCATTCTGACACACAATGTTTATATATCAAGTATTACATTCTAGAGTGATAGTCATTTTCTCCCCAAAACTCATCAATAAAAATAGAATAATATAAGGGAAGAAATGATTTAAGATATAGAAAATTGTTTGAATTAAAAAAAGAAAATTCTATCTAAACTTAAAAAAAAAAGAAAAAAAAAAAAAAAGATTCAAGTTAAATTCTTATTTCCATTTTTATTCTACAAGCATGTGAGAATCTTGAAAAGTTCATAAGCTGACCAAGATATTCTCATGGAATGTGATCAAATGAGGTTTATCTTTCAAAATAGTTCCTGCTGCAGTCTTCTTCGATCAGTATGGCAGTGCTTAGATTTCATTGTAAAAAAAAAAATCATCAACAGCACATATGACATCATATGAACTTTTGAACCCACCCTTGTAATTCCTGTACAAAATTATGAGATCATTTGTATATAAATTAACACTTTTGCTAAGGATTAGAGTGTAATCATAGAAATCTCATGGTTATTCTAAAAACTATAAGATATAAAAATGCAGATGTCAAATCATATGAAATTTAATAGTCTCACAAAAACAACACGAATACATAGCTATCTTAATTTTTTGGTAACGCATTAGATTTCCACAGGTATAGATACTATACTCTTACTAGAGGGAGAAGTGTTGCGGCAGTAATACTGATCATAGGCAGACTACCCAGATACTACATTCTGGAAAAATATGACAGATGAACAAAGAAACAAACAAAATGTTATACTGATAGATTCAAAGATGTACCTATTTCATTTATGTTGGTTGGTTGGTTGGGTTTCATAGCATATCAACCTTTGTAAGTTATTTAATGCCAAATCCATTTTTATACAATTTCTATTTTAAGCTATTCAGTTTATTCAAACAGAGCTAATTCAGTTTAGTATAAGTACAGATTTTGTTTACACACAGTTAAATGTCAAAACAGTTCTATATCAAACAATTCAGTTTAGCGTAAGTACAGTTTTAATGTCAAAAATTGTTCCATTTCAAACAATTCAGTTTAGCATAAGTACGCAGTTTAAATGTAAGTACACAGTTTAATTGTCAAAAACATTTCTATTTCAAGCAATTCAGTTTAGCATAAGTATGCAATTAGTTCTATTTGACCCATAGATAGGGACCTATCAGGTCCTACATTCCAGGCCAGAGTGGACCTGGGAGAAATGCCAATACAAGGTGCTCCACATTCCCCAAAGCCCCAGCATCACTGGAACCACACCATCAGATTGTTTAGTATCATATCCAGGACACTCATTGGGGAAGGGGTGGGTGGGTGTCTAACCCCATGCAGAGGTGCAGTTGGTGTATTCTACAGCCCCAGCCAACTGGGCAATACACAGAGTTAATGTCAAAACAGTTTTATTTCAGATAATTCAGTTTAGCATAAGTACACAGTTTAGATGTCAAAACAGTTCTACTACAAGCAAATCAGTTTAGCATAAATACGCAGTTTGAATACAAAAAAACAGTAAACTCAAGAAACCATGGTTTAATTCTATTCAACCCATAGATAGGACCCTTATCAGGTACTACCATTCCAGGCCAGAGTGGACCTGGGAACGATGGCAATAAAGGCATACTCCACATTCCCTAAAGTTCCAGCATTACTGGAACCTCACCATCAGATTGTTTAGTGTTATATGCAGGACAGTCATTAGTTGGTGGTGGTGGTGGGGGTCTTACTTCTCTGCAGAGAAGCAGTCAGTGTATTATACAGCCCCAGCCGACTGAGCAACTTTATGTTGTTGGAAGCCATCAAGGTGGACAAGCATTCAGTATGAGACAAATACAGTAAAGTATTTAGAACTTACCAACTAGCAATAACCATGCATCGGAAAATCCTCATTAGCTATGGTATCACCTACTAGTTATATTGTTTTATTATAATAGTTTAATATCTATTACTGGGAGAATAGAATATACGACAAATGTACACCACATTGTTTTGAAGCAGGAAGTTATTTCTCCTGATTAAATTAAAGATAGCATGACTAGAATTTTATCGTAGAAAGCAAATCGCTCGATAGAATATTTTGATGCTGTTATCAAAAAATACAAAAGATAATAAAGAATTTGTTTCCTGATTAAAAATAAGTAAATTTCCATGAAAAAAAAGCAAAGAAAAAAAAAAGAAAAGAAAAAGATGAATACTGATTTTTAAAAAAATGTATTTTTGTGATGACAAAATTAAAGAAAAAGAAAAACAGTAGTTCATCAAGATGAAAAATCAAGTTTTACAATACAAACCAAATTAAAATTGATTCACTATTTCACAGGTCTTAATTTGCAATAAGTTTCCAATGAATTATTTTAAAATCAATACTTTATAAAGGTTTCAACTACATCAGCTAATTTGACAAAATAAAATAAATATCTGTAACACGTAAAAAAGTGTTTACCATCTTTATTCATCTTGACTTTAAACCAGTTTAAACAAGAGTAGAATTTTCAAGTGGTCAACATTCAAATACTGACCAGGATCAATACCACTGAATATTGGTATTCTTTAAAAAATTCAATATTTTTAATAATCACGTTTAAAAATACTTTTGTAAGATTAACTTTGCAGAAATTGTAAGCTAAAAATAGGTAAGTAATTAATTTGCTCCTCAGGTAGAAATGAAAAAATAACTGTTTTTCTTCAGTAATATTAACCAGTTCTTTATCACAGCTGCCAGATTAGGAGACTGATTTCAGAAAGGAGCAAAATAATAACACAATGATTTAGTATCATCATGGTGCACTGCTAGCACAAATCTCCTTGACTCTCTCTCACTACCTGTCTCTATTGTCCATTGCTCCCAGGAGGTCGTCCAGGCTACATCCTGTATCAGCATAGAGCTGTTGTATATAGGTTCTAGCTGGTTGTTCTACCTTTGCTTGTCCATGTGAAGGGGTCCAAGGAGCACATCGCTTATGAGCTCATCCTTACTTCTCTAGCAGTGTTCCACATGTCTGGTTTGTCTAACTTAGTTTTCATGATGAGTGGTAGGTGGCTGTACAGCTGCTGTTTTGTGCAGTGTTGCCTCCAGGACTTGTTCAATACAGCTCGCAGCATTCTTGGGTAATTGCTGTCAAGCTTTTTCTCCATATGTTTAGTTAGCGTTCATGTGGTGCATCCATATAGCAATATTGACACAACCGCTGCTTGGACAAAAATGTGTTTTATTTTATCGGTCAGGTCTGACTTCCATATGGCTGATAGCCTATCGATAGCTGCCCATGCCTTTGCCAGTCACGATGTCATTCTCGGTTGGAGATGCTCCTTTCAAGGTAGTTGAACTTGTCCATTAGTTTCAAAGGCCCACCCTTTAGTGTGGAGATGTCACCACTTTGATTAAAGCACTTGTTTTTTGTCTTGTCTGCATTGACATAGAGGCCTATAGTGAATTATATTGATACATCAATAATAAAATTCCCCTAAGTACATAAATTTCCACTCTTTATTAAACTTTAAATGAACTTTGATGGCATGTGTTGACAAAGGTTATTAAGAAAAATTAAGTTTATTCAAAAAGTTAAGATTCATAGCAAAAAAAAAACAAAAAAAACAAAAAAAAAAACAATCCTTTAATGTCTCTATGACATTTGTAGATAATATATAATTCATATAAAGAAGTAGACTTCAGAAAAGAAAAATATCAGACAAGTCTTTTTTTTGTGATTATACACTAATCACTTCGTGACTTTGCACGTCTTTGTATAAAAGCAAGCTGAAAACACCTTTGTTAGGCATATATGGATAGAAGCATATCAACATTTTCATTTCATGATACTTCTTCAAAGATATTTTCTTTTAGCAAATTAACCAAGAATCAATTTCCAGTAAGAAACAGGTTAAAAATACATTGGATGGTGACTTTAATACAGAGTTATTTAATAAGCATAGATCTGGTTGATTGATTAATAAAGTGTTGACCAATCTAGGATTTTATTGCATCCATATTTACATTTCATGTGCAGTTACTTTTTAGGATATTTTTCCTGGGCACAGACCTATTGAATATGACTAATTCTTAAACATCTAATAAATGAAACCCTAATAGGTACCACTCTGGGACAGGATGGACCTGAAAGTAATGTCACTGAAGATGTACTTAATCAGTTTTGATACAAAGCCACAAATATGATGCACCCAGTGACAATCAAATTCTCTACCCAGAATAATAATGTACAAGACCCACTTTTTAACCATCACACTACACCAAAGAACCATCTAACCTCCATATATAGAGAGTATTGTAACAACAGTTAATGAAATGACAAAAAAAAAAAAAAAAAAAAAAAGATTTCAAATAACACCTACACAAGTGTTTAATTTTGCCATTTACATTTTTCACTCTATAACCAAAAGACTCAATTGCATGAAATAATGAGAAATCTCAAACAATAACTAATTATATGTTAGGCTGCATGAAAAACAAAATAAAACAAACATCAAGAGTCTGCATACAAACTTCATATTTCTTTACAAAAACATTTCCTCTTGTCATCTCCTTTAACTCAGTAAAAAATATTTAGAAATTGTCACTGCCAACAGTTCATAACATTTTCTAAATACCTAAACAAATAGTGACTGAAAACTTTCAATAAAAACAACACTTTGTACTGAATGAGAGAGTACTGCAGTTAACTGAATAGTAAGCCACAAAATCTGTGACATAATTTTTAGTACAAAAAAAGTGTAACTTGTTAATTGTAATTTATACAGAAGAAAAGAATTCAAATAAAACAAAATAAATTAAATTTTTAAATAATATTTAAACTCTTCATGTTATAAAAAATATCTGAAATAAGATTTTAAACATTTGTTTAAGGTTTGAAAAACAATTTAGCTATTAATTCAACACACCCAGTGCATTTTATACAAGACTCATTAAACCTTGTACTATTTTGGAACTATTAGACAACACTAACTTGTAAAATAGAGTAATTTGTTTTATACTCATTGTTTATTTGGCTGCTTTTATTTACTAAGTGCCAAAACCTGAACAAAAGAAAACTGATAGGAAAAGATCCAATGTTTACAAAAGAAAATATATATATATATATATATATATATATATATATATATATATATATATATACATACATACATATTGTCAATACAAATCTAACAAGTAAAAGCTTCTAAGGGTAATTTCAAATTATTTTAATTCTGAGATGATGCATTTTCACCATCATTTTTTTGTCTTTTCTTGTTACAGTTGCTTTTAATCTGAACTTTTGGTTCAGGCATCAAAGATGATTTCCCAGTTAGCAACTTTATTCCTACAATACACAACTTACAAATGATAACCAACTTAGAAATATATGATAAAAAGCAACAACACAAAGAAAAGTTTTAAAAACACTAAACAAGAAAGTATAATTGAAAATAGTTCAAAAAGAAAATATGTTTGTTAATAATGATGAAATGCTATGTAGGAAAAAGAAAATTTTGAAGTCACATACAACAGTGGTTCCCAAACTGAGTGGTACTGCCCCCAAGAGACTTAAAATTATTTCTATGGCTATTAAGATAAGAGATAAGGAATTCTGTAAGCAAGCACAAGAGCAGTTTAACAATATTTTTATGGTTTGACTCAGTGGGTCATTCTAAAATTACATTTAATCAAAAATGTTTTTAGTGTGCTCAGTTCTTTCAAATACTAAAGATCAATATTAAAATTTTTTATAACTTAGAGGAATTACTTAATCAAAAATTAAAAAAAATAGTTTTTGAACAGTAAAATGATTTGGAAATCTACCTAAATATTCTCACCAAATAATTATAAAGTTTAAAAATTTACTATCCCTAAATAAAGTAATATGCAACTAAAAATCAAAAAATTAGATTTAACTGAATTTTAACTCTTTGAGCCTTGAGCTCCTGAGCCTAAATTTACCCTCTGTCATTTGAGCATGACTGTATAATAGTGAGGGCAAAATAAAAGTGCTACCAGCATAACAGGATCAAAGTGTTAAATAAAAGGAGAAACCAAAACTTATTTTGGATTTGCTTCATAACCCTCATTTGGAAATCCTGCTGAATGTTTTTAAACTGAAGGCATAGATAAGTGAGGATTAATTTAGTGATGAGCCATGGAGGTGGTGACATCAGAAAGTTTGTGAACCACTGATATAGAGAGTATAGTTGCAAGTACCTTTATTTCCTTCCCTTTCTGCCTACATGTAGGTTGGCTTCATTGCTTCAACATGGTCAGCTGCCTTTCCTATTGATACCAATAATAATATTTATGCATCAATTAAAAAAATTAAAAATATGTTAAACTAGATATAATAGTAAAAATGTTCATAAGTTGTTAGGGGAGTGGGTGCATATTAGTGCAGAGATAAAAAAAGTTATAAATTTGAGAAAAATAAAGAAAAAATTGATAGTTGAATTCTATTAGGTGTGTGCAAAAGTTCTCCCCCCCCATAGACACTGAATACACAGAACAAAATTATCTTGATAAAAAATATTAGAAGTTTTAGCACACATGCCCAATATATAAAGTGAGAGAAAATGCCAATTTGTTTCAAGACAAAAAAAAAAAAAAAAAAAAGGAGTCATGATAGGCAAATGTAAGATCAGCTATAGATATGTTTGTCAGTAGCTCATTTAGTTATCTTGATGATTGAGGCTACATATACAATGAATATTAGTTACTATGATGTAAAAATAAAAATCACCAAAATTCTAGCACAAGTATTTTTATAAGGAACACCATAGAAACATTTCCAAATCTCTCAAGAACATTTAACATAAAATGCTGTTGTTAGATGTCTTAAGTTTATTCTCAATAAAATGAACATTGGGACAGTCAAAAGAATACTGCTTATAGTATACAAAACAATTTGTTTGTTTTTTTTATCAATATGCTGCATGGTCTTGTACTAAACTAAGTTGAATAAATACCAATGTTTAGTATCAACTGAAAGCTTTGAAATAAATCAATAACAAGAATTATTAAAAATTAAATATTAAGCACTTTCAGGTATTTTTCTTGTTCATAAATTTACTCAAACTATGAAAGTTTAAAAATGTTAAAATTCAAATAGAAATTTCTATTTCAAACAATTCAGTTTAGCATTAGTACACAGTTTAATTGTCAAAAACATTTCTATTTCAAGCTATACAGTTTATTCAAACAATTCTAATTCAGCTAATTCAGTTTAGTATAAGTACAGATTTTGTTTACAGTTAAATGTTTAAACAGTTCTTTATTAAACAATTTGGTTTAGCGTAAGTACAGTTTCAATGTCAAAAACAGTTCCATTTCAAACAATTCAGTTTAGCGTAACTACACAGTTTAATTGTCAAAAACATTTTTATTTCAAGATATTCAATTTAGTCAAACAATTCAGTTTAGCATAAGTATGCAATTAGTTCTATTTAACCCATAGATAGGGCCCTATCAGGTGCTACCATTCTGGCCTAGAGTGGACCTGGGAGAAATGGCAATAAAAGGTGCTCCACATTCCCCAAAGCTCCAGCATCATTGGAACCTCACCATCAGATTGTTTAGTATCATATCCAGGACACTCATCGGGGAGACGGGCTTTACCCCTAAGCAGAGGTGCAGTCAGTGTATTCTACAGCCCCAGCCGACTGGACAATACACAGAGTTAATGTCAAAACAGTTTTATTTCAGATAATTCAGTTTAGCATAAGTACACAGTTTAGACGTCAAAACAGTTCTCTTTTAAACAATTCAGTTTAGCATAAATACACAGCTTAAATGCAAAAAATAGTAAACTCAAGAAACTACAGTTTAATTCTATTTAATCCATAGAAAGGACCCTTATCAGGGGCTACTACTCCAGGCCAGAGTGGACCTGGGAGCAATGGCAATAGAGGTACTCTACATTCCCCAAAGTTCCAGCATTACTTGAACCTCACCATCAGATTGTTTTGTGTCATATCAGGACACTCGTTGGGAGGGGGGGGTCTTACCTGTCAACAGAGAAGCAGTCGATGTATTCTACAGCCCCAGCCGACTGGGCAATACTCAAAAGAGGTTTATATATTCTAACATATAAATATATCTTGAAAATGTGAACACTTTCAAGTTTTTAAATCTTATATTCAGTCTTAGACTTATACATAATTCTTTTTTTCAAAGTAAAAATGTCAAACAAAACTTATTTTCCATTTTGATAAAATAATATCACACTTCAGAAATTAACACATTATGACTTGGTATTTTTTTTTTACACTTAATCCCAACACTTTCTTGGATAGAGATTAAATTTTCAAGTCAATACACTGAGATGGTTTTCACTTGTTTAGATGAAGATACACCAACCCATGAATATCAAAAAAGATTTATTTATAATGGAGGTAAATATCATAATTGTCTTTTCCAACTGAATCAATCTTTAAACAGCAATCAGCAAATTGGTAATAGGAATGATTGAAGTTATCAAAATTAGTTTGTCAAGTCTCATGCTGGAAATTTAAGACTGAATGATGGAGAAGCCAAGTAAGACCACTAGCTGAAGTTGATAGCAATTAAATAAAGACATTACTTGAGAAAAATCAACCTTATATGATAGCATAAGTGCCCTTCCTAGTATAATGGTGAGTATACTAGGGTAGTAGACCATTGTTAATGAATTCAGTTTTCACTAGGTTCCCCATACATCTGGCCTCACACCAAACTAAGCTTATTTTAATAAATGAAAACATGATACAGGAGATTGCCAACATATTCAAAAAACCTAAATTAAAAAGTGGAAATTATTTGTATGATCTTCATTATGTTAATCACTTTAGAGTGTAACTTAGAAAACAATTTTTTAAATTACTGAACTTTATATTTCTATGTGAAATTCACTACTTAAGCTTTTGAAATGGTTCTGGGATTTTGTATGCAAGGCAATGAAAAACAGATACTTTACAGCAACACAAAATATAAGAAATTATGGCGCAAGTGAACCAACCAGACCAATGGCCAATTTTCATCTAAAAACATGGTGTGTATATGCATGGTGGGATTGGAAAGGAGATGTCAACTATAATTCCCCTCCTGAGAACCATATTAATTTAAATATATACTGTTTCCAAATAGAATAACCAAAGGTAGCAACTGATAAAGAAAAAAGTTGTAATATTCCATCATGATAACACTACATAGCATGTTTCTTTAGTGTTCAGATAAAAATTGTTTGAGTTTAGCTGAGATTTACCAGATATTTCACCATCAGATTACTATTATTCCAACTTTTAGAGAATTCTTAATGAAAAAAAAAAAAAATCAATTCCCTGAAGATCAGAAAAGATACCACCTAAGAGTTCTTGGTTGTTAAGAAAGATCTTTAAAATTCTGAGATGAAATTATAAAGTTGCCTAAAAGATAAGACAAAACAAAATGTTATGGAAAAAAAAAAAAAAAGATTTATAATAACTGAAGGAACTTTCTGCTCGATAATGATGATGGCTATTTTCTGAGAAAAATTTGCTGAACAAATAAATAAATAAGCCATAAATATGCACTAGATGGACGCTGACTAAACGGCTGTAGAAGAAACTAGACGGCAACTACACAAGAATGTTGAGAGTAATATTGAACAACACCCCACGAGACACCAACTATACAGCCACTTGCCTCCCATCACGAAAACTATACAAGTTAGATGAACCAGACACGCAGGACACTGCTGGAGAAGCAAGGACGAGCTCATAAGTGATGTACTCCTATGGACCCCCACATATGGCCAAGCAAAAGCAGGAGGACAAGCTCGAACATACATACAGCAGCTATGTGAGGACACATGATGTAAACCTGAAGACCTGCCAGAGGCAATGAATGATAGGGAGAAGTGGCGAAAGAGGGTCAGGGATATCCGTGCTGGCGGCACGACATGATGATGATGATGAAGATGAATTATATCAAATGAACATAAGTATTTTTTTTAAATACCATCAATCAAAACACGAGAAGTTAACTGAAATTTATTCTATTGATTTTTTTTGTTGCAAAATAAACTAAACATCAATCTTCAAATATAAATTCTTATCAGACATCAATTCTTCTTCAAGTATGAATTTTAATGCAATACCCTAACTTCTAGGCATAAAATAACTTTAGTCAAGTTGACATGGCATAAAATCAATTTAATTAGATTTCCATGGGTACAGATACTACATTCTTATTTCTTACAAAATGACATTTTCTGAATGGATATAATCAAATTGTTTACAAGGCTCAATTTATTAAGACATACAATTCTCCAATTTAGCAGCAAGTTCTTATACTCAACTAAAAAGCATACTATCAAAAGCACCAAATAAACATGATGCTAATTCCCTTATATAGTGAGTTTAATCCTAACTGAGCTCCCTACCATTATGGCTTTTTTACTAAAACATTCTTAAAATTCAGAAAATTTCCCCGACTGAATCTATATATTCTCATTCTACAGGTATTTTTATACTAATTCCTCTTGAATTGACTTTTAAAACAAAAAGATCAAATACAAACTATTCATCTGCACATATGATATGACAGACAGACATCATCCTGAACAATCTCCACAACAGCTCAGTCAAACTTAAAAGAAATATAGAAAAATGTGAATAACTATCTTATTTGCTGCTGCAATTTAACACTGATATACATTTAAATTTTGATAGGTAAATATATAGGCAAAATAATGATACCAAAACTGCTTTAAGTCCAGTTCTTTCCAAATAGCTAGTCTCATTTATAACAGAACACATTTTCTTATGTAATGTATCATATGTAAGCATCAAAATAAATGGATAATTAATATGCATGAAAATTAGTCTAATTGTAGATCATCAGTTAATATATTTCATGTATTAAATGCATACATAAATGTACACACCAAATAAAAAATTCAACAGCTTTATATCATATAAAGTTTTGAGATGGATATAAATAGTAAAAACAGGACCAACAAAATGCTGATCCAAAACAGATTTTAAAATTATAACTTCTACTTTAAAGCCAATAACTGATCTAAAGCCAAACTAAATAAACATTTTTGAATTATCCTTTTTATTTATTGCAAATCCAAACAGTTTTATTTTCCAAACTTAAGTAGAATCTTTAACACAATAGCATACACAGTTTCATTCTGAAGAGTTAAATCTTAACATCAATCCAATGAATCTATGGTCACTGTTTCCATATCTTAAAATCCTTAAACATAAATAATAGCATCAATATTATATACTTTTTCTTAATATCAAACTTCAACATTCATAAAATAAACAATATTACTCTGTATACAAAAAAAAAAACCATTGATTTTTCTGTTATGAACATTATTTTCCAATTATCATTATAGAATTAGGCCTATCTAGTTCAAATATACAAGTAATCTTTCTCTAAATTCAAAACAAATACACATTTTGTAAAACATTTTTTCCTATCCACACATGAAGACAATAAGCAATTTAAACAAAACACTTTAATAACTAATTCACCAGTTTACCTTCAATGTCAGTAAAAAAAAGAAAAAAAAAAAATTTACAAAATGACAAATTTTCATATTTATGCTGTGAAGAAACTACCTTTCTAACTTCCAATTTTTTTTATTAGAAATTAATTCCTACAAATATAAACTGCATGACATCTTATGTTGTCAAAATTAATCAATATTCTGGTTCACAAGTGGATTTCATAGAGAAGGAAAATGATCCCAAATCACTTGAATATCTACATGAAATAAAAGACTTATGTAATATGGCTACATCTTGTAAATCTATTTAATTGGTCATTTTTATATTTGATAGTTTACAATCAATTATATCACAGATCATTTCAAATTTTCAATCAAGGTGTACTGAAAGCATGGATTCCCTTGATGCTCTCTCACCATCTATCCCTTACAGCTTAGTAAATCCTCTAGACAGCATCCACTGTTCAAAAAGAGTTGAATAGATCTAAGAAGAAAATTAATTACTTCTGCCAACACAGTAAAACTTCTACTTTTACAATATGAATACAAATATCAAATATAACAGAAGACCACTTAATTCATTATAAATATTCTATTAGTTTAACCAGGTGTCTTAAACTGAAGGGCACAAAATGACAACTTATCCTAGAAAATAGACACAGCAATTGTGAGGCAAAAAATTAGCAATTTTTTTTATTGATCAAAACAGCTAATAGGCAGCAAGAACCCTTTATTATTCAAAATGAATGTGTACAACAGTAAATATGTGCAAGCCTAGGAATTCATACAAAAAGTCCAATATAAATGATATTGAAAAATTATTTTTTATGAAGTACCCATATTTTAGGAAAATACTGGTAACAAAAATGGTTTCATCATGAACAGAGAATTAGTCAGTGGGTTGCATGTTTAAGATCCTCTCGCTCCAACCAAGTTAAACAATCACCTTCTCTAAGAACAAAATACTGAAAAATCATATAATGAACAATATTTATGCTTGTTTTTCTGTTCATAACTTTTGCTAGAATCAGTGTAGCATACATGTGCTTTACTTAGGATCAAAGCATTGCTTCCCAGCACTTTAGTCAATAAGAATGTAGTATCTGTACCCATGGAAATCAAATTAAATTGATTTTTATGCCATGTCAACCAGACTAAACTTATTTTATGCCAAGAAGTTAGGGTATTGCATTCATTGCATACTTATATATCTAATATTCCTACTTAATATAAATAATTTGTGCACAATTGTATGTTTCAAATATTCCTATCTAATTTGAATAATTTGTAAACAGATCTACTTGACCCAGAGATGAGACCTTAATAGATACTACCATTCCAGGTCAGAGTGAACCTGAGAGTAATAGCAATGAAGAGATATTCTACCCTCCCCAGATTTGGACTCTCACAATCAGACACAGTTTAGTATCATACCCAGGACACCTCTTTTTGAAGGGGTCTTACTCTTTTCCAGAGGATACAGTTAGCATAAATCTAATTAGACAAAACAAAGAAAAAATAATCATCACTACATTTATACAAGCTTTGTCATAATTTTTAAAAAATGTATTTTAGAGGAAGTATTAAATTTTACACTTTAGAATAACTTTTCATCCGCGTATTTTATATCTTAGTTCTTTTTTGATAAACATGAGATATCAATGAGTACAGTGAAAGATACCAACACTCAGTAAAACATCTACAATCCAAACTTTTAATTAAAAAGTATTTCATTTTCCAAATGAATCACTGTAATTTGTTCTTTTTATTTTTTATATAAATATCAATTTATATATATATATATATATATATATATATATATATATATATATATATATATATAACTAGGTTTTTAATTATTTGAAAAGGAATTCACATGGAATAGTCTTTTGCCACAACTTTTCTTTTATTAGGTATTTCTTTCTAAAAAATCTTTAAAATATGCTTTAACAAAGCAGAAATCTTATGAGCAGGGTTACAATAGCATATGAAAAAAAAAGGGGGGGGTTAAGTTTTAAAAAACCTATTCATAAAATGAATCACAACTGAATAAATGTCTTTAATACGAGACACGTGAAAACATGTAAAGATTTAATGCTACAGATGACACCCTCGGTGAGTTTTTATAAAAACTTAAATAGGATAAGTAGTGACAAGAGAAGATAAACAGTGAAAGAATAATAAAAGCTTAACCCATTGTACACTAAAAGCGATTTAAGGCATAAATTAAGCAAGTGGAAAATCGAAATGACCACTAATTAATTTCACTTAAATTTAATTATTCTCCTAACCCCGGTTGGGGTTTACTGAAAGTGTAACTGGCTTTGTTTTGTCAACATAAGAGTCTGTCGGGTATCATGTTTAAAAGTAAAACAAAACTAATGTTTATATTGAAAAATGAGTAACCAAGTCAAATTATAAACAGAATACATTAAAAAAAATCAGGAAAATATCGAATTGTGAATAAAAACTAAAATAAACACCGACAGCCAAAGTTCACAATTAAAACGTGATTAAATAAACTTAAGGAGTGTTTTAACGAGGGAATTAATGTAAACTAGTTATTCACTGAATAATACCACGGATCCAATACTAAAAATAAAGATTTGAATGTGCATGAATACTGTATAAAAATAGTAGCACTTTATTTGTAAAAAAATAAAAAATAAAAAAACAAAAATAAAAAGTAAATATTTGCACATATGCACATGCGAGAGGATACTGACTTTACTAATAACACCCCATATTGAAGTTCAGTTTATTTTTACATTGACAATAAGCCCACACACAAAAAAACTTATCTTTCAAAGCAACTATATATGAAAATATTGCTTGTAAATTGTATTCATTAACTACAAAATCAGAAGGAAAGAATAAAAATAATTACGAAAACATTGGAAAACGTGCGCTTAGATTCTCGTCGGAGAATAACTCTTCTGGATAATTTGGATGTGACACAAGAAAACTTATTTTTGAATAATTTTATAAAATGTGGATAAACAATGATTTTTCTATTATTTTAAAATTAAAGTATAGAAAAAAAGAATTTTGAGACTAATGAACCTAAAGTTCGAAGTTGGTGGATATTAGAAAACAACACTTACCACATGTAACTGAAGAGCTTTTTTGTTTGTTTAAAAATAATTAGCAATTAGGCAGACTACGATTATGGACTTTACAGTTTCTAAACAAAAAAGTCTACCTGAATCACTTTAATCAAATACTAGTTTTCATTTAAAAATTAAAAAGTAAAGCAATTTTGTTTGCAGAGGTCCCCGTTATTATTATTACAAAGGAAAGAACTTCCTAAATATCATGGGAATGAAGTAGTGGCAACTTCCGGTGTATGAAAATAGCGAAAATATCACATAACTTCCATTTATTATAAAATAATAAACGGTGTAAAGTAATATAAACCGAGATTAATTAATTGGGGAAGATACCGCGCCATCAAAAACAGTTTTTAAGAAATATTTTTCATATTTTGGCAATGATAGAGTTTACAGCGGAAGAGAAAGGCAAGATGGGAAGGTATAGGGGAAACTTCCGGTATGAAAGGGAAATTGTGACAATTGCGCTATTTACAAAGAAAAATAAAGTTTTTTTAAGAGAAAAAGTTATTTTCAATAAGTTACACATGTGCCTTAGAAATATCAAATCAATAATTTAATCAAATACATACATTTTGAGACTAAGACGGGAAATTTATAATCCACATGGTGCAATATTTAAGTACACAAAAGCAATCACTACCATGTGGTAAAGTTGGTGTATATAATAGTTAAAAATATAGAAAATATGTAGCTTATAATTGTTTTATTTTAAAATAACTTAAGAAAACAAATACTTTTAACATTAATAAAGTTCAAGAAATATGTGAATATCGAGAAGATAGTTAAAGAAAAATAAACATAACAGCGAAAGTGTTTCACAACAATTGCGAATAGCAAATATACGCAACATTCAAAGAACTAATAACTAAGACCACTAAAGCTTTTATAAAATTTAAATGCTGTAATTAAACTTTGCATTAAGTTAACAAGCAATTAAATCTAAATATATTGTGTAAATAATCTTAAAAAATACCCGGATACATGTACAAATCTAAACAAAATAAGAGGCTAATTTTTTTGTTTGTAAAACGAGTAGAAAAAAAATAATAATCGTTATTTTGATGGTAAATAATCATGCCATCCTTACATCTTTCCTAAATATCTGGATATATTTTAATTAAACAAATTCACTTGGACACACCAATAAACAAATTACACAATCAACACAAAATATAAATATAAACCTATTTTCTGTATAAGGGTACGTAAGAGAAGGTAGAAAACACGGAAGTACACAATAATCTAAAGAGCGACATAAAACCTGGACTATTGTACATCGTTCATACAAAGACTACGAATATTTCCACGTCAAAATCTACAAAATAAAATACAGTTTAAAATCGTGACGTGAATCTATGATGTACATAAAATGTTTTAGAAAAAATAAGACAAGTGTTCATTAGTGTCTAAAACAAACTGAAAACAGACGCATGCTGCTCGTTCGACTTAGGAAAACTTCAGAACTTCTATTTCATGAAAATAAATTAAACAGACAAATCATCGATAATCTTTTACAATAAATTATTAATCCTACCACAAAAATGCAACGAAAGAAGTCAATATTTTAACCAACAGTACGAGTAGAGAAGTTCGACAGAGAAAAAATAAAAGTCGGGGAGAAAAAATCGGGGTACAATTTCTACGAATTTTGTAGGGGGGGGTTTACATCTACTCGCGCGCTTATTTCTCAAAGTCACCAATTTTAAGATTACCACTATGCTTCCTAGTAATTAGGAGCTTACCTTGTTTTAAAATTCGGGTCATTTCTTTTCCGAAAAGCGACTCATAATTTTTCGTACGTGAATAGTTGTCCAGTAAAAATGGCCGCCATAAGCTGCGTGTAAATTTATGCGGATTTATTTATTACCGTGACCAGGACAAAGCACCGCCTGCACTAAGGCTCAGAGAGGCGCCTCAACTTTAACAACCATTTATTTAATAATTATTTATTTTTAAACAATTATAACTATAGCATGACTAGAAAAAGCACCCCTAATTTACAATTTCGGACATAAACTACTAAAATGATGCTTAAAAAATAGTGAACTTCAATGATTTTGATTTACGTGCTTATCACACTGCGCAGTCGTACAAGACATTCCTCCGCCAAAGAATCGAGTTTACATCAACAACGATTAAAAAAACTTACTACTCTATAAAAATTCGATTTTTAGCCATTTTGTACTGTATTGGTATAAAATTTAACAAATATCAGTGAGTAAATAAAATACCGAAAACTCAATTTAACCTCCAAACCCATAGTTGACTAACTGGAAGTAGTACCAGAGATTGCTTACTCAAGCCCTTGAGTTGAAGGTAGAAACCCCTACATAATAAAAGCTTCCAGTGTAGTCTGAAAATAGCCTTTTAGCCATGATTGTGCATAGTACGTGAAGAAATTAGTTTTATACAGGAAAAACAAAACCTGCAAATAAAAGGGGCATGTCATTAGAGAGGGAGAGAAATAAGCTTTCGAGCTATCGGGTTTAATGTGATTTTTTAATGAATTTTCACGCAGAAAACGCTGCGTCAAATAAGTAAATTTCTTGCAACGCCAACTTAAACAGCTGTGCTCGTGAGACACGACCTTCAGAGCGGTACGCTGATTGGTTAATACAGAAATTATAATACGAATTAAGGATTCTGATTGGTTAATATACTTAGCGTGCGACCTATTTAACTGAGCTACAATTATCTTCTCAAAAAACTCATTTAAAATTTGAAAGTAAAAGTAAAAATTAAAATTAAAATTAAAATTATTAACTTTCTATACTAAGTTAAATTACTGATAGATTCTTATTTTAAATTAGCCCTTGAAAATATGAAAAACAATTAACTTTTGATTTTTAAAAAAGTTTACTTAAATATTCTTTTGAAAGTCCCCCCTCCACTTTTTTCTCAAAAGAAATTGCAATTATCAATTAATTATTTAAATTTGATATTGAAATAACGAATAACTGAAATGTATTGAATATTTTAAAAAAATAATGAAACTGAAAGCATGCAACATTAACACAAGCACGGGAATTGGTATTTCCTTAATTATTTCATAAGTTTTCATGTGTTAAATATTCTAATAAAATTAAAGATATCTCTTTATTGCATAATGAAAACTAAGATTGGTAAAATCTTTATTTGCTAGTAAACCTGAATTGTTTTAATGTGTCCTTTCTTTTATCTGTTTTATTCTGACTTACGGAACTTTTCATTCAATGCATTGCGAACTTCCGCACAAAACAAAATAACTTCTTGACCATTTGTACCAAATGAGTGAGTGTGTTGATATTGTTGTTGCAAGACTTCCATACTGTTTCTTAAATCTTCTTGTTTTGATGTGTATATTCCATTTACTATGTTGACATTTGATGAATTATTGAAATAATGCTATGAACCTTGCTACGAATGTTGGTTGGTTGGTTTGGTTTGTTTTTTTTATGGTATTATTTTATGCCTAGGTTAGGGAATCGTGTTCCTTGTACGTTTATATTTACATTTTAGTGTACTTGTTTAAGAGTATTTTTTCTGGTGGCGTGAACACAACCTTATCGAATATGAACAATTTTTAAACATCTATCTGACCCATAGATGGGACTCTACTCTGGATTACAACTCCAGATCAGAGTTAACCTGAGAGAAATGACAATGAAAGAGTAGTCCACACCCCTCGGGGCTCCAGAACCGAAGCCTCACCATCAGATGCAGTTTAATGTCCGACCAAGGACCCCCCGCCTTTTGGAGGGCCTTATCCCTCTTGAGAAAACAGAGTCACTGTATTCTAAGCTCTGTTGACAGGGCAAACAAATATTTATTCATTTTCGTTCGAACTGAAATGTGGTCAATAAATACATGGCGTCATGGTTTGGAATTGTACCCTTTGTAGAACTCTTCTCCGCCTTTTTCTTTCCAAATAAAGTGGCCAGTTAAAACGTGGCTGGCTAGCATCATACATCCGTCTTTACGTTCTATCAATGTTTACATGGTGGCAACCGTAAAAACCCGAAAACGACGCGCAGCCAAATAAACACAGACAGGAGTGTGACAAGCTTGAAAACAGCCCTAAAAAGAATGCTGTAACAAAAAAGGAATTTTTTTAAAATTCGAACTCGGTGGGTCCACGTATCGTAGCCGCTAGCAGCTACTCAAATCTTATCATCCGCGATGAAAGGAACGCTGAATCAACTGTGAGGTCAGTTACCAAAACGTAAACCCTATTGTTGTCAACACAGGAACTTTTTCGAAATAGATTAATTCCACTTGCCGTTTCAGAAATAGTTTTTGACAACCGGATTGAATATATAGTATTTAAAATGTCCAATATTTTATTGTAGCTTCATTTAAAAGAGGAATGTTGACAACACAGAATATTTCCCACCGAGACCATTTCTAAAGCAGTCTCCTTTCTTATATAAAGGCAACTGCTGGCCCAGATTTTTGCTCGGTTTGCAGGAGCCATAGGGTATAAGTATAATGGAACCGCGCTAACCTTTTCGGTTGAACTTTCACGCTCGCTTGTGATCCCGAACCTCGGTCGATCCTAGCCTGGTAGTAAAAAGTTCTAGCTTCTGTGATCTCATAGCAACGGTCGATCCCGTAAAGGCTGAACCTGGCCTAAACATTCAAAGTCCATTGTCTGAGCGCGCTTGTGTTGACTCCAAACGACCCCGTCCCTTCGCGATGATCCTCCCTTGTAGCTAACCAGGTACTAGCTCACGGCCCGATATGCACACATCTAGCTTACGGCGATATCGTCCATTCGCGGTTCAGATTCTGCCTGAAGCGACACGTGTTAGGCCCGCAGCTGAATCTGTCCTCCGAGGACTCCGTTCACACCTGCTGCCAATCGCGATCTTAGCCGCTGTCCCAGCCACATTCTTGCCTATGCTGTCGATACTCCAGACTGCAGCTGGTTCCTACGCTGACTACATTCCTACTTTTGCTGACAACTTTCCAGCCCGCAGCCGAACCCGGTTTCCTTCGCTGACCACGTTCCTACCTCCGCTGTCTATACTCCCGCTCGCTGCAACTGAACCTGTTCCTGACCAGCCTGTCCACCTGTAAGACCAACCCCGCTGAGACTACCCGGAGATTATGCACCAGCACGTAAGTCCACGAGCGTTGGCTCTGCTCTCCGGAGCAACGTCAATATACCCCCCGGTTAACCAAAGATTGAATAAACCGAAACGTCGATTATCCTGCCTTTACAACTGATGTGTCCACTTTGACCGTCTCCAGCTACGTCTTATAGGATACACATTTTTTTCTAGTCTTAAAATAAGCAATAAAAACATACTTAAAAACATTCTAGAAATTTAGGATCAAAACTGCATTAGCATTTAAGTTACATTTTTATATCTTTCAACCAATCAGCTAAAAACATAGAATAGAACATTCTAGAAAAATAGGATCGGAAGTCAACTAACAGAAAATATTTAGGCTCGAAAATAAAATAGTAAAATACAAATCTGATTGCTCAATAAATGTCTACGCGCCAAAAGTTTAGGACGATTCTTTGATCCACTATTACGGTATAAATAACACAGAGTTAGGGAGCCATTCACGAAGACTAAGCCTAGCCATTAAGTTAGTAAAGCAGTAGCTGATACTCTGTCCGGCAAATTCCTTTCCTTCCACAACTAAAGCTTCAGATGCCCGCGAATCACGTTCAAAAGAAAAACCCGACGAACTTTCTTTCATCAACGCGACACGCTGTCGCCACAACCATAAAACCCGCTATGAACTTAATGTAAGTAAGAACGACTTATTTACGGACTCCGTTAACATACACACACCTTTAAACAAATTTATTTTCTTCTTGCCAAACTTTATTTTCCAAAAGGCCATTTACACATCACGTATTTTATTTGTTTTCATATTCTGTTATATGCATATTAAATTGTTTGTTGTTTAATGTTCGTTGTGTTCTATTCCATTTCTTTTACGCTATTGTAAAGTTTTGTGTTGTATTTGTGGAGGAAATAATATAGAGAGCAATACCCGGAAAGTACGGATGCACATCTACTGAAATAAACTAAATACTCATACAACCCCCACAGTCTACAACCTGCCTGACAGCCTTGTTCTGGACAACTAGCCACATCGACCCCATCTACCACCGTCTACCCAGCAACTAGCCACACCGACTCCAGCTACACCTTTGGCTTACACCAAGATGATTCGACCCTCAACACAGCTGGGATGCAGCATCCGCGATCCTACACCGAGTTAACCTTTCATGTATGATTCGCTTAATAAAGGCCTGTTATTTTAATTTTTATTCTCCTTGTCCGTGTCATTTATCTAGTCCTCTGTCAATCACTTTTACATTTATTTACGAATGTTTTCGGGACTGACGTCACCTGCTCACAAACATAAACCAATCGGATTACTCGCTCGCCCTAGAAAAGGTACATCCGGGTACGGCCGGAAATGACTAAGCCTTTTTTCGACTCTCACCTGCCGTTACAGTTAAGAAAAGGGAATAATTTAAATTTAACAATATTTACAAAACACTTCTGCCAGAAATAACTATAAAAATGAAATTAATTATCTTCGGTGGCCTATATTAGGCTAAAGAAGTACTTTATTTGTACACCCATTTTTTATTGAAGAACTTTCTATTTACGTGCCCGGCAGAAGTGGTGTTGCTTTCCCTTAATATAAACAAGACTTCGGCGGCGAAAAATTGGGAGGTCTCACGACGCTCTCAGGAGCCGCTCTCAGAGCAAGGCTCCGAAAGGCTGTATCCTACATCTAGTGGTTGCATTCGCCTTTTCCATCACATAGTTATGCACGAAAGGTCCTTTTAAGGGCCATTAGAGGTCTCCTTCTGCGAGTTGGTGCATCTCTGACGGTCTTTATTGACCAGTCGAAGTAGACGGCCCGGAGGCAAACACGAAGAGGACTCTAAGACCACCCGGTTTTAAGCATTTGGTCGATTCCCCCTCGTCCGCTTGGCAGCGCAGCGCTAAAAGCACGAGTTAGCCTTAGGCTACCGCTTCACTATCTGCGCAGCGCTAAGATAACGCCAATCTTAGCCGCGGCCTGTTCGCTCGACAGTGCTGAGCTTTGGCACCATAGCTACCGTCCTGATAAGTTCGCACAGCTTTGGCGCGGCACAGACATAGCTACCGTCCCGATACGTCCGCACAGCTTTAGCATAGCAAAGCCATAGCAACCGTCTTCGATACATCCGTACAGCTTTAACACGGCAAAGCTGTACGGGCTAGCAACCAGATCGACCACCCCCGGTTAAAAAACAGGGATATCGATTTACCAACCACGACCGACCTCAGCTACCTGCAACGATCGTCCAGCTGTATTCAACAACTCGACCGACACCAGCTTCCCGCAACGATCGTCCAGCTGCACTTCAACAACTCGACCGACCTCAGCTACCCGCAACGATCGTCCAGCTGCACTTCAACAACTCGACCGACCTCAGCTTCCCGCAACGTTCCACCCGCTGCATTCAACGACTCGACTGATGCCAGCTACCCGCAACGATCGTCCGGCTGCTTCCCTTCGACTTGACCATACCAGCTACCGACATCATCCATCTAGCTGAAGACACAAATACTACTACTACGAACTTTACACACGCGCTTGTAAACACGACAATAAATTGTCATCTTTGTTATATTTGTTACCTCGCCTTTGTTTCCTTCATTGTCTTTGGCTGTCATTACCTGCACGCTTTAACTTAAATCATTTGCGGGGTCGACGTTCTTATCGGCTCTGCAACAGATTCTTCTTGGAGAGAGATCCTCATCCACAAATTGTAAGTACAATATTGTCGTTATCTGTCATTGTATTATTTGGAGCAGAAAAGATCAAAATGTCCAGACTAGCAATCGAATCGGCCATGTCATAGATAACAACTGAGAATGTCATTGAATCGTTCTGTTTTTTTTTAAGCAGCTCTTAGGGTCATTTTTCTCAGTACAGAACATACGAGAGGAAAAATAGGTTCACCACTAATTATTAATATCGGATGAAGAAGGTCTTCGAGATTTTAATTTGTGGAAGTTCAAAAACGAGACCAATAAACGTAATACAGCCATGGTATTGAAAACGTTCCTTGAACGATGAGAGTCCCAAATGAACTTCTGAATTCCTTGCTTTTCCTAACGCTTATGAGGATTCTGAGACTAGTGACGCCTTTCTGGCAAGGTGTCATTTACTGGCAAAAAATGTAAATTTCAAGATAAAAAAAGAAACGAAAGAGCGTTTAATCGAACAGATTATCGTTGGAACGAAACATCTTGAGTTACAAAAATCTCCTCACGAAAGACTAGACGTTGTGAAGTATGCACTAAACATGTGCAGAGTACACCACATGAACCAGCCAGATGATACACAAGACAAATAGGAAAAGGTATTGACCCTATCAAGCACACTCAAATGCAGACCATTGGGTGGGGCATATCTCACATCAAAGAAAGATCTCTAGTATGGGGTACAATGTGCTCAGCGTGCGATCGAAAGAACCATTGTGTTAAAGCGTGCATAAATTAAACAAAAGAGAACATAGAAAAAATGCAACCCAGGCCACACACGATGTCTTCCCGGCACTAGGCGCCTTAGCGCGCCCCGTACCAAGAAAACATCGAGAGCCACGATCAAAAGCCAAGTAATAGCAACCGCATAGACGTGCAAAAACAAAGCCAAAGTGATGAACTAGATGAACAATTTGATTAAATGTCTTTCCATTCGATTGAACAACAGAATAGAAGAAATACCCGAACAGAAGATTTTGCTACTTTAAATATAACCCTCCCCAACAGATCAGAGATCCACAAGCTAAAAACAAAAGTTTATACTGGAACGGAAGAGAATACGCTCTTCTGGCGTATTTTTTAGAAAATGTTCCCCGAAAAAAAAATCAAACCAAATGGATTGCCACTTCCTGACTCTACACATCAGGAAACAGTTATACTTGCTGCTAAAAATGAAACAACCATACCCCAATATGAATCTGTGAATACACAATGCGTAATTAACCATGACTGGAGAAATATCAAATTCTATGTGGTTATCTCGGAAGGTCCAGCTGAATTAGGACTCGCTTTCTTCTGAGCTGAAGCTAGAAATCGTATATTGTGCCATCCAGCAAATAAAATGCCCAATTAACTACACAGGAGATCTCTTGGAAATGTATCCTGATCGTTTTGACAAAGTTGGCAAATATACTGGACAATAGAACATTATATTGAAAACAAACGGTGACTCAGTTATCCATGCATCCAGGAAATGTTTCATCTACTTTAAGGACGAAATTGAAACAACTAGAATGTATGGTAACCCAAGAATTTATTAGAAAGATAGATGAGCTTACTGACTGGGTCAACAGCATTTTGTTTGTGCGCAAAAGCAGCGGAAAACTCAGGATATCCCTGGACCCAAATGACCTGAATAAAGCTATCGAGCGATGCCACTACAATACCTCGACATTGGAGAAGTTCTAATGCAAAGTATTTTACAAAACTGGATTCCAAGAATGGCTACTGGTCCGTCAAGTTTGATACTGACTCCCCACGACTAACCACATTCAATTCCTCTTTTGGCCGATACTACTTCCAGAGAATGTCATTTGGCCCTGTAATGCCTCAAGATGTCTACCAACATGATCCTGGAGCATTGTTCGAGAAAAATGGACTAAGAGACGATGTAGTAGTTTATAGACAAAATATCATAATCAAAACCTCCATAATTTTATGAAGGTTGCCAGACGCGAAGGTCTGTTTCAACAACACTATATGTACGGTTGACCAGAAGGAAATACACATTTTTGAGCAGTCTTTAGCAAAAATGGTATTCATCCTGATCCCTATAAGACGGATGAGATAAAATCACTATTTGGTCTTAACAATGTGGCAGACCTACAGAAGGTGCCGGGAATTATCACATATGTAGCACCTTTTATCCCTAGTCTATCTGAACTAACAGCACTCCTGAAAAAATTGCTAAAAAAAGATTCAGAGTACAAATGGAAAAGTAACCATCAAAAACCCTTACAGCAAATAAAGGGTATATAATCGGTACAGAAATGTTGCTCATTTATTTTGATCCACGAAAGACATCACTGGTTCAAATAGACACAGTCAGTTTTGGAGCTACACTCATGCAAAAAGGCAAACCTAAAGTGCTTGCATCGAAATCCCTCACAGAAATAAAGCAGCGCGATGCTAACATAGAACGGTTTTCAGATGCGAGAAATTCCGAACATACATATATGGCTTCCCATTTATCATTGAATGATCATAAGCCTCTGAAAATGAGATCCCTAAAAATCTCACAGAAAAGTTGACACAGATACATCGGGCTACAAGCGCCAATCTAATATCATGAAAATTGAGAGACATGATTCTTCGAGGATGGTCCAACTCGAAATGAGAGGTTAGTCAAGATTTGTAGACCTATTGATCTTATTGTGATGAATTCGCCATCGAAAAAGATGATCGGATAATGATTTCCAAACTTCTGTAGTCGGAAATAATACAAAAAGTACATTATCGTCCTCAAGGGACGGACAAATGCTGATTGAAAGCAAAAACCTGTGTGTTCTGGCATGACATCAACAATGACAGTGACAAAACTGTTCAACAATGTGGCATTTGTGAAGAGCATCAAAAAGAGCAGCGCGTCAAACCATTCCTACAGCATACGATCCCGGTAAGACCATAGCTAATTAGAGCCACTTTTATGGCTAGAAATACCGACTAATTGTTGACTATGACTTCAAATACCCATTTGTACGTAGACTACGAGAGTTCCCCACTCAAGAAGTAGTCAATGAGACCAAATAAATATTTGGAGAACAGGGTGTACTCGAAAAGGTTATCAATGATAATGGGCCCCACTACAGATACAGCCTGTTCGAGGAGTTTGCGAAAAAGTGGAAGTTTGAGCACTATACGTTTTTCCTGAGGTACCCACAATCAAATAGGGTGGCAGAACAGTGCGTACAATCTATGAAATTTGCTATGAAGAAAGCAGCCCAGTGTAACCGTAACATCGACATGACTTTGCTATGCCTTAGAGCTTCACCAATAAATGACTTCATTCCTTCACCTGGTAAGTTCATGTACAATCAAAAACTTGTTAACAATATTTCAGTCAAATGCACAAACCATCAAGCATAGAAAGACGAAATAGCAAAACGAATATAAAAAAGCAATCGACACAAAAATTATATCACAACCAAAACATTAGGGAGCTTCTTATACTCTATACAGTCCGTGTAACCCCCCTCCCAAAAAAAAACAGGACACTGCTCAATGGATCCCAGCGATTGTAAAATAGATATACATGGAACCAAGATTGTATATAGTACAGATTCGCATGGGACAGGACACCCGCCGCAACTGACGACACCTAAAAGAAGACCATTCCTAGATCGAAAACAGCACTTTAGTTAGCCAACTGAGGATCTCTCCTAGCTCCCTATCAGAGGTCATCTCCAATGAGATCAGCCCGGAAGCAAATCAACACCAATTCACATACTCAGAGACCAGACACTCTCACCACAAGGTTTGGTCGAGTCATCAGACCCCCCCACACACACACTATAAATACAACCTATTGGTAGACATTATGCAAAACTCCAAACGAAAATAAGGATGTCATAGTTTGGAATGGTCTACCGGCTGGAACTTTTCTCCAAAAAGAAGTTCCTTTCCTTTGTCAAATAAAGCCGCCAGTTAAAACATGGCTGGCTAGCATCACACATCTATGTTCATATTCTATCAATATTTTTACACAGGGTGCAATGGGTACATTGTTGTTATTTTGAATTATTAATTTTGCACATACACTTTTTTTTCAGGTTCTGTTAACTGTGCAGCAAATAAGAGCCAGTTGGGCACTGTCAGTGAGTAAAGCAGCACCATGACACACCAAAAGATCCAATACAAAGATTTCAGAGTGTTTGGGTGTCAATCTAAGGGCAGGGGATTAAAAAAGAGTTGGATAAATCTAAAGGTGATTACAAAGGTATGGCAGCTTGGAAGCCTCAGGCTGATCATTCTGATAAGAAAAGAACTCCTGAATTTGTTGGTGAGACCCAGGCCATGATTGACAACAATCCCAGCAAGTCAATCAGATTCATAGTCAGGGACATGGAAATATTTGAGTTTCTTATAAGGCAGGTAGTATATGAAGACATTCAGTATATCTCATATAAGATGAGAAAGGGCCAATTTTTACCACTGGCCATGAACGACAAAAGGAAAGAGACTGTCGTGGAAAGCATTTGAACAAACTCAAGCATCGCTTCCAACTGATCAGATGGTGAACTCATAGAACAACTGATGCCTTTCTCTGCTCTCATAAGATGTACTTATAGTGATAAAAACCAAACATCCTTTCAAAATCATGGTGTTTGGGGTAGTTATTAGTGATGGTGATGTTATGCTTCCATTCATCTTCCCACATGGCCTCACACCCAACACAGAAGCCTGCATCAAGTACCTGGAGAAGGTAGTGCTTTCCTGGAAGACCCTACATTTGGCAACAGGAATCTGTACCATGTCACATAAGCAGGAGAACCCAATCATAGATGTCATAAAATGTCTGTGACCAGATCAGCCCAAACATCTAACTCCCCAGATTTCAATCCTCTTGATTATTATATGTGGATCGCTGTTATGTGAGAGACCAAGAAAACTCTATGAAATACTAAAGATAAAAGTAAGGGTTATGGCAGCAGTTACCAATTTAAATAAAGAGACTGTCAGAATGGTTTGCAGGTAATTCCAAAGTTGTCTGGAGGCGGTGATTGAAACCAGTGCTGATTTCTTGGAATAAATTTAGTCTATAGTATTTCAATATATCTTCATATAATTTTGGTAAATATATCTGATAAAATGAGAGGTTAGTGTTATTTTCATTTTAGAGTAGATAACAATTTACCAATCAAACCCTGTTTGTTTATTAATTTAATTGTTGGAAACTACTTAGTCAAAATTCTGAATTTTCTATAAACCTGCTTCAAACATTTCTGACAACATTGTATTATCAATTTGATAGTTCCTTATCAGCATGCCTTAAATAAACTGTATAACATCTAAAATATTTGTGATACTTTAGCGAGGCATGTGTAGTGTAATGGTTATCATTGTGGGAAATAAATTTGATGAGCAGAGTTCAAATCTTGGATTAGGCTGTATTTCATTTTACACTAATTCTCTTGGGAAAGGTATGAATCTATCTCTTTCCCCCTTAGCGATGTCAACTTGCCCAGAAAAAGAAAAACACTGCTAAAAAATTGATCTTGTGTCATATTCTACCCAAATTAGAGAGAATGTGTAAATATATAGACTATCAAATTTGTGTTTCTTTACACTTGCATGTAAAATAATTCATTGATTATCTACTATTAAATATTGTTTTATTCAAATATACATTTGCATTTATGTGTACTTTTCTCCATTTGTTCCTTTCCTTTATTTAAATAAAGATAAACAATATTTAAAAGGAAAAGACTCTGAATGGCTAAAAAAATCTGAACATTCAATTTTAAATAATCCTTTATCTTCAACACCAAATTAACAGAATCAACTCAGAACTAATCATTCTTTACACAAATACAGATATGCACAAATTGATTGTCATTTAATAGGCTTGGCTCAGTTTGGCACAGAAGTATGTGACACTCAATGAGAATTGAATTCACTAACAATTGTTTGTTTGTCTTGCTCACTAAATGTTATTCTACATAAGGTTTATCACAACCTGAGTCATCAATTTATGACAGTAATGAGCAGTTCAAATAAGAAATAATAAATCCTAATAGATAAAGGATTAGAACAGTGATCAAGAAACAGTATAAGGGATGAGTTTATAGATTTGATTTAGGCTTCTGGAAAACAATTGACAGAGCAATCAGTACATTTAACCAAGTTTCTCCAAAGCAAAGGAGATATGAGTTCAAGCCTTACTGATAAATTATCCTGTTCCTTTCTATTGTCAAATGACAACCTAAGTCACTTGTAATAAAAAACTACAAGATGAAAAATACTACCCACAATTAGTCATGATAATTGACTTAGCATTTTGCTGAAGAAAAAGCACTTTGATTTTTTATAGACTCTTTTTAGACCACTAGTTTCCTCAAGATATTTTTGGGTGATAGTTTTATGGCATGTCAATCATAGTCAGGTCATTGTTGGGTCATTTAATGCCAAAGTCAGTATTTTATTTTTTACAATAAATTTTATCATTTCATTTAATGATAATGATAATTTCTAAGCAACTATAGCTTCAAGTAAATATTCAAAAGTCAAATAATTTGCACAGTTATATGGTTTCATGTATTCCTATCTAATACTAATAATCAACATATAATTATATGATTTCAAGTAACAATCCCAATTTAATAAAGATAATAATAATTTGTTAGCACACATTTTCATTATTCCTTTCTAATTCTAATAGATTTCAAATAGATCTATTGGAAAAAGAACTATGTCAGGTCAGAGTGGATCTGGGAATAATGGCAATGAAGGGGTATTCCATACTCCCTAAAGCTGGAGAACTGAAGCCTCATCACTAACATGTGGGAGAAAAGGGCATTTCGGTCATCATTTAATTTAACTGATCATTTGTATTTGTAGATTTGCAATCTAGAAAAAATAATCTATGAGCACAAACGATCAATTGAATTAAATGATGACTAAAATACTCTTTTCTCCCTCATGTTAGATCTCAAGCGCACTTTTAATTTTCCCCAAGCCACTCTAATCAAACCCATACATTGCAAAAAATCCTGCAGGTTATCATAATCTGCTATCATTTCCAAAACAAACCACATAAAACAATGTCTTAGGTTCTATCAGATTTCACGCAGCTTGGCAAACATTATACTACATGAAAATAATATCAAAATAGAGAATGGATAAAAAAAATTAGAAAAAAAATTTAGCAAACTAAGACATTTTTTTCAATCAATACTACCATACTATTGATGATTCTTTCCTTTTCTTTTTCTTTCTTCTTTTCCACTTAGACACTCCATTATAGTCAATGTCTTTGATGAAACAGAATGTCCTTGAACCCCTTTCCCCCATTTTTTCTCCCTTTTTTTTCTCTTTTTTTTCTCACTAAATCTAATCCACATCTATCTGATCAAATCTCTAATGAAACCTGATACATGTGACTCCATATAGCTTCCACCATATACCCAGACAGTCATAGTCAAAACCAATTACCCCTACTACCATCACTTAAACCATCTACTTCCCTCCCTATTCTTCCCTTATCTGCCTTTTGTCTTTAGACCCTTTCCTTTCCTTTATATCTTTATTTTCTCCTTTATTTTATCTATTTCCTCAATTGATAAAATGTAGAAAAATTCAAAAAAATGTTTAGTCTGAAGAAGTTCTGCGAATAAAGAACAAAATATTACTAAACCCATTGTAAGTGTCAGATTTATCCACTTTTCCACTTATTTTTATCATCTTGTCAGATTCACCAAAATCTATCATTTAACAATATATATATATATATATATATATATATATATATATCATCATCATCATGTCGTGCCGCTAGCATGGATATCCCTAAACCTCTTTCACCACTTTTCCCTATCGTTCATCGCCTCTGGCGGGTCTTCAGGGCTACATCCCGTATCCTCACATAGCTGCTGTATGTATGTTCTAGCTGGGTGTCCTGCTTTTGCTTGGCCATATGTGGGGGTCCAGAGGAGTACATCGCTTATGAGCTTGTCTATGCTTCTCTAGCAGTGTCCTGCATGTCTGGTTCGTCTAACTTGGATAGTTTTCGTGATGGGAGGCAGGTGGTCGTATAGTTGGTGCCTTGTGGGGTATTGCCACCAGGACTTATTCAATATTACTCGCAACATTCTTATGTAATTGCCGTCTAGCTTCTTCTCCAGTCATTTTGTTAGCGTCCAAGTGGTGCATCCATACAGCAGTATCGACATGACCACTGCCTGGAAGAAACTGTGTTTCATTTTATCGGTCAGGTTTGATTTCATATGATCGATAGCTTATCGATAGCTGTCCATACCTTCATTAGCCACGTTTCGATGTCTTTTTCAGTTGATGAGACACTGCTTCCTAGGTAGGTGAATTTGTCTACCAGTTTCAGAGAGGTTCCCTCTAGTGTGGAAATGTCTCCTGCTTGATTAAAGCACATATCTTCAGTTTTGTGTGCATTGACATGGAGGCCAACGCCTGTGGCGGCTCGTTCCAAACTATGCAGTAGTGTTTCGGCTGGGTTGGATGCATTTGCCAGTATTGCTATGTCATCGGTGTAGTCAGTGTTATATATATATATATATATACTTTTAAATAGACAGATACTGGGCATTTTGAAAAAAGGATGTAACCATCTATTTGACAATTTGTATTTAAAGTATTTCAGCTTCTTTGTAGCCCTAAACATTGTCACAGTAGACAACCCAATCTGCAAAGATTGTTTTCTAATGTACTCTGGGTGTGTAAATTACATGTTTGGACACTTCTTCAAAAATTTTGACAGTTAACAAAAATGGCCAGTTTGAGCCTTTCTAATCCTGTGCACTCACAGATTCATAATTTTTTAACCAAAATAAAGTATTGTTGATTTGCTGGGAATTATAGAATGGGGAAATTTCCCATAAAATTTGATGTTCATCTATTTCTAAGATACACAAAATATATTCATTCTTTGAAAATAGCTAACACAATCCAAAGGAGTGGATCCGTGAATCAGACTTATACATGAGGCAATTATTTCAAATTTCAAATGCTGCTTTCTTTAAATATTTTGTTGTCATGTGACTAAAATTGTAGCATAAAATTTGTATGTAAATTCAGTCCTCTTATTCTGAGCATTGTGTCTTTTTTGAAACCTTGTGTGTATATATATATATATAGTCAACGACAAAATTATTTGTACACCCATCAATTTTGAATATTTTTAACCATTTCTCAGAATCTAACGCCTGTATGATACCAGTCATGTAGTCGTTCACTGCATTGTGCAAGGAATATTCAATATTCAAAAAATCTTTTCTTTGTCCATTTATTCCAGAGTTTCATCCAAGGATTGTATCTTTAATACATGAAACTTTTAGTCATGAAACAAACATAAAGAGATGAGATATTCATTTTGGGTTTTATTCTGCTCTACTGGTCAGTATTTGAGGATTATTCTGATTTCAAA
This sequence comes from Sepioteuthis lessoniana, assembly GCA_963585895.1. Classification (NCBI taxonomy): domain Eukaryota; kingdom Metazoa; phylum Mollusca; class Cephalopoda; order Myopsida; family Loliginidae; genus Sepioteuthis; species Sepioteuthis lessoniana. Next base: position 1,016,240 of record OY757939.1, read on the forward strand.
AAATGTCAAGTTGTTCATTTCCATTTATATATATATGTAAATATATATATATCATCATAATCATCATCATCATCAAGTCATGCTGATGGTATGGAGTCCCTTGACTCTCTTTCTCTATTCATCCCTATCGTTCATTGTTATTAGCCGGTCCTCTAGACTGCATCAGGTGTCTATATACAGCTGATGAAGGTTGGTTCTTGCTGGTTGGCCAACACTGGTGTGTCCATGAGTAGGAGTCCAAAGGAGAATGTCACTAATGAGTTAGTTACTTCTTCAATCATGCTTTGTATGTCTTGTTCATCTTAGATGATTTTTGAGATGGGAGGCAAATGGCTGTACAGCTTTTTTGTAAGGTGCTGCTTCTTGGAATTGTTCAAAATAGCACATAGCATTCTCACATAGTTCCCATCTAGTTTTTTCTCCAATCGTGTCATTAGAATCCTAGTGGTGCAACCATACAGTAGTACGGATATGACTATAACTTGGAAGAAATCCTATTTTATTTTATCAGAGAGATCAGATTTCCACATGGTCAATATCCTGTCAATAGTAATCCATACATTTCTTATGAAATTGTTGACATCTCTTTCAGTAGATGAAACATTGCTGCCAAGGTATATGAACTGGTTAACTAATTTCAGAGGCTTGACATTTAATGCAGAGATAGCTCTGTCTTATTTAAAACATGAAATCTGCTTTATACAAGTTTACATTTAGGCCAATGATTTTTGCTGCTTGCTCCAGGCTATGCGGTAGGAATTTGGCTTGGGCTGGGATTTGGCTGGGGCAGGGATTTGGCTGGGACAGGGATTTGGTTTGGGCTGGGATTTGGCTTGGGCAGGGATTTGGTTTGGGCACAAGATCATTTGTAAAGTTTGCCTGTCATAATTTCTCTGGGATACTGTTTGCTTCTTGTCTTTTTTAATGTAAAACCATTTTCTTTTATTAGATCTACTGACATTTGGAGTAAGTAATCTAGGCAGATTATGAACAGATATGGTACTAATGTATCTCTTAGTAAAAATTCTGTAACAATGTTAAAGAAGTCAGTGTCACTGTCAGGTGAGAAGCCATTGCTTTCATGTTTTTGGAAAGCATCATTATAGCGGGAACAGTTTTTTGGGGGAGACCATAGGTTAGTAGTATTTGTTCCATTTTTCCTCTGTGTATGGAATCAAATGTCTTGGATAACTCTACAAGCATGAACTTGTTCAATAATTTGAGGAATAGTCAGAATCTGTGATATTGCAGATCAATTTCTCTGAAAATCATTCTGATTTTCCTTCAAGCTGAATATGATTGAGAAGAACATTAGAAACCTTAGCAGTTATAGCAGAAAGAGTTATGCCTCTGCAATTCTTAGAGATTCTGAGGTCGCCTTTTGTCCATTTCTCTATTGTGTTTTCTTTATACTAAAAGTTGCATAATCCCAAAGTCAAATAAACCCAAGGCATTGATGGCAGAATGAAAACAGTCTACCTCTATGACTCAAATAATGGATTGAGTTCAGAATTCTCAGAAGGTTACTAAGTAGGACAAAAAGCTCTTCAAGAAGGCCAGTAAAGCACCTGAAACATTGTGAGTATAGTAACCAAGATGAGTATAGCAGTCCATAATGTGTAGAGGATCATCATCATCATCATGTCATGCTTCCAGTACAGATATCCCTGACCCTCTCTCGCCACTTCTCCCTATCATTCATCGCCTCTGGCAGATCTTCAGGACTACATCCCGTATCCTCACAGAGCTGCTGTAAGTATGTTTGAGCTGGTCGTCAGAGAATAATAACCACTAATAATAGTCTACTAGTCTTGTTCACTAACTATTAAACCACTTGAAGCTGGTATATGTAGGCTAGCTTTAGTTTTTCCTTATTACCACCCACAGATTTTATCAGTACTCTACCATTTCTCCATTTAATTTTCACCCTTTTTTACTCAAACAAATTCTAGTATTTCTTATTATAGAGGGAAATGTGGAGTATAAATGCTAACTTTTGCAATTTTTTATCAAAGATCATTTAAGTTTATATGTTATAAATTGTAAATCAGGAAAAGGATTGTCAGTAGTCAAGAATTAATTCAAGGATTATAGATAAAATATCTCTACTATGCATATTGTTATGCCACCATGTACCCAGCGGGCTTGCAGGGTGCCGTTCATTCCCGCCAGGTCCACCAGTTAAAGCAGGGTGCAGATGTTGGCTGTGGTTTGCTGATGCTATTTAATGTTACAGATATCACCAACTCCCTGGCTGAACCACATTTTAAAGCCACCAGGTGGGTTATAGGTGAATTATTAAAATTCAACACAACTAACTGGCAGCTTTCGCCCTCAAATACAAGGTCTTTGACAAATACAATACTTCTACAACAAAAAACGGACTCTGAACTGCCATGTTTGGGTAAACAAGATTAATAAGAATATTCTTTTATTGAATAAAAGAAAGAAACATAGAAAAAAATAATTCAGGTAAAAGTCAGGAGTGAGAAAGTCTTTCTGTATCTCAGAAGAGCCTCCATTAAAATATTCGTATCCAAGATGAGGTCCCCATTTAATATCTATTAATGGGAGAGGGTGAGAATATAGTTCGACAGTGGTAGACACATTCCTCTTTCTTTTGGGCTTTGGGATTTAATGGTAGAGCTTGTGCTCCAAATCTCAAGTTTATCATTGGGGAAATATTCCCTCTTTTCTCCTTTATCTTATAAGAGCTATTCTTTCCTCCTGTAATTTGTCTTTTATTCACGTCAGCGTGAATGCAGCAAGATAAATTTGAATATACTTCAATTGTATGTTCACTTACTTGGGGTTTTGTGGAGTTTATTCTCTTCTCTTTTTCCTCTCGTTATTGGGTTTCCATAACACATTGATAGAAGGATACACATCTCATTTCAGATAAGACCAAGATTAATTATCGTCTCTTTCCTCGCGGACAAGTCTTTTCTTTAGGTATTCGTTTAACAAGGCTCACCATACCTCGGAGTCCGAGTTCATTCAAAGGAGAAGTCTCTTCTTTTCTCTCAGTGTTCTCTGTGCAGCATGACTTAAGAATTTGGGTTTCCTCCATATCCCAAATTATGTTATGTGTCTTCACCCTTTGATAAATAAATGGCAACTGCCTAGTTTCCATAGTTTGAAAATTTACCACATGTTGACTTTTTGGTGGTTTCTTCCTCAGTACCAATCATGGTCGCAGGTTTGCTTCTCCACTGATGCATACATAGCTAATAGGGAGTGGGTTTCTCCCATGCCCTTATCAGCTTGTACTAATAGAGAGGGTTGAAGAGAAACAGCCCCTCTTTCCACAGCTAATTCTGCTTACTACTATCATCGTTTGATTGCTAGCGTGCCACACCTCCTTATCCCATAACCCGGAGAATGTATTAGAGTGTCATATTTCCTCGTCATAATATGTAAATGCATTGCTAATGATTTTACTATAAAAATGCATTAAATCAGAAAGAAATGAATTGTCAGTGGTCAGGAATTAATGTAAGTATTACAGAGAAACAGAATAGGGTTATTTTATGAATATACTATATAAATGTATAGCTAATGATTTTACCATGGAAATATTATAGCCAATGAGAATAAGGTTATTATATGTGGTGTTTTAAAAAATATCAAGACTGAAATAATAAGACAGAAATGAACTATGAATGAAACCTGAATTTTCTTTAAAATATCCCCCTTGACATTCATCACACTTATTCCAGAAAGTTTTCCATCGATCAAATCATGTTTTGCCAAAAACATTTATGTTCAAGTCTGGCATCATAACTTTTTTCAAATTGGCATCTAGATATCTAGACAGTAATCTAGACATCATCATTCACATAAGTTACTTCATTTAAACTTAAAATTTAAAAAATCAAAATATTCAGTCTCAATACTGTTTTTTATCATACCTCATATGCCTAATTATTCTTGTTAACAAGATGGAGTTATATTTATATTACCAAGAGACAACATGGACTTTAACTGAAAAGATATTCTGCATTCCTTATCTATTTCATTATGAACCAAATTGCTATTTAACTTTGTAGAAATCCCAGCTTTACTTACTGCTGTTTGTCACTGTCGAATTAAATCACTTACCTGTAACACTCTTCTCCTGAAATACACATGGTTATCATTACAGTAAATGGACAACAAACCAAATTCAAATCCTGGACAAGGCTTTGTATGTTTCATTTGCTGTTAATACTCTTGAGAAAGGTCTGAATGGGTAAATAGTAGGACAGATTGAGATCTTTAACCTTCATAAGGCAACCCCAGTCTAGGAGAGGAAAAACTCTAAATAGAAAACCAAAGAGCATGAGGATCCAATCTCTATCTGCCTAAGCTAACACTCACTATCCACAGTCAACTAAAAGAAAAAAAATTGGACTTTTTAGAAAACTTTACCATCTGTTACCAGAGAAACCAATCCATGCAGATGTTCTTCTGAGTTTTGTCTATCTGTAGATACTCTGCTAAAAGGGGTTCTTGCTCAATATAAATAATCTGGCTTTTCTGTCACACATAAACTACAAGTACCCAAAGGAGGTGCTTGTGGTGTGATGGTTATTGTCATAGGAAATGGTCATGATGAACAAAGTTCAATTCCTGGATAAGTCTGTTTGCATTTCACATAGCCCTAATACTCTTGGAAAGGTCCAAATCCAATTATTCTCCCACCAGTTATGAATAAATAGTAAGGTAGACTGAGCTCTTTAACCTTAGTATAGCAACCAGTATATGAGAAGAAAAACTTTGAATACAAACCTGTCTAACTCCACTTAAAGATTAATCTTGTATCACAGTCTGCTCATGTGGAGGGGTTGGTAAATACATACAGTACCCAAAGTTGTTAGCTTTTGGATATAAGCCTAAACACACACACACACACACACACACACACACACACACACACACAAAAAAAAAAACAACTATAAAAGAAGCTCTTCTCGATCTGTAAATCTCTCACAACCCTCAACATTTTCTTAGTAATTTCACATACTCCAACATGCCAGTAAACAAAATCTATTGGGTTTCAAGGTAATTTTAGTTATTGTTATTATCTGACTCCATTATGGATTCTTCTATTCTTACTCCACTTTATCTTGCTGGTTTAACTTCTTGGATATGAAAGCTGCAAAGGAATTATATGAAAGGAGACAGGAAAAGAAGATAGGAGGCCAATATATCTTTTATATTTTGCCTTTATTTCTGGGTTCAACAACAATTCATTGGGTGAGGAAATTCTTCCTGAATACAAATGAAATGGTTGTGTCTCCCAGTCAAGGTGTTAAAATGTATTAGTTGTTCTTGGGTATATGTGTCCAAATTTGGTATTTAAAGCATTAACAACGTTTTAAACACTTTTGGGAGATATGTCTAAATCCAGTGTTTTCAGTTGTAGTCGTTAAGTCCATTATATGGTGTCTTAACTGATGAGTTTATCATTTGGTATTTTTAATTGTTGGTTGTTGGTAAAAGAGATGGCTGCTACTAGTGGAAAAGTTACCCAATGCGTCATCTAGAGATAGATGCATGGCACCTTCCACCAGTAGCAAGTAAGATTTAAGTGTTGTCACTATGTTGGTTGCTGCTGAAAGAGCACAGGCTTCTTTCTTTTGCCAAGAGGGTTTCTTTTTTGTGCATGTGTTGTTCTTTTTCCTGTCTGGGGCTAGTGGGAGTTTCTGCATTTTTTGTATTCATTTTTAATCTAATTTTGTTTTATTTTCATTTTATTTATCTTTATTAGTTCCCACAAATCTACTTCATGGACACATTTTCTCTTTTTGAATTTCCTTTCTTGTCTAGTTTATACTTGAGATCAAATTTAGCCCAGTTGGCCTGAGCTGTAGAATATGCTGACTTCATCTCTGCAGAGGAGTAATTTCCCCCATCCCTAATGAGTATCCTGGATATGACACTAAACTTCATCTGAGAATGAGACCCCAGTTCAGGAGATTTGGAGAATGGGCAGCACCCTTTCATTACCATTACTCCTCAGTCCATGCTAATCTGGAGAGGTAGTACCTGTTAGGATCCCATGTATGCGTGAAATAGAACTGTTTAATCATTTACAATACTTGAAACCATTTAACTGTGTGAAAACAAATGATTTATGTTAAATTGAATTATTAATGTTAGGATGGTTGGTTGGTTGGTTGGTTGGTTTAATGGCATATCAAGACTTTTTGGTTATTTAATGACAAATCCTGTTTAAACATATATATATTCAATATATGATTTGTAAATACATAGTAGATAACATTTTTAAATAAGCCAGAATTTACTTGTATGCACTCAGTTGAATGGTTTCAATTATTTCTATGTAACACTAATAATTCTATTTAATATTAATCATTTGTTTTTACACAGTTAAAAGGTTTCAAGAGTTGTTATATAACATTAATGATTCTTTCAAGATTATTTGTTGGAATCCTTTTTATACAGATATATATCAGATGTATATATATATATATATATATTATAAATACATATTTAAAAGAACTAGAGCTCATTTGTTTGCACACAGCTAAATGGTTTCAAGTATCACTATTAGTGTTAGATAGCAATACTTGAAACTATTTAATTGTATGCAAACAGAACTGTTAGTGTTTGCAAAGAACAAATAACAATACTTGAAACCCATTTAACTATATCAGCTCGGTCAGCTGGATATGTAAAATATGCTGACTGCATCTCTGCAGGGAAGTAAAGCTTCTCGCTCCCAACAAGTATCCTGGATAGGACACTAAACTATCTGATGATGAGGCTCCAGTTCTGGAGCTTTGAGGAATGTGGAGTACCCCTTCATTGCCATTACTCCCAGGTGCACTCTGACCTGGAGTGGTTTTGCCTGTTAGGGTCCCAACTATGAATCAAATATATTTAATCCTTTTCTATACTTGAAACCATTTAACTGTGTGCAAACAAATGACTGTTCGATTGATTTATAAGTTTTATATAGCTAAACTTGGAACCATTTAATTGTGTGCAAATGAATAAATGATGTTGAATAGAATTACTAGTGTTAACTAGCAATCCTTAAAACCATTCAACTGTGTGCAAATAAAACTATTAGTGTTAGCAATAATTGAAACCATTTAACTGTATGCAAATAAATGAGCTCTGGCTCATATAAAAATTGTTACCAAGAAACTATTCATTAACAAATCATATACATCTAACATACATGTGTATAAGCATGATTTGACATTTAATAACCAACAGGAGTTGATATGATATAAAGCACAACCAACCAACCAACCAACTAACTTGAAATAAATACTCTAGTGATATGTAGATTGCCATATTAGCATAGCTTGGGCACATAGAATATATAAGCATTTCAGTTGATTTACTCCTCCCTTAGGAGAGGAGTAGAAATGAATATGTAACACTAGAAAGAATGGCGAACACGAAACGGCTTTTTGTAACAAATAGTGTTGCTGATATCATTGTCCTTTGAAGAATCAATCTTTGTTGGAGAAGAATGAGTTTGGCCCAACTTTGTTGAAGGCAAAGAGAAGAATGAGTTCTGCTTGACTTTTTCGGAGGCAAAGAGAAGAATGAGTTCTGCCTGATATTGTTGGAGGCAAAGAGAAGAATGAGTTCTGCTCGAATTTGTTGGAGGCAAAGAGAAGAATGAAATAGATCGAGATCATCCAGAGAAAAAATACTTTAAGGTCTCAGGAGAGGGAGAGAAAAAGAAAGCAAAGAAACTTTGAAAACAAATTAATATTTAGAAGAGGCACAAAAAAAGCAAGGGGCATAATACCCCTTCATTTCAGGGAGATGTAGAGAAATGTAAAGAGCCTAATTAACATTGCTAAGGTACATAAATTATGTAATTACTCCAGTTACAAGGGGAAAGATAGAAATGAATATGCAAGACAAGAGAGAACAACAAACCAAGAAACACAAAGCAGCACTTTGTAATACAAAAATTTATGGAAAAATTTGGCTTATTCTTATTCAAGTCCTCATCTATATCCCATTCATTGTGTTTTACATTTGTCTCATGTGAAGATTGTAGCAAGCAATGGAGTTAATCCAACATTGAAGAATAGCAGTCAACAAGTCAAGTATCTGTGCATTTGAATTAATTTATTCATGGCATCTATCAATCATATGAGATGATGGATTTTTGACTGGATCTTTGCATAGGCCTAGGTAAGGTTGCCCATGCTGCAGGTTTCCTCTTTTCAGGATGAAAGAAGGTGCATTACAATAATAATAATCTTTGAAACTAGCTTCCTAAGTATTGTTGAGATACTTTATATTAGTATTTATTGTGTCTGGTAAAAGGTTACATGTATGGAATACTTCATGAGTATTGAGAGTAAAGAATTGTCATTCTGGCATCCATTCGTCTAATGATACCAGCTGGAATGGTGTCTGGATCACAGCCAAGATCTAGGCAAGGTTATATGGAAGATTGGTAGTTGCCCATGTTGCAGGTCTCCTCTTTTCATGACACTGATGTTGTGTATGGAAAAGACAATGAGATGTACAACTTAGCACTAATGTCACTGCAGGATTTGCCAGAATAAGGTTGGACATAATGCTTGAAGAGACTCCGGCTCCTTAGGGAATCCAGATTTTGGTTTTACTACTCCACCATGTTAAGTTACCGTGCCACGTTGTTAGATTTTGAATTTAGTTTCCCTTCTTGATCTGTTGTTCTTACCAAGGCTAGAGAGCCCAATCTACTTTAATAGTAAGCCATAGCTCTAAGGGAGAAAAGAGATAGATTCCTGGGTTTCCCAAAGGCGTTAACATGCAGTGAAGCTCAAACAGCATTGTTCAGAATTTGATCTTAGCTTGACAAGTTTATTTTCTTTGATTATGATTAAGATGCTATCCCTGCTTCCAATCATAATAGTAGCATTTAAACTAATAGCACCCATCTCTTGACGTTGGATATACAACATCTGTCTGAAAAGCAATGGGACTGGGTGTGCTGTGTGAGCTATGGAGGAGAGAGGGATAAGCAGATCGTGTCATCATCTAACATGATATCTTGGAAGTATTTAACAGTAACTTTGGCTTTCTGCAACTATCGCATTTTTTTTGCATGCTTTTGTTTTCACCTTTTCTTTTTCAGCTCATTCAATTATGATCACTGAAGAAAGAATGATGAACACTGAGTAACAAATAAACGTGAAATTTTTGGTCCTGTTGGGGAAAATTTCATTACAAGCACTTGAAATGCTTCAGAAAATGTATAGAGACAACAGAATGTTGTGTACATGTGTTTTTGAGTGGCATGAAAGGTTCAAAGAAAGATGACTCCAGGAGTGGGAGGTATTCAACAAGCAAGACTGAGATCAACATTGCATGGGTAAGGCAGGTGATGTGTAGGAATCCTTGGTCAACTAAATGATCGCAATTCAGCTGGACATGAAAAAGAAAAGTTTTTGGAAGTTTATCATCAAAGAGTTGGATATTCAGACAGTCCGCTCAAAAATGGTACAAAATGATGATCAGAAGTAGCACAACATGCAGGTGTGTCAGGATATCATAAATCATCTTCAAAATGAACTAAACTTATAAAGTTCAAAGTCCCAGTCATGTTGAGCACATTCTTTGATGTGAAAAGCATTGTCCACATTGAGTTCTTGCCACAAACCAAATAATCAATTAGCAAGTCAACGAGGTGGTCTGTATGCTTCACATGCATGAAAAGAGACAAAGTAGAGTTATGGCAGGACAAATTGTGGCTGATTCACCACAACAATGTACCTGCTCACAACATCCCGAACAGACAGCAGTTCCTAGTTGAGAGAAATATCACTCAACTGGAACAAACTTCCTATTCACTTAATCTTGCTCAGAGTGACTTTTTTTTTCTTTTTCCCAAAGCTCAAGAGGATCAACAAGGAGACTTGTTTTGAAGGTGAGAAAGCCATCAAAAGAGCCATAATGATGCAACCTAAGGGTATCCCAGAAGAATCTTTTAAGCAGTACACAGAAGCAGAATAGAGAAGGATGGTAAAGTGCTTTAGACTTAAAGAGAATTAATTTGAATGGGAAACCATGTAGTTTGTTATTTGGAACTGAAATAAATTGTTTGTGATACCAACTGTTATTTTTCAGACAGACCTCATAACTTTACCTAACCTTTAAATCAATAATGACTTTGGGATACTGGACTCCATGATAACATCAATGTTAAACACTGATGGGTCTGATCAGTACTTAAATAAGTGACCACTATGGAACAGCAAGTACTATAAGCAGTCTAAATAAGCCAGAGTAAGCAAAAGCTTAGTACGAGGATCATTAAAGTTTCCAGACTTTTTTGTATGGACACTTTAATTGATAGTACACACATGAAACTCTAGTCTCCTTCGAAGTAATCTCCTCCGGCTGTAATGCACTTATTCTACCATTCTGACAACTTCTGGAAGGCCTCATGAAAGTCCCCTTGTGTGAGCATGTCAATGACCTTCGTCACAGCCTCTTTCATCTCTTCAATTCTCTCATAACGACAGCCTCTGAGCTTAGGGAATAACCAAAAGTCACAGGGACCAAGGTCTGGACTATAGGGATGGTGAGGAACTATCTTGATGCCAATGTTGGTCAAATAGTCTGTGACAAAGATGGAGTTGTGGACTGGTGCATTGTCCTGGTGGAAATGCCACTGACCCGATTTGAAGAGTGCTGGCCTCTTCCAACGGAATCTCTTCCTGAACTCCTTTAAAACCTCAACATAGTAACCCTAACCCTAACCCTTTGGCCAATCAACTCTGGTGTTCTAACTTCCTTACTCCTCCCACACCTCTCATCATCCTCACAGACTCCCAGCCTTCCTTGAATCTCTTATGCCTCTCAAAAACTGATTTTCAATTCATGCTAGATGGTCCAAAAGCAGTCTGAAGCATTCCATACGTTTCTGTGGCATTTTTTCCAAGTTTAAAACAAAGTTTTATTGCATATTGTTCTTCTAAAGTGTCCTCACGTCCAGATTGGATTTTTGAAATTCACCAGCTGTGACAATCAGGCTTTAGTAGGGTGTATTCAAATTGCTGCTGTAGCTGTTCATTTGAATCTGAAATCATAAAAATTGGTCAGTCATCTCATAAGATGTATAGCAATAACATACTGAATTTACAAGAGTCTATGGCAATTTTAAATGCCAGTACAAAAAAAGTCTGGAAACTTATTGAAGGCACCATGTAAATATTAGGGTGAGTCAAAAGTTTTGTATTATTTTGGTAATATGAAGCACAATTCTGCAGCTCTGGATGCTTTTGCTGAGGTCATGAAGATGAAGGACCACACAGGACATTGAGATGCTGAGCTAACCTGATAATCTCAGAGGGCTACTTGCCATATTTGCTGCTGTGGCTTGAAACACAGCCTCAGAATCCACTGTTTTAGGCCTGCCAGACCTTGCCTATTCATCAAGGTTCTTGCAATGTGAGCAAAATTTCTTAAACCATCTGGTTACTGTGCTGTGATCAACTGTGTTTTCAACTTTTGCACATGAAATGTTTTTGGTTGTTTCTGCAGTATTACGTCACAAGTTAAACTTGTAAAGCATAAGTTTTTGAATTAGACTATGTTGCATGTTCATCTGTGTGGCTTTTAAATTACAGAGGGAAACAATGCACAAAATGTCAGCACCCCAACTACCAGGCTCCTACCAATCATAGCAAGTACCTTCTATGCTTCAGTCATATAGTATATGCACTGCAAAACAACACATAACAAAATATTGTAAAAGTTTTCATTCAGCCTACTATCAATAAAGATTTTGTGATTGTCTGTGAAAGAATACTTTATTTGTTGATATAATTCTTCTGTTTGTTCAACCACTTGATAAATCTAATATTTATTTTAAGGTAATCTCAATTGGAGTTGACATGTAATAATAGAAATATTAAACTTATGGAACATTTACACTTGAAAAAGCAAAATTTATTTAAAAGAAACATATTGGCTTGTCCACAAGATAGTGATATATCTTTGGCTCTTTTATCTTTTTTATCTGAATATACATATGTACATATATAAATGCCCCTTGGATGGATGATGTAACTTGGAGACTGTAGTATGCCAAGTGTGCATTTCTCCCATAGAACATAGTACTGATAGTGAGAGAGTATACATAGGTATCTCACCAGGAAATTGGAAACAGAGACTGTATAATCACAGGCGTTCTTTCTCCAATCCATGACTTAGGAACCAAGTGGCTCTTTCTAAATACTTTTGGAGCCTAGAGAAACAGAGACTAACCCCCAAGATAAAGTGGAAAATAGACCATCTTCGATGGCAAACAGCTTCAATCACAGATGCAACCAATGTATTGAAGAGAAAATCAGTATAATTAATTTTAAGGACCCTAGACTATACTACTCAATAGACATAGTGAACTAATATTTAAATATAGACATAAAAGTTAGTTTAAATTAACTTGATTGAAGATTAACGAGGGTGGCTCTACTGACTGGAAGAATATTGATGTGGACATTGAATAAAATCAGTAAACTTAGGATTATTAAAGGATACAAGCATATAAACAAATTCATTTCAGTAATTAATAAAATTGCAGTGCCTGGGGCTCTATATAGTGAATTACTGGGTAAATGGAGGCCTAAAGTTCTTGTTTAGATTTGTTAGCTTCTTTCAACCGTTTTTGGCCACTACTAGTAGGAGTGGCTTGAACCCCCACCACAACACAATGAGACATAAATAGAAATAAACATAGTAGCAATACATAGTAAAAAAAAAAAAACACCAAAGAGTGCTAAAAAGTTCAGTGAGGCAAGTAGCCCATATAACCTTGGGACCTAACACATGGAAATTTGAAAATATAAATATAAATAGATGACAATTTGGTTCACAAGCTTAAATTGTACTAAAATTCCATTGACAAAGATAAAACAACACCTGTTGGCCTTGGTGTAAGCCAACAAATGGTGCACCCATTTTTCTAGGTCCTTAATGTTGTCATTGTTTTTCTCCTTTTCTTTACTCACCTGGACATTTGTTTATATATATATATATATATATATATATATATATATATATATATATACTGTAATCCATATTTACTAATGTCATACCCAGAATAATTTATGTATAGTCATCTGACGAAGCAAAGATAATATTCTTCTTCGAAATAAATTTATAATGACACTTTAGCAGTAGTTGAGTTTTCTTCCAGTTACAATATATAGGTAATTTACTTTGTTTATTTATAACTTATTGACTTTGAGGTTAATAGGTTAATCTTGATGACATTGAGCATTGTGAAACCCCCTAATATCAAAGTTGGTTTGGTTATCTGGTTTAATGGCATATCAATCTTTGAGGATTATTCAATGCCAAATCCTGTTTATACATCATATATATATATATATATATATATATATATATATATATATATATATATATGATTTGTAAGCAAATAGTTTGTTGGTAACTATATTTTTAAACAAATTAGAGCTCATTCATTTGCACACAGTTAAAGGATTTTGAGTATTGCTAATACCAATAATTCAATCCAATACTAATCATTTGTTTACACAGAACTTAAATGGTTTCAAGTATTTCCATTTCAGCACAATTGACCCCCAAACACTACCTTCTAGTACCTTTAAGATAAAATAGGGTTGGATAATGGTTTATCACAAGAGCAATTTTAAGAATACAGTTAGAACAATCAAATAGGTGCTAGGGGTCACCACTCATGGCTAACAGATAGTTTCATTGGGGTAGTGATGGGGTCTCATCCTTAGGTAGAGATGCAATCAGTATATTCTACAGCGCCCAACCAACAGGGCAGTTGACATCAGGAAGTGTTTTAAAAGTATTAGTAGGGAATGCTCTCCATCATCACTAGAAGGCCCAGCAACATTTTAGTTTCGAATAGATCAGGAAGGTCTAATCAATGCAGAAAGTAAATAAAATTGCTATCTTCATGAGTGCCCCCACCACCACTATTCAAAGGAAGACTGGGACATTTTGTAAATAAAGTAAAATAGGATTGATTCATACAGAAAACAAACAGAATGAATTTTTATTTGATAAAATCTACTTTAGTATATTATTTCTGTAATATTTGAAAATTATTAGTATAAGATTGAAATACTGGAAAGCATATAACTGTGAGCAAACAAATGATTATTATTAATAGATTTCTAGGTTTCTTTGTTTCATGGTATATCAATTTTTGTGGGTGTATTTTATGCCAAAGTCATCCTGGTAGAAGAATGGTAGCTGGGGGAAATAATGGGGTTTATACCCTTGCCAAGTTAAAAGTGAAAGTAATAACATGATTGGAGTTTGAATTCATTTAATAATACCATGCTTCTGTAAACTATATAAGTGTGGCAAAACAAAGAGTTATCAAATAGGAATGATTATAGGAAATTATATTTTTCCTTGTTTATAACTGCAAAGTCCTGAAAAAGAAGTTCCTAAGTTGAAAAGAAAATTATGACTCACTATCAACTTTGTACATAGAATTGGAAATAATTTCAATTTCACTATCTTCTTTGATAATAAAATTCTGATTTTTAATGGAAAGATAATTGCAAAAAAATTAGTTGTAAAAAAGATTTATAATAAATAATTTTACAACATTAAACTATTTATTAAGTTAAGTGAATAAATGAAAATAAATCTTTTAAAAATAATCTTTCTAATGATTTTTTCACAAAACAAAAAAATAATAAAAACATCATCTAAAACTTTCCAAACTAAATAAAAATTTATTTTTACTGCATTTTATATTCTGATTCACAACAATATTATATACATTGGCCTTGAATGGGCATTTTAAAGCTTTTTTCTTACTCCATTACCTAAATGTATATTAACTGAATCCAGGTGAATTACTCGGCATTAATGCTGTATAAAACTCAACTACAGCCAAACTTGTAACCACATAATTGCTTGAAAAAAAAAAAAAAATGAATGACTGGTATTAAATAATTCAACAAAGGTTTATATGCCATAAAATCAACTAACCAACCAACAAAATCAAAGAGTGAGTTCAATATACCTTTTAAACAAAATCTTCGGAAGTTTTTGAATTATAAATCTTTATTAAACAAAATATTTTTTAGGCTATTACTTTTTATACTGGGTAATGTTAAGTACTTCTGCTGGTAAATATATTAGAATTCATATTTTATGATTTAAAAAACCCAACATTGTATTGAAGTAAAAAAATAAAGAAGAGAAAAAAAGAGATGAACAAGATATGATAGGGACTGCTAGAGGAGTAAGGAGAAACTCAGAAGCAACATTCTCTTATGGACTCCAACATATGGACACACCAGTGTTGGCCAACTAGCACAAACTAACTTACATCAACTTTTTGCGGATATTGGATGTGGTCAAGAAGATCTACCAGAAGTGATGGATGATAGGGATGGATGTTGAGTGAGAGTCAGGGTTGATGATATACATATACACTGGTGAATCTATAATGCAGAGAGTTTTTCAGGCTCATTTCAGGTTATGTTAAAATGATACTGTTCTGGATAGAAAATCGATATTGCAATGGGTAAAAATTCAATCCAGAACAATATCAATCTAATATAATATGAAATGAACCCAAAAGCTCTGTGTGGTAACTACATATTCACGAGTCTTTAAAAACATTTTTTTAAATTTTAAATTGTATTTCTCAAGATAAAAAAAATCAAAATAGATTTTTCAGTCTCATTAATTTATTTTTTCTTTCAAATAATTTCCTAGTATTCAATATAATCCTCAGGGGAGCAAGTATTCAATGTAAAACTTTTAGTTGTGACTTTTTATCCAGTTTTATCATTATCCAGTTTAATACTTTAAAAATATTATGATATTGTTCTGTATTTTCAAGTATGGAGCATAGTAAAGATTTTATGGATTAAAAATGCTTATAGGTATGGAAAGACTGAGGCAGATATAAATGAGAATACTATAAAAGAATAGATAGACATGAATAAAATTAGATAGCTAGATAGATATATAGATAGCTAAATAGATAGATTTGAACAGAATAAGATAGATAGATGGGAAAAGAATGTGATATATATGAGTTGTGGCGGAATCACCTACTAATGGACTCAACTACTCTCCATAATACCGGAAGACGCAGCAATACAAGGTCAGTCTAGATCTGGAAGCTAATCTCGCCTCTGCGCGGTTATGCGAACTAGCTTACCGTCCTATGTTCTTGTAACCATCCTTTGTTCTGGTAAATATATATTTATACTATAACCGTGGTGTTCTGTTTTCTTTGTAACCCCTTCCAGGGCCATAACAATATGCTTTTATAAATATATGTTAAAAAACCAACAGCATAAACAAAGAATGATAAGAAAAAAATTTAACAAATGGGATTTCACAAATATGTGTTAAAAGATTAATATATAAATCTATATGTAGATACATAAGAATGTGTCAGGTTTAAAAGTAAAATAAACCATTTAAGGTTTTGCTGTAACCTAACAAAAGGTTACTGAATGAGTAATAACCAAAATGGAGATTGGAAATGGAATGTAAATCTTTATAACATCAACAAAATACAATACTCACCAACAGCATGAAGAAGGTACCCACTGCTAGTGGTGACTACTTAATCATTTTAACTGGTATTTGTTGTGCTTCCCACCAACTTGACAAATACAGCACAAGGCCTTTTTTAAGGGGAGTCTGGGTGCTGGGCTGTTGCTCAGAAAACATGGCAGCTCCAAAAAGGCCTTATGTCAGTATTCCCCTAAAAAAAGGGGTGTTTCAAGCACCAGGTGATAAACCGAGCCCCTCTAAAGAGGTTTAGAGCCTGGAGAGATGACCCTCTGAGGTTCTAGAATGAATGCTAGGCTTTTGGGACTATATGCCTCACCATATTTGAGATAAGATGATTGAAAGTAAGATATATCTAAAGTCCAAACTAATGTGCCTTATGCCATTACAAAGAAATATCAACTGGAATGTGTATTTGTTTAAGTTTCTTGTTATGTGAGCTTTTTTTTGGCCACAAGCTTGTTGGATTTTTGCATGAACGTGCCTGTTCATTTGTTCAAAATACCATGTAAATTTCGTTTTTCAAACATAATCAATTAATCAAGCAATCAATCATACTAAAAATATCTTAAATCTAAAGCAAATTATCTGCTAATTCCTCTGTATCAATTGATCTTGTAAATAAAGTTATACATGGTCATTGGCAACTAAAATTCAAAATCCAATTTAAAAAAGGAATTTAATTTAATTTCTATTTTAACTTATATATTCAATATATTTTAATCAATATATTCAATTTTCATCTTATACATTTATTTATTCAATGGAATTTATAATGAAATTTAGGTTGAACAATTGGTTTGGTTTCCTTGTTAAGATCACCCCTGCTTGATCTTCATTTCATAAAGCCAAGCCATGATTGATTTGAATTTTTTCTGAAAATTAATATTTCATGAGTCACTTAAAATTTTCCCTTGAAATTTAAAATGTTCATTCATTATTTATTTGTAAATATTATAGATTATATCTAGATTGATTAATCTATTGATTTAAACAGCACATCAACCCTCTAGAGGTTTGGGAATGAAAGAAATACGCGGCTAGTGAAAGCATGGACAGCTATTGATAGGTTATTGGTCATATGGAAGTCAGAACTATCTGATAAAATAAAACGCAATTTTTTTGATGCAGTGGTTGTGTCCATGCTACTATATGGATGCACCACATTGACATTGACTAAGTGTATAGAGAAAAAGCTTGACAGCAATTGCATGAGAATGCTACAAGCTATACTGAACAAATCCTGGAAGCAACATCCCACAAAACAGCAATAGTATGGCCACCTACCTCCCATCTCTAAAACTATCCAAATCAGATGAACAAGGCATGTAGGACACTGCTAGAGAAGTAAGAATGAACTCATAAGCAATGTTCTCCTGTGGAGCCCTTCACACAGACATGCAAGTGTTGGACAACCAGCTAGAACATATCTACAACACCACTATATGGACATGGGATGTAGTCTGGAGGACCTGCTTGAAGGTAATGTGACAGGGCATATATGTGTGTGCGCGTGTGTGTTTGTATATATTGTTTTTGCTGTAAGGCTTGAGCAAATCAGATCAATATTTCTTTCCTTTTAACACAATATAACTTTCCAACCTCTGACTACTTTTCTCTATAAGACGTTGGGAATCTATATAGCGCCAAAAAGAAGGAAATTTTAATCTGATTTACTCAAGCCTTAAAGTAAAAACATCTTATTATATTTTACTTGGTAGGGAGTCCCT
Source organism: Sepioteuthis lessoniana (assembly GCA_963585895.1). Classification (NCBI taxonomy): domain Eukaryota; kingdom Metazoa; phylum Mollusca; class Cephalopoda; order Myopsida; family Loliginidae; genus Sepioteuthis; species Sepioteuthis lessoniana. The sequence goes on from OY757939.1 coordinate 1,034,500, forward strand.
GTGTTGTAGTGGTAAACATGTTCGACTGTAATATCTTAGTAAGCGAGTTCAAACTTCGGCCCCACTCTTACATCTTCTTACAGATGAATACTTTTGTGAAAGATATGAACCCCTTTATTCCCCAATTATGAATTGAACAGTATCACTGCTGTTCTTCTATAAGGACTGTTTTGGCATTAAATAACCCATGAAGGTTGATATGCCATTAAATAAATTTAAAAAAAAATCAAACTCTTTTTTTTTCTTCTCATTCTTGAATTTTATTTAACAATATTGACCAACTTTTGTTCTGTTGTTCAGGAGAGTTTTGACAAAGTATTTACTGTCCGAGTAGAATTGAACTTATTTCTTATGAATTGCTTTGATGATCTTGAAACTTTCAGCTGTTTGGAAATAGTTCTTAGTGCCAGTCCAAATATGCAAAAATAACAACCCAAGTTCTAATATCCACACAGTCTTCTTCAGATTACTTTTTTATTATTATCTTGCATAACAATTCTTGGGATTATTTCTATATATTAGTAGTAAATATATAAGTAGTTTTTTGTTGGTACAAGTGTTAGTTGAAAAGTTCATAAACTGAACCAGATATTCTCAATGGAATGTGACCAAAAAAGGTTTATTTTTCAACATAGTATCCCTTGCAGTCAACACACTTCTTCCACTGGTATTGCAGTGTTTGCATTTCATTGGTCAAAAAAGTCACCAACAGCAGATATGAAGTCATCATATAAACTTTTCAGCTAATGAACTTTTCAGGCCACCCTCAGAGATACAGACATGCTTGACTAATTTTTTTTTTCTGTTCTTGTGCATTTATATATATATATTTACTGTTTTCCTGACCATGACAAAGTACTACCTGTTCTTGTGAACTTCTTATTTCAGATGATCCAGGAAATTGCAATTGTTAGAGAATAAATCAGAACACTAATCCAGACAGTAAGAAGATTAATTAGGAGATTGTCACAGATTTCTTCAAACTTCCCTATATTGTAAACTAGACATGTTCCTTCTGACTTGGAAGCTGGCTTTATAAAATCTAACTACATCATATTGACACAAACTGGTTTTATGTTGTTTTATCTTTACTTAACTAAATATCTGTAAATGGCTGTAGAAATGATTGAAGGTATGAATATATTCTTAACAATTAAAAGCATAGATATCTGAAAATATTCAAGGAAACTTTCGTGTTACATGCATGTGAACAAAAGACAAGTTGTTATATTGTTCTTCAAAAGAACATATTGTGTATAATTAATTGATTGATTGATTTTAATGGTATATAAACCCATCTAGGCTTATTTCATGCCTAGAGGTCAAAGAATCCCATTCATTGTGTGTTCACATTACATTTTTTGCAGAGTTGTTTCTAAAAAAGTTTTTTGCACTCAGTCTAATCAAATATGAATAATTTTGTAACAGATCTATTTGAGATATAGATTGGATAATACTTCTCGCCTCTTCACATTATTCAAGTGCTGACATATTTATGCTGCCTTCATCTTGATTGTATAAAACCTGTTAAATTTGACTGTTTCACCAAGATAATTGGAATTAATTTGATAATTTATGCAATTATTTGGCCTTAAATATGTATAAATATATAAATTCTTTGTATTTATGCGTATGACATGTTATTTACATATTCATTTTCATGAGTAAAGCTATATTCATGAATATTTAAGCTCATTTTTTCAAGTATGATAACTATTAATTTTTCTGATATCTATGTCTGAAAGTAAACATTTTTTTAACCTAAGAAAAATGATTTTTTCTTGCCGTAGATTTTGAGAAAAATATGTATTTTTGAAGCTGGACTTCTCAGTGTTCTTCTGTTTGATATTATATAAAAATTATGGACAGACAACATGGGATCATTGTATGATAAGAATTTTGATCTGCAATTACCTCTGTAGAATATTAGAATAGCACATGCGTACACACTCATATATATATGACATATACATAAACAGCAGAAAAAAGTAATTGTTTAAAAATGTTGGTTCAAAGTCCTTGCATGTTGGCCAGCATAGCAGTGAAAAAATAAAAACAATTCAATTGTTTATGTTTTGTATATATATATATATATATATATATATATATATATATATATATATATATATATCAACATAAACAATTGAATTTTACCAAAAATTACTGAGGTATAACCTCAGTAATTTTTGCTAATTCCAAAATCACCTTTCTTGGGAGAGGGAAGGATGCAGCCTTTCATCCATCTCTCCATTGTATTCTGGTTATATACAGCATTGAATTATCTGAGCAATAAGTCATCGAATTTACTTGTTTTCCATACTTCTAGAAGTATTTCATAAAGACCAGCAGCTTCCCTATTTTTAATTTTTGTTGGTACTTCATTGAGTTCTTCTTGAGTAAACTGTCCTAGTTTGGTGTCTTGTTGGCTATAAATAATTTTTGTGATAGGTTTATCTCTGACTTTAGGGGAGTTTCCAAGCAGATTCTTGAAATGTTCTTTCCATGTGTGTATCCATTCTTCTTAGCTGGCAGCTTTTAGTTTAGCTTTCAAGGTGCTCTTCCTTTTACTAACTTCATTTATTGTCTGCCACACATCTTCTACCAAATTTCTAATTTTATTGATCTGGCCTTGAACGTATTCTATTTGTTCTTTTTCGTATGCATTAATTAGTTCTCTTTGTGCCTTCTTTAGTTTCTGGGTGTTGGTATTAGTTAGGTCCCTTTTATTACATAGGGATGCAGTGTTCACATTGTCTGGTTTTTTCCTGTTAATGTTTTCCATGGAATTCTATGTTAGGCTGTTAGTTTGGTTGGTATGCATTCTGCTACTGGTTCCATGTGGGTATTGACGAAGTTCTCATATTTGTCATTTGGAGTAAGTGTTTCAAAAATCTCCTGAAGAGCATTGAATTTGTTTCTTAGTGTTATCGTATATTCATCACTAATATCACAATTGTTAAGTGAGGACCAGTCAGAGTGCATAGTTTTGGTTGTTTGTGGTGTATTTGCAGACAAAATGAAGTACATGTGTTTTAATAAAGAAGGAGGCATTTCTACTCTAAATAATGGTTCTTTGAAATTAGTGGACAAGTTCACATACCTTGGTAGCAGTATCTCATCTACTGAAAATAACATCAATATGCAACTAGCAAAGGCATGGACAGCTATTGATAGCTTATGGATTATATGGAAGTCTGACCAGTCCAATAAAATAAAATGCAATTTCCTACAAGAAGCAGTTGTGTCAATTCTACTATATGGATGCACCACATGGATGCTAACAAAGCATATACAGAAAAAGCTAGACAGGAACTGCACAAGAATGTTGTTAGCTATATTGAACAAATCCTGGAAGAAACATCCCACAAAACAGCTACTGTATGGCTACCTACCTCCTATCTCTAAAAGCATCCAATTAAGATGAACTTGGCATGCAGGACACTGCTGGAGAAGCAGGGAAGAACTTATAAGTTATGTTCTCCTATGGACCCCAGCACACGGATGTGCCAGTGTTGGCTGACCAACAAAAACTTACATACAACAGCTCTGTACAAACACAGGATATAGTCTGGAAGATCTGCCAGAAGCAATGGATAATAGGGATGAATGGCAAGAGAGAGTCAGGGAAATCCATGCTAATTGCACAACTTGATGATGATATATATATGCATATATATGTATATATATACATATATCTACATATACATATATATGTGTATACATATATATACCAGCCCAGTTGGCTGGGGCTGTAGAATACACTAACTGCATCTATGTAGAAGGATACCCCCTACCCCAATTAGTGTTTCGGATATGATACTAAACCATCTGATGAAGCTTTAAAGAATGTGGAGAACCCCTTCATTCCCATCACTCCCAGGTCCACTCTGACCAGGTGAGGTAGTACTTGTTTGGGTCCCATCTATGAGTCAAATAGAACTGTTTCACAATTTAACTGTGTGCAAACAAATGATTAATAGTAAATAGAATTATTTGTGTTAGGAAAATTTGAAACCATTCAACTGTGTGCAAACAGAGGAGCTCTGGCTTGTTTAAAAACTATTCATTTACAAATAATATATATATGTTGTTTTTTTTTTTTTTTTTTTTCTGGTACCGTGAATACTGGTAGATATTAGATTAGTAAATATATATATATATATATATATATATATATATATATGAATAAACAGGATGTGACATTTAATAACCTACAAGGCTTGAGGTTGATAGGCCATAAAAACCAACCAACCAACCAACCAACCAACCTTTCTATTCATAGAAAATGCATATATAAATATATATATATGTATATGTATATATATGTGCATGTATATATACATTTAAATACATGTATACATGATTATATATGTATTTGTGTGCATATAAAAATACATGTATACATATATATATATATATATATATATATATATATATATATATATATATATAAAAGTATGTACACACACACATATATGTGTGTGTGTGTGTGTGTACAAGAAAATAAAAATGAATTATACATGTAAACATACATCAACTGGTGAGTTGATATACAGGTATATTTTATGTAGACATACATCTACTTTTCATATCTACATTTTTAACATCCACATTTTTTTATCTGTTTATGAGGTCACCAGAATTTTGATTCATCAAGGACTAATTGATCCTTGGAGAAAAGTTAAGGTTTTAGCCATGACTTTTGTTAATTTCTAAGGGGTGTTATTGATACCATATACATTTAGTTTCATTGGAATATTACTCTTATGTTTCCTTTGTAGACTCTCAAGTTAGGTCATTTTTGAATGGTATTCTATAAAGTAAAATGATATGGTTAGCTTAGTTTTGAAGTCTCAGTCTACAAACATATCAGCTGATAAATGTATAAACTCTCTCTTATAAATATATATATATATATATTTATATTTATATTTATATATATAATATTGCAAAAATTCTCATTAGATTCATATTAGCTAATTATTGAATATCACCAACAGGTCCCCTCTTAAAATTTTCTTAATTTTATGATGTTTAAACGGCTGTTGAAAGATTGCAGTGCCTTGTGCTCCGAAACTATTAGTTAAGGTGAACAGTTTGAAACTTTTTTTACTTTAATTTGTCTCTGTCTTTGTGATATAGAGCACCTTTTTATATGTTGTTAGCAATATATCTTTGGTTGTAACACAGTAAAGAGGTATATCATAGCAAGACCTTTGTTAGGGTAATACACTTAAAATGCTAACATTTCTGAGAAAATAAACCAATTTTTAGTTCAATTTACAACTGAGTGATGATTTTGTAGGAATTATATTTGTTGTAAACAGAATTTTTTAATCATTAAAATAGATAACTGTGAAAGTCTAATGAGTATTTTTCATGTCTTCCATAGCTGAATCGTCAATATCATCATGGACCATTTTTAGAATATGAACTCAATGAGTTCACAGGTAATCTAGAATATATATATATATATATATATATATATATATATATATATGTATGTATAATAATGATAATAAATAAATATATATTATATATAAATTTAATCCATGGAAAATATTGTTCTGCAACCTAAGGTTTCATGAAGTTTATAACAACATGCAGTTAAGAAGTGATTTACTGACAACCAACACTCTCATGATATATATGATATATATATATATATATATATATATATATATATATATATATATATATTGCCATTGAGAGTTTTTTCTACAATTTTTCTTACTTAGATTTTATCTCTGTTTATCATATTCATACACTCAATGACAAAATTATTCATACACCCATGAATATTGAATATTTTAACCCATTTCTTAGAATTTAATACTCATATGATCCTGACATTTTATATGTTATTAAGGACAAAAAAGGAATATAAAACTCAATTTAGAGAAGAACAGGTTAAATTCAATAAGTTTGAGAAGAAAACTAAACAAAAGAGGAAAAGACAAAATTATTTGTACAGTATGAAAGATTGAAAAAATTGAACAATTTTCACTATATTAATAGTCAGTAGCATGGCTTCTCATCTTTATAACTTGCTGTAATCGTTTTCTAAAGTTTTTGATAAGATTTGAACAAGTTTTTTTTTTCTTCCATCCTTCAGTGGTTACACAATCTAATTCCTGAAGCATTTTTGGTGACTGACAGTTTATTTGAACTTTCAGCTCTCAGCATAGATTTTCAAAAGGATTCAAGTCATGACTCATTGAAGGCCATGCCAGAACTATAATCTTCATTTTTTGAAGTCATGCAGTCATTGATCTTGATGTATGTTTGGGATCATTCTCTTGCTGGAAAGAAAATTACTAACCTTGATCAAGATTTTGCACTGACAGTTGTAGATTTTCATCCAGAATTTTGATATAGTCTTTGGGTTTCATTATTCCTCTTATTGCAATTAATTGTCCCGCCATCCTTGAGCTAAAACAACCTAAAAAATCAGTGAGCAGCTTCCATGTTTTAATGTTGGCACTGTGTTCTTTGGGAGGAAAGCGTCACCTTTTTTGCACCAAGTCTTCTGTCTATCATTATGTCCCAAAAGCTCAATTTTTGTTTCATCGCTTCATAGTAAAGTAAAGTAAAGTTAGCGACCATAGTCGAGGGTGACCCGAAGGCTCCCTTTTCGATAGCTACTACACCAAGGTGTAGGGGAGGGCGCTACTCCATTCCCTGGATTGCTCCACTTTACCCTTGAACCGTACCTTATAATGCTGAGTGTTAAGCAAGGTGGTATCAAGTTCCATTTTTAAAGTCTTTGGTATGACTCGACCTGGGATTGAACCCAGGTCTCCCGGGCCATTGGCGAACACTCTAACCGCTGGGCCAATAAAATGAGCAACAATGTGATGTAGTTTGTGAAGAGGGGGTTCCTCATGGTTGGTTTCCATACAACCAATTTCTGTATTGTGCAAGTACTTAAGCTGATACCCATCACTTCCAAACTTTTGGCGATGTCTTTCAAAACATTTCTTGGCTTTATATTAACCTCAACACACAGTTTTTGTTCAGTTCTTAGTGAGGATTTGGCTTTTCTTTCACACCCAGGAAAATTCTGTCACACCAAACAGTTTAAACTTCTTTATAACAGATGGTACTGTAGATTGAGGTATAGCTAATCGGTTTGAAATTGTGGAGTGACGATTTCCCAACTTGTGGAAGTTAATAATTCTCTGTCACACATCAACACTAAGTTCGTTTGTCTTTCCCATCGTGTTGTTAATATAAGAATAACAATAATAACACTTTATGCACCATGGCATTTCTCTCCTTGTATTTATCCAATATCCCATCATGCTAAAATGAAGTGCAAGATAATTTAAAAGTTGGAGATGCACACAGGTCAAGACCCATGTGAGGCAAGAACAAAAATTCTTAGCCCTGTTGGCATTCCCCAAATATGGTGCCTCAGATGCCAAGCAACTAACTCAACCTGGCAAAGCAGGTAAAGCCTTGGGGGGACAGCCTCCACTGACCAAGTGTTCACCAGCCAATTAAACTCCTGGCATGAATGCCATGATGTTCTTTGCGGGTTATTTATCCAACCTCCTACCAGGATCTGACACAAGGTCATTTTAATGTGGGGAGTCATGCACAAATTGAGACTCATGTGCAGCTGGGACAAAAATTGGCATTTCCCTCTTGGGGCGCCTCAGACACTGAGCAATAAACTCAACCCTGCAAGGAAGATAAAGCCTGAAGCCAAGTGTTAAATAGCCAGCATGAATGCTGTGATATGCTGGCTGTCAAAACATCTGGCATAAATGCTGGGATTTTTTTTGCTGGAATTATCACAAACATTCAACTGAATAAATAATCTAGAAGGTTTCACCAATAAAATAATTATGTAAATTACTTATACTTACAAGAATCAATCAATTTAAAATGATATTTTCTACTGTACAAAAAATTTTGTCTTTTCTTATTTTGCATAATTTTTCTATCAAATTTGTTATATTCAACCTATTCTCAAAATTGAGTTTTATATTCATTTTGTGTGTGTGTGTGTGTGTGTGTGTGTGTGTGTGTGTGTGTGTGTGTGTGTGTGTGCGCGCTTATTAACATATAAAAAACTTGACATTATACAGGCATTACATTCTGTGAAATGGATAAAAATATTCAAAACTGATGGATGTATAAATAATTTTGTCACTGACTGTATATATATATATATATATATATATATATATATATATATATATATATATATATATGTGTGTGTGTGTGTGTGTGTGTGTGTGTGTGTGTTGTCGATATTGCAAGAAAAAAAATTAATTTCTCACAGTAAAATCTGTATATCCAGCTTTTTATTTTCTTTCTTTTTTCCAGCGATCTATCAAAAGCCTATAAAATTTTCAAGCATGAGACTTTTAATTTAACCATATAAAGTCATGATCATATTTATTACTTCTTTTACTCTTCAAAACCAAACAGTTGCAGTCACTTGAGAAATAGTACATCAGCTTGGTCAGAGGTCAGTCCTGGTGAGGTCTCCTTCATACAAGAATCAGTAAATACATTTAAAAGCTCATTGAGTTTTTGACCTATTTATATAAATTTATTATATATATATATCATATATTAAGGAGAAATGGTAGATTTTTGGCAAATCTTATAAGAGGATAAAATTAAGTGGATAAGTAGATAAACCAAACACTGACAACAGATTCAACAATGATATTTCATCTTTATTTTAAAAAGACTTCCTCAGAAGTTTTTTTTTTCTCAAGTTCAGCATTGGAAGAAATAGATTAATAAAAATAAAAATAAAAGAAGGGAGAGATCATAAGAAGGAAAGACAAAAACGAAATAAAGAGAGCGATAGAGATATATGTCAGAGTGATGAAGGCTGGGGGTATTGGCTGTGACTGTAAACATCTGGCCAACACAAGTGGACAGGGGGAAGGCTGCAGCCACTGTCAAGTGTATCAAGTTTCATCAAAGATTTGACCAACAGAGATAGAATATCTAAAATTTCTTTAATAGGAAGTAAAGATGAAAGTGTGACGAGGGAGGACTCATAAGAAGGAGAAGGAGAAAAGAAAGAAAGGGAGGGATAGAGGTATATGTGAGAGTGGTGGAGGCAAGGGTTTCAGGCTTATCCCATTTCATCAAAGACTTGACATAGAGTATCTAGATGAAAAAGAGAAAATTGTCTATAAATATGGAAGTAGATTTTGCTGAAAATTTTAAATCCATTTTCTATTTCAATATTATTATAATCTAATTGATAAGACATTGTCTTGGTCTGATTTGATTTACTTTTATAACTAATTGGTAAGGCGATTAATGTCAGCCTTGTTTGGCCTTGGGGATGACTGCAGTTTCTAACAGTCAATGGGACTTCTTGCAATGTATGGGTTTAATTAAAATGGCTTGGGAAAAACTGAAGGTGTTTTTGAAATCTAACATGTGGGAGAAAAGGGAATTTCAGTTGTCATTTAATTTAATTGATCATTTGTGTTTGCAGATCCTTTTTGCTAGATTGCTTCTGGGTTTCGTCAATGTAATGTTTATCACAATCTTTGCAAGGAATAGAATATATGTCTGCATGAGAAGTGGCTATGTTGTGGGTGCATTTTGAGATGTTAGTGAAATTTTTAATGGTTTGTGATGTGTTCTGTATAATTGGTATTCCTAATTTGGTTAATTCATCATAGAGAGATTAGTTGTGTGTTATAGTCGGTTGAGAGATAGGTCTGTTGCTAACAGGATTATTGGGAGTGTTTTTCTTAAGTTTATTTGATGAGTGTATGCTGACAGCTTTTTATTTCTGGTGTTTAATATGAAAAATTTAGGGTATTTTAAGTTTTTAAAGGAATGTTTGATATATTTAAATTCTTCATCTTGGTATAGTGAGCTACATATTCTAAGTGTTCATAAATAAAACTAATCATGAGGCCTGTCTTAATTTTGTTGTTGTGGTGGGAGTAAAAATGTATATAATTGTTTTTGTTGGTGGATTTGTGATAGACTTTTAAAGTTAAATTATTTGGGGATTTTATAATTAGGATGTTCAGGAAAGGTATGGTGTTGTTTGATTCTTTTTCATAGGTAGTTTCCTCTAATGCTGAACTTTAGAAAAAAATCCATAATTCTGAGAAAGTCTTTTTAAAATAAAGATGAAATATCATTGTTGAATCCATTGTCAGTGTTTGGTTTATCCACTTTTCCACTTATTTTTCTCATGTTATATATTATATCTAGTTTATAATATAGGATGACTTTTCTCAGAGAAATAAACCAACTTCATTTTTTTTAGATATATTACCCATGAATGTATTAGCAAAATATTTAAACATAATCATTTTGACCCCTTTATTTTCCAATTTCAAAGAATTTTATTTAAGCAGTAATTACAAGAAACAGAATTTTCCCTTACAATATACTTACTGTATCTTCTGTGTGTGTGTGTGTGGGGGGGAAGACCTCCCCAAAAAGGAGTGTCCTCAGTATGACACTAAACTGCATTTGATGGTGTGGCTCCAGTTCTGGAGCTGTGGGGAGTGTGGAGTATTCCTTCATGGTCATTATTTCCTGAGATGAAGTAGTAGTACCATTTAGATTCTCATCTATGAGTCAAATAAATCTTTTGGTAAATTATTCATGCTCAATAAGACTGTGTGCCAAAAAAACTCTCAAGAAACAATTACACAAAAAAATATAAAATGTGAACACAATCCTCCTAGACAGGTTAGCATGTCATTAAAATCAATCAATCAATCAATCAATCAAAGAAACAGAATATCTATTTAGTTATGTTTTGGATTCTCTCTTCTGTGTAAATAATATTAATCAAATTATTTGAATATATAGTTACATCATATGTACAATAACAGAAAATTTAGGATACAGAAAAAACATGTTCACATTTTTTGTTTTCATTCAACTTTCTTTGAATTTAGTATGACAAATGCTTTTGAGACAAATAGTCTACATAGAACTGCAATTAGTCATATCTAACACACATTTTTGTATTGTATAATATGCACTCCTGTTCTAGAAAAACATCTCTTGCATATAATACACATTGACTTTTTGGAATTTGTAGCAGCTAAATTTTTTATTAAATTTAACATTTGCTCAATTTTTTTTATCCAGTTTGTATCAACTAAAAATAAGAGTTCATATAGTTCATATAATGTTTCAAAACACAAAATTTACATAGTATTCAAGGCAAGGATATTTTCACATGAAAATGTAACAATCTTTCAGCAAAAATAGATTTACAATAAAAGAAACAAATGATAAACAAGCACATATTCCAGTGGCAATTTCTCTGTAGTGGTAAGAAACAGAAAAAGTGTTTGTTACCCATTAGTTAATATAGACCATAGATATAACTTACTTTTGGTCATGCTTTCCAAAATATGGTGATGTGTCTAGCTTGAAAAAAGTTAAAACTGAGCCTTGTGTATAATATACACCCCTAGCTTTTGGGTTGAAAAACCTGGAAAAATAGTGAGTCCTATACACAAATAATAATGATATTTAAGATCTCCTGCTCTCTCATGGTCCATAAGAAGTGTGCATTTACCTAACTCCCTCCACCATGAGCAGGAAATGATACAAGGTCAATTTTAAAGCCGAATTGAACAGATTTGAATTCAGAATTTTCCTTCACATTGACCAGTTGCCATACCAAGGTTAAAGAGTCCAGTCTGCCCTTAGTATTTACTCATAGCTGAAGGGAGAATAGTTGGGTGAATACCTTTCCCAAGGGTATTAGCCTATGTGAACTAGAATTTAAAGTAGGTTGCTGTGTCCATTTCATACATCAATAACCATGCCACTATGAGTGCCTCTAGGTCCATAAAAACTGTGCGAGTCAGGAAAGGTTTATAACAATCGCTGCGGAAATACAGTCACCATTACACTTGTTTTTGACCACCTCATGTGCTGTAATGGTTAGCAAGCTAGATTAGCAGACTATTGTGCATGAATTTAATTCTCACAGAGTGCTCCATACTTGTGGACTTGTGCCACACTTGTTTTAGTACATATAAAGGAATTGATTTTGGGTTATATTTTTGGTGCTTCTTATTGTATATTTTATTTATTTTTACTTTAAAAATGAAGTTTCTATTGATTTTTAGACCTGTACCTCTTATCTTTGAAAGTAAATCAGACTAAGACAATGCCTTACCAATTAGTTATAAAAATAAATCGGTCAAGACAATGTCTTATCAATTAGATTATAAAAGTTAACCAGCAGATTCCAGTCAAATTAATTCATAAATTATTGCAAATAAAAAAGTATATTCTTCTCACAAACTTTTAATAAAAACTTAATTTTCTTCTAAACCAAATATTCTGGAATTTGATTATTTCAAGTGAAACATGATACACTCAAAACGGATATAATTACGTATCATTTATTATTACCAAACTCTTCAGACTTAAAATGCACCAGCCAAAAATAAAAATATAGAACAGTCAAAAAATAAGTACACCTCTTTTACATGCTTACAAAATTTTATTTTTGGTTTTATTCTTCTTTACTAGAGTCTCATAATTTGGTTTGGTCACGGAGGCACAACTTATATAATGTGTCTTAGAAATGAATAGCCTGACAGAACTCATTCCTCTCCAGGTTTACGTCTAGTTTGAATTCAGTTTTAATTCTCGATCCATTACCATAGCAAGGTTAAAGAGTCGAGTCTGTCCAACTATTTAGCCACAACGGGAGGGAATATTGTTGGATTCACATCTTTCCCAAGAGGATTTCTACAATGTGAAATGCACACAGCCTTATTCAGGACTTAAACTCATGTAGCTGAGTCTATTTACCATGATGATAAACGATATGCCATGAGTACCTCCATTTTAGAATTGGATAATAAATAATAACTTGTAACATCCATTTTGATTGTATAAGTTAAAAACATTTTCAAAGAGATTCTTATAGTAAGGCATTCAAAAAACTTTAGGTTTTAAAGTCAATCACAGACTTTTGTTATTTACAATTTCTTTTATGCAATGTGTGATAACGACTTTGATTCTTGTCAACCAAGAGATGTATTGCTTTATAAATATATAATGTCAATGAATGGGATCAATAGTATTGTGGCCTTGTCAGTTTAGGATACAATGACTTCATTCTCTACCTAGGGGGAAGACCTTTCACCAAAAGGGGTGTCCTAGATATGACACTAAAATGTATCTGGTGGTGAGGCTCCAGTTCTGGAGCTTTGATCAGTTTGGATGGTTTGGTTTTATGGTATATCAACCCTTGTAGGACATTTAGTGCCAAATCCTGCATATACGTATTCATATATATTCAATATATGATTCGTAAATGAAATAGTTTATACATGACATTATTTTTAGATGAGCTAGGGCTCAATTTTTCCACACAGTTGAAAGGTCTCAAGCATTGCTATCAAACACTAATAATTCTATTCAACATTATTCATCAGTTTTAAAAAAACAAATAGCAATTTGAATTATAGGTAACAAATTCTTTAAAATAAAATAAAGAAAAGAGAAACACTTAAATACCAATAAAAAAGTTATCTTCTACAAAAAAATACTACTTTTTTTTTTTAGCTGGAAACAAAGTAGGGATGTCTTCATCATATTTAAAACACAAATGCATTATCTCCATCTGACGAGGGTCATCATACTTGAAATAAATTTCTAATGGAACTACTGAATTGAATTTTTTCTCTTAAATATTTAAAAAAAAATGGTTTTGCTCTGCATGTGGGTTTTGATATATTTTTAATCTGAAATTAATTATACATTCAATAGCAGTTGACATTGAGCACTCAGCTGGAGATTCTAATTTATCTTGGATTACCACTCAACAGTTTAAACCCTTGACTATTTTCCTCAGATCATAAATATTTATACCAGCCCAAGGTCTTCTCCAATTTCTGTAAGACATGGACAAAGAAACACCTTACCCAGCCATATGGTACCCTAATGTGTTGGTGGATTGAATTCAGAGTTTCCCTTCTCCTAAACTGCCGGAACTTATTTACATCTACTTTGTGCAGTGATGATAGGGATGGATTGAGAGATAAAATCAGAGAAATCCATGCTGTCAGAGCAACTTGATGATGATAATATATATATATATATATATATATATATATATATATATATATATATATATATATATATATGTGTGTGTGTGTGTGTGGTTGGTTTAGAAAGTAATGAGACTGTTTTTTTTAATTTTCAGGTTAGCAACCCTGACTGAAATTCAGTTCATTGACATTGACTTTGCACACATGTTCAGATTAGCTGAGAAATCTTAGATTATTACAAGTGTGTTTAGTTCAAACAAGTATAAGAGTTCAAATATTGGGAGCATTTTTACAGAAGATCAAAGATTAAGTTGAGAGATTAAGATCAGAGACCAGAATGCTAACAACATTAGCTACTAGCCTGTAGTGCTGCTGAATCACCCAAATATCCCAATCAGGTGCAAGATCAAAAACTTATCAACCTGATCTTCATTCCTATCTTGATGTACCAGTATCTAATAAAGCCTCTTGAATGCAAAATCAACACCAACAAAATGAGATATCTGAGAAGGGCTGTAAATAAAACATGCTGTGACATGATCTGAAAAGTGGTAGAAGCAACACCAGTCCACTATAACATCAACCTACAGAGAATTAAATAGTTTGAGCATCTGACACATATGTCAACCTACTAAACTACCAATTGAGCATCATCTACAACACAAGAACACCAGAATACAAGCAAAGAAGAAAACTATGAAAGACTTGGATTGAGAGTGTGAAGAAGATCTTGAAAACATAGAGCTTCCCTGCTGTTGAGACCTTCTGACTTGCTCAGAACCATCAACTATTTTTTTCTGAAACACCTATAAAGTGTTTGAAGAAGTTTGATTAAGTGTGTCAGAAAAATGGAGCACACAATCAAATTCAATAAATATGAAACTTCAGGACAATAGACAGGAACATTTAACAAATTAACACAAGTTTATAGAGATCAAAAAGAATGGAGTTGGGCACTGAATACAGCAAAAGAGCAAAAAGAGATGCTCATCTGACACATTGAGTGATCATTTGTCCTGTTCTCATTTTGGAGTTATGTGAAATTCTATTGTTATATTATGATCTTCTGTGGTGATAATGAATTTTTATATCATGTTAGTTATTCAATAGTTAAATAGAATCTTAGAATAGAATCAATTTTTGAAGTAGAACATTTTTTTATCTGTCAGATGTGTTTACATATATATTAGAAACATTGATAATTATGAAACTTTAACAAGTAGGAAATGAAATAATGTTTGAAATTATACTTATAACAATTATCTAAGCCCTGAATAAAAGAATTTTAAAATATTACTTATGCATGAGAAGCAAAATATTATTAGTAAAAAATCATCATTAAATGATATATTAAAATTAGTGGATATTGACAATAAGTTTTTGTTATTCTACCCAAAACTATGTCAAATTAAGTGGAATATTGCTTTGATATTAACCTTGGAAGAAAAATAGATTTAATCATAAATTTCACTTATGAAGTAGAAACTGAAAATTCAATACATTTCCTAGATACTTTAGTCATTAAAACTAAGAAATAAATTACAATTAAACGTATACGAAAATGAACCAACAAAAATGATCCCATACATTTCAACTCTCATCATTAGAAAAACAATACATAATAAAAGGTTTTTATTTAATAGCTCTTAGAATATGTGGTCGTCAATATTTAGATGATAATATCTAAATACATTAAAAATACTTTAAAATCCTCCCAATATCCCCTTTTATAAACAACACTAGAAGAATAGCTTATGAAATATATTCTAACAAAGACCAAAAACAAAATGCCAAAAGAGATAATCCTAGCAAAAGTGAATTCAATAAATATGTGATTCTGCTCACGAACTCAACATTAAACATAAATGACAAATGTTAAAAAAACAAGTAGGCATTCAAGTTGTAACAAGTTGACCCAAAACAATTTGGAATATTAAAACAAATAACAAAACTACTTCAGAGGTAGGTAATTGTATTATTCCCTGTAAGAACTGTAAAAGAGTTTATGAAACTTTGATATGTATGCAAGAAATTTTATAGTCATCAAAAATCTATCTATACATACTACAAAGGATTGACCTGATTTCAACCAAACTTTCAAGAAGTATTAAAAATCATAACTGGAAAGATTTTAAACCAAACTATGAGATCCAGCTCAGACCATTTTTTTAAGTGAGATATCTCACTCTTTATGTCATTTTGAAAAAGAGTGACCATCTCATAGTGCTTACTCACTCTCTTGGTAATCATTATTAGAGGAAGATTGCTCTCTCTTCTCATATGCACTTTGACCCTTTCTGTTGTAACCAGGTAGTAAGCTTAGATGGAATGCATCTGAATGGTTTCTTGGTCTAAAAAAAGGCTTAGAAACCCATTTTTCTTTTTTAAATTTCAGTTAATACTACCACATCTATACTGGAAAATAATAGAATTAAATATTTATTTGAAGGGATTTTTAACAAACTCAAAAAGTTGTCTTCAGTATGCCTTACTTGGTATAAACAAGGCAGTATCCTCTTGCAGATAAATGATAAAAGACATCCTTTAAACAACTTTGTGTTATGAATGACCCCTAATTTCTAGCCTCAAAAAGGTGTTTTATGATATATATTGCTCATATATTGTGTGTAACGAATAACCTTTAACTTTTGGCAATACTAGTCTACAAAATATCTCTTCAATATTTCTTGTTTTTGAGATGAAAATCTGGTCGTAAAATGTCATTCATTGTATGAATACATATAGGATGAGTAATTATCTTAAACTTTAATAAAAGGGACTCTACTCTTTTATTCTTAATAATGATCATTTTACCACCCATTTGTAATATGAGTAAGTATTGCTGGTTTTATTAAAAGAGTTTCTAAATTACTTTATATATATATATATATATATATATATATATATATATATATATATATATATATATATATATATGATTAAAATGAATGCAAAAGAGAATTTTTAATCATTGAAATCTTTACAGTGCTCTTTACACAACAATTCAGAGCAATATCAATATTTTCAACAATAAAATAGTATAAGAATAAAAACATATAAAACTCATTACTCTAAGTTTCACATTATCAATCCTCATGTGAGCCAATAATCAATGTCAGAAGTTTCTATTCTGTTTTATGTGTGTGTGTGTGCATGTGTCTGTGTCTGTGTGTCTGTCTGTGTATGTGTGTCTGTCTGTGTGTCTGTCTGTGTGCATGAGTATTTGCATGTATGAAGTTTCTTTTCTATTTTATGTGTGTGTGTGTGTGTGTGTGTGTGTGTGTGTGTGTGTGTGTGTGTGTGTGTGTGTGTGTGTATTTTTTCATTTTCATTTGAAAATATTTTTTGTGATGAAAAATATTGTGTATATATATCTTTTTTCAGATAAAAATATTGTGTGTATATATACATTTTTCCATTTCTATTCAATGATATTTTTGAATGAAATAATAAACAATAAAATACTGCTCTGATGATGGTCTGATTGACTGAAACATTGGAATATATAAAATACATCAGATGAAAATTTTGTTTTTCTTTTATCTTTTATAAACCGTAAAATTTATCTTACAAACTCTTTAATATATATATATATATATATATATAAAGTATTACTTGGCATATATAAAATACATCATGAATATCTTGTTTTTCTTTTATCTTTTATAAACCATTGGATTTATTATCCAAATTCTTTAATAATAGTTTCGTATATTATAACTGTTTTCATTTTTAGCAACAGTGATAAGGCATAGGATCAGTTGACATCTTTACTTAATTTTACCTTTGATATCTTATAAGTACGAGGCAAGTGAGAAATTTCTTAAATATTACCATAATATTTTGTACCACAGACTGGCCAAGTTGGCTGAAGCTGTAGAATACTACAAGTGCATCTCTGCAGTGGGGTAACACTCTCCCAATGAGCGTCCTACATTCGGCACTAACCAATCTGATGGTGATGCTTCAGTAATACTGGAGCTTTGAGGAATGCGGAGTACCCCTTCATTGCCATCGCTCCCAGGTCCACTCTGGCCTGGAGTGGTAGCACCTGATAGGGTCCTCTCTTTGAGTCAAATAGAACTTTTTTGACATTCAAACTGAGTGCAAACAAATGACCAATGCTAAACTGAATTGCTTGAAATAGAACTGTTTGTCATTTAACTCTGTGTAAACAAATGACTGATGTTTATTTGTTGAATAGTTAGGGTTACATAACAATACTTGAAAACATTTAACTGTGTGCAAACAAATGATTAATAGTAAATAAAATTACTTGTATTGGATAGAAATAAGTGAAATCATTTAACTGTGTGCAAAAAGCCCCCCCAAAAATGAGCCTAGGCTCATTAAAAAATATCTACAAAATGTGTTTAGAAATCATATATTTGATATATATGTACAAAAAGGATTTGGCATTGAATAACCCACAAAGGTTGATATACCATAAAACCAAACCAAACCTAGATCTCTATATATAAAGGCATATTATAGCCTATACATAAGTAGGTCATATAAATTTTCATGATGTCAGAGTTGTGATTAAAAACAATATAAACGGAATAAAAAAAATGGTGATTGATAATGCTTCCTCCACAAAATTCTTAGATTATTATATCTAATACTAGTTTTAAAGAAGTTATGACAAACAGACTTGTTAATAAATTCAGTTCTCACTGTATGTAACATCCTTCAAGCCTTGTGTTCAACTAAGCAAAGCATAGTAAACAACTATTGATGTAGAAAATATAGATATATGTATATGTCTTTTTACTCTGGCACAAAGGTGAGAAACTTTTGTCTTAATGTCCCATGTAACTTTCTAACCCATCAACTATAGCCTTTTAGAAAAATCAATGAAAATTGTGCAAATCCATTTTAAAGCCTGATATCCCAACACTTTCTTGCAAAAAGAAATTAAATGATTAGTAAAGTTTTTCATTGGTTTTAAGTTGTACATATTTATAAAATTTGAACTAAATTATTAACTAAAATTTTAAACTTTAGATTTTGTGGTAAACATAAAAAAAAAATGAATTGACTGTAGCCTTATTTGTTGACAGTAAATTCTATTGTGGACATTAAACATGAAATGTACCTCTCCTCTGAAACATTTTAATATTTTGGATGACATATTCCAATTGAATATTTCAAGTCATTAAGTTTTTTTTAATCATTATTGTTAAGAAAGAACTTATCCCTGTTCTGTGAAATATGGAAGTGATTATTCATTTTGATATTACCAATTTTTCTTGTATAAAAACTTTACTGATCTCAGTAAGTAATAAATATGTCATGCTATTACAGTTCTGTTAATAAAATCTGCACAATACACATCAAGATCATCGTCAAGGTATGTCAAGAACACTGATTCCTTTGTCTCTCTCTTACCATTTCTCCCTATCAGCCATTGCTCTTGTGTTGTATACTCATAATACAACTGCACGTGTACATTTACAAATATACACTTACATGCAGAAACATCATTAACCGGTAATGATGACTTCAATAACAAACGAATACACTTCTTTATATAAATCTCTTACACTTAATTTTTGAAAGGGTGATGTTTGTTGTGTGTGAGAGATGAGCTGGAGAAGAACTTGGGTCAATATAGCAGTCTGTCCCTGCTATATTGACCCAAGTTCTTCTCGCGACCATAGTAGCACTTCTTCTTCATCTTGGCTGGGGTTGCTCAACCATGGGTCACTGAGGGTCCAAAGCCCTCTGTCTGCCGCTGGCTCTCACTTCAGTATCTTGTCTCCAACTGACTCGAACCGTCTTTGCACCTAGTTATATTATTGTTTAACACCCACCTGCTTCTGTTGTTCTTCCGCTTATTTACACAGGTGCATCTCTTGATTGATGGCTTGGTCGAGGGTCAATATATAACACTTGGTAAGTTATCTAGACAGCACCCAGTGTCCATAAAAAGCCGAAAAATATAAGATTTTGCTGGTTGACCAGCGCTGGTGTGTCCATGTGTAGGAGTCCATGGGAGAACATTACTTATAAGTTTGTTCTTACTGCTCCATCTGGCTTGTTTTATTTGGATGGCTTATGAGATGGGTGAAAAGTGGCCATACAGCTGCTGTTTTGTAGGGTGCCTCTTCCAAGATTGTTCAAAGCAGCATGCAGTATACTTGTATAGCTCCCATTAAGCCTTTTCTCCAGGCATTGAATTAAAGTCCAATTGATATAGTAGTTCCAACATGGCAACAGCATGGAAAAATTCCTGTTTTATCAGAGTGATCAATTGCACTCTACATTTTATCTATGTGTTTGCTGATATCACTTTCAGTAGATGAGATATTGCTACGGAAGTATATGAACTCATTTACAAATTTCTGAGTCTAGACATTTAATGAGGAGATGGAGCCATCTTGATTAAAACCTATGAACTATGTTCCCATGCTTCTTGCTGCCTGCTTCAGGCTATGCTGCAGATATTCAGCTTGAGCAGGTGTATTTGAAAGAAGTACTAGATGATCTATGTAGTCTGCATTAGTAGATGATATGCCACAAAAACTATTATTGATACACAATACACAGACTTCCAATGATAAAGCAAACATATTTCAAACCCCAACAGAAACTTCATTTCTGATTCATGTTGCTTATAAATGATTACAAAATGTAAAAATAATCTGATGTGTACTGAAATGAGCAAGAAAAATAAAATGAAAATATGACCATGCTGACAAATTGGATTGACACAAATCAAAATCTCTCCTAGAAAATGAGAATCATAAAATTCTCTGGTTCTTCTAGATCTAAACAAATCACCCAATCCCAGTCAGAAGACCAGACCTAGTATTAATTAACAAGAAGAAAAGAACTTATCATCTTGTGAATTTTGTTGTTTCAGTGGATCATAAAATGAAAATAAAAGAAAGTGAAAAGATAGACAAATACTTAGATCTTGCCCAAGGGCTGAAAAAAGCTGTGGAACATAAAAGTGATGGTGAATTGTAGTTGGTGCACTTGGAACCATCCCCAAAAAACAGGAAAAAAGACAGGAGAAACTGGAGATCAGAGGAAGAATTGTGACCATCCACACCACAGAAATATCAGGATCAGCTAGAATACTTAAGAGAGTCCTGGAGACTTGAGGAGACTTGCTATCATTCAGATTTTAATGAAATACCACCGGTTAAAACTGGTGTGAAAAACTTGCATAGAGTGAAATAATAA
Organism: Sepioteuthis lessoniana; assembly: GCA_963585895.1. Lineage (NCBI taxonomy): Eukaryota > Metazoa > Mollusca > Cephalopoda > Myopsida > Loliginidae > Sepioteuthis > Sepioteuthis lessoniana. The sequence continues at coordinate 1,055,736 of OY757939.1, forward strand.
TAATAACAATGATGATATTTGCCGTCCCGGTGGATCACAGAATAAATCTGAAGGAAAGTGAAAAGAAGGATAAGTACCTTGACCTTGCTAGAGAATTGAAAAAGCTGTGGAACATGAAGGTAATGATTGTACCAATTGTGATTGGTGCATTAGGCACAATAACTAAAGGATTATTAAAAGGCCAGGAGGACTTAGAAGTTGGCGGATGGGTAGAGACTATCCAAACGACAGCATTGTTAAGAATGGCCAGAATCCTGAGACAAGTCCTGGAGACTGAGGAGACTTGCTGTCACTCAAACTCCAGGGAAAAACCATCAGCTAATACTGATGTGAAAAACTCTAAAGGAGTAAATAATAATAATAATAATAATAATAATAATTGCACTCTATGTGGAGAAAGATATGAAAACCACATAAGTGAATGCAGCAAAATGATACAGAAGGAGTACAAAACGGTTCAAGGATGGAAAAAGTGATCCACTTGGAATTGTATAAGCAACAGACAAATGGTGTAAGCACAGATTAGAATTTGTCCTTGAAAATAAGAGGCAGAAAATTCTATGGGGTTTTGAGATCACCCAAACATCCCTCAGTCTTGGCCAGAAGACCAAACCTAGTAGAAATGAAAACAAGAAGAAATTAATGCATCAACCAATAAACTTTGCCCTCCCAGTAAATCACTGAGTAACCATAAAGGAAAGCAAAAAACTAGATGAATACCTGGACCTTGTTAGAATGTTGTGGAACATGAAAGTGAAAATGAAACCAATCGTAGTTGGAGACCTTGGAACAATCCTGCAAAAACTTGGAAAAGCAACTGTGATCTTAGAAAGAATAGAGATTAACTGCAGTACTGCTGAGACTAACTAGAATATTAAGAAAAGTCCTGGAGAGATGAGGAAATTTGTTGTCACTCAGATTTTGGCAAAATCAGTTAATAGAAGTGTGAAAATCTTGGAAAGAGATAATAATAAAATACGATTCAGAATCAATTTCTTTAAGTGTATTAAAGCAATTATAGGACTGGTTATATTTCTGGAATTGTGGTTACATACTTTATTTTACCCACACATCTCTTGTGGATGCTAAGAGAGCAGAAGATAATAATAGCAATACTTACCGTTATTATATATGGGTTGAAAGATGATTATAATTAAAAAGAAAAGTCTTCACAGTCAACAAAGCCTAAAATATGCATTTCCTGCTGAGAGGTAAGACCCCAACCAAAAAAGATGTCGTATGGATGACACTGAACTTCATCCAGTGGTGAGGCTTCACTTTCAGAATTCTAGGGATTGAGAAGTTGCCCATTTGTTTCCATTACTTTAAGGTTGACTCTGACCCAGAGTAGTAGTACTTATTAGGGTCAATATGTGTGCAAATTATTTGTATAAGATAGGAATACTTGAAACCATATAATTGTGTCCTAAAAATATTTATTATTAAAAATTAGTTGTAACTTTAAAGTATATGAATAATATGTGATAATAAGTATGATGCTTTGAAAGCTCAATTTGGGTGTTAGAGACATTTCTCTTTGGCAAGTGCTTTTTTAAGGCTTCCATTTCAGTCAGTTAAAAGAGCCCAAACTGGAACTCTGTTTTCACTTGGGTCTATGTCACATAACCCAGATTATTATTGATAAGACATATGGAAGAAGGTCAGTGTCAGAGACTGATGATATTGAAAGATCTTAATCAATAACTGAATATGTATGTTGTCAATATGAGAAACATGTAAGCAGTTTTCATAACATAAATTTGGGAAGCTTTAAGCATCAACCAAAGCTGTCTCATAAAAGAATGGAATTTTTTTTCAACACCAAAGCAATAAGGGTCAGATTTATCAATATCAATGACACAGGTATCTGGGGACCCACTGAAACTAATTTGTCATGCAGTGTACCAGATTATATCCTTGTTTCAAATGTACACCTGATATTTCATTATATAATATATTCAAAACCATGACGACTCAATAGAAGCCTTCACCTGGTGGGCCATGAGGTTCACTGACAAGTTTGGCCCAGAAGTAGGTAAATCCTGCACTGAAAACAATGTACTATCAATATTTTAATTGATTTCCTACCAGTAAGCCTTCACACAAACTGATCTAGTTTTAAATGACTCGAGGAAGTTTCTGAATATTTGGGTTCTCCCCATTCTTTAATTCTTTCAAAATTTTGCCAATAGCTTATGCTGTTAAGAATGCTTCAATTCTTTGAGCAATTCCAAGATTCATAAAATGTTTTACAGGATTGAGATCAGGTGAAATTTTGGGCTTTTTGCTAAATTCATCTTTTAAGAAAAAATAAAGATTTTCCAAATGCTGCACAGTTGAAACATGATAAGTATGATTAATTTCTATTGGTCAGTCATCAAATTCTATGAAAAGAGGCAAATATTTATGTTTGCACACAACTTGTGTGGAATGTGCAACACACATTGAAAACACCAGAGAAAATGGGGACAAGCATGTGCTGGATTATCAAAATAGTCATGAAAAACTGATTAAGACAAGTACTCCTACTTTCACTTTTTTAAAATGTCAACTATCATGGAGTACTAGTAATAAAATATCTTATAAAGGTATCAAGTCATAGGGCAAGTGATGGTTGCTATTATATTATTAACCCATTCATTTTCTCTACTTAAATGAATAACATTTGAAAGTTTATGATAGATAAGAATGCACTGTGATAGAGATAAAAAGACTGTGATAGATAGATGTATAGGTAGATATGAACACATTTGTGATAGATAGATAGATAGATAGATAGATAGATATGAACACACTGTGATAAATTAACTTTTGGAGTGAAATATCCTGCAGAAAAAAAAAGAAAAAAGAATTTGTTTATATTGTAAGATGTTCACTAATATCAGGAATAACATTCTCATCTTGTGAGAGAAATAAAGTGTATCTTCAGGTTTTGGAAATTATCAGATTTTATAAGAGTATAAAAATATATTTTTATATCAATGTTGGAAACTGTGTCTTGTTAAACATGTTTTAGTCTTGATTTGTCATTACAAGTATTGTATTTGTATTGTTTTTTGATAGGATTTTGTATTCAGTTGAAGAAAGCCTTCAAGCATAAATGTTTCTTCTATAACATCAACAACCTCACATCATTGAAAGTTTGCAATCACACTATGTTATCAACATAAACCAAAACATTGCCTACATTCAAATGTAGTCAGCAGAAACCACAACCATGATAACACTTTGTTCATTTATCATTAATCTATTTTTTTGTTACTGCCAAAAAATATTTAGTTTGCTAGCACAGAAAATGACTAAAGTTAAAATCGGAGTATGGTGGGAGGGAACTGCAGTAATAAGAAAATCAAAACTTTGCCTATGTCTACCAGGTACAAATGAGATCAGCACTAAAATGCAACCATTAGTTTTAGGTGATATTTTATACTAGAGTAGGGAGGCAAAAATAATTGTTTTCACTTGATTGTGGGCATGGCTTTGGGCTTCATTTGTCCGTGTTCATGTGAGAACTGAGAATACATTAGCCATTTTTTTTGGTTCCAGTCTTTGAAGCAATGAGACCTCTGTCTTATATTTCTGTTCAATGAACAGAATAGAGACCTTGTCTCTAAATACTGGTGATAGTCTTTTGCTGCTTGGAATGTAAAGTCACATAGATAAAACAAATTAGACCTTTTCACAATTTTAGTACCTCTTTTACACACTGCCTGATCATGGAACAATGTGTATATTTTATCTGTTTGGGACACTTTTGTGTATTGTTATAATATTCCTGTAATACTTGTAATATGTTTTTATATATGTATACATTGTATGTTTTATATGTGTCTTTGAGTTTATTTCATCTTTTCTTTCTATTAGCATTAGTGTATTGCGTAATACACAAAGACTGAATGTCTTGGTGTATTAATGGATACACAAATGCTAATATTGGACCTTGGTGAATTGTGATGCAATTAAATATCCTCCCTAGCACTAATACCAGTAAAGTAAAAAAGTAAAGTTAGCGACCTTAGTTGAGGGTGACCCAAAGGCTCCCTTTTCAATAGCTACTACACTGAGGTGCTGGAGAGAGTGCTATTCCATTCCCTGGATTGCTCTACTTTACCCTTGATCATTACCATATAATGCTGAGTGTTAAGCAAGGCAGCATCAAGTACCATTTTTTTAAGTCTTTGGTATGACTTGACCTGGGATTGAACCTTGGTCTCCTGGACCATTGGCGAACTCTCTACTCATTAGGCCAATACTAGTAATGTCTCCTAAAAGCTGGTAACCATAAATATATATGGATTGGTACTACTGCCTAGGATCACAGTATCAGTATACTTTGTGTAGGATCAGATTGTAGTATATGTTTGCTCTGCCAGTGATCAAAGTGTTGCTCTCAAGCACTTATGTTTAGGATTAGTGTATAGTATGAAGGGATTATCTGCTTTAATTGCAAAATAACTTTGACTAACAACTGCTAGAAAGCAACACCCTCTGTTGACATAGAAATACATCCAAGTATAAAGGGACAGGCAAGAAGATATTTTATCATTTTTTTCACGGTATGGTCAAGTACCTAAACCCATTTGTTTGTCCTTCTACAGATGCTTTTGCATTCAAGAGACTTTTTCAAAGGATTTTTTGGTACACTACATTTATACACTACACAATGATACACAAATGGTGGCATCATGACAAGTTTTCACATATACAGACATATCGATTCCACATATAATCCAGGGATGACCACAAGTAGGTGAAATGAACTCTGTTTTATTTCTTTTATATCCACACCTTCATTCTTGTACATGCATACACATTTTTTTTTGCTTTTTGTATCTTTTTCTGGTTTAAGTTACAAATAAATTGGCTTGAAATTAATTCCTAAGAGGTATCTGCACTCCTTATTCCATATTCTCTATGATTAATTACTCTACAGTATTTGTACTTGTCAAAGGATAGCTATTTAACTGACTTCTCCCCAAGCCAGAATGCAGCACAAGGCCATTTTATAGTGGGGAGTCATACCCAAATCAAAACTCACGTGCAACTAATCCAAAAAATGCTTGACCTTATGGAGCACCTCAGGTACTGAGCCATAAACTCAACCTTACAAAGCAAGGACAGGCCATCTCCCCTAGTCTGTAAAAGGACTCCTACAAATGATCAGTAAATGACAACATCATACTAACAGAGTTTAGTATAAAAGAAAAAGGTACAAAGACTTTATTCTTTTTCTTCACAGAATGGGCTAAAAGAAAGGATCTGTTCTAGCCTATCTGAGGGATGTTCATTACCAATAGATTTCATGGTGCATTTAAACACAACACAATAAAAAAGTGAATAACACACAATGCAGTAGGCTTGCTTTCTCACATAAAGGTATATCCAATAATTCCAAACAATCAATAACTAAAGAAACTCTTCTCAAATATGTCTCTCACAAACTTTCATACCTATTAGAAACTTTACAAGCACATATACGTGCGATAAAAGACCTTTCTGTTTACCCACTTTTGTTCCCTGTTTTTGTGTCTCATTTCTTTATGTGTCCCTTTTTTTAGTTAGTTTTTCTCTAGTAATAAAACTTATTGAGTTTTGCAGATTATTTTATATTCATTAGTGCTACCTAAAAAATAACCATGACTAATCACTTTAAGTCTACAATAATCTAGGTTTGGTTTCTTTGTTTAATGGCATATCAACTCTTTTTAGGTTATTTAATGCCAAAGCCATTCTCCTAGAAGAACAGTCGTGGTACTATTTAACCCATAGCTGGGAGGATAAGGGGGTTCATACCTTTCCCAAGGGTATTTGCCCGAAAGTGAACATAATAGCGCGACTGGAGTACGAACTTGCGTACTATGATTCCGCAGTCCATCACTTTAACCATTACACCACGAGGACACCCCCCACAATAATCTGGAAACATTTACTCAAAAGTATAAAACCTACAAATAAGTATCCTTGTGTTAGCACAGAGGAAATAATTTTAATCTCCAACATATATTAAAGTCTCTTTCTATACATAGAATATATATATATATATATATATATATATGTGTGTGTGTGTGTGTGTGTGTGTGTGTGTGTGTGTGTGGTGCATTCAATAAGTTTCCAGACTTTTTTTGTACAGGCATTTAAAATTGTCATAGACTCTTGAAAATTCATTATGTTATTGCTATACATTTAATGAGATGAATTGAACATCTACTAATATGTTTTGATTGTATAATTTTACACTTGAAATGATAAAGTCCTGATATTTTTGTTTTAGAAGAACATCTTTTTTAATTAAAAAATTGGTAATGGTGTACTTATGGCTATTCTGTATAACCAATCCTCAACTGTCTCATTTTTACAACAGGAGATTTATTTTTAATTCTAGAAATCAAGATTTTAGTGTATTGTGGATGTTTTTACATTGTAAATTAAAATCCAACAATAATGTGAAAGACAGTTTTATATTCTCTTTAGAAGTATAAATCTTTGTAAAACAAGATTACAGCACAAGAAAATCTGAATTTCAACATTAATCTTTTCAGATCAATGATAAAATAGAACACAATTAGCCAATCAGAAAACATTTGATTTAGATACTTTTTGATCCAGTTATTTATTAGTAAGAAATATTCCAGCTAAAAAACAAAAAACAAAACAAAAAAATCAAAAAACTTCATTAACAAAATAAAGTGGAAGATGTAAACAAAATTTTCAAAATTACATTTTTTCATCTTTCTAATCATCTAGTTGAAATTTAGAACAAATTTTGTATCAAACAAGAATCTGCTAATCTATTCAATCTCTTTCTAAAACACAAGAAATGTTCAGAGTAGAATTTGTTTTTCAAATGCAAATCCCTATACTAAATTACAACTGACACTAATTTCAGCTAACCTCTTAGCTTGTAAATATTGAATTTCTTGAAAATAAGTAAAGTTGGCGACCATTGTCGAGGGTAACCCGAAGGCTCCCTTTTCGATAGCTACTACACCAATGTGTAGGGGAGGGCGCTACTCCTTCCCTGGATTGCTCTACTTTACCCTTGATCCGTACCTTATAATGCTGAGTGTTAAGCAAAGAGGCATCAAGTACCATTTTTTGAGTCTTTGGTATGACTCGACCTGGGATTGAACCCAGGTCTCCCGGGCCATTGGCGAACACTCTAACCCCTAGGCCAATGTCCGGTATATAAATGAATTCTTGAAAATAGTATAACAAAAATGTTTTTAAAAAATACTATGCTTTGATCTTTAATGATATACTGGGTGTTTCAAAGAAGTTGATATCATTTGAGATGTACAAGTTGTTTCAGAAAATTGGATATCATTTTGTAATCAAATAACTTGACCCATTCAAATGATCTCAAATTTTAACAGTGTATAGTTGGTCATATCTGCGATGTGTTTCCAATGTCACTGTAGATCAATCTGGACAGTTTATATGTGTCTCTTACCTACTCCACCGAGACCCATTTGCATGTCTCGTGCAGCTGTGGCCAATGGTGCTCTTGGTCGGACGTCCCCGATTACTGCTCTTCCATTCCTTCACAAACAGTAATTTGAGAATATTTTGGGCAAGAATAGCCTGGCTGAGCTCATCCCTCTCCAGGTCTACTGGTCTCCTAATCTGGTTTGGTCACGGAGGCACTACTCATAGAGTGTGTCTTGGGTAGAAATAGTCTAGTGAAGCCCATCCTTCTCCTGGTCTACAACTGGTTTAAATTTAGTTTTCCTTCCCCTAGACTTGTTGTCATACCAAAGTTAAGGAACCTAGTCTGAGTATTTGTATGAAGTGAAATGCAAACAGCCTTGTTCAGGACTGAACTCACATTGTTAATTGCATTTTCTTAGATGATAACTATGAAACCCTTAGCATCTCCACTAAGCCATGTACTTGATAATAAAAACACTTGTACTTACAAATTATGTTGTATAATCAGAAAATATGCCAGATGCTTAACAATTAATTTTTTCATTTTTTTAATGCAATAATTATTTCTTAAAAAGTAAATTCCATATTGATATTTTGATATAAATTCTTAATTGTTTTGTCTGCCAAAGTATAATTGTTCCAAGTATTAAGAAGGGAAAGTGTGTGTTCACACATACACCCACATATTGCTTAAAGTGTTAATATAAATAATGTACGAATAAAAAGGAATCAAATTGAATTGTACAAATACTTATAAATGCCAGGATAATCAAAAAATAAGATTCAGCTAGTTCTGAAAGTTTTACCACTCAATAAAAAAATAAAAGAAAAAAGCTTATTTTAAGTAAAATATATTTCTTCTTTGTTTTACAGACAATGGTTAGACGGTAAACGAAATTGAAATATCTATACTGTCACGTGGTGTCCCACTAAGAAGATAGAAATAAAATTACTACTATCCTCGTGTTCAAATTAACAGTAGCAAGCCGTCAAAGAATGACCGTTAAGAAAGAATGTGGGTCACAGGTACTTGGTGTCACAGGTACTTGGTGACACAGGAAGGAAGAAGGTAGAAGCCAAATGATTGGCTGGGACCCTAAAAACGGAAGTGGCACCTTCTTCCCGTCAGCGGAAATAGAAAAGAAAAAGGTTAGTTGTTGAACAGGGTTCGTGGCGGACGGAACCAAAAGCCAAGTACTCCGGGTAAAAGAAGACGAAAAGAATATCTTGAACACGAAGAAGCCATCTTCTTCAAGCCAGTATTGAAAATAGCATAAAGTCTATTAGCCCGTAAAAGAGGAAACATTCTCCACAGGAACCCCGTCAAAAGAAAAAGATAAGTAAACTTTGAGACCGTTTCTCCTTATACCCAATTTTATATACCCTCCCTCTCTCTCTCTCTCTCACAATTTGAAGAAAAACGAAAGAAAAGAAAAGAAGAAAGACAGTTATGTTCATGGACTATTCATTGATGATATATTTGACACGTTGAAGGTGTATATCTTTGTGTAGTAAAAGATTGATATATCTTAATGTTCCCACGTGCCTGAAGTTGTTATTTGCAGTGTCTGCTACGAATTTGTTATTTTCATGTTTCTTTTCCAGCTTCTATTCGCCTTATGTTATCTTGCTTAAAATTGTCCTATTAATTCCTTTAAAATATCACACAGGAAACCGGAAATGCCGACTACTATAATTAATATTATTATGTCTAAACCTAGAGGCCCATATCTTCCATTGTTCTAGGGGAGGAAGACTAGTGGCCTTGGTGGGTGTGTATATAGTGTGGAATTTGGAACCCCTTGCCAGCGGCGGTCAGTCTAGCCATATATTAATCCCCCACATAATATGCCAGTTCCTATATGCCTGAGGCAAAACTCTGAAAAAGGACTTATTCTACAAGGGATCAAGTGCCAGTCTGCCCCGTCTTCACACGTGCAAAAATAAAGTCCCGTTTTGGGATTTTAAAGAATTTGCCGTCACAATACTAATAATTGAGTTTGTTGTATTTCTTTGTTGTTGTTATTATTAGAAGAAAACACAAACTTATAAGAAAATTAGATTTTTACATCAAGTTACAACCTTTTAAATTTTTGTTGATACAGGAGCAGAAATCGCTGAGCTCTGTTCACTGTGAATTCTAGTAGTCAACTGACTTGTCCCTCGTAGACTCTTGTAGTGAACTAAGTTCTTTCCTCGCGTGTCTTTTTGTGTACCTCCTACCAAAACTCCTATCCCTAACTCCTACTCCTTCTCTTCATCTCCTCCTACCAAAAGAAATGGTTCCTTATTTTTGCTGCCTAATTTTAAATTCTTGGCGTGAGTGTGTCTACATTTTTCTATTTTTAGAACACTCGCCAATCACCATTTTATCAACCACAACAAGTTAATTTGTGGTTCATTTGGACTCTGAGCTTGTTAGGTAGATTTTCTTTCCAAGTATTATTTCTGATGATTGTAAAATTCACAATAAAAATAAAGCAACATAGGCAAAAGATATGACAAACTGTGTAATATTTTTATGAATATTGAAAAGTATAATATTATCAGAATTTGTCACCAGTTATTGGAAACGTTACTAGTATTTGTTGGTAGGGAAGATATTCAATTGCGTCCCCCCTCACAAGTTCTAAAATCAACATTATTATATCCATTGATACATTAACACTGAATAGATGGAAAGGAAAGATGAGATCAACTCATATAAGCATATAAGACATTTAGTGCATACGTATATGAAAACATTTAACAAGCTGGTTTGGTTTCTTTGTTTAATGACATATTAACCTTTGTGGGTTATTTAATTTCAAATACATCCTTGTAGAAGAACAGTAGTGATACTATTTAACCCATAACTGAGAGGGGATAAGGGCGTTCATACTTTTCCCAAGGGTATTAGTCCAAAAGTGAACATAATAGCGTGACTGGAGTTTGAACTTGCTTACTACAATTTCACAGTCCAGCATTTTAGCCACTATGCCATGGGGACTCCCATCATTTAACAAATATTACAGGACGATTATAACAATACACGAATGTGTTCCAAACAGTTGAAATGTGCACTGTATTACATGAGTTAGTTAGGAACTAAAAGAGAAAGAGAAAGAGAAAGAGTTCTAAATTCTCACCTGGTCTCCAAAGACATGATATCCCATGACACAACCCTATCCAAGGGAAGACATTATTGATTCCCTGCAATATATTCTCTTGTAGAGAAAATGCAAGAACATCCTTAGCTAGTTGTTGTTGATATCTCATCCTGCCTAGCAGTCCTCCTTGAGGTTCTGTCCTTGTAATCTTTTTTAAAAATGGGTAAAGAGAAAATGCCAAATATATGTTTTATCCAAACTTTTCAGCAAACAATCCTTTTTAAGGTTGTAAAGATACTGAGTCAAAATAACTCTGTGTGTGTGTGTGTGTGTGTGTGTGTGTGTGTGTTTGGATGGATGAAAAAGTGCTGTCTCTGATGCTGCCAGCTCATAAGAGTTTGACCCCTCAATCCAATCAACAGCCAGCAACCAGCAGAGCTGCCAACACCAGAGAACTTGTTACTTTTTTATTCAAGACCACCTGCCCAAAGGCTTGTTATGCCATTGACCACCTCAGACAGCCAAGACTATCATATGTCAAAGGAAATAGGAAGGAAGTATGGATTTGTTTATTTTAATTTCTTCATGGTCGGTCAGAGAAAGTGAGAGAAAGTGATTGATAAAAATAAAGTGATATTCATTTTACTTATGTTCATAGATAGCTTTTATTTTACTTATGTTTTTTTTATTTTTACCAAATATATATATATATATATATATATATATATATATATATATATATATATATATATATATATATATATATATATATCTTTGCTTTTTTTTGTTTTCTATATTTTGCTATACATCATATATTTGTTTATTCTCTGTACAGTCACATGATTTTAACATTAAAAAAAATTGTTTCTCAATGGATGACTCAATGAGAAGGGTTGTTAATGATAAACAATAACCAAAAAGAAACCATGTTGCTGTAAGATATACCTAATCTTATAAAATGTAAAGTTCTAAACATCAACAAAAAAAAAATCATATTGGTGATGTAAAATAATTACTTATTATTACTTAGGACCAAGAATCTAGAAAAAAAAAGTTCAAATCAATAAATCTAAGTGTCACTCACTTAAGCTGAAAAATATTTCTCAAGAGCATTTTTCAAATTCTTTTATACAGAATTTTTAAGGTCATATTAGAAATATAATTAGTAAATTTCTTTTCAATTATATGGATTTATCTTTTATCAGCTCATAATCAGTACCAAAGAGTTGTTTTACTGCCACTGTAACCAGCTATGATCCAAGTTTTGACCTTTTACCCATCAGGTATTACACCAAGTTCAATTCTGTTTAGTTTCTGTAATAAGAAATTTTTTTTCTGATAATGTGGCACTGTTAGAACTAATTGAATCTATTCTTCAGATAAATTTTATTTATGTATTTATTTTTTACCAGATTTCAGTTTACGCTACTTTATATCACATCAAGAGAATACTTTTTAAATTACAAACAAAATGAATAGAATCAAATTATCAGTGATATGGAAACAAAGGAAATTGAAACTGCTGAAATTGTCAGACACAGTTTTAGCATTGTATATAGAATATTGCTAGATTTAGAAATAGAAATAAAATTCCTTTGCATTTCTGACCCTTTTTAAAAGATTTTATTGAAACACAAAATGTTACTGAATAAAAAAAGAAAACTAAGTCAAAAGTTTAAAACTTGTTTTTTTTTTTTTTTTAAATGGATGTCTTCAATAAAGTTTAACTTGATTTAAAAGATTTCATTAAAGTAAAGATTTTTTATTTTTTGTAAAAAATTCCTGAAAATAATAATTAAAGATGAATGGGTAATTTTAATGTCATCAGAACAAATAAAAATAAAATTAATTTTATCTTATATACAAGATTATTAATAATCCCAATATTTTTGGAAATTAAATTCCTATGATTCTAATCTATTTATCTCTATCCCATAATAGTTTCAACATCTAATGTAAGAAATTGGTATAAAAATCGAACAACTACAATTAGAATGGGGTATTGCTGTTATTATTTATTTATTTATTTATTTTACTTACACATCCTAATTCGGTCAACTATTTAAAAGGGACCAGGAAATTGCAGTAAATACAGTTACCTGCCCTTGTCCGTCAGATGTCGTTAGTTACTATTCATGGAGTCATGTTGTAAATATTGGAAGAAAGAGACATGGATACTTTGGAATAACCGTGCTACAGGTTTGTTTATATTATGCCTTTTAAAATATTTATGTGTGCAAAGGTTTCACAAATGTCCCGTGCATTTCTCAGGACTTGACATTGACCGTGGCATGCATTGTATATGTCTCGTGTACGGTTTTTCTTGTAGGGTGTTCGTCTGCATGCGTCTGATGACACTGACAGCTGATAATAATGGCCACGAGAATCTTTAAGTCTTTGACAACTTTTGCATTCATGTTATTATCGAGTAAAATTAAAATAGTGTATAGTATTAATTGTTTTGCTTTGGGATTTTATCTGTTTCGCTTTTTATACCACGTAAAGCTAACTCGGTCTTTCTTCAGTTCTCTTTGATCACTTAGCCATTATTAGTGACCAGTGGGCGCGGCTTTCGCCTGGGTAGTGATGCTATTTAAATTTTTTTATTTTTTTATCTTGGGACGACGCAGTCATTCTTAATTAAAAATTGATTCTTACTTTTGTAGTTAAAAAAAAAAAGTCTGTCGTAAGATAATAGTCAAGTGATTTCACTGCTCCCCTAAAGGGTGGTATCCATCTCCAGTTTTTGTTTCCCCTAAAAAAAAAACCCTCTTTACCGGCCTGATGATGGAGTTATGAACGATTGAATATTTTAAGAAGTTTATAAGAATTTTGGAAATATATTTAAAACAGTATTGACATTGGTTTTATGTAACTTTAAGATATTGTATATATATTTACTGATCTGACAACGAACTTTCTTTGTAATAATGTACTACAGATGTTATTGTTATAAAATATTTTATCTCCCTCGAGAATGAAAGGGAGATCAAAACTGTCATTGCTTCATTAATCGCTGTCATATTGGTAACAAAAAAGTTTATTTTGCTAGAAATGGTAATAAAATTTGTACTTATTCTAAACTCTATACTTTGATCATTTTAAGGGCATTGTTTCTTTTTAGGCAACAAACACCTTTACAGTCTCATTCCTTCCATCGTCCTTACCATTTTTGTGTAATTTTTCAGTACCGTATGCCAGAATTAGAATAAACATTTATTTTATTTTTTATGTGTCATTAATTATTTTTTTAAATTTATTTTTTTATTTTTGTAAAACCCTAAAAAAAAAAAATGAAATGGTATCTAGTATTGACCCTGGACATCGTTCTGGAATCCAAAATGTGGAATCAACGAAAATCACTTTGTCTCCCTGGCAAATAACCAAAAAGTAAAAATTACAATTTGACATTTTCGCACTTCACTTCGAAAGTTGATTCATTTTTTAAAAATCTAATTGTATGGCGTTATCAATTAGATGAAATAAATATAGTGGATATTAGTTTCATGTTATAAACTGAAACTGACAAGATAAAAGTTTTTAAACTATAATTATCGTATTGTAACAATACTGATTATCATCATTTTCTGTTGTTAAATGAACACGAGAACAGAATATTGAATAAAATAAATTTCTACCCAAAAACGTGGATGGGGAGCAAAAATTAATAAGTACCAAATTAAATAAAACTAAAATAAGCATTTATCTACTTTAAGAGTGCTTATTTGGAATAGCACATTGGGAAAATGGCTGTGGTAATTAAATCATTAATCACAATTTAGGTAAGAATAAGTCTCATTAAATATCTTTTTATGAGATTTTAGTGCAAAAAGTAAAAGGCGTCCATATTTGGTAATTAACCCTAACCAATATCGCATTTAAACATAAAAAAATCACCACCTTCCGGTTAAAGGATGGAGGATTGTTTTGCCGCTTGAACAATCAATATGGCCGCTTTTTAAGAGGTGAATATTAAAAAAAAATTTTTTTTCTTTTCCTACCCCAGTACGTAAAAGTTCATAAAGACATTTGCTGAAACATTTTTATCTGGATTGTAAACGTAAATATTACATTTCTATAATTAAATTCTTAAATGTTACTGCCGCCATTTTCCCCGTGTGCTATTCTAAATAAGTATTTAAGTTATATTGTAGATGTATTCTGTTAATTGTAATTTGTATTAAAGTGTCTCCAAATAAGTGCGTGTGGTTGGGCCTTTCTTTTGTATTTTTTTTTTTTTTTTTTCAAACCCCCTCTCTCAACCTAACACCTGCCACAGACGAGTAATGTAATGTACCTCCTTGAATTACCAATTGTCTACTCGGTTTGTGGTTTACTATCAAATATCATCTAGCCCCCTCCGTTTTATTTATTTTATTTTATATAGGGCTAGTGATACAGTTTTCTGATTTCATAACCGCCCCCGCAACATATCAATATCGTCAACGTACGCACGTGTTTTGGCACTCTCTTTTACGCGTTCTACAATCGTTTTTTCGAAAAGTTGTTTTTAGTTTGAATATTTCCCAGTCGTCTTAGTAGTTCCACTCACAAGCGTTCTTTCGTCCTTTTTTTTTCTCTTTTCTTTAACTTACCTTTTCTTTCTGACCGGGTTTTTCCTATTGATCTTTTGAAAACTGGTGACAGCTAGACACGTGGACCGACTGTGGATAAGAGAAAGACGGAGATAGCAAGAGAGTACATGACATAGTGAGTGAGTGAGTTTGTTCACGTCTGTCAACAACAATCTCTGTTTCTCCACCTTCGCCTTATTAACATTAAGTTTGCTGTTGGAGTAGTGTGTTTTGTTTCTCCTCCACTATCATAATTCTCTTTTTCTTGGGTTACTGAAAAACTTGTTTATTTACTGATAGGAATCTCGAGTTATTTCACACAACGATGTTCTGTTGTACATCGGTTGATTTTAATTGTCTTAAAAATTATAGATCTTTCTTTCTTATCTACAGCAGAGAGCACGTGTGCATATACTTACAACGCACGCGGATAGACATGCACAAAAAATAAATATACCTGAATTGTAAGTAATAAACTTACAAAAATAAATTTTTTGAGATCGTCATTAACATTTGTTGCCATAGCAAATTTTGCTTTTTATAGTTTTTATTTTTCAACGTGGAAAAAAATCCCAAGCAAATACACACGAAAACAGATGTACTGCTGTGCAAAATCTTTAAAAAATTTTCCCGTCCTATTCGTCTCGTTTTGTTTTCGTTCTATTATGAAAGTTTCATATAAACTAAGATGCTTTGATTGTTTAATCGTATCATTACAGGCTCAGTTTCATGCATTATCATTTCAAGACTTGGTATTCCAGGTGAAAATCGCGGTAAGGGTAACCCAAAGTCCGGCTCTTTTACCAAAACTTTTCTCATTCTCCAATGATATCTACATAGGAAAAATAAGATTTAGGAAAGTTCAGCTTTGGGTTACACTTACGACGCTTTTAACCTGAACTATGGTAGAATGGGGCAGGTGTGATCCCATTTTTTGGACGTCATCGAATTATTTGTCTCCGTTCACCTGTTTTCTCTTATTCATTTAACAAGTTTATCTATTTGATATTCATTTATTAGCAGCTTTATGAATTGGAAGAAAAAAGCATTGAGAAAAAGGTCGTATTATGAAGTAAGTCTCGTTGGTTAGGTAACAATGAAAAGGTGGGAGAGACTTTATAAAAATCAATGACTTCAAAGATGGGACCACAACTGTACCCTTGTACACGAGACTTAAACCTGATCAGTTGGACTTTTAAGGTTTTCAATTTCACTGAGGTAGATCTACTATGAAACTAATGAGTCGGGCGCAAAAATGATTTTAAACCATATTGTGTTGAAAGTTTGGGTCTACTGTATGAGAAAGTGTGTTTAGAAGATAATATTAATACTGTAGTCTAGTTCAGAATAAAGAATTACATTGCAAAGATTGCTGTAACAGATCAAGTTTCTGGGCCCCCAAAATGTAGGGTCATCGCAGATTCTGCAGACACAATATGCTTTTTAAAGAAAGTTTTAACAATTAGATTTAAAAATTCCTTGAAGCAATAAAGGGAAAGAAAAACCATTATAGATTAGTTTCCTTTATTCTCCAGTAATTAATTGTAAACAATTTTTTTGTGATAAGTTTTGATTAGGTTTTTTCTGTCAAATGTTAGTGAGGACTTTGAAAAGATGAGTTGTCAAGATTTCTGAGGCTCTTATGATTATTACAATAATTTTTGTAGAAAATTAAGAAATTAAAAAAAAAAGTCACCATTATAGTCTGAAGGAAAATCAATGCTGTGAAAACTGAAAATAAAACATTTTGTAAATTTACAATTGGCTTCAATTAATAAACATAAATAAATGTTACAGTCATTGAAAACTTGGTATGATGAACTTAACCATGTTATGATTATTACATATAACTGGTTTGGGTTTCTTTGTTTAATGGCAAATCAAAGCTTGTGGGTTATTTAATGCCAAAGCCATCTGTGTAGAAGGACAGTAATGGTACTATTTAACTCGTAGGTAAGGAGGATAAGAACTTGTATCTTTCCCAAATGTATTAATCTGAAAATAAATATGATAGTATAATTGGAGATTGAACTTGCTTCCTACTATGTCACAGTCCAGCACATTAGCTACTACACTATGGGGAATCCCCCTCTTGTGATAACAGATGACATACCTTCTATTTTCATTCGTAAAAAAAGTTGTAACAAAATATTTACTGATTTTTTTTTTTTTTTTTTTTTAAATTTTTTTATGAAAATCTCATGGATACAGTCTTGTGATTCTCTTGGACAGTTAGATGACAAGAATAAGTTATGCATCTTGACTAGATGCAACATAAAATTCTGGAAAGCTGAAGAATGTATCAGCTGAAATGTGATAAAAACAACAAAGATGAAGATACTGGTTTGAATGTGTTGGTGTGACATTCAATGAACATTAGAAGCAATATATACTTGAGGAAGGTTGAAAAATGTAGCAATTAAAATCTTAAAATAAACAAACAATCTAAAATATATATATAATATATATGAAGTAAAACCTTTTCTCTAGGTTTTAACTGTAAACATTTCAGTTATGTTTATATATTTGAATTTGTTAAGTCAGCTCGGTATTGTTTGAAAATTTCATAGTCTGTAAAACTCTCCTAAATGATAAGTTTACTTTTAGTTTTAACTTTTTCTATTTCCAGACTTTTTACAAAATCAAATGTGATAAGTTAGCTTGAGCTGTAGAATACATTGACTGTATCTCTGCAGTGATAAGACCCCACCCCAATGAGTATCCTGGATATGACATTAAACCATATGATGGTGAGGCTCCAGTAATACTGGAGCTTTGGGGAATGTCGAGTACCTCTTCATCACCATTGCTCCGGGGTCCACACTGACCTGGAGTGGCAGCGTCTGATAGGGTCTCATCTATGGGTCAAATAGAACTGTTTGGCATTTAAACTGTGTGCAAACAAATGACTAATGCCAAAATGTTTTGTTAAAAATAGAACTGTTAGATCATTTGACTGAGTTGAATAGAATAATTAGTGTCAAATAGCAATACTTGTAACCACTTCACTGCAAACAAATTATTTATGTTGAATAGAATCATAAGTATAGATAGCAATAATTGAAACTACTTAACCTTGTAAAAACAACGGCAATACTTGTGTATAAACAAATTAAAGATTTTAAAAATGAAATTTCCTTCAAACTCTTCACATACAAATCATATGTATATCCATTTAAAGGTGCAGAAACAAATGATTAATAGTTAATAGAATTATTTGTATTTGATAGAAATGCTTGAAAACATTCAACTGCAAAAAAAAGAAAAAAAAATGAACTCTGGCTCATTTTAAAAATTTAATCTACAAAATGTGTTTACAAATCTTATATTTCTGATATATATGTATAGAGGGTTTGGCATTAAATAACCCAAAATGGTTGATATGCCATGAAACCCAACCAAACTAAATGTGATAACTTATTAAAAATGTTATTTGTATCCAAAAGAATTTAGAAATGACAGACTAATGGAATCTATATAATACACTAATGATAATTAGAAAGAGTTTGTTCTGTATAGATAGCCAAGTTTTTTGATCTTGAATTACCAACCTTGATATGCATTATTGTTCGACTTGGAAGATTTTTTTTTGTTTTTTGTTTTTCATAAGGAAAGGACTCTCATGAAGAGGAAGTCTCCAAAAATAATCTTTTGGAAGCCATGTTGCTGTAGGATTTAACTAATTTTATAGAATTCAAGATTGCAAACTTAAAATAACAAATTATCTTGCTGAAATAAATATTCCCATTTAATTGAACGTAACTGATTTATAACCATCTCAAGTTGGAGATGTTGATTATAGCATTATTGTTAGAACTAACAATCCGGACAAAAAAACAAATATTTAAATTGATTAATCTTTTAAGTGTTACTTAAATAAAAAAAAAAAAAAAATATTTCTTTAGAAAACTAAAATATTTTGAAGAATAATATTAGCTTCATAAGATGATATAAAATGTAATTACTAATCCTTTTATTAGATGAATTTATCTATCTTTTTATTGTAATAATTACTGTTTATCATTATTTGATGTAAATTTTGACTGTAAACATTTTAAAAATAATCAGCTACCATTCAAGTCTTCACTTTGTATCTAATGTACTTCAGGTTGTGTCATATATCATCATGTCGTGCCGCTAGCATGGATATCCCTGACTCTCTCTCGCCACTTCTTCCTATCGTTCATTGCCTCCGGCAGGTCTTCAGGGCTACATCCCATATCCTCACATAGCTGCTGTATGTATGTATGTTCAAGCTGGTCGTCCTGCTTTTGCTCGGCCATGTGTGGGGGTCCATAGGAGTACATCACTTATGAGCTCGTCCATGCTTCTCCAGCAGTGTCTTGCATGTCTGGTTTGTCTAACTTTGATAGTTTTCATGATGGGAGGCAGATGGCAGTGTAGTTGGTGCCTTGTGGGGTGTTGCCGCCAGGACTTGTTCAATATTACTCGCAACATTCTTGTGTAGTTGCCGTCTAGCTTCTTCTCCAGCCGTTTTGTTAGCGTTCAAGTAGTGCATCCCTACAGCAGTATCGATATGATCAATTGCCTATCGATAGCTGTCCATGCCTTCGTTAGCCGTGTGCCGATGTCTTTTTTTTTTTTTTTTTTGTCTTATATATACTACATAGATATGTAACTTAAAGTTTGAAAGATTAAAAAAAAACAAAAAACTTGTTAATACAAATATTACAAGTTGTCCATAAATCAACATTATATCATGCTATCTTATAAGAGTTGGTTCATTTATTGTATAAATCTATATGCAAATGTAATATCTATTATTGACAAGGTAATACATGAAGATTTAAAAAAAATTTTTTATTAAAAAAAAAAAAATGAATAAATTGAACTGCAACACATTTGCATTTTTATTAGAACAAAATGAAACCAATGGAATTTCCTATTGTCAATGAATAAAATGCAAATCAATTTGTTTTCCAAGTAAAATATGGAAAAGAAAGATTGAATGAAAAAAAAAAAAATCAGAATTTAAGTTAGTATATATTTCTGTTTATATCTAAATATAATAAAACTATATTTTTAATATACTTAGATAAATTTTATTTAGCAGTGATAGATTTATGTGCATTTTATTGACAGCTTGGGATTGGCTTGTTGATTTATTTCTAATTCTATTTATGGCTCATCGATAATTTGTTCAAGCCCAAATTGTTTCTGCTGTGACACTGACATTGATATAAAGCAGCAGTTAGTTTTTTTATTTTTTTTTATTTTATTTTTTTTTTTTAAATACCATGTGTCTGTTGGTAATTTTATAGATTCTATTGTTGGAATGCCAAGCATCTGATTGGTCAGTTATAAACTCATTGAAAATCTCATTTATGTTTGTAAGAAGATTGTCTTAAATTGTATTAAAAGGTTGTAGTTACGAAAATGATGGAGCTTTTAAATCTGGTTTGATTTTTTCAATAGGAATCACCTTTTTTTTTTTTTTTTTTTATTTTTTTTTTTAATTCCTGTTTTTTTGGTATTTTTTGGTGTTCATTTTTTTTTCTTTCTCATTATCCACTTTACTTTTTTTTTTTCTTTGAGTCTTACTTGCTCGCTCTCTCTCTCTCTCTCTCTCTCTCTCTCTCTCTCTCTCTCTTATATATATTCCTGCTATCCTTTGTTTCTCACTCTCTTTTGCCTGTTGTATCTCGTTTTTGTTCTTTATCTCTTTCTGGATATTGTTTTTCTCTCTTTTCTCAGTGTTTGTTTACTCCTCTGTCTTCTCTATTTGTTTTATTTACTTGGTTTGACTCTTTTTCTATCCTCTTCTCAGTATCTCATCTGCACAAGTAAGCTATTGGCCTGTTATGAAAGCGGAACAGAATCAATCAAGTTGATTAACACATGGCTACTGATATTATACTTTTTCTCAAAACTATCAAAGCTGGGTATGATTTTGAAATGAACCGAATACTACTACTGATCTGTCTCTCCTCCTCTCTACCCATACATACGTATATATTTCAGTGTAATGGTGAATTTTGAGAGAGTCTGGCATTGTCAGCTGACATAATGACCTCCTTCTCTTGTATAAGCAGAAACAAAAACAAGTAACTTTGCATATTCTTTAGTGTGTTAAGGCCATTCTTATCACAAAGAATTATCTTGCTACTTTTCATATGGCCTTGTATTGAATTATTTGTGACTGTGTTTAAATTATTATGTGGGTGTCAATATTGTTCAGGTTTAGATTCATTCACTCTTAATTTCTTTTTGCAATTAACTTGTTTGTATACTTGTAAAATCCAATCAAAAATCTCTGATGCTTGGAATCTATGGCTTTAGGTCTACCTGACTTTGCCTGATCATCAAGTTTCTTGCTAACTGAGCAAAATTTCTTGAACCATCTGATTATTGTACTCTGATCAACTGTGCCTTTTACTTTTTGTGCAATGAATGTTTTTGGTTGTATCTGCAGTGTTATGGCCCAGTTTAAACTCTTAAAATATAAGTTCTTGAACCAGTTGCATGTTTATCATTTTAGCTGTCAAAACTTTGCACAAAGAAAAGCAATACAGAACATGTCTGCACACTATCAACCATAGCAGGTACCTTTCATGGCTTGAACTGCTTTAGTCACATGATATGTTACAAACTAGCATGTACTAAAATATTGCAAAATTTTTGACTCCCCCTTCATGTAATGATTGAATTTTTGCATGTTTATGTTACCATGGTGCATTATATTAAAATTTTGTTAGTGCAATAGTATTAAGAGTTTTTTTTTTTTTTTTTTTTTTTTTTTTTTCTTTTTTTTTTTAACAATTTCCTATCCAGTTTTCAACTTAATAAGTGTGGGGTCATTGTGTTCACCTTGATCATTATAATTTTTTTTTTAAAGAGAGATAAGTATTAAATGCTAAAATAGTACTACTACTTATTTTTTTAATCATAAATTCTATAAATATGATTGAAGGTAGCCTCCAAGTAAGTAGAACTTAAGTATAATTCTAATTTAATGACTATTTTCGATTTTGGAAAAAAAAATAAGATTATATATTTAGATATTTCATAAGCTGGGTTTAGTCTGGTACAACGCCTCAAGTATGGGGCACCCCACTACAATAGTAATGGCCGCCTAGACTAGTTCATGCAAAAAGCTAATATTATTCTTCAAAATATTTTGGCTTTCTAAAGAAATATTTTTTTAATTTAAGTAACGCTTAAAAGATTAATCAATTAAAATATTTGTTTTTTGTCCTGGTTGTTAGTTCATGCACACACACATCCTATATTTCATTAGCTTTTTTCTTGGTTCATTGCAAGATATGAAGGCAATAGGCCTTACCCTGTCATGCTATTCAATGATGTATTGGCAGGGGCGGGTTCCTTCTCTTGGATTGGTTGTCCTGTCAAGGTGTGTGAATTTAGTCTGCTCTATTATTTTACTTGTTGCTGGGAAAAATGGATTTTTTTTTCTCTTTCTGTTTTTTAAAATTTTATTTATTGGTGCTAAATGAATTTAACTTGCTCCAGTTGGAATTTGAACTCTTCTTTCCAACATCTCTAACTAAAAGGATGTGTGTGAAAATAAAGGAGGTACATTTATTTTTGAACTGTTATATATTCCTATTTTTAGTTACAGAGTTTTAAGGCAGTAGAGTTTAGTAATAAAAAAAAATATCTGCTTTTGATTATATAATATTCTGCTTGAATAATGACATCTCGATATCTTGGTTTAGATGAAAATAAACTTTTTATCAAAAAATGTGTAGAGGTTTACTTATTTGTTTACAAGTGATATTATAATCAACAACATGATGTATAGTTGGCGACCATTGTCAAGGCTGACCCGAAGGCTCCCTTTTCAATAGCTACTACACCGAGGTGTAGGGGAGGGTGCTACTCCTTTCCTTAGATTGCTCCACTTTACCCTTGATACTTACCTTATATTACTGAGTGTTAAGCAAGGAGGTATCAAGTACCATTTTTAAAGTCTTTGGTATAACGCGACCTGGGATTGAACTTAAGTCTCCCGGACCATTGGTGAACACTCTACTCACTAGGCCAATAGATCCAATCAATAATTGAGATTACTCATTTAAATCTTTTTCCAGAATATTTTTTCTTGTCAAATGTTTTATTTATAATAAAAAAAAAAAGTAACAAGAATAAGTTAATAGGAAGGAAGAAAATAAACGTTAAAAAAATGTTTGTTTGGCGCTTTTTAGTTGATTTGAAAACCAATATCACTTGTTTTTTTTCCTTTGAAGCTAAACAAAAGAATTTTTATTGAAGAGTGGAAACTAATGCTTCTTTTTATTTATTATCCTTATATATTTTGTATAGATCCATATGTCTATTTCTTAATTAGCTGGACAAAGTTGGAAACTATCCAGGATTTAACCTACCTACATTATGTCATATCTAATGATGCCAATTTGAACAAGGAGATAAGTGATTGAGGCGAATAAAGCATTTGGTAAATTGTGCAAACATGTCAGGAGAAACAAGATCCTCATAGAAAGCTATTGTGCTGTCTACCCTTCTTTATGAATCTAAATTCTGGGTCACCAACCAGAATTGGCTGTAAAATTTCCATTGGTGTTGTTACCATATCACTCTGTGTACTGGAGTGACTTCATCTTAGCCAGAGGGGTAAGACTCCTTCAACGAGTGTCCTAGATATGACACCAAACAATCTGACGGTGAGGTTCCAGTAATGCTAGAGCTCTGAGGAATGCAGAGTACTCCTTCATTGCCATTGCTCCCAGGTCTACTTGTGCCCAGAGTGGTAGCACCAGATAGGGTCCTGTCTATGGGCCAAATAGAATTAAATTATGTACTTATGCTAAACTGAATTGGTTGAAATAGAACTGTTTTAACATTTGACTGAGTGTAACCAAAAGCTAGACTTACACTAAACTGAATTGTTTCAAATATAACTGTATGTATAAAAATAGATTTAACATGAAATAATCTACAATGGCTGATATGCCATAAAACCAAACCAATCATCTTAGCCGACTCCACTGATGCTGCAACTATCCAGGAGAAGGCTTGTCTGTACTGAGTAGGTCTGGTGGCAAAGATAGATTATCTTTCAATATCTTTTTTAGAGAATTGGAATGGCCTGTAGTGGGTCAAGTGGCACAGAAGAGATACCAGAACTCTTTTAAAAAGATCCTTATCTTTTGTGGAATTGACTACTGCTTGCCATTGGGCAACAAAGGGTGCTAACTGGTAGACAGTTTTCCAGGCAATCTCTCTATTGGGAGCAAACTATTGAGCTATAACTAAAGAAAAAGATGATTTGTAAAACAGGAGCTCCATTCTGTTGCCTGACCTTCTCTTCTAGCTGCTTTGGCAATCATGCCTGTTTCATTGATGAATCTACTACAGAGGTTGACTTCCCTCTTAAAGCCAATCCATACTAATATACGTCATGTTTGTCAATGATCATCTTGGAGTAGTCCATTTCTTTTCAATGATAACTGTATGGTATAAGTGTTATTGACGGTACACACATGCTGCTAATTTACTTTATTTTTTTATTTTTTTTTTGTATATGATTACCTGGGAAATCAAGTTTTATTTTCAGTGTGCTCCCCATTCTACAGACCTATTATTAATTCAAATTAAAGGAATGAGATTTTTTATAATAATGCCATACTTGTAAAATTTAGAATATTATCTGGGATATAAATATCAGATTTAGTAGTATTACGTTTATTTTTGTTGATTACTAAATTAATTTGGTATTTTGTATTAAATGAATTGTGAAAATCTAAATTGGATTTTTGTTTTTTTTCCAAATGCATTTTCAGTTTTTGATAGGAACTCTAATTCTGTCTTGTATCTTGTGCATTCAAGTGTTTTTAAACTTGTGATATTTCCTTAATCTCTTGTAATCTCCTTAAGCAAAAGTCAATAAGCAATCTTCTGGATTCTTTTAACATTTCATGTGTTTAGCCCCACCCCCCGGAATTGCTATTATGTAGTTTCATGTTTTGTGATTTTATTTTTTATATTTGAGCTAAGATTTGATCTTTTGTTTATTTCTATTGTATTCTAATGTTTCTAATTTATTTAATGTTATTTTGCTTCAAGATATTTTAGTTATTTTCACCAGTTGGCTGTTAGGTTTCTTTAATGTAACTCTAGGGTTGGTCACATTTTTTTTTTCTCCACTTAGTTATAATACCTTTGGGAAATGTATGCATCCACCTATTTTCTTTTTAGCTCTGTGTAAATAGTAGGGTAGACTGGTAACCATTCCAGAAGGAAAACTATGAATTCAAGGTAGTTGTAGACCTGGAGAGGGTGGTGTCCACCTGAGTATTCCTTCCCAATACACACTACATGAATAGTATGCCTATAAACCAATCTAGTTATGAGACAAGGAACAAGAGAGAATAATCTTCCTTGTTCTAGATTATAGGAATATGAAGCTTGCCACATTTTTGTAGAAATACGAACGAAACTGCCACTGCTGGTGACGGGTTGCTTGGATTTTACCCATTTGTTTATTACTTATATTCTGCATGAATCTAAACAGTAAATAAGTGGTAAAGTAGAAATTGTACAGGGGAGAGATCAATACATTGGGTAAGAGTATTGCAGGATGGCTTTTGGCACCTTGTCATTGTTTAATGAACCCTGAGGATCTGATACCATTTACTATCCTTGTTGCAGTCTTTACTGTAAGCTATGCTCTGCCATGAAATTTGCTACCGAGGACAGTCTGTGCTTCACTCATGTTTTTAGGATTTGCTAAAATAGGCTGGATGTGAAAAGTGGGCCACTATTGTTACTAAAGTCTTCTTGGGTACCATATGTATAGGATTGTCCCCCTCCCAATGAGTCTACCTGTGCAAACAAGGTATGCAAAGTGTTCAACATAGAAGTCCATTACTATTTGTTAGGACCAATCTGGGCATGGGGTTAAGCTGGTTAGTGATGTATTCATATTGGGCCAATATACCGAGTCATTGGTAGAAGCCCTTCATGTTACACACTCCTTGGTGAGCTAAATGCAAATGGCATGATACATTTCCTCTGAGGGATTTTAGCACAACTCCTTTACCATTCATTAGTATTAAGCCCCTATCAGTACTGTAACAGTACCATACTTTCCAGAAATTGTAGATCCCAGGTTTTGTCAGGGAACACTAGGAATTCCATGTTCAGTTGAGTTCATTAGGGTTGTATAACGGATTATTTTGGTCGGATGTGCAAATGAGGTCAGGTGACATGACTGTTTCATTATTGCCCATAATCCGTTATTGCTCAAGGGCTTGGTGCTTCAACTATAGCATCTATATTGTCTGAGAGTTGAACATATTGGGAGGAGGGGTGTGTTGGAGAAATAAGCAAAGAAGGGCTTCTGCCATAGCAACAGGATTGTGAGAAATAGCATCAGAACTCTGGCAATTGCAGCTGCTTCATCCCCAATAGGTGCATACCAGCACTCAGTATTAGTGTAAATCTTATGAATCGATAACTGCCACACAATGTCATAAAGCAAATCCTTCACTAATGCAATGTTTGGATGAGGAATAGGTCTAACAAATATACCCAAAACCACTGTCCTATTCAGAAGAGTGATACAGTAGCTATATAAAATCAACTCTACCACTGGTAGAACATTATGGATAGTCATTACAGTCCTTCCTGATCACTGATACCAAATCAGAGTTGATGGATCAGGCAGGATTACACATAAAAATTGCTATTTCTTGAAGATGGAATTTCAGACCATGTCTACTCCAATACTGAGTATGCTAGCTCTCTCGGTGACATTCCCGTTATGTATTCCAGTTCCCCAATTTCTATCAGTAATGATGTCCATGCAACAGTTGAACTTAGAATGGGAAGCACTTGCACATCATCATGCCCTTGGTACACACAATGCATGCCATTAAGAATTCCTTGAGTTCGGTCAAGACTACGCTTGTGTAACATAGCTGGCCCAAGAGAACTGTCTGCCCCTGGTAGGGCCTTACCTGCACATAGGGAGGGTAAATGTGTGAACAAGAGGGAATAATCTCTCTTGTTCCAGATTATATAACTATGGAGCCAGCCACAACTGTGATTGCTGGTGACTGATGTATGTTATCCACCTTTTTTTTTTTTTTTTTTTACTCATATATTTTTTTATCAATATTCTACAGGGACTAGACCAATTCATATAAACAATTGTTGAAAATAGAAAGTCTTCATTGAGTATTTAAAACTGTTTTAATTTTATACAATTTAACTAATATAGTGAATCAAGTTTTGCAGTCTCTTGGTAAAAATTTTTTGAGGCACAATTAGATGGCTCTGGATGCTTTTGCCAAAGTCATGAAAGTGACAAACCGCACTGGACAGTGAGATGCCAAGCTCACTTAATGTCTGCTATTTGGCCTTGGAATTCATGGATTTAGAACTACCTTGCCTGATTGTTGAGGTTCTTGCGACCTGAGTGAAAATTCTTGAACTTTCTGGTTACTGTACTGTGATCAATTGTGCCTTCACTTTTTGCATGATAAATATTTCTAGTTTCTTCTGCAACATTATGGCACAGTTTGAACTTAGAAAGCACAAGTTCTTGAATTTGACTATATTGCATATTTATTTGTGCAGCTTTAAAATCACACACAGATTGAAACAATATCAGTGTCAGTGTCCCAATTATCACAATACTTCTAACCATAGCTGGTACTCTTTTGACAGCTTGAACTGCTTTAGTCCTGTGGTATATGTACTACAAACTTGCATGCACTAAAATATTGCAAAACTTTTGGTTCACCTTAATATATAACAGAACACTTGACTAAATCTATACATAAATGTTAAATATTTTTGATAATTTATGGTTATAGAATATCTTAAAATATGGATATATACATAATGCATGAAGTTGTACATTCACTTTTTGTTATATCACCAAAGTAAATATGTAAATTTCTTTTGTGCTGAGAGATACCACCATCTTGTGAAAGAAAAATGGTATTGGAAGATGAGTTGTTAGGTTGGTGTAAAAATCTTTTTTTAATCGTCAATCTTTAAAGCTGAGTGTAGATTTCTATTTATTTATTGAAATAAGAAACATTAAGATGTACACATTGTTTCTTTTATTCCAGTTCTGATGAATTCTTTGAAAGTATTCTGAGCTGCTGCTTATTTGGGGAAAATCTCCTCTTAAAAGTTGTCAAAATTCTTGAAAAAGTGAAAGTCACTTGGAGAGGTTTGCTGAGACAGTTTTGTAGGCCAAGTCATTCAATTTCTACAGAATTATTTTCAATATACAGTTGAGCATTGTCTTATGGAAGAATTGGTCCTTTTTGATTGATCAATTTTTGGTGCATTTCCTGCTGTGATGGTTTCACCAGGATTTAACTCTCTTCATCTTTGGCATCAATATTGAACTGTATTTGTTGATAGTCCTCTAGTCAAATAATTGCTTAATATCAAAGCAGTTTCTACTGATTTGTCTCATTTTGAACTTAGAAATAAAAATAAATTTATATGAAATCGCTCAATTTACTTTTTTCTTCAATAAGGAACAATGAAATGAAGACCTGTTGACTTAAATCATTTGAGCAAACTGTGAGACCAGGGTTCAATCCAAGGTTGAGTCATACCAAAGACTCAAAAAAAAAATGATACTTGATACCTCCTTGTTTAACATTCAGGGTAAAGTGGAGCATTCCAGGGAAAGGAATAATGCCCTCCTCTACACCTTGGTGTAGTAGCTATTGAAAAGGAAGCCATAAGGTCACTCTCAACTATGGTTGCCAACTTTACTTATTTTTTATTTGCATAAACATGGTTAAATAAGTTTATTCCAAAATATGCATTAGAGTTTTGAATAGCAAAAAACAACCTAACATTTTATCTATGGTAGTGAGCTGGTTAACCTTTTGAACTCTGAGCCCCCCCCCCCACACCTGTGGGCCTGCTATCCTGTGCTCCTGACTGGAAAATAGCTGAAAATATAAAATGTTACAGCATTTTATAGGTAATGGCAATGTAGAAATGAAGGGTTTCCCCAGATGGAATTTAGGCTGCTCATATATGTACTTCTAAATATTGACCAAATGTGCTGGGCTCTGACTTGAGTGTAAGTATAAATTTGAGTGACTATATTGTTACTAGGTAATAGCAATGTAGAAATGGAGGATTTCTCCAGGTGGAATTCAGGGCCCTCAGCTTTATGTACTTTTGGGTAGTAGCACAAATACTAGCCACTTGATTCCTGAGGGGGGTGTCCTCGTGGTGTAATTGTTAAAGCGACGGACTGCAGAATTGTAGTAAGCGAGTTCATACTACAGTCGCTCTATTATGTTCACTTTCGGGCAAATACCCTTGGGAAAGGTATGAACCCCCTAATCCTCCCATCTATGGGTTAAATAGTACGACGACTGTTCTTCTTGGAGAATGGCTTTGGCATTAAATGACCTACAAAGGTTGATATACCATTAAACAAAGAAACCAAACCAAACCTTGATTTCTGAGTATCATTGAGAATATGTTCATTTTTATGGACAGCAAAAACAATTGTGTATTAAGAATAATTGAGCCACAAGGATGAATTAGATTCTGTGATTTCTTTTATCTGTTTGACTGTTTTACCAAAGAAGACCTGGTAGTAGCAGTCACATGGTATATCAAGAAAAAAAAAACAAACTAGACATCTGTTAAGAAGCCAGAGGATCCAAATGTGACATATATAAGGCTATCAAAAATTAGAATCTGACCATGAAAAAGATTACTTACCTAACTCTTAGGTTTCACCATCTCCTTCAAAATAATTCCTTTGTTGTAATTTGCTTACTGACTTAGAAAGGGAAGTGTCAAAAGTCTGAATTATATTTAATTTGCAAGCACTGTTCAAATTATTTGTGTGTGTGTGTATGTATATGTATATGTGTGTGTATATATATATATATATATATATATATATATATATATATATATATATATATATAATATAATATAATATAATATATATATATATATATATACAGTTCAAATGATATATATGAACCATGTTAGGGAGTATACGGACATCACGGATGAGGAAATAGAAATTATTCTAGCATGTAGGAAATCTGTTCTATCCAATAATCATAGAACTTTGGTGAAAAGTCATGTAGACAAATTCAATGTACCCATAGGGGCTTACGACTCAGCTCAGGTAGCTGACTTAGTAGGGATTTACATCTTGGACATGTTGGGTCGTATTGTCAATTTAGAGCAGGTGGGATTTTACCGAGATGACTGAATTATCTTAATCCCTGACAGTAACAGCCCCAAGACATCTAATATACAGAAGAAAATTATCAGAGCTTTTAAACTGCTAGGTCTACGAATTCAAATAGCATCAAACTTAAAGATAGTTGACTTTCTTGACGTACTAAATTGAAATAATGGATGTGGTGGATGTTGCAATTCGAGAAACATCATATACCAGGCATGCATTTCCCCCATGGAACATAATAGTGATGGGGAGAGTCTATATTGGCATCTCCGTTGGGAATTGGTAACGGATTGTATAATCACAGACATTCTTTCTCTAATCCACAACTTAGGAACCAAACTGGGGAGATTTATATATAGATGATGACTCTGATCTTTGGATATTAATTTAAAAAATTAAGGCTTTTGTTTCTGGGGTAGTTAATTCCCCTTGACCATTTTTAGGGTTAATGAAAGGCACCTGGTCGTTGGCAAAAAAGTTTTTTTACTTTTATTTTATTTTTATTAATCTTGATTCTAATTTCAATTCAAGGGGAATGTCTAAAATCACACCAGCTGAGATAGTTAACATATGTATTAGGAGTAAATGAAGAATATATATATGGGGATAGTCTTTTAATTTACAAGCTTAGATTATTTAAGAAATCCCATCTGCTATGGGAATCCTGACATGTGCTCAAATTGGGATGGGTTGACCTACAGGAACACCCTGCTCCTATTTCTTAATGTTTCTAGCACTTATTTTTTTGATCCCCTTTCCCTCGCCTGAGAATCTAAATCCCCCCCCCCCATCATACACATATGAACTGTAATTCCACATTTGCTGTTCCACAACCTCAAGTCTAACATGTAAAAAATCGTCTGACGAGATGGAGAATAATAATAATATTCTCCGGTGAAATAAATTTATCATAAAAACTTAACCAGGTTTGAGTTTCCATCTGATTCCACTATATGCGCTCTGAATGTGAATTTTGTTATATAGCTGTAAGGGAATAAGTGATGTAAGAATAGCCATTCATCGAGCACTCAGATTTATGATATTCCTCATGTCTTCTATACAAGAATAATCCACACCCACCATCTTCGGACTCTGACTGGATATTTCTGATATATATAGGAAAGATCAGTGAGAGAAAAGATAAGAGCAGAGAGTAGCATCACTTCAGTGAACAAAATAGGCCTCTCCCACATCTAGAATGTTGTCAAAGAAAGAAGTCCTTTTCATAATATGACTTCATTTGAACAGTGATCTGAAGTTTTAGGGCTTCATTTCTGGCTGTGTGCCATATCTTTGTTGTATTCTAATTGATAAAGATGAAAAGAAGGTTTAAGCATTGGTAGCTCTGTAGATTGTATACATGGGGTGGGTGGGTGCATGCATGCATGTGTAAAAAAGAAAAAAACCTATTGCATCATTTGGAAGCCAGAAAACAAAAGGCCAGTAATTTTTGTAATAAAATAAAAATCCTTTAATTTGTAGAAGCTGAAACCTGAAATTGGTGAGTGTGGACTTGCATGTATATATGAAGGCATTTTTATGATGCTCTGATTTTTTTTTTTTAATTTTTTATATATATATATATATATATATTAGATATGATCAAAAAGTTTTAACAGTGAAGCTTCAAGTTTTTTAAATAAAGACTTTGGTTCATCTGAGCACCTTATATATTAAAGAGATGAAGTCTCTGAGTTAGTAGCAATTTGAAAACTAAATTAGTAAGCCAGTGTTTTGTCAAAACACAGGATTGTGCAGTAGCCATCCTTGCTCCATGTGACTTGTTTTCTTAACTGAAAATTCATCTTTAGATGGTTGGTTGGGTTTTATGGTATATAAACCATTGTAGATTATTTAATGCCAAATTCTGTTTGTACATATTAGATATATGATTTATAAACA
The DNA here is from genome assembly GCA_963585895.1 of Sepioteuthis lessoniana. Lineage (NCBI taxonomy): Eukaryota > Metazoa > Mollusca > Cephalopoda > Myopsida > Loliginidae > Sepioteuthis > Sepioteuthis lessoniana. The sequence goes on from OY757939.1 coordinate 1,087,931, forward strand.
GTTTGTAGCATTTGAGACAAACCAGAGCTCATGTTTCTATGCAGTTAAATGATTTCAAGTATTGCTATTTAACATTAATAATTCTATCTAATATTAATCATTTGTTTGCACACAATTAAATGGTCTCCAGTATAGAAAATGATCAAATATTTCTATTTAACCCATAGATGGGATCCTAACAGACACTACTGTTTAGTTTCATATCTAGAGTCTTACTCCTCTACAGAGATGTAGTCAGCGCATTCTACAGCCCCTGCCCCCAGGCGACTGGGCTCTCATTTTAGAGTAAGATTTAAGGATATGAAGGATATTAAATGAAATGATAGTACTTCACACCACATCAAAGAATTTCAGATGCTTTGACCAATTGAAAACTTGCTGGAATAAAGTAGAATATTTAAAAAAAAAATGCTTCATTCATTGTTCATTTGTCTTGATACTTTTGAATACATCTTGTAAAAGCAGTAATAATAAACTAGTGTGTTTAGCTTAGGAATAAAATTATTGGCTGAAGTGTATCTATTTACCAAGTGTTTAGAAGTTTAATCTCTAGATTAGGTAGTGCATAAGTCCTATACTCTTGTATGGTATGGGCAACCTTCAAGAAGTGGGCCATCATCAGGTAGCTGCATTATTAAAAAAAAAAAGTTTTTTTTTCTTTTCTTTTAAAGATACCTCATCTATTTTCACGACAGCAAATCAACCATATGCATAAGCAGCTTCCTTATAAATAGTGAAAAGTGTGTGTTTATTTTATTTTTTTTCTCTTCCTAGCTCTTCTGTAAAAAGTTCTTTTCTATAAAGAATTGAAGTCTTGATATAGTATTACCACTGATATCAATGTAATTGAAATATGATGCTGCTGCCATGCTATATTACAGGATAACTAATTAACCCCCCCCCCCCAAAAAAAAAACTTTGCAAAATTAAGGTATTCAATATGAAAATCATTTGTGTATCAAAGAAAAAAAATTTTAAACATTTTCTTTGTGAAATTAAATAGGCCATTCAGAAAGTACTGCAGGCCACAGTTTGCTCAAGGAAGATTATGATACAATATATTCATTCTGGACTGACAGCAAAATGAAAATGCTTTGTATTTGTAGATTAAATAAAGGATATGGTTTAAATTCCTTGAAGGTTATATACTATAAAATAACTCTTAAAAGGGTCGGAGGTTACAACAATCAAAATATTAGCCAGCAACCAAGATGGGGATACGAATCAAAGTACATCAGTAAATATATAAGTACACATTCTGGGTTAAAAAAAAAAAAAAAATAGTGTAAATTTTATCACACTTCATAATCAATGTAATTTATATCACGAAAATTGACGAATGATGAAATAGTAAAATCAAAGGCTATTATGATAGTGAGCCACTAAAAGACAAAAATTCAGTCTTTCTGTTGCAATCCTCATTTAATACATTTTAGTCTGTACAAAACAGTTTTGGGAAAACTTGAAATATTTTAGTTCTTTTGAAGAAAGGCATTTGTGTGTGTGTGTGTGTGTGTGTGCGCACGCACGCACGCACGCACAATAAACTGTATTAGACGACCTTTGCTATTAGGTGGGATAAAATATCTTAAATATGATTCAATTATATAGTTATTTTTAAAAAAGTGAGATTTGGTTTAGTATGATATTTTTCTGACCTACAAGATTTTATGCATACAGAAATATAAATATATACAAATACACAAGCAAAACCGTTTTAAACTTAAGGAAAAATTCTGATGAGTTTCTGAGAATCTCTATTTATACACTTTTGTTGTTCCATCTTTTGCAAATATGAAGAACCATATTTTCACCACTTGCTTGTGAATATCAAACATATGGCTGGCCATGTGAAAAACATCTTTCCATGTCGATGCTCTGTCATGTCTCTATATTGACAAAAATAACATTTTGACATTCAGTGACTTCAAAGGTTAAATCTGACCCCCATCCATCTCACCATTTATGAGGTCAATAATATTTCGGTGCCACATATCAAAGTTTCTATCAGTCAGTTTAGCCAAAAATAGAATATTTTACCATCAGATGACCTCAAAGAATAACCTTGCATAGTCTGTTAGAATTTAAAGTCGAGTCAATATTCATGCAAAAATTAGGTTGGTAGAACTTTGTTTGGCTCTGCTCTTCAGAAAGACACATATACAAACTTAGACTTTGACATATTATAGATTTGAGACATAATGGACAGTATCTGCAATAAAAACAAATTGATCCAGGTTAGATATTTACCAAGATTAGCTTAATCCAGCACTGGACTACAATAGATGAAGTTGAAAAATTTTGTGTTGATCTCATTTATGGTGAGGGCCTGCTTGCTTTGACAATGAGCATTTTAAAATAGTTAGCTGAGCTTGATAGTGATGTTGAATGGTAATATCTTGTCTCTCAAGTGAGTACAGACTGATAAGTTGTATACAGGTTAAGTTTAATGAACTTATACAGGATGACTAAATAAGAAATACAGTTTCAAAAATTTACTAATGAAAAACTGTTTAAGACCTTCTCACCTATGGTAGAATTATGTAAAAAAAAAAAAAAAAAAAAAAAAAAAGCACTTAGTGCTTTGTTGTTAGTCAGTATGCTAAAAATATAGCTATTGAGAAGGCATTTTGTATGCTTGAATTAAACAAAATGTATTCTCTTGCTGTTCTACAACAGTATTTTTACCACTGATGAGACCATCTACAATTAGGAGACTTCATGTGGTTAACAGGCTGGATTAGAAAGAAATTGTTGGTGAATTTATTTCTCACTGAGTGCACTCTACTTCTGGCTTTATGCTACAACTAAGCTTAGTAAATAACTATATGTAGTCACGATAAGAAATTTGAAATGTGATACTTGCATAAAGGTAGATGAAGAAAATTAATATCTGAAAAGTGTTTGGAGTGTATTCATGCTAGTTACCTATGCAGACCACAGAAATCTGTGAGGAGGACAGTTAAGACTTATAAATTCCACATCTGTGTTTGAAAAATTTACAGCTAGGAGTTGACCTTGGAGAACTCTTTGCTGGAAATTTTCCTTGCTGAAATTTTAAGTGTTTCTCTATAAAAAAGAAAAAAGTCTCCTGAGTTTTAATCATGCTCTTCTAATTTCATATGACTGTTGTGGAGATTAAACTTGCCATCCTTGACTTGCTAATGTTGTTGAATCACCCTGTCCCATCTGCTGATTTGTGACAAGAAAACAATTTGCTTGTCTCTTGAATACATGCTGGACAACATCACAACTTAAAGAATGAGTATCAGTATCTTAAATATATTTTAGAATAATTTTTTGAAACTATTTTGTACAAGCATATATATCCTAAAATGACAAATTTTGCTGTATAAACTTTGAGTAAATTTTTCATGTTTGTTTTTTAATTTTTAATTCTAGATAAAAACATAAAGTAGAAGATAGTATTTTTTTTTCTCTTGTGGAAGGAAAACCATTTATCTATTCCTATATATGTTTGAGGTTTGGATTTTGAGTTTGATGTTTCATATGTGAGCACTTGTGTGTCAAATGCATTGTATTCTCATTGTTGTAGGCCTCTTAGCTTTGAGAAGTGACTATTGGTAACTGTCACTAATGAAGCCCCATTGTGGAAGGCAAAAATATTTTCTCAGATAAGTTGGCCAAGAGATTCTTGCTGTTTTTCTGTTTTCTTTTTGGACTTGTTAGGAACTGGATTGATTGCCTGTTTGTTTTTGATGTCAGAATCTTGTATTTGAATATAAGTAGACAGTTTTAACCTTTTTGCATATGTAAACCTGATATTTAGATTGAATAATATTACACTGTAAGCTAGAGATCACCTCAGGTACTATTTATAAAAGGTTTTATATAGCAATCATTTACAGCCTTTATTTCAATGGAATGCAAAATTATCTGCACATCGGAGTTTGAATATATTTTGTGCTTGATTGATTTGGTGTATTTTGGAAACTCAGATACAGAACTCAAGGTCTAAGTGTTCAAAGGGTTAATTATTGGTTTTAAAGGCCAGCAGGCTTTCAACAATTTGTACATATATATTTGTAAAATATTCAGTCTTTGTCTATTTCCTTGATTCTCAGGTTTTTTGCTAGAACTTCATTTTTTGTCACTGGGCAAAATCTAGGTCCCAGTCCTCCAACTCAAGCATTCAAAAGCCATATTCCAGTGAGATATTTATTTTCAGAAACTCAAATCTTTTTTGTTTGTGATACTTAAAAAAAAAAAAATTCTTAAAACAAGGGTTTTTCTTTATGGCTCAATCAATTGTGTTGTTTTTGTTTTGTATATTTGTTTAAAGAAAAAAGTTCATGTCATCATGTTTCATTTAAGTTTGTGTGTTTATGAATGATTTGTTTTATTTTGTCACTTTTTGAAATTTGTAAATTTAGAGGGTAAAGGGAGTATAGTTTCCATTTATGCCAAAGTTTTTTTATTTTTATATATATATATATATATATATATTTTGCAGGTAGTTTTGATTTGTAATACTTTAGTTAACTCAATTTTCCCCCCTGATATTCTATCAGGTCTCTCTCTTAAGAGGACTTCTCTTTCCTCTGAAAACTATTGATCTGTTAATACCTTTTATATTGGTATCCATATATAAGATAGCTGTTGGTATGAGGGTTTGTGATGACCAATTTCATTAAAACAGTAACATGACCAAATAATAATAAAAAAATTTTTTTTTCATGGCTTGTGACAAAACTTATACTATTTTAAGAAAATAGTCAAACTTTCAGCCCTATCCAATGTCAGGAGTATTGTGCTTAAATATGCATTTGACTTTGAAACTGCAACTAGGACTTGGACCATGCATAGAAAGTCTTATCCATAAGATTGCAGTAGTTAGCACAGTTTAGTTTAACAGTTTCATTGGCTTTGAATGGTCCAATAAAGGTTTGGTTGACTATTCCAGCTCATGTCATCATACTACTGCCTCCTTATTTTAGCTACAGGCATGTTCGAATTCAATAAAATCTATACTTTGGCCTATTCGTCAGGTCCATCAAATGTCACTCAAGATTCATCCATGAAAATTATCTTAGAAAAATCAATTTTCATATATTTCTTGATCCAATTTTAACTTATTTTATAGAAAAAAAGGAAATTTGATGTGCTGCTCCAATACTGCAATGCTGTATATAATCAGAACACAATAGACAGATGGACAAAGTGCTGCATCCTCCCTTTCCCCAAGAAGAGTGACCTCGGAATAGCCAAGAACTACTGAGGTATAACCTTTACTTCCATAGCGACCAAGATTTCCAATGCTCTGTTACTCAACTGCATTGAACCTGAAATTGAGAAAATTCTTAGAAGAATCAAAATGGTTTTCAGGGAAATCTATTCACATAACAAATTCTGACAATCTTTCAAATTTTAGGTGTTTGTTCAAAAAATCTTGAGGTGACACTCTTATTTGTCCTTTGTAAAATATTCAACATTCAGATGGAGCAAATACTAGTAGCCTATGGTCTATAAAACATGAAAGTGAAAGTTTGCTCTTCAGATAGACATAGACTTCTTTGACATTGTCACAAGTATTCTGCAAGGGGACACATTAGCCCTATACCTGTTCATAATTTGCCTAGACTACATACTTCAAAATCAATAGATTTAATGAAAGAAAATAGCTTTACACTGGAAAAGGCAATATCCTGCACAAACTATTATGGATGACATAGCACTTCTAGCAAATACACTCGCCCAGTAGTAAGGACAAACTCATGTGCGGTGTCCTCCTATTGACCCCTTTACACAGATGAGCAAGTGTTGGACGACCAGCTAGAACTTATCTACAACAGCTATGTACAGACACAGGATGTGGTTGAGAAGACCTGCTGGAAGCGATGAACTATAGAGATGAATGGTGAGAGAGAGCAAGCAGCATAATGTGATGATGAGATCCTTCCCTTTACCTATGTTTCAACATATATTATGAACAAAGAAAAAATGGCTTTTATTAGATTTTGGATGTCTTAAGCTAATATTAGTTTAATCTGCATACTAACTTCAATCAGTCCATTTTTATAAATTCCAAACATCTCAAAAACTAACCATTAACAATAGATGAACATTTTGTTGAATATTTTACAAAGGGCAAAAATTGAAAAGTTTAAATTTGACAAAAATTAGTTCAGAACTTTTCGCATTATTGAGGTTTATTTGTTTTGCATAAGTTCAGGCATCCTTTTTTTAAGAGTGTGTTTGTTTGCACTTGAGTTTTTGAAATTACTTGGATTTTGGAGAATCTTTGACCTTCAAGAAGTTTATTTGGATTTTTTTCTTGGATGATCATGAATATGATCAAACATCTCCATGTGAAGGTCAGAGGTAGCCAATTAAAATATGATTGCAATGAGCAAACCAATTTAATTAATCCTTTCTTAATTAAAAAAAAAAAAAAAAAAATCTTATAATCAACGTGACACATTTGAGACTGATAATGAGCACATTACAGTTGACATAAGTGTAAAATCAATTTCTTTGCAAAACAAACTGATGTGATGCTGCTTTTTTTTTTTTTTTTTTTTTTTTTTTTCTAATTTCCTTGTTTGGACTTGAAAAACTCCTAAAATTCTGATTTAGCATAGATTATCCCTCCCCGAAAAGACGAAACAAAAAACATAGTTATAGACTAAAGGTACAAGGTCAATATAGTAATGAGGCTTTTTTTTCTTTTTCAGGCTGGCAACTCTGATTAAAAATCAGCTGATCAATGTTGACTTTGAACTCACATGAAAAATATTAAGTTCATGTTAGCCTCTCAGAATACACATTTAGCTAAATGATCTTTGATAATTAGAAGTGTTTGTTTAAATGTCATGAAAATGGAACACTATAAAAATTTTGTCAAACTTAAGAAAAATTCAATAAGCATTTAACAAGTTGGCACAGGTTTCTTAATTGGCACAAAGCATTTTTTTGAATGGCCAAAAGATTGCAGAATATGAACCCTGTTTTGTTTGACCAGTCATTTCACAAAATGAGGAAAATGTGATTAAAGTGAACTCTTTTGTCAAATGTGACATTTGAGAATGATTGATGAATATTGATCGACTAATTTTCAATCAGTTGTTTACTTGAAAAATAAGTTGGTCTAATTACTTTTTAAACATTCATTGTGAATGATTTTTGGGCCCAAAAGAATATTCTTGTTGTACTAAATTGTAGAATATTGGTGGTCAAAGTATATGGGGGGGGGAAGTTCAAGTGATGTTTGTCAGTTTAGTGGGCCCCATTCATATTTCATATGTGGCTGGCTCTGCATTTATACAATTTGGAACAAAGATGATATCCTCTTGTTCCTACACATTTCACTTGCTTTTTTTGTCTGAGTCCTTGTAACTATTTACTATTCACAAAAATCAAAATCCAGCTTCATTGTCATTTGGCAACTGTTGAGAATATGCAAACGTTTGTAATAAACCAAATGAAGGCAGTGTCGGTTTGAAGACTTCAACACTGTTTTCAGGAGTGTTTGAGTTTTATGGCATATCAACACTTGTAGGTCATTTAATAAAAAATCCTGTTTATACATATGAATTTAACATTTATGATTTATAAAAACATTTTGTAGATAATATCTTCAAACGAACCTGAGTTCATTTTTTTTCCCACACAGTTAAATGGTTATCAAGTATTTATATCAAACACAAATAATTCTGTTTGCTATCAATCATTTGTTTATACACATTTAAATGTATATACATATGATTTGTAAGTGAATAGTTAGTAGGTAATTTCATTTTTAAATGATTCAGAACTAATTTGTTTGCACATGAGTATTACTATTGTTTCAACACAGTTAAATTGAATTATTGCTATCAAGCATTAATAATTCTATAAAATATTAATCTTTTGTTTGCACACAGTTAAATTTTTCCAAGTATTGCTATATATCAATAACAATTTAAACTTCAGTCATTTGGTTGCACACAGTTTAAATAGTTAAACAGTTTGGTTTGATCCATGGATAGGATCCTATCAGGTGCTACAACTCTGGGTCGGTGAACCTGGGAGTAGTGGCAATGGAGGGGGTACCCTATTCCCTAAAGCTCCAGGGCTGAAGCCTCACCATCAGATGGAGTTTAATGTCATATCAGGACCTTCATTGGAGGAGTCTTACTCTTCTGCAGAGATGCAGTTGGTGTATTCTACACCCTCAGCCGACTGGGTTTGTGAGTTTTTGCTATCTGGCTTTCCAAGGGACTATTTTGAAGGAGATGACTAGTGGATTTGTAATAAAGTTGATTATTGTTTTTCTTGTATTATTAAGGAACTTTTTTTTTTTTTTCTTTTTTTCTAGGTTTTTGATATCTGGCTGGCTTCTATTAGGAAATTTTGACTGGTCTTCGGGAGTAATTCATTGATCTTCCTCTTGTCCTCTATTTTTATCTATAGATATATTTAGATATGGATATATATCTATCTCTCTATATATATTTGTTTACATTTCACATAGTGTTAATATTCTGTCTACACAAGGTAAAAAGACTTAGGCTACAAAATAAACAGGAATCTGTTAATTAAAATAGTAAATGAATGATTATAAATGGCAATTATGTTAAAAAAAATTAATCCATATAACAAATTTAAGTTTTTATATTAGCTTATGGAGTTTGTTCTGTGAAAAATTCTTTAAGTTTTGTAGAGATATAGAATTTGAATGATACTTAATTGACTAAGCATTATTTGTTTGCTTTTTATTCCTGTGTAGACTAGCAAATCTTCATAGAACTGATTTTGTGATCTGAAGGTACTCCTTTCAAAGAGGAATAAGGCTCATAGTTCAAAGCACTGTTTATCCCCTTCTTGTTTATAAATATATAGTCAAGGTCTACTATTTGGGTAGGTATAAATTCATAGCTTCCTTTTTAAATTTAGGTTTTAGCTTAACAATATGATTGGTCCTCACTTGACAGTAATGATATATACAATCGCTATTCAGTCACTGTAAGAAAGAGGTTTGATTGGACATAGTCTAAGTGATGAATATAAAAACTTTGTTACCACTCACTTGGATGCAGCTGCTGAGTACAGATCAATCAAACAGTTTGCTGGGAGTTATAGAAATTATCCATGGTCAGCTAGACATTAAACTTGGATTCTTGTTGAGGGATGAACTCTACATTGTTTTGAGTCCAATTAAAAGCAGAGAAGCTGCCGGCCTATATAAAATAACTCCTGATGTATGAAAGACAAAGAAATTTGACGACATATTTCTTTGATTATGCAATGCTATATATAACCTAAACAATTGAGAAAAGGATAAAAGACTGCATTTTCCCCTTGCTTTCCAAATACGGGCCACCTTGAAATCATTAAGAACTAGAGAGATATCATCATCATCATATCGTGCTGGCAGCACGGATATCCCTGACCCTCTCTCGCCACTCCTCCCTATCGTTCATCGCCCTAGGTAGGTCTTCAGGACAACAACCTGTATCTTCACATAGCTGCTGAATGTACGTTCGTGCTGGTCGTCCTGCTTTTGCGCGGCCATGTGTGGGGATCCATAAGAGTACATCTCTTATGAGTTCATCTCTGCTTCTCCAGCAATGTCCTGCATGTCTGGTTCGTCTAATTTGAATAGTTTTCGTGATAGGGGGCAGGTGGCCGTACAGTTGGTGTCTTGTGGGGTGTTGCTGCCAGGACTTGTTCAGGATTGCACGCAGCATTCTTGTGTAATTGCCATCTAGTTTCTTCTCCAGCCGTTTTGTTAGCGTCCATGTAGTGCATCAATATAGCAGTATCGATGTGACCGCTGCCTGGAAGAAACTGCGTTTCATTTTATCAGTTAGGTTTGATTTCCATATAGTCGATAGCCTATTGATAGCTGTCCATGCTTTCGTTAACCTCGTTTCGATGTCCTTTTCGGTTGATTCGACGCAGCTTCCTAGGTACGTGAATTTGTCTACTAGTTTAAGAGGGGTTCCTTCTAGAGTGGAGATGTCCCCCGTTTGGTTATAGCACATATATTCCGTTTTGTGTGCATTAACATGGAGGCCTATGCTTGCTGCTGCTCGTTCCAAACTATGCAGAAGTGTTTCGGCTTGGTCAGGTGTATTTGCCAGTATCGCTATGTCATCGGCGTAGTCGGCGTCGGTAATTGATGTTGGGGGTATCTTCTGCTTCTTTTCTTCGTCAGTTCGAAGCCATTCTCTTTGATTTTGTCAATCGATGTTCTAAGTACGTAGTCTAGACAAATGATAAAGAGGTACGGAGCCAGCGTGTCCCCTTGTAGTACTCCTGCTACAATGTCGAAGTATTCTGTGTCTCCATCTGGTGATCGTACTTTTACTTTAGTGTTTCTATAGAGAATCGTTATTGCCGCTACGGTTTCTTTAGGTATGCCGTACGCTAGTAGTATTTGTTCCATTTTTCCTCTGTGAATGGAGTCGAAAGCCTTGGTAAAGTCGACAAATATTAATGTCGCTTCTAGGTTCTTTGCCCGTACACCTTCAAGGATTCTGCGGATGGTTAATATTTGTGAGGTCGTGGATCTATTTCTTCGGAAGCCATTTTGGTTTTTTCTAAGTATGTTGTCGATTTTGGGTTCTATTCGGTTTCGTAGTAGGGCATTGTAGATTTTGGCAGCTATGGATGTAAGTGTTATGCCTCGGTAGTTTTTGGCTAATCCTAGGTCCCCCTTTTTAGGGAAGGGGAGTATGCATCCCTTCATCCATCTGTCTATCGGATTTTGATTGTATACTGCGTTGCAGTGGCGGAGCAGTATGTCGTCGAATTGTCTGGTCTTCCATACTTCCGGGGGAATTTCGTCCAGCCCTGCAGCTTCCCTATTTTTAATTTTTCTGAGAACCGAGTCGAGTTCTTCTTGTGTGAACGGTCCAAGTTTAATGTCTAATTGTTTGCTAATTATTCTGGTGATTGGTTCATGCGTTATTTTTGGTGGGTTTCCAAGTAAGTTTTCGAAGTGCTGTTTCCACAGTTTTATTCTTTCTTGTTGGTTTGCTGCTTTAAGTTTTGCTTTGGCTGTGTTCTTTCTTCTGCTCACTTCGTTTATTGTTTGCCAGGCAATTCTAGATTGTCTATCTTCCACCGAGTCTCTAATCTTATCTATCTGATTTTGAATGTATTCTGTCTGTTCCTTTATATATATGCCTGCTAATTGATATTGTGCCGTTTTTAGTTTTAAGGCATTTGTGTTTGTTGCATTTTTTCGATAGTTTTTGGAGGCTGTTTTCACTAGTGCACGTTTTTCTCTCACCGCTAAAGTTTCCCAAGGGACTCTATATTTAGTTTTAAGTTTTGTTGGAATGTATTTTGCTGCTGCCTCGAGGTGTGCATTGACGAAATTTTCGTATTCGTCGTTTGGTGTACTTTTTTCCGTCTTTTCTTGTAGTGTTTCGAATCTGTTTCTTAATTCTAATACGTATTTATCTCTTACATCTTTGTTGTTTAATAGGGCCCAGTCATAGTGTTTGGTGGTCGCTGTTCGTTTGGCGTTTTTTCGTAGGCTTAACCGTATTTTTGCCGTGACTATTCGGTGATCGGTGGACACACCCTCAAAAGAGAAGTATGCCTCGCAATTCAATGCACTATTCTTCCATTTCTTGTTCATAAGGACGTAGTCTATCTGTGCTTTAGTATTGTTTGCGTACGTGTATGTCCATAGTTTGCCCTCTCTTTTTTGGTAGTTTGTATTGAGGCATGCTAATCTATTTTCTATCATGAAATCTGTTAGATGTTGCCCATTCCTATTTGACGTGTTGTGGAGGCTGTATTTGTTGTTTCCGTTTTTCCCGATTTGTGCATTCATGTCTCCGCCAATGACTAACATGTTGTGTTTCGGGATGCTACGTACTAATGAGGATAACTCATCGTAGAAGGTGACTATTTCATTTTCTTCACTAACATTGGTGGGGCTGTAGCATGAGATGATTGTTGCTCTGGGGTTTCCGTTAAATGTAGCTGCCATCATTCTAGGTTGTATTTTCTCAACGCTATTAAGCGTTTTTAGTGCTCTAGGTCCTATAAGCAATCCTACCCCTCCTACTGCGGCGTTGACAGAGTTTTTCCATGCGGATACAGTGGCGAGCGACCATCCATTGCCAGTTTCGTGATATTTGATATCTTCTGTGTGCGTGTATCTGTGTTCTTGTATGCATATTATGTCTATCTTATGTTCTTCGGCCGATGCGATTAGCTCTGGGAGTTGTCCTATTCTATTTAAGGTTCTTACGTTAAATGTGGCTATTTGTAGTGTTTGCTTGCATTTTAGTAGTTTTGATTGTTTGAGCTCTGTAGCTGATTTTTCGAACACCGAGGCCAGGGCTCCAACCTCAGCAGGACGCGCCCCCTTTTTTACCCGCGCGAAGAGCGATGCGGTTTGTGTAAGTGGTTTGAGTGTGGGTCATGGTTATCTTTCGATGGCTGTTTTATTCTCTTCTATAGAAGCCACTCTTATAGAGGAGCAGCAGTAGTTCCCCGATCGAACTGGCGATCCTGAGCGAAAAGTCGTCAAACTCACGTCCAGGACCCATTTGGGTATTTAGTTTGGTCGTCCATGGGTTTATTCAATTACCTTTACGTACATCATGCTGCTTCCCATGTGTACATAAAAAAAAAAAAAAAAAAAAAAAAAAAGGGGGGGGGCGGGTAAATTTGTTTTAAGTTTTAACTTAGTTAAAGTCCAACATTATGGTACTTTCGTATGACTTTCACTAGTACTGACTTATACTTTTTTTTTTTTTTTTTTTTTTTTTTTGCAGTATTGGAACTTTTCCTGGGTTTTTTCATTTTTTTTTTTTTTTTTTTTTTTTCTACAGTTGGGGACCTAGTATGCTTCAGGAATTATAGAGCTTTTTCTTTTTTTTGCCTTCTCTTGGGGGGGAGGGGCTGTGGTAGCATTAGGCGTTCTAGGCTTTTTCTTTTTCTTCTAAACTACTGTTAGGGCTTTCTTTAAGATTTTTTAAATTATTCGATAGAAGATATTCAAAAACATTCTGCCTTGTTCGCTGACATGTGGATAGGCTTAATATCAAATTGGCTTTATAGTAGAGTAAGCGTGCCTTTACATTTAAAACGCATAGTTTAAGCATTATTTCAAACAAAATACAGCATAACATTTTGTAAGATTCAGCATTTTAAATTGATAGGGCTTTATAACTCACTGCTATTGGTGTTCAGATTTGACCTGAAGTTGAGAAGCTTTTTTTTTGGGGGGGGGTTCTCAAAGCTTTCTTTTCACATGCTCTCTTTTTACTCCCCAAAAGTTGAAAATTGAACTCTTCTGTACTCAATACATTATTCTAAATTAAAAATATTTTGTATGAGAAACATTTTATTTTCACCATTAGTGGACTCTGAGATTACCAAAATTTTCAGCTAAGTTAAATGTTAATACAAGTTCTAAATGTTAACTTTGCACTGATCAATGTTGTAACACTGGTTGCTGTTTACTAGGAAAACATAGCTGTCTCTAAAGAAAGATTGTGTCATTACAAAGCGTTTTCATATTTTTATTTTTTTAATTTTGAAGTAATTTGCACAAAATGACTAAATCAAAGCAGATAAGCATTGAGGTAAGGGCTGAAATTGAAATTTTATTCAAAGAAGGCTACTCTTTAAGACAAATTGCCTAGAAGTTGAAAATTTCTAGATATGGGTTACAATATTCATTACAAAGACAGTTAGAAACTGACACAAATGTTTACAGAAAGAGCTGAACACCAAAAGTGTCAACTTCTGCTGAAGATAAATACTTGATTATTGATAGCAAGAGACATAGAAGGAAAACTGTTCCAGAGTTGACAGCCGAACTTAATTCATCTCAACAGCAAACTGTGTCAGTCTCAACTGTGAACAATCAACTTAGATCAATGGGGGGAAGCAAATAAGAAAAACCTTTAACGGGAGGGAATAATAAGAAAAAAACTCTTATAGGAGAAAGAATTTGTGAGAAGAAAGCCTGAATGATGAATATGTGCTTCCAAAAGTAAATTGGTGGGTCTGTTATGGTGTTAGGGTATTTTTGGAGGAGAGAGTACTAAAGATTTTGAGTCAAGGGAACTATGTAAAAAGAACAAAATCATTTGATTTTTGCTAAGATATACCATACCATCTGGTTTACACATAATTTAGAAAAATAGTTACCTTTTTAAACAAGACAATGATCCAAAACACTCTTCTGAATTGTGTCAAAATTATCTAGGAACAAAATCTTGGAAATTATGTCTTAGCCACTTTGGTCTCCTGATTTCTCTTCCATTGAATTAGTATGAGATGGATTGGTTTGGAAAGTTTGAACAGAATACCCAAAGAGTGTAAGTGGAATTTTTCAGTTCTTGAATGTTTAATGAGGTCTGCCATTTACTTTATTAAAAAAAAAAAAAAAAAAAAAAATGCTAAGAATTTGCAAAGTAATAATCAAAGTAGATAGTGGTTTTATTGACAAAGACAAAATATGAGGGCGTTGTATGATAATTCTTTATATATTAAAAAAAAAAATAAAAGCAAGAACATAAGTTACTTAAATTTTTCTTTTACTTTTAAAAAATTCAAAAATATCTCCTTTTAATTTCTTTTTAAAGAAATATAAGGTGACGTGTGTGTGTGTGTGTGTGTGTGCCAAACATGAAAAAATGTATATTTTTATTGTTTAGCTATGGATTTATTGATATATCTAATATATGCTATTTGTTGATAATAAAACTCTAAGTAAAATATTCACTAAACAGTTTCCAAGATCAGTATTTAGCTACCCCCCCCCCCACATAATTAAGTTAAAGATAGAGGTACTAAAATGTATGTTGATTCAGTTAAATTTTTTTTTTTTTTTTTTTTTTTTTTTTTTTTTTTTTGCTAGCCACATTTCAATCTGGAAATTTTTGGCTTGTTTCCTAGGGTAATTTCCTGATCCCCTTGTTGCCCTCTATTTTAGCAGTGAGTGGCTGATGCATATAGAAAATATTTACAAAGATAAGCATAAAAATGAATGTGAAAACAGTGCTAGTATTTTTGTAATTAGTTCTAAATCCCTTGTTAGATTTTTAAAAAAAAAAAAAATTTTTTTTTTTTTTTTTTTTACAAAATTGTAGTTTTTATTTTTCATTTGTTAATAATTTTTATCACTGTTGAAGTGATGTTTGAAATATTTAATTTATAAATGACATTTTCTGTGTGTTTGAATGTTCTGGTTTTATTAATCTCATCAGAAAAAGGATGGATCTCTATGAAGTCATTGTTTTTGATGTTTCATTTAGTAGAAGCAATTAAAATCTCAACTTTGTAGTCAATGATTATGCATATTCCTTCTATAAATGGATGTACTAGTGTTGGTCAACCAGCAAAGACATCAGCTTTGTGTGGATACAGGATGTGGCATAGAAGATGCTTCAGAAGAGTGATGGATGATAGGGATGAATGGCGAGAGAGAGAGAGTTAAGGAACTCTGTGCTCACAGCATTGACTCTATAATAATGATGACTTTAAAAAAAAAAAAAAAGTTGAACTTTTTCAACTGACCTCATATTTTGATCAAGTACTATGGGTTGTGATTTAACTAAAAAGAATGTCAACATTGGTAAAGCATGGACAGATTATCAACTATATGGAAATGTGATCCCTGGAAGAATTCCTGTTCTATTTTATCAAACTCTAATGAAATGAGAAAAAACTAGATTGGAACTACACATGGATACTGCATGTTGTTTTGAACAAATCCTGGAAGCTGCACCTTACAAAACAACAGTTTGATGGCCACTTATCTCCTATCTCATAAACCATCAAAGTAAGTTGGACAAGACCTACTGGGCACTGCTGGAGAAGTAAAGACAAACTTATAAGCAGCCTGCTCCTATGGACACCTACACAGGGACAAACAAGTGTTGGCTGACTTGGATTTATCAGCTCTGTATGTACACTAAATGCCATATAAGACTTGCCAAGCACAATGGTTGATTTGAGGTTGATGAAATAAAGGTACATTAACAATTCAAGAATAAAAGATCCAGAGAGGGTTTTTTTTTTTATTATTGTTTATATCATTATATTTTTGTTATACCTCCTTGGGCAACTTCCTTTTTCATTATCTTCTTACATCAACCTCCAAACAATCTTTGCTCAGGACATATACAGTATTGATACAATATCTGTATATGGATCAAATTTAATTCATTAAGTTATCTGATATTTTCAAAACAACTTTTTTCCCCCCCTAAATCCTCCCATTCAATCTTAAATTTTATTATGCTATTGCTGTTTTTGATCTGATTAGGCAATTTAGTCCAAAATATATTACTCTGAGTAAAAAAATCCAATTGGTTAGTAGGCTTAGTTTTTGAAATCTACCTTGACAGTAAATTTCCCTTTTGAGGAGAAATATCAAAAAAAGTTTATCAATTATATTGGGAGTGATAGTATTGTATGAGGTGGTTTTATTAATAAAATATTTTTTGGCTTTATTCAAATGCTCTCATGTTTCTTTTACCCATGATAACTTCAACAATAACCTAAGCTTAAACTAATATCACAAAAAACTGCCTTGATTCTGATTAAGTTCCAAGCATTCTATTGTCTACATTCCCAGACACACTAACAGATATTTTGACCTAAATTCCTTGAGTCACCATAGTTAATGATTGTAGTTTCCCTTTTTGTCATTTTCTCTATTATTATCTTAATACTAATTGAAACTTTCCTTTCTCTAATTTATAGATATCTATTAATCTTACCTGTGTGTGTGTGTGTGTGTGTGTGTGTGTGTGTGTGTGTGTATATAGCACAAGGTTTTGTGGTGGTGGTTATGGTAGCGAGATTGTGTTGTGCCAATCTTCTAAGTGAAAAGGTCTGGCCTGGCTTGAAAATTAGCATGTGAAATTTTGATCTTTCACTTGGGCTTGAACACTGGCACTTTGGGGAAAATGTATATAACTCTCTCACATGTTCCTACGGGCACTTTAATATGAAATATTTATGCATATGAATTATTATGTAATGTATAGATGTTTAGTTTTGTGTGGCATCCCATTCTAGCAAATCTATTAAACTCATCTTACAAAGTGTGTGTGTGTGTGTGTGTGTGTGTTGAAGTGAACAGATGTCTTTTTGGTCACTTCTCAAAAATGGTACATTTAAAGTAAATAAGGGAAATAGTGATTTTTTTTTATTTTTTTTTTTTTTTTTTAAATTTAATTTTCAATCTATATATTCTTTGCATCATGTAAAATTAGATATAAACCATATATAAATTATATATAAATATTATTACTTTTTCATTATTAAAGATATAAAGCTGATACATTTGTTATTAAACTAGAGAAATTTATGTAACTTACTAACTGATATTTCCCAGTATTAATCTAGCAAGTGAAAATGAACAATATTGTATTTCACTTAATTATAAAATCTGTGCAATTGAATGATCTTTACTTGTTTGTTTATTTATACATCTATGAAGAAAATAGGAAAAGAAAAAAAAATCCAAAAGTAATGAATTATTGCTTTTATTCATCTATTTATTTTATTTTTGTAATAGACTAGAAATAACTGTATCAAATAAATTTTATAATTTTAACTACAATATTCAAATATATTTTAACTGTAGTTTATGTTCATTTAACTATTATCCAAGTATATTTTCTTTTACACGTCATCGACTTTTTTCAGTTAGGTTTCTTGAATTATAAGTAGGCGTCTGGAATCCTAACAATCATTTTTTTTTTTTTTTTTTTTTTTTCTTTGCATTAACATATCAATAGTATTAGTAGTGGTGGTGAGATAGTTAAACAGACAAAAAAGCATTGTTTAACTAATAATATTATTAATGGACTTTGATTCTTTTACTTCCACTTCAAATATTAAACTTCAATCTGTTTACTTTGATGGTTAGTATTCAGTCATGTGTATGTATATGTAAACTAGTCATGTCATCAAATTTGGGAGGTGTATGTCAGTAGCTGGCTACCTTTTGGTGTAAGGGAGTAAACACTGACAGAACATCAGAAGTGGAGCCCTGCAGGTGGTTGGTTGGCGTATTTGTCACCTTCCAGCAGCTCCTGCATCTTCTCTGGTTTTCAGCCGTCTTGACCATGTCTTGTCACTGGATTGAGCCCACCAGGACAAGAGAGTGAGGCTGGCTCTGCACAAACCTACTTCACTTTAAAGTCAAATGCAACTGTTCAACTTTATCCTATTACCTCAAGTCATGTGGTGACGGGTGAGTGACATAGTGACAGGTGTGGGATCACTGGAAGTTGTAGCCTGTCTGAGCAGCCCTCTCTCGGACAGCACTGCTCACTCCCACAGGATGGGGATAGGCTAGAAAAGGTGCCCCAAATATTACCTGCTCTATTTCACCCTAGCCAGCTTATCACAGTCAGTGGGGACTTCTCTCAATGCAGTCAAAACAAGAAAGCAAAATGAAACCTCTGAATATCGCTCTGTGGAATGTCCGCACGCTTATTGAACAGGAGGACACAGATAGACCTCATAGATGTACCACTCTTATCTCTTCTGACATTGCTGCCCTCAGTGAGACCAGGTTAGCAGCCAACAGAGAGCTGACTTAGAAGAGCTCAGGCTATTCTTTTTTTCTGGAGCGGACGTACACCCAATGATAAATGCGAAGCCGGAGTGGGCTATGCTATCAAGACTTCACTCATAGGCAAGTTAGCCTGCTCCCCTCCATCCGAAAGGGGTGAATGACCACCTCATGACCATGAGACTTTCACTTCATCATGGGAAGGGAACAAGTTTGCTACCATCATCAGCGCCTATGCACTCTCCATAGCCAACACGGATGAGATAGAAAACAAGTTCTATGAAGACTTTGAATATGTTATTTCTGCTGTTTCCACTGCAGACAAGCTCATCCTTCTTGGTGACTTTCATGCAAGAGTTGGACAAGACAGTGCCTCCTGGGAAGGAGTACTGGGTAAACATGGGACTGGAAAATGTAACAGCAACGGCCTACTGCTTCTTCAGACCTACACCAAGCATAATCTTCTAATGACCAACACTGTATTCCACTTCCCTATTCACAACATACACCCACGTTTTAAGAACTGGCATCTGATTGACTATGTGATTGTGAGACGGAGAGATAGGCGAGATGTGAGTCACCAGGGCCGTATGTGGTGCAGAATGCTGGACAGATCATCGCCTAATCATTTCTAAACTAAGCATCAGTCTAGCCTAAAACAAGACCACAGGGCAAAAAACATCGAAGTGACTGAATATCATGAAGCTAAAAGATGTTCCAACCAAGAAATTGTTTGTTGAGGCCTTAGATGAACAGCTTGATACTATCCTTTTGGATGAGCAAGATGTCGAAGCAGTGTGGATCTCTCTCCAGGACACTGTATATAGCACAACCATGGAGTGTTTAGGACCATCTACCAGAAGACACAAAGACTGGTTTGAGGAGAACCATGCCAAGATCATGGACCTCAGAGAAAAAAAAAGTGCACTGCTCACCGAGCGCACTTCCATGAGCCTCGGTGTACTATCAAGAAAGACGTTTTAAGGAGTATCCACAGCACTGTTCAGCTCAAGCTGCATGAAATGCAAGATTCCTGGCTAAGCACTTGGACTGATGAAATCCAAGGTTACACAGACAAGAATGATATGAAACTTTTTACAGCAGCCTGAAGGAAGTTTTCCGTCCCACCAGTGTTGGCTCATCTCTGCTTCTGAATGCAGATGGAATCAAGCTCTTGTCAGAAGAATAAAATCCTGGAGAGGTGGTCTGAGCATGTTGATGGTTTACTAAACAGGCCATCTTCTATCAACGACAAGAACATTGAACAACTGCTGCATGTCCCTGTAAATGTGTCACTTGAAGTCACCCCAACTCTGAGGAAGTTCAGATAGCTATCTGTCAACTATCTAGCGACAAAGCTCCTGGATCTGACTCAATTCTGGCAGAAATTTATAAGGAGGGTGGATCAGCACTTACGGGTAAACTTCTGACCCTCATTCAGCTGGTATGGGTGAAAGAACAACTAAAGCAGGACTTCAAGGACACCTCCGTCATCCATATTTACAAATGGAAAGGGAACCGACAGACATGTGATAATCGCCGGAATCTCCTTACATTCAATTTCAGGCAAGATCCTAGCCAGAGTCCTTCTGAATTGCCTTAACAACTATCTCGAACATGGACTCTTACTGGAGAGTCAATGCGGTTTCCGTAAGAAACATGGGACTGTTAATATGGTGTTTGCTGTAAGACAGCTGCAAGAGAAGTGTCAGAAACAGAACCCTTACCTCTACTCAATTTATGTTGATCTGACCAAGGCATTTGACATGGTCAGCAGAGACTGCCTTTGGAGAAACATGGCAAAATACGGCTGCCTCAGAAAATTCATCACCATTGTTAAACAATTTCATGACGGCATGCATGCAAGAGTGCAAGACAATAGAGAAAATGCCGTAGTCCTGGCCCCCACTGTTTTCAGTATCATGTTTTCTGTGATGCTGTTTGATGCATTTAGTGGTTTGGATAATGGAATCAACATTCAATACCACACTGACGGCTCTGTGTTCTCAACCTCAGAAGACTTCAAACAAAGACCAAGGTGAAGACTGATATTGAGTTTCTGTATGCCGCAGACTGTCCACTGAACACTACTACCAAAGTCAACATGCAAAATAGTGTTGACAAGTTGTTGATGGCCTGTGACAATTTTGGCCTAACCATCAGTACAAAAAGTGATGCACCAGCCAGCACCTGGAAAACCATACATTGAGCCCAACATCACCATCAACGGAGAATGATTGAAGTCTGTAGAAAAGTTCACCTACTTCAGCAGCACCCTCTCTAAGTCTGTTGTCATGGATGATGTGAACACCATACTCACAAAAGGAAGGGCAGCCTTTGGCCAACTCAACTGGAATGTGTGGAATTGGAGAGGCATCTTGTAGGCAACCAAAATCAAGGTATACAAAGCTGTCGTTCTTACCACCCTCCTTTATGGTTGTGAAACATGGACAACTTATCAACAGCATATAAAGAAGCTAAAACACTTTCATGTGACCTGTCTGAGAAAGGTTCTCGGCATCACATACCAAAAATACATCCCTGACACCAAAGTTTAAAAAAAAAAACTATACTTATACTAGACTGCATTGTTTGAAATAGAACTGCTTTTGTATAAATATGGATTTGGTATTAAATAACCTACAAAGGTTGCTATGCCATTAAACCCAAACAACCAACCAGCACAATCTGGATTATTGGTAGAAATTGACAGATCTGGTTAATGTAATGTTTTACCCCCACCAAAAAAAAAAATCAAAACACCTGCATAAAAAGTGAACAATAGTAGTTGAAACTTTAAAAAATACCTGGATATTTTTCAATCTTCAGTCATATCATAAGCATTGAAAAATTAGTAAAAAAATTTTCCTATTTATGAACAAACTAATAGTTTTTTGTATCTATTGTATAACTGTATCTAAGGAAATGATATTTGGAGATAGCCCCCCCCCTGCTTTTCCTATCAATGAAATAGGTTCAGTAAATGTCTTAGATTATGAAAGATCAGGATTAAGTTAAGATTGAAAACCTTGTATAGATTGACA
This sequence comes from Sepioteuthis lessoniana, assembly GCA_963585895.1. Taxonomy (NCBI): domain Eukaryota; kingdom Metazoa; phylum Mollusca; class Cephalopoda; order Myopsida; family Loliginidae; genus Sepioteuthis; species Sepioteuthis lessoniana. Next base: position 1,109,489 of record OY757939.1, read on the forward strand.
TATCCGTTTTGAATTGCAGTTCGGAAATAGATTCTTGCAATTTTTCATTTCTGGAGTTTGTCAAAGATCAATAATAAATATATAAATTTACATAACTGTACCAGACAGAATGTCTGTATATGGCATTTGGCATTGATTACCCTCCCTTCAAAACATTTTGACACCTACATTGGCTTCTCTGGAGAATTGTTTAGAATTAGTGCATGTTCAGAAATATACAGTACAAAGTACAATGTCACCACACTAGCCTAGTTTGGTAATGATGACACCATGGAAGGTAACTTTAGACATATTTTAGAGATGTTAGGTCAATTCCCTCATTATTTACTTTGCCCAGTCGGCTGGGGCTGTAGAACACACCGACTGCTTCTCTGCATAGGGGTAAGACCCCTCAATGAGTGTCCTGGATATGACACTAAACAATCTGATGGTGAAGTTCCAGTGATACTGGAGCTTTGGGGAATGCGGAGTACCCCTTCATTGCCATCACTTCCAGGTCCACTCTGGCCCGGGGTGATAGCACCTGATAAGGGTTCTATCTATGGGTCAAATAGAACTAAACTGTGCTTCATTCACTATACTGATTTTTGCATTTTAAACTGTGTATTTAAGCTAAACTGAATTGTTTAAAATAGAACTGTTTTGACATTTAAACTGTGTACTAATGCAAAACTGAATTGCTTGAAATAGAACTGTTTTGACATCTAAACTGTGTACTTATGCTGAGCTGAATTATATGAAATAAAACTGTTTGACATTTAACTCTGTGTATTGCCCAGTCAGCTGGGGCTGTAGAATACACCGACTGCACCTCTGCAGATGGGTAAGATTCCCCCGCAAAAAAAAAGAGTGTCCTGGATATGACACTAAACAATCTCATGGTGAGGTTCCAATGATGCTGGAGCTTTGGGGAATGTGGAGTACCCCTTCATTGCCATTGCTTCCAGGTCCACTCTGGCCCGGAGTGGTAGCACTTGATAGGGCCCTATCTGTGGGTTAAATAGAACTAACAGCATACTTATGCTAAACTGAATTGTTTGGGTAAACTGAATAGCTTGAAATAGAAATGTTTTTGACAATTAAACCATACTTACATTTAAACTGCGTACTTATGCTTAACTGAATTATTTGAAATAGAACTGTTTTTTCAACATTAAAACTATATTTACACTTAACTGAATTGTTACATATAACTGCTTGAATAGTCTAAAATGGAAATATTTTTGACAATTAAACTGTGTACTTATGCTAAACTGAATTGTTTTAAATAGAACAGATTATTTACATAAAAATGGATTTGGTGTTAAATAACCTACAAAGGTTGATATGCCATAAAACCCAACAAACCAAACCATCATTATTTACTCTTTGAGAGTTTTCACATCAGTGTTAGCTGATGGTCTTTCACTGAAGTTTGAGTGACATCAACTCTCCAGGACTCTTCTCAGTATTCTGACCGATCTCAATAATGCAGTAGGTTGGATGGTCTCCAGTCTTCCTGTTATTTCCAAGTCCTCCAGTCCTTTTATTAATCCTTTGGTGACTCTACCAAGAGCACCAAATACAATTGGTATAAATGTCAATTTCATGTTTCGCAGTTTTTTCAATTCCCTGGCAAGGTCGGGGTACTTATCCTTTTCACTTTCTTTCAATTTTACTTTGTGGACTGAGCTGTCCCAGCTGATTAATTTTGCAAGTTTTCTCTCTCTCTCCCTCTCTTTTTGTTGATTATCAGGTCTGGTCTTCTGGGTGAGATTAGGTGATAAGTTTGTATGTCAAAATCCCATCGGAGTTTATGTATTATTATCATTATTATTATTATAATAATTATTATTATAGCAGCATACATTTATGTGAAAACAAGAATAACTGGTTTATTATGACAAACCTAATTTTAGATTAAAAAGGATATTTTATGAGAAGGTCTTGGAGGCATATGAAACTTTTTTTCAAGCAAGAGATAAGGAAATATTGTTTTTGTAAACCATTCACTTGTTGCTGCTTATCTATCATTCTATTTATTTCTTTGTGAATATCTCTTTTTTTTTTTTTTCCTTTCTAATTTTTTTCTTATTTCTCTCTTTTTCTCCTATATAAAAAAAACAACAAAAAACTCTGCTTTCAATAAACTTGCTTCTTTCATCATTAATGAATCATCTTTTATATTTTTTTGTATGTTATTGATCAAATCATGCTTAAAGCAACAGTTCCTTTTCATTCATCAAAGTTAAGCAAGCCTGCTTATTAGTTTATATGGGTGACCAATTAGGAATAGCAAGTATTTATTTCCCTAACTCCTTGTGAGTAGGATGTGACGCAAGGTAAATTTTTGAGTGAAGTAAAGCTGGTTTGAATTCAGTTTTCCTTCTCATACTGGTTGCTTATCCAAGTTTAAAGAACTCTGTCCTACTATTTACCCATAGGTGAAAGAACAACAGATAGTTTCATGCCTTTCTCCAGGACATTTTGTGCAAAAGGAAATGTAAAAAGCTTCACAGGTTTTGAACTTAAGTTGCCAATTCTATTTTTTATGGCAATAACTGTTGCACTAAGCACTCCTCCTTTGAAATTGCCAGTTTCATAAGCAATCTGAGACCTGTGTGCTTGAAGCATAGTTTAGTAAAATCTTTGGCCTTGTGCCAAACAAAGCTAAAGTTAGTAAATGACAAATTACTGTTAAAAAATACTGGCATGAATATTGCATTTTTATTGATTCATATCCAATTGTGACTAATATTATGAAATGTTTTTTGCTATTGGTATATTTGATACTGCATCTGTGGACTTGAGTTAGTTTAGTGCTGCAGCTACACTGTCTGATATTGCACCAGGTTCCAGTTACAAGTACGTTTTTTTTTTTCTTTCAAGCCTCACAGTTCACTTGTGTGTGTGTGTGTATATATATATATATATATATATATATATATATATATATATATATATATATATATATATATATATATATATATATATATATATACATGCATGCATGCACATGGCATAATGGTTACTGTTGCAAGGAAATGGACTTGATAAACAGTTCAAATCTTGGACAAGGTTGTTTGTTTCATTTCATGTTTGTTTTTGGGAAATAAATCCATCTCTTTTCCTAGCAACAAGTGAAATAGTAGTACAAACTGGACTCTCTAACCTTTGGTCAGGCAACTGGTTTAGGAGAAAAAACAAACAAACTCTCAATGCAAAACCTGAGGAGAGTTGTTTGGAAGAATCAGTTACACAGTAGTGCATCATTCTTCAATTATCAGTTCATTTAAAAGATTTGACTGGTTCTACACAAGCCTTCATCACTATAAACAAATCACCTATGTAGGTAGTCCAATGGTTCATATCTTTAACTGAACTCTTGAGCCCCCTCATGCATCAGGAATGTCTCGTATATTATTATATGTATCATCATTTTGAATTATAAAACCATTACCAGCTACTTAAACAACTGATTGATTTTAATAGCATGTCAACCTGTCTAGGAATATTTCATACTAAGTGGTTAGGGAATTGTATTCATTGTACATTTTTAGTGTAGTTATTTTTTTCATGCAGCCCTATTTGAATACAAATAATATTTAAACATCTATCTGACCCATATATGGGACTCTAATAGGTCTTATCACTCTAGATCAGAGTGGTCATGGGAGTAATGGTAATGAAGAGGATACTCCACACTCCCTAGATCTCTATAATTGGAGCCTCACTATTAAATGCAGTTTAGTGTTTAACCAACTGAATTACAAGAAGCCATTAGTATACAGAAATTCAAACTTATGAGCCAATTGCTTAAGTTTCTCTGTTGCCACGATATTTGTTATTGTTTTTATGATTGCTGTCTTCATCGGTTTTTGGATTTATTTTCCTTTTTAGATGAAGCGTAGTTAGTCATTATCAATTTTGACATATCTTTTTCATTTTTTCTTAATTTTTTTTCTTTAATCATGATTCATTGAAATTATTATAGAATAGTAATGAATAGCTTAGATTGGAAATAGTGTGTGTGTGTGGGGGGGTTGTTGTTGTGTTTTTTTTGTTTTTTTTCTGTTCTCATTTTTTGTGAGAGTTCATTTATGGTATTATGACTTTAAACTCTCTTCTTGTTCACCATCCCTGTCAAACTATTATTGGAATGTTTCCCTGATAGTCTCTCTGCTATCAGTTCTGTTTTTCTAATAAAGATACTTCTATAGAAATATTAACATTTGTTTAATTGGCTGTGTGGAAATTCCAAGGATGTGTTGACAAGGATGGTGAGCATGTGGTGACAGTTTGAAACTGTTGTAAAGGTACTTGTAAGTAAAGTAAAGTAAAGTTGGCGACCTTAGTCAAGAGTAACCTGAAGGCTTCCTTTTCAATAGCTACTATACCAAGGTGTAGGGGAGGGCACTATTCCTTCCCTGGATTGCTCCACTTTACCCTTGATGGTTACCTTATAATGCTGAGTGTTAAGCAAGGTGGCATCAACTACCTTTTTTTCCTCTCTCTCGTCTTTGCTCTGACTTGACCTAGGATTGAACCGTTGTCTCCCAGGCCATTGGCGAACACTCTACTCATTAGGCCAATGGCCCGGTCAAAGGTACATGTAGGTGGATATTAATTTATTTTTCATTTTTATTTTATTTTAATCATTGTGTATGATATAGGGGATGTGAATCCTGTTTGTAAAGCAAACATGTAGTTTGTATATATAAATGATATTTTGTCCTTGTGTCAAGCAGTAAATGTTATTACACTTGTATTTGAAATTACAATGGTGATAGATTAGGTATGGCCATGTACTTGTTGAAGAAAATGCATTGAAAAGACAAACAGTAAAAAACTGCAACCAAGAGTGCATATTACCCTGGCTATTGTGCAGTTAAAGAAAAAAAGAGGGTTGTATATCTTTGTGAGTAGCATCTCAGGAACAGGTAACTCTACAGAAACTTATCACCTGTATTGAACATTGTCACAGCAAAGAGGAGGCAATTTGCACGTCACTGCTGCTGAAACAAGGATTGAGTTGTACATGATTTGATTCCATAGAAGCTGATAGAAAGAGAAAGACCTCAGGGAAGACAAAAATAAATCAAACAAATATTGACATCTTTGAAATTGACATGATTGAAAAGCATGACAAATTCTCACTGCTTATGAAAAATCAAAAGCAATAAAAGTCAGTTGTTTGTGCCTAAGCAAATAAGTTGGAATGACTCGCAGATATATATATATATATATATATATATATATATATATATATATATATATATATATCATCAGAGTGAATGAAAGTTTTGGTATATTTAATAGGTCCTCCTCTTGATATCGATTATGTAGAAAACTAGTTGACAAAATAAAGTAAATTTATCAATATAAAAACAAAACAAAACTAACCAATTACAAAGAAATTTGGACAAACTCATAGCCATCATGTTAGAAAATGTGTTTAAAATCACTGGTCTCATAAAATGGTTGAGTAATCAGGCAGGAATAGCCTGGTTAATCCCTCTCCATGTCTAAAACTGGCTTGAATTCAGTTTTCCTTCTCCTGGACTGTTTAGCATACTAAAGTCAAAGAGCTGAGTCTACCCTATTAGTTACCCATAACTGGGGGCTGAATAGTTGGATACATACCTTTTTCCCAAGGGTATTAGCAATATGTGAAATGTAAACAGACATTTGAGATTTGAACTTGGGTAGGCAATTCTACTTCCTATGATGAAAATCATTGCATCATGGGGTGCCTCCAAGATGGGTTAGAACAAATCTAGAATAGGTTTAAGATGGATTGGAACAAATCTAAGGGATCTTAGTGATGCACTGCTCAAAGCATTTGTTCTGACATATTAAAAAGATAAAACAAAACTCTACCTCTCGTATTTTATTTCTTATATCATACCCCTTCCATGAACTGTTGATATTTATTAAGCTTAGTTTAACACAAGAACAGAAGTATTAGGCACTCAGTAGAGTGAAATTAGCTAGTAATTGCTAACTATTAAACTGTGTGACTCCCGCCCCACGAATAGTTGTGTTATATGCTCAGACACAACTTTTAATTGAATAGTTTTAAATTTTAAACTAATTATTAATGCCATTTTTATCAAATCCCCTATTTCAATTTAAAAAATTTTTTTTCATTTTATTTTTTCAAAATAAACTTAAAAAAAATTCTATCAAGTGGAAAAGGCTGAAAAAAAACCCTAAAATAATGGAAAATAAAATTCCTATAATTAAAAATATTCTAATTTTTATTGTGTATTAACAAAATCTGTACGGCCCAGTTGGGGTGGTAGAATATACTGACTGCATCTCTGCAGAGGGGTAAGATTCCTGAACAAGTGTCCTGGATATGACATTAAACCATCTGAAGGCAGATTTCTAGTCAGTGGAGATCTGGGGGAATGTTGTACCCTTTCATTACCATTGGTCTCAGGTTCACTCTGACCCAGAGTGGTAACACCTGTAAAGGTCCTATCTGTTGGTAAAATAGAACTGATTAATATTTAAACTGTGTGTAAACAAATGACTATTTAATTGAATTATTGGTATTATGTTTGGAATCTTTTGACTGTGTGCAAATAAATGGATCGTGTTGAATAGAATACTTACTTTTAAATATCAATACATGTAACCACTTCACTGTGTGCAAACAAATGATTAATATTGAATAGAATTATTAGTGTTAGATAGCAAAAATAGCTTATTACCTACTCTCAATGTGGCTTCTGAAAACTGCGATCAACAATGAATCATATGGTCAAATTGGAAACCTCCATAAGAGAAGCCAATATCCAGAAACCATCTAATAGCAGTCTTCTTTGATCTGGAGAAGGCTTATGAGACCACTTGGAAGTTTGGAATAATGAAAGATCTCCATAGCCTTGGACTGTGAGGAAGATTGCCGAACTTCAAAAAGAGTTTTTTCTTGGACAGGCGGTTCCGAGTCTGAATCGGTTTAATGCTTTCTAATCTTTACAAACAGGAAGAGGGAGTCCCTCAAAGGAGTATTGTCAGTGACACTGTTTAGTATAAAAATTAACAGTATTACAAGGTCTTACTTCTGGAATTGATGGTTATCTTTACATTGACGACTTCTATATCACTTCCAGATCAAAATATGAGAACTGCAGAGCGTCAAGTGCAACAATGCATCAATAAAATAATACATTGGGCAAACACAGATTCAAGATCTCCAAAAGCAAAACAAGATGCGTGCATTTTTGTCAATTGAGAAAAATGCACAATCACCTACTCATAAAACTAGAAGACACAGAAATACCTGCCATTAATGAGTATAAATTTCTGGGAGTTATTTTCTACAGGAAATTATCATTTGTCTCCAACATAAAATATTTAAAAACTAAAACCACCTGCGCTCAACAACTCCTATGAGTAGTCGTCCATACAAAATGGGGAGCTGACTGTCAAGTGCTCCTTAAGTTATACAGAGCTCTAGTCCGTTCCCAGTTAGATTATGGTATATTTATCTATAGCTCTGCTAGGTAGTCCTCCCTTAAAAAACTCGACCCAATCCACCACGAAGGCCTAAGACTGGTCTTAGGAGCCTTCATAACTTCTCCAGTAGTCAGTTTATACACCGAAGCACATGAAGCACCCCTACAATGCCAATGTGAAAAATTGGCTCTGCAGTATTCCACAAAACTGAAATTTTGCCCATCCAACCCTGCCTACGACCGTATCTTCAACCCCAAATACAAACAGTTTGAACAAAAAGAAAAAACCGTCAAACCATTTGGCATTTGGATGGAACCTGTTCTCCCAAGAATCCGCAATTTCTGTTACAAATGTACATAAAAGCATCCTACCACAAATACCACCTTGGATCATTAAAAAACCACAAGTAATCCTTCAATTTAACGAACTCCCCCAAAACAAAAACACATCCCAGCACTTATCTTGAAAAATTTCACACTATCCTCTTACACCATCCTGACTATCAATATATATTTACGGATGGCTCTAAGGATAGCAATAAAATGGCATGTGCCACTGTTTTCAATAAAACCATTCACAAGAAAGCCCTTTCAATGAAAAGGTCCATCTTCACTGCAGAAGTATGTGCTATTGACTTTGCTCTCAACATAATTTCTAAGAACAAACATAACAAATTTATCATATTCTCTGATTTGCTCTCTGTATTAACATCACTGAGAAATAAAACGCTGGAGAACCCATTAATTGTTAAACTGCTGAGTAGACTAGACTCAATGTCTAGTCATAAAGAAATAATTATGTGTTGGATCCCAAGCCACATCAGAGTGAGCGGAAATGAAAGAGCTGACTCGGCAGCCAAATCTGCCTTAGATCTGAGCCCCGACAATATCTCCATTCCGTATACTGACTTGAAACCCCAAATCAATAAATTCTTTCTTACAAAATGGCAACAACGCTGGAATAACATTAACCACAAACTCTTCCAAATAAAGCCCACTTTGGGAGAACCAACCCTATTTAATATATATGCATAAAGGTTTGGGATTAAATAACCTACAATGGTTGATATGCCATAAAACCAACCAACCAAACCAAACAAAATCTGTAGAAACTGATAAAATTTACTGTAGGATTAAACATTTTAAAGATTTAATATAAAGTAATTTATCATTAAGATATTCACAATGATAAATGTATTCAAGAAAAACTAAATAAATCTAACAGTATGAAAATGTACAGATGAAAACATACAAAGTCTTCAGAGGATGATTTTATGGGTAAAAATATTTGTCGGTGTTAAATGTTTGTTTTTAGACCTTCAATAGGCAAATTATTAAATGAAAATTGAAAGTTTTAAGACATTGCATTTCCACTGGTAGTGTTCCGTTTCAAATTTGTGTGATGTAATTAGCATTCTAAAATTTATTTTTGTTTATTGAAAAAAAAAAAATCCATATCTCGTCTATCTATTCATCTATATTATTTAGTTTATATCTACCTTTTTATAAACATTCCATAATGTCTATTTGTCTTTATTAGAAACTCATTCATAAATAAATTAATGTTTATTGAAAGAGGTTTGAAATTTTAAGTAGCAACAAAAACAATTTTTCAATGTTTTGCTTTGAAAACTAAATGCCTATTACTATATTATAACAGTACAAAAAAAAAAGTAATAAATGTTAAAAAAGCATAAGGTGTCCTGCATAGTATATAAAGTTTGTCTAATGGACAATAACTTATGAATTTGCTGCTCACTGGATGTTCCATACTATTGTCCTTGTGTCAACCCAAGCTCAGTAAATGTCTGGTTTATAAATATTAGCTTGAAAAGTAGACCATTGTAAATATTCTGGAAAGGATGATCAAAATAACTAGCAAAAAATGTGCCCTCTATTGGGTGCAAGTATTTAAGTTTTAATGTAATGAAAGATTAGATTAGAAAGACTAATGACACTAAATTGGAACACGCATAAAGATTACTTTTTTTTTTCTTTTTTTTCAGCTGCTTTCTATATGCAATTCTACATAGGATTGCTTTTAATATGTTTGAGAATAAAAACATATTAGAAATCAATAACACCAAGTAATTATTTATTCAACCTGGGTTTTCTTAAAACTAGTATGCAAATTATTCACATCATATCCTAGGGAAATCTTTAATTTTTAGTGATATATATAATACACATTGTTTTGAAGTAAATCTAGTTTAACTAGACTTCAATAGACTTTGTTAATTAAATAAGATGCTAATTATAATTAAATAATGATTTAATAATCATTGTGAATATAATGTAAATAATTAAGGCAATTGTGACATCAGTGATGTAGTTACAGACAGAAAGATACATAATCTATTATAAGCAGATGTGATTAATATCTATAAAAACTGGAATTCACATTGACACACACACACTTTTTTTTTTTTTTTTTTTTTTTTTTTTTTTTTTAATTCTTTTTTTTACTCTGATATATTGCATGATATGATTTATTACCTGTGTTAAAAATACATTGAGTAGTACTTGAAAAGAACTGATTACTTAAATGTTGCTTTGTTTAAACTTGCCGTCACTTTTCTATCTGAAATGATGCCTTCAAAAAAAGTGACAAGGAAAAGTGCAAATCACCTTCCATACAATTTATAAATTAATTTCTTGTTTGATCTATACAAAACCCGTTGTACTCATCATTTCCTTAAGATGATTAAACTGTTATAGTAATACTCTTAAATTAACTGATTTCTTAGATGAAGATTTTCATTTATATTTGATTGGTATTTCTTTCATCTTATTGCTTATTTTTATTCATTTTATTTTTTGTACACCAACATTTGAGAAAAAATTTATGTCTATTGCTGCTGTTGCTACTATTATATAGTAAACTAACAATATAATAATAGGATATAAAAGGAGTAGTCATACTTACTAGTTTTAGCTTAGTTATAGTACAAGACTAGAAGTATGGGGCACCCAGTGAGTCATATTTATAATGGTTTATTAGCCTAGCTTGCAAGACATTACACTATTCATGGCACCAAACAAGCAGCTATATGACTGGATTTGGCTGAACCCTGTGATCAAGTTGTTGGATATGCTTCTATGATGTGGGATATATATTTTTACTGAATGCAATCTGCCACAAATAGGATGTGACACAAGGCAAATTTTCTAAGCCATGTACAACTGATTTGAATTCTTTCTCCTAGACTGATTGTCATACTAAGGTTAAGGAACCCAATCTGCCCTATTTACCTATAGCTGGCAGGAGAATAGTTGGATTCATATCTTTGGTAAGAGCATTAATTATTTATGAAAATGCTAACAACCATGTCTATGATTTTAAACTTGTCATTTCCTATGACAATAGTAAATAGATACGATAAAATTTAGGTAAATACAACTTATCTTGATACTTTTTGAACAAACCTTGCATGCTGATATTTTTATTTTTTAAGTCAACCAAACTTCTGCATTCATGTTTTTGATTTGCATTCATTATCTTTTAAGTGTCTCTAAGAATGGATGCTTTAGGAAAAAATATAAAAACTGAGAGTCGAATGTCAGATATCTGACCCACGTTAGCAATCAGTTTTTGGAGAGTAAGATTTGTTGATAGCCTGGCAACATTCCAATGTAATGTTTGTAATGGATACATAATACTGGTTTATAGATTCCAACAATTGAAGCATTTATTGTATATGCATGCTTTGATTTCTATTGATATCCAACAGCATTAATCTTGATATGGACAAGCTTCTTGATTTAATAATCCCTTGCATGTTTCGATAAGTCAGCTTTGGCACATACTGAAGTTGTTGTTAGTATACATAGAATTGATTATCATATTCTTGTAAAAGTGCTGTCCTGTAACTAGTGGTTAATATCGGGTTTTAAGTTATAGTGTTTTGACAAAAATGTATACACACTAATCACTCTGGTTATTATGTGAACGCTAAACAGTTTATTGATTTTAATGGCATGTCAACCTGTCGATTGTTATTTTATGTCTAGAGGTTAAGGAATTGTCTATGTTCATGTTTACATTTTTTGTGTTGTTTCTTAATGTACTATCATATTTTTTTTTTGCACAAAATCCTATTGAATATAAATGAATTTTAAACGGATTTATTGTATCTATAGATAAGGAAACTAACAGGTATGACTCCTGAGTCAGAGAGGGACCTGGAAGTAATGACCTTGAAGAGATAGTCCAGAACTGGTCCCTCAATACTGGATGGATTTTAGTGTCCTAACCAGGGCAGTACATTGCCCAGTCGGCTGGGGCTATAGAAAACACCCCTCTGCAGAGAAGCAGTCAGTGTAAGACCCCCACCCCAACGAGTGCCCTGGATATGACACTAAACAATCTGATGATGGTGAGGTTCCAGTGGGGAATGCAGAGTACCCCCTTCATTACCATCGCTCCCAGGTCCACTCTGGCCCAGAGTGGTAGCACCTGATAAGGGTCCTATCTATGGGTGAAATAGAACTAAATCATGGTTTCTTGAGTTTACTGTTTTTTGCATTTAAGCTGTATTTATGCTAAACTGAATTATCTGAAATAAAACTGTTTTCACATTAACTCTGTGTATTGTCCAGTCGGCGGGGGCTGTAGACCCCCCCCCATGAGTGCCCTGGATATGATACTAAACAATCTGATGGAGAGGTTCCAGTGATACTGGAGCATTGGGGAATGCAGAGCACTCCTTCATTGCCATTGTTCCTGGGTCCACTCTGGCCTGGAATGGTAGCACCTGAATGGGTTAAATAGAACTAATTGCATAGTTACGCTAAACGGAATTGTTTGAATTAGAACTGTTTGACTAAACTGAATAGCTTGAAATAGATATGTTTTTGACAAATAAACTGTGTACTTACTTTTAAACTGTGTGCTTATGCTAAACTGAATTGTTTGAAATGGAACTGTTTTTGACATTGAAACTGTTCTTACACTAAACTGAATTGTTTAATAAAGAACTGTTTTGACATTTAACAGTGAACGAAATCTGTACTTATACTAAACTGAATTAGCTGAATTAGACCTGTCTGACTAAATTGAATAGCTTGAAATATAAACGTTTTTGACTATTAAATTGTGTACTAATGCTAAACTGAATTGTTTCAAATAAAACTCATTACTTGCATGAAAATGGATTTGGCGTTAATTAACCTACAAAGGTTGATATGCCATAAAAAATAACCAACCAGGGCAGCCTACATTTTTGTGGGTGGGAAGGTTTATCCAACTACAGGGGGATACAGTTGTATTCTAAGCCTTGGCATATCTGAATAAGAGGTTAAGATTTAGATCACAGCTGGCGATTTTTACAATTACCTTGATTATAACAAATAGGTAATAAAATATAAGTCTACTATGTCCAGTAAATTCATCTAATGATAAATTATTGCAAGTAAATTATTTGTGGCTGAATTCAAAATTTAATTGTTGCTTTTGAGAATTAATAACATGAGCTAATGGTTTAGGGTTCATCATCATCATCATATCGCGCTGGTAGCACGGATATCCCTGACCCTCTCTCGCCACTCCTCCCTATCGCTCATTGCCCTAGGTAGGTCTTCAGGACAACATCCCGTAGCCTCACATAGCTGCTGAATGTATGTTCGTATTGGTCATCCTGCTTTTGCACGGCCATGTGTGGGGATCCATAAGAGTACATCACTTATGAGTTCGTCCCTGCTTCTCCAGCAGTGTCCTGCATGTCTGGCTCGTCTAACTTGAATACTTTTCGTGATAGGGGGTAGGTGGCCATACAGTTGGTGTCTTGTGCGGCGTTGCCGCCAGGACTTGTTTAAGATTGCACGTAGCATTCTTGTGTAATTGCCGTCTAGCTTCTTCTCCAGCCGTTTTGTTAGCGTCCATGTAGTGCAGCCATATAGCAGTATCGATGTGACCGCTGCCTGGAAGAAACTGCGTTTCATTTTATCGGTTAGGTCTGATTTCCAAATAATCGATAACCTATTGATAGCTGTCCATGCTTTCGCTAACCTCGTTTCGATGTCCTTTTCGGTTGATTCGACGCTGCTTCCTAGGTAAAGTGAATTTGTCTACTAGTTTAAGAGGGGTTCCTTCTAGAGTGGAGATGTCCCCCGTTTGGTTATAGCACATATATTCCGTTTTGTGTGCATTAACATAGAGGCCTATGTTTGCTGCTGCTCGTTCCAAACTATGCAGTAGTGTTTCGGCTTGGTCAGGTGTATTTGCCAGTATCGCTATGTCATCGGCGTAGTCGGCGTCGGTAATTGTTGTTGCGGGGTACCTTCTGCTTCTTTTCTTCGTCAGTTCGAAGCCATTCTCTTTGATTTTGTCAATCGATGTTCTGAGTACGTAGTCTAGACAAATGATAAAGAGGTACGGAGCCAGCGTGTCCCCTTGTAGTACTCCTGCTACAATGTCGAAGTATTCTGTGTCTCCATCTGGTGATCGTACTTTTACTTTAGTGTTTCTATAGAGAATCGTTATTGCCTCTACGGTTTCTTTAGGTATGCCGTACGCTAGTAGGATTTGTTCCATCTTTCCTCTGTGAATGGAATCGAAAGCCTTGGTAAAGTCAACAAAAATTAATGTCGCTTGTAGGTTTTTTGCCCGTACACCTTCAAGGATTCTACGGATGGTTAATATTTGTGAGGTCGTGGATCTATTTCTTCGGAAGCCATTTTGGTTTTTTCTAAGTATGTTGTCGATTTCGGGTTCTATGCGGTTTCGTAGTAGGGCATTGTAGATTTTGGCTGCTATGGATGTAAGTGTTATGCCTCGGTAGTTTTTGGCTAATCCGAGGTCCCCTTTAGGGTTAGTAACCCTATATTATAAGAACGATTAATGATGAATTTACCTGTGATATATTTAGTGACAATAAATTTACTGCAATGAGTTTATCTAGAACAATATATTAAAAAAGTTTTGTTTACAACTGAACCCTTTATTCAGTCTGTGAAGGCAACTTGCATGGTGTAATGGTTAGCGAGGTAAGCAGATTGTGAGTTTGGTTCACACCTGGTCCCCCACACTTCTAACCTTATGCCAAGCTAAGTTTAGTAAATTCAGTCAGAGTAGACTGTTCTCATTCCATTGTCCACTGTTAAAAGATATTTCAATTCTTTGTACATTCATCCTTGTGATACTGTTTCTATTTGCTCTATTGACCAAAGTATATGGATTTCAGTGCCTGACCTAGGGATTGAACTTGTGACAAGTAAACTATCTATGTTGTATCAAGGCTTATATTCATTATCCAAAAAGAATAAGACATCACTTAGCATGAACTAATTTACTTCTGTGGGTTAAATAAAGGGTCTCAAATCAAAATGCTGAGAATGCTACCAAATAAGATTGGTACATGAAGAAGGCCAGAGAGTAGAGAGGTCAGAACTTGCTACCTATACCACTTCATTATGTTGAGAACAATAGTTGGGAAAAGTTTCAGTGCTGTCTTCATAAAAGTAAAATTTTTTTTCTCTTTTCTTTTCAATTGTTTTCATACCAAATTACCCATTTAGGATTTCTGAATGGTAATATATGCCTTTTATTTTTATTTTTATTTTTTACCACTCTTTGTGAGGGGTGTTGGTTGAGGCCAGGATATTGTTTTATGTAGGTTAACACTGGATGTATAAGCAGTTATAATTTCTAAACTTCACACAGCTAAATCATTTAAAAGAAATAGGATATTTTTGTATTTGTTAGTTAAAAAAAAAATGCAAAAAGAAAATCAACTCAAATTTTTTGGATTTATGTAATTTATAAAATTTTACTTTTTTTCCCATATTTTTCTTTGCAGATTTGTTGGCAAAAATAGTGTGCATTTCCTTGTAAAATTTATTGTAAATAGCTTATGGGTAATATTCTAAGTTATATAAACTGAGCCAAAATGTTTTCTTTTTTTTTTTTTTACTAAAATGATTCAAAAGTTTTGAAATATTTTGATATGTGCAAGTTCGCAGTATGTACATTTACATGACTGAACCAACTCGAGCTGTGGAAGGTCTGCACTGTAGTTGGTAGTGTTGATACATTATGAATTACCTCACTTGGTGTGTGATGTGAAAGCTGCACAGATAAACCTGCAATGTTGCCTAATTCAAGAACATAGGCTTTGAGTTTGTACTGGGCCATAATGACACAGAAACAACCAAAAATGTTTGTTGTACAAAAGGTGTTGTTACAGTTGCTTGCAGTTATGATTCAAGAAATTTTGTTTTGTTTGCAAGAATCTCAATGATCAAGCAAAGTCAAGTAGGCCTAAAACCATGGATTTTGAAGCTGTGCTTTAAACCATAGAGACAAATCTGGTGAGTAGCACTCGGAGTATCAGGTGAGCTTGGCATCTCACACTCTAGAATGGTTTGTCTTCTTCACAACCTTAGTAAAATTATCCAGAGGTGCCAAATTGTGCTAAATGTTATTGAAATAGTGCAAAACTTTTGAATCACCCGAGTATTACAGCAATCATCATGTTGTACTGCCAGCACAGATTTTCCTGATGCTTTCCCGCCACCTGTCTCTATTGTTCACTGCTCCTGATAGGTCTTCAAGGCTACATCCTCTATCAGCACAGAGTTGTTGTATATGGGTTCGAGCTGGTCATCCTGATTTTGCTCGTCCATGTGAAGGGGTCCACAGGAGTAAGTTGCTTATGAGTTTGTCCCTACTTCTCCAGCAGCGTCCCGCATGTCTGGTTTGTCTAACTTTGATAGTTTTCATGATGGATGGTAAGTGGCAGTACACTTGCTGCTTTGTGGGGTGTTGCCTCCAGGACTTGTTTAATATTGCTCACAGCATTCCTTTGTAATTGCCATCAAGCTTTTGCTCCATATATTCAGTTAGCATCTATGTAGTGCTTCCATATAGTAGTATCAACATGACTGCTGCTTGGGGGGAAAAAAACTGCGTTTCATTTCATCGGTCAGGTCAAACTTCCATACGACCGACAACCTATCGATGGCTGTCCATGACTTTGCTAGTTGTGTGTTGATGTCTCTCTGTTGATGAGACACTGCTTCCTAGATCGGTGAACTTGTCCACCAGTTTCAGAGAACTACTGTTTAGTGTGAAGATGTTGCTTCTTTGATTAAAGCACATGTATTCCGTCTTGTCTGTGTTGACATAGAGGCCTATGCCAGCAGCTGCTTGTTCCAGACTGTAGCAGGGTTTCAGTTTGGGTGGGCGTATTTTCCAGAAGCGCTATATCATCAGCATAGTCTGCATCTGTAATTGTTTCTGTGGGATATTTTCTGCTTCTTTCCTTTGCCAGCTTGAAACTGTTGTCTTTGATTTTATCAAGACATTCTAAGCATGTAGTCTAGACAGATGATAAAGAGGTATGGGGCTAATGTCTTTCTTCCCCCTTCTGCCCGTATTAAGTTTTAATTTTGTAAAAGTCCCCAATTACTTTTTTTTAAAAATTTCATTGGAGTTTTTATTTATGGTTCTTTGCATTCTTATAAGCATTCTGTTTTATGCGAACTTTGGTTTTCAATTTCTAATAAAGTCCAATAGTATTAGCTTCTCTTGACCACGTTCAACTGTTACTTGGAATTACAGTATTTTTCTTTTTGCATTTAAAGCACAGATAATATACAGCAGTGATTTTACAAATAAAAAAAAAAAAAAATCATTCATACATCTTAAAATGACAATATAGTAAATGACAATATATCTGACCTTACTTGAACTCTGCCAAAAGTGGAGTGGATTTGCATAGTATTTTGGTAGTATGTTTAACACAGTCCATGTATTCAAAATGTTGCCTAGGCTCCTAAATATTTCCTTTATACAGATATACATGTTTGCTGGCGCTTGGTGAGGGGTGGATCATTCAGTGATTCGTTTCCATTTTTTTCTCTTTCTCTCTCTAAATATTTCATCAAGAAATTCCCAAGCAATAAACAGCGATAACTCTAGAATTATATATATATATATATATATATATATATATATATATATATATATATATTTTGATAACACTGTTCATTAATCTAGAAGTTAAGAGATTAACCCTCCCTTTCCTGTAACTATTATTTATACTATAAATTTAATACAAAAGATTTTTAAGACTTTTATTTAAAAAATCTTTTTTGTGTGTGTGTGAAGTGGATGGGGTAGGGGATAGTCATAACTTCTGTTTCTGGTTAGGAAAGTTTCAGTTAGATGTCTACTTTATACTTCAAGTTGCACTGACAGGGAAAAATGATAAAGATTCAGTTTAACTAACCTGATGGACATGAAACAAGGATCCAATTTAAAATCATACTTATGTTTAACTCATATATTTGAGTAAAACACATCCATTGATTTGGTAAGAAAATAGTTTTTACGACACAAGATACAGTGAACAAACAATCGATACTTGACAGGTGGCATTCACAAGTCTCATTCCCTTCTCTTGTCCAAGGGTTGGCTATTCATAGGAAATAGATGATTCCATTATCTTGCCATTATCATTCTATAAACTTGAAAACTTGACTTTTGAATTTTGAAAAACTAATATGCATAAAGTATGCTCTGACTTTGTATGAGTAAGCACAAAAATTTAGTGGTTATAGTTTTAGTTGACATTGAGTTATGTGATGAGAGATACAGACAAAAAAGATATTTAATGAGTTATAGTAAGATAATGATGATATATAAGTAGTTTATTTCATTAAGAGAAATTTCTTAACTTTTTACTTTTAATGGTTCAATCATCTACATTGAATGGATGAATAAAAAGGTAAAAGGTCATAGAAATCAGATAAAAACTTTTTTTTTTTTTTTTTTAGGGAGTGGAGGCGAAAGATAAACTGAGCCTGCTTTTCCCCATTTTGTGAAGAGATGCTGTCTGAGATTATTTAGTGATATTTCAAATATTACAAGCAACAGTTATGAAGAGACCAAGCTACCTTCAAGTCTGAGTCAAAGCTGAAGTGTGTGTGGTGAATTTGCTAGTAATAACAATAATAGTGATGAGTAAAGAATTTTGCAAACAATCTCCAAAATGGTAGATGAATAAGTGAACTTTCCAATAGGTTGGTTATTTTACTATTTTTAGGCCAATTGTTGAAACCAGTTTCCAGGCTTCTTGTCTCATGTGATTGATTATTGACTGAATATACAAAGGAAACTTCTAATAATTTGCTATTCAAATGACCCTAATGTTCTAAAATTGAACTATATTCACATGAAATTGTTATAGTCCATCTATTTTAGATTCTATTTCAGATTTCACTCATGAAACAATACTTTTTGCTTTAAAAAAAAAAAAAAAAAAAAAAAATCTGATCTAGGCACATGTGTATTTTGAACTTGAGATCAGTAATAAGGATTATAGAAACAATAACAGCATTGTATTTTACTTCCAATCCAAAAAAATACTTACTGAACAAGCCCAGTTATGGCTGAGTGAATTACTTGTCAATTGTTTTTTTCTGGTGTCTTTTGTTAAATTCTATGTTATAAACCCCAAATCTTTAGAATTGATGAGATCAATATTTTCATCTATTGATGAACCATTGTGTCCTGGGGATGACACTAAATAGCATCTGATGTTGAGGCTCCAGTTCTGGAGATCTGGGAAGTGTGATGTATCCCTTTCATTGCTATTACTCCCATGTCCTCTTTGACCTAGACTGATAGTATCTGTTAGGGTCTCATCTATGGATCAAATAGATCTGTTGAAAAAATTATTTGTATTTGATAGGACTGTATGCAACCCCCCCCCCCCAAAAAAAAGCCCTCTTATGAAATGACTACATAAAAATGTAAATATGAAGTCCAATAAAATCGATTTACCAAACCATATTTATATATTCTTATTGTCATATGGACTGATAGTTTTGTATGTCTGGCACAATAAAACAGCAAAAATGACACATTGTCATGAGATAACTTAATGCATTACTGTTAAAATGATTTGAGAGAATGAGGTAATTTCTAATCTAGTTTGTAAGTTAATCATTATAATGTGGGTTCAGCATTCACATTCACTCTAGAAAAGAAAAATCTGTTTGAATATCTGACCATATGGAATAATCCCAAGTGTATATATTTTTCAATTTTACTGGCTTCATCTTCTAGTCGTTAACTGGAAATGCTCTTTTTCAAGTTTTAGAAGTTTACAACCTAATAGTAAAATGATTAGTGTATAATGTACTGAATAAATTAATTAAATCATGATTTCTCAAGAAAGACAACTAAATGCCAAATATAGTTTATTTATTTGCAATTAATTAGGATATACATTTTATACATTATCAACCATAAATAAGCATGCCCCAACAATTAGTTTAAAATAAAAAAAAAAATAACAAAAGTTAATTTTATTCTAAAAGATATCAAATTTTATTTCTATTAGTGGAACATTGTACAGTCAAAAGGACTATTATTAGCCAAACTCTTCAGCAGAGAAACTCTATAACCAAAAATGTAAATATGGAGCAATCCCAAAATAATCGTGTGTGTGTATGTAATATATATATATATATATATATATATATATATATATATATATATATATATATATATATATATATATATATATATGTGTGTGTATGTACAGTTTGGTAATAAATGATAGCTAATAATCTATTTTGATTGTATGGTTTACTAAAATCCTGGTATCTTTTGGTTTTGAATGAAATTAACTTTTTATTAAGAACTTGTTTGGCGTGTATTTATGGCCGATAATCTAAGTAGAAAGTGACTTGATATTGAATTCTGCCAAAGGAAACTTTTTAAGTTTTGTTAAAAATATATCAATGAATATTTATCTTGTAAACTATCATCACTTGAGTCTGTTGTAAATAGTAAAAGTAAAGAAATACAAAAAGCAATTGTAAAGATAAAAAAAACAAAAAACTTGTCCATTTTGGTGTTCTCCAGAACGCAAGAGTTCTGCAACATAATTAAGAGATAGTTATAAATCATGGTGTTAGATAATTTTTATGCAGGATTTCCCTGAGACCTGTAAACTACTTCAAACATTCCACATGGGTAAAGTGGTTGAGAAATGCTGTTCTAGATTAATATGGACTTGATTTTAGGACGGCTCTCTTCAACCTAAAATGATGGGAGAAATGAACTCCCCTTACAAAATACGTAAAAATAAATAAATATAACAAATATTTCAAGATTTTTTTGACAACTTGACAGACCCAACATTTGAATAGTAACAACTGGAAGTACTAGGGTGAGTCAAAAGTTTAGCAATATTTTGGTAACTCTGGATACTTTTGCTGTGGTTGTGAAGGTGATGAACCACGCTGGACTGTAAGATGCTGAACACAGCTGATACTCTCCAGATTTACCTTTGACTTGGAGCACAACCTTGGAATCCGTGGTTTTAGGCTTACCTGACCTGCCTGATTGTCAAGGTTCTTGCCACACGAGCTGTTGGATTGTTTAGGGGGTGACCTCTTGTGGATGTTGGCCGTCTATAAGTTGTCAACAAATATTTATAGACTTACCCATCAATAGATTAGTCATTGAAAGGCGACTAAAATGGAAGCAGTAGATTGTCCAATCAGACATCACTAACTCACATAAACGATGACAAATTAACAGACTACCGACTTAATGCAGCCTTGTTACTGAAGAAGAGTATCTTGTATTACTCAACCAGAAACAAGATGGTTGCCCGAATTTCAATAGGTTATGGGCCACAGCAGCAAAACTTTTATTCGGTGGTGATGAATCCAAGTATGAGGTGTAAGAAGTGAAGTTCCTTGGATATCTTAGAATTCAACATTTACATCAAATTGTGCTGTCACCAACAGACCAGAGTGATGATATTGACTTCGTAGAAAAGAATGCAACTGTATTTGCTGAACTTATTCAGTATTTGGATGATAAAAATATATTATTTGTGATAAGAGATGCACGAGTCAATGACAGAAAAGCCTTAACAATTTTAAGGGAACATTATTTGTCGGAAGGAAAGCCAAAACTCATTTCCCTCTATACTGAGCTAACATCTTTGAGAAGATTGGAATCGGTCTATTAAAGACTATATAATAAGGACAGAATATTTCTAATTCTCTGAAGGAAGTGGGGAAGTGATAAGCAATGGACTTCTGATTGTGATGAAACTTAAGGGTTTACCTCTGAATTTTAACCCTTTTACAATGGTTATAACCCAGAAAAACTTGACTTTTTCTAAATTTAAAGTCTGTTTAAGAAGTTATGAAGAGACAGAGCTTATGTGTGTCCTCCCCAAATGAATCTAACAGCATATTACAAATGAAGACCACTTTTTCGAAGATTAACCTAAGAGATAAACTCGAGTAAGAATGCATTCATACTATGATTATAAGTCAACAAATTATAATTACAATTGCCAGAGACCTCATTTTAGTGGAGCAGACTATAAAATTTCTCCCTCCACAGAAGATAAATATTTATGTTTGTTGGGGGAGGGGACACAAAGCATTTGACTGTCGAAATAGAAGGCAACGTGATCTTTGTCGTAATATAAGAACTGATTATAGAAATAGAAGGTAAGTGATTGTTGTCATAATATAAGAACCTATTCTAAAGGCCAAACCTATTTCTTTGCTTTTGGATATATTGTTTCTGACAAGACTAATTTATTAGTTGATTGCAGGGCTACTAATCATGTGATAACTGACAAGTCAAAATTTTGAACCAGGGAACCATGTTGTTGAATTTGCTGACAGCAGCCGAGCAAATAACATAGTAATGAAAAGGGGTGGCGCCTGCATTAATCTACGCAATAGCAAAGGACATGTGTAGATGTATCTTAAAAAATGCTTTATATATACCAACTTTTAAACAAAATATATTTTTAAGTACAAGTGGCAACAAAAAATGGTGCATGCACAAGTTTTGTGCATGACAATTGACAATTACTTTACCCTAATGGAGCAGTTTTCACATAACAGAGAATGACTGTTGTTTGAAAAATATTGTCTCTGCTAGAAATGCCACTCACGACTTAAAGACTTGGCATAAAATATTAGGCCACTGTAACAAATCGGATATTAAAAAGTTAAATTAGTTAAAGGAATGAAGGTAAAACCGACACCAAATTATGCTCTTAACTGTGATATATGTCTTCAAGGGAAGATGTTTAATGACAGAAATAAGACTTTGGATAGCAAGGCAACAAAACCCCTCACTCTTGTGCATAGTGATTTAGCTGGCCCCATTCAACCTTTAGCAAAAGATGGTTATAAATATATAATTATTTTTATCGATGACTATTCTGGCCTTATTTCTTAAAACACAAGTCCGACACTTTGTTTGCTTCAAAGAAATATCTAGCTGACATTGCCCCTTATGACCATGTAAAATGTTTACGGGCAGACAATAGAATGGAGTTCACTTAGTAAACTTTTCAACAGTTACTTGTACTTAATAGAATCAAACACGAGTGGTCAGTGCCTTATTCTCTGCATCAAAATGGGACTGCTGAATGGTAATGGCAAACTTTATTTTCTATGGCAAGGTGTCTCCTTATTGAGTCAAAATTACCTAAAAACTTGTGGATTTATGCATTGATGACTTCAGTGTATATTAGAAATTGCTGTTACAATAAAAACACAAGAAAAACCCCAAATTAAATTTTTACTCGTTCAAAACCGAATTTAAATAAGATGCATATTTTTGGCACAACATGTTATGTACAAAATAAAATGAAATTAGAACCTCATTGTGAGAAAGGCATCTTTGTCAGCTATGATAAACAAAGTCCAGCTTACTTGATTTACTTTCTAAAAACAATGGCTATTAAAAAAGTTAGGTGTGTAAAATTTACCCACTTTTATGATAATAGTACACTTTTGAAATCAGATAATAATACTGAAGATCCAGAATCCTTGATCACATGATGTGGAGCCGAAAGTCAATTTAAACACCAAAGGGGAGGGGCAAATAACCTGTTATCCCATCTGACAGAAAAAGACCCGATTTAAAAAAAGATTTTTTTAATCTATTTATTTATTTTTTTTTAGTAGAAAATGTTAAATTCGATGGTGTTAATTACTGCTGTGCTTTGTGTGTGATTCCTAATAATTATGAAGCTATACATTCTCCAGATTCAAAAAGATGGATTTTAGCAATGAGGAAATAACTTTTGAATGGCAAAAGGCCCCTAAAAACAAAATTATTATTGGTACTAGTTTTTTTTTTTTTTTTTTTTTTTTGTTTGTTACTATAAAAAATAAAAGCAATAGAGGTCATGAGTTTAAGGCTCGTTTTGTGGCCAAAGGCTACACACAAATATATAGTAAAGATTATAGTGAAGCTTTCGCCCCGACAATAAATATAGCTTCCTTAAGATTACTACAGCAAATAGCAGTCCAGTATAACTTGATAATTCATCATATGGATGTTAAGAGTGCATAGTTAAATGCCCCCTTAGACTAAAATATATGTTGAGCCACTGGAAGGCTTTAAAAGTAAGAATGGGAATTATCTTTGGAAACTTAAAAAATCCTTATATGGGTTAAAACAGAGTGGCCGAACTTGAAATAAAACCTTCCATACTGCACAAAATTTCGTCCAACCACCTATCAACTCCTGCATGTATGTTCAAAATGTCCGTGATCAAATATCCATCATTTTATTGTGGATTGATGATATATCAATAGCTTCAAAAACTGAGGCAGACCTTATGTAAATTAAGACAAGACTGAAGTCAAGATTCAAAATGACTGATCTTGGACAATTATCCTGGTTCTTAGGAATACAATTTAAATGCAAAAATAATACTATTAAAATGAATCGATCTAGATATGTTGAGAAAATATTATCAAAGTTTGGCATGGCAGATTGCAAACCCCGCTCAACTCCATGTGAAACGGATATAACAAAAACAAGTGAAGTCAATTTAATAGAAAGTAAACTGTATCATGAAATTATTGGCAGTCTAATATATTATGGTTGCAACAAGAGCAGACATTTGTTATACAGTTACTAGGTTGTCTCTAGAACAAGCAAAACCAAATTCTTCCCATTTAATGCTGGTAAAACATGTTTCGTTATTTAAAAGGCACAATCAATCCGTCGCTAATATTTAAATCACAGAAACCCTTGAAATTGGAAGGATTTTGTGACTCAAATTGGGGTAATTTTGATGATAGAAAAAGCCTAAGTGGATTTTGAGATTGGCAGAAAATAACCCAATGATTTCATTGAAATCTAAAAAGCAGTATTCAGTCGCTTTGTCAGCATGCAAAGCTGAATTTATAGCTACATCATTAGCAAGCCAAGAAGCCTTGTATCTTAGAGCACTATTGAGAACTATGATGGTACTTGAGTCACTTAATCCAACATTTATTCCTTGTGATAATCAGTCCAGTATGGCTTTGGCAAAAAACCCAATTGTTCATCAGAGAAACATATTGACATAAAATTTCAGTTTATATGTGATGAAATAAAGGGATGATTCTTTTAGAATACATTGAAACAGAAAAATGTAGCCAATGTGTTCACAAAACCAATGACAGGAAGAAAATTAAACACTTTCAGAAAAATTATAGTAGGTAATTGATTCTTAACTCATAAAGATTATCCCATTGACTGCATTTCAGCAGAGGGGTAAAACTCCCCCAAATAAGTGTCCAGGATATAACAATAAACAGCCAGCTAACCCTAACAAAAAAAAAAAAAAAGTTAATCACCAATTGTGTTTTTGTGTCAATTAAACAAAATTGTAATGATACTAATAATTCAAAAAAGAAAAAATTCACATCTTAATATGTATATCTTTTAAAGATGGAAGGTTCCATCTTAAACCCCCCAAACAGGGGTGGGGTGTTGGATTGTTTGGGAGGGACCTCTTGTGAATGTTGGCCGTCTATAAATTGTCAGCAAATATTTATGGACTTTCCCCATCTGATTAGCCAATGAAAGGCAACTAAAATGGAAGCAGTAGATTGTCCAATCAGACATCACTAACCCACATATAAACAATGACAAATTAACAGACTACTGATGTAATGCTGCTTTGTTATTGAGAAGGACCATTTTGTATTGCTCAACCAGAAACAAGATGACTACCCAAATTTCAATGAGCGAAATTTTTTGAACCACCTGTTTACTGTACTATGATCAACGGCACCTACACTTTTAAGACAACAAACGTTTTTTTTATCTCGAGTGACAAGTCTTAAATTCATCAGTGCGCCCAGTCGGCTGGCCTCTGCAGAGGGGTAAGACCCCTACCCAAACAAGTGTCCTGGATATAACACTAAACAATCTGATGGTGAGGTTCCAGAAATGCTGGAGTTTTAGGGAATGCGGAGTACCCCTTCATAGCCATCGCTCCCAGGTCCACTCTGTGCCAGAGTGGTTGCACCGGATAAGGGTCCTGTCTATGGGTCAAATAGAACTAAATTGCGTACTGATGCTAAACTGAATTATTTGAAATAGAACTGTTTTTGATATTGAAACTGTACTTATGCTAACTGAATTGTTTGAATTAGAGCTGTTTGACTAAACTGAATAGCTTGAAATAGAAACATTTTTAACAAACTGAACTCATGCTAAACTGAATTGTTTGAAAAAGAACTGATTTTTATAAAAATGAATTTGGCATTAAATAACCTACAGTTTGATATGCCATAAAACCCAAATAACTAGCCAACCGAATCAATTCATCAGCATTCTCCATATCGGAACTGATTTTATTGATGTCATCACTTGGATGGTTTAGATTTTCTATTCTAATTTTTGTCTTTATTAAGCTCTTTGAGACTTTTTCAAGCATGCAAATAATTTTGATCATATCATCTTTAACAATACCTCAGTGACATGGAACCATCTTGGATACATTGTTACATTATGCAAAATACAAGATAGACCCATTGTTTCTTTAGATATGAAAAGTTTATTAGCTGACTGTAACATTTCATAGCAGCTGACATTTGAAGTGAAAAATATTAGTTGTTACATAGAAATGCAGTGAGATTCATTGGTGGTAGACAAAACAAAATACTAACTTTGCTCTCCTGCCTCGACTGGGACCTCATCTTCAAGAGGTCACTCAAAAATGCCTGGATTAATTCATGGACTCTTTTTGACCAACTACCCCGACTTGCTCAACTCCCAAATTCCCTTGATTATTCTCCTCAACCAATGAGAACATGTCATTAACTTTTAGTGTCGTGTTATCTTAAGTCAACTGACATTGTATTCAATTTGTTTACGTTTTTCACATCCTGTCTAAAATCCCAAGTTCAAAACAAAGCCTTATTTTGACATGAACTGAAAAAAATGTACACAAAATAAATCACACCGATTTTCTGACAATTTCAAAGTAAATACTTGTTTTTAGCATCAAATAAAGTTACATTATTATTATTAAGAAACACAACTTTTCTTCCTTACAAAAATAACTTGATAAACAACTTCAGGATCCTCAACAATATTTTAACTATGAATTACTTTGATTAGTATTTAAGTCTCTTTTTATCACAGTATTTGGTTGTTTTTTTAAAAAATTAGTTGAAGTATTATGTTAAAACCAACGAAGATATGCATACTTATATGAATGATTTGTGACATGAAAGTGCTTCATTTCAGATAATAAAGTTATATTTGATATTTTTGATTTTAACTAATTGTTCTATTTGAAGGTGTGACATATTAAACTGTAATATAGAGAATAAACTTGGACGAAGGGTTTTAGTTCTAGTAGCGAATGATTAATATAAAGTCAATAAAGATTACACAATCCAGTTCAGTATTAAATCCAGAAAAGGCAAAATTCTAAATAGGCAAATCTAAATTGTAAATCTAACATTGGCAAGATGTCCTTTTCCTTGCCAGAGATGTCACATCAGATGGCTTTCATGAGCTAAGTTTTTCATGATAATTAGAATGCAACATCAATGGTTATTTATTCCAGACAGGAAGTTGTTTATGGCTTACACCAAGACAGCAGCAACCCAACATGTTTTTTAAAAGTCATTATTCAAAAATGATTGAAACTAAAGTTGTATTAATTAAGACTGAAATAAACAATAACTGAAATGTTAATTTTCTTCAAAATAGATCCTTTGCTATTCAACACCATTATTCCAGTAAGTTTTGGTCAAAGTATTTCTGAAGCTTTAATTTTGACTTATGAAACTCTACTGTCATGTTTCTTTTAATCTCTTCCATGTCCTTAAATCTTATCCTTGAGGTGAATCATTGGTTTAAAAAAAAAAAAGAACAAGTTGTCAGTAGCTTGGTTTAGTGAGTATGGAATTGTTCTGCACTTACATAAATCTGTGTTTCACCAAAACTACTGTTCAAAAAGTACTGACAATTAGCACTGATCACTTTATACATTGCTCGGCTGTGTACATGGCTTCATTTAAATTTTAATATTAAATTTAAAACTTCAGTCTTGAGTTCTGAGTCTATTTGAGCTTCAATCTTTAAAAAGTTTCCAAGTTTATCAAATATTATTTTATACTGAACTTATTCTGATGCTCATAAAGAACATAGAAAATGAGTTATTTTTATCTGAAAACAAATTTCTTTTATGTATGACTGTTTAAACAGTAAAACAAAATATATTCCTTTTCAATATAAAAATGGGGTGTGAAAGTACCCATTTTACTTTTCTTACTTTAATCATTAATGGTTAGTTTTATTCTTTAACAGAGTAGGGATCTTAACACCGAATTAATGCGATGAGAAACTTCAGTTGATTTCATAAGTGTTCATGTTTTCTTTTAAAGACAACTCCCCCCCACCTCCCCAAAAAACAAACTTGGATGAAAAAAAAAAAAAAAACCCCCCAAAAACTCATGCCCAAAACATTGGTCCCTACCAGATCACTAAAATTAAGCATTGATGAACCTGCTCAGTACTTAAATGAGTAATCATTGAAGAATAGCAAGTACTGTAAAAAAACCCAAAAAAACTGGGACTTGTGTGCCAGACTAAGCAAAGTTTAGTAAATTCTAAGAGACAAATCGTACAGAATTCTTGAATAACAAGTTTATTATGCCGGCATTTTTTTTCTTAGATTTATCATATCATATCATATTTACCAACCCCTCCGCTCGGGCAGGATATGACATAAGGTCAATTTTTTAAGCGGAGTTTAACAGGTTTGAATTCAGTTTTCCTTCTCCTAGACTAGTTGCCCCACCAAGGCTGAAGAAATCAGTCTGCCCTACTAGTTACCCATAGCTGGAGGGAGAATTATTGGATTCATACCTTTCCCAAGGGTATTGGTGCTATGTGAAATGCAATCAGTCTCGTCAAGGATTTGAACTCGTGTCGCCATGTCCATTTCCTACGGCGATAACCATTACACCATGGGCATGTCTTAGATTTATGGTTCATGTTTTGTTGGTCGTATTTTGTCTTTATTTATATTCAAATTTAACAAAAATGACATTGATGAAACTAATATTAGCTGGGGCACTTCAGTTTAGTTGTTAGTAAGCTGATCTCATGAACCACTACTGTAATGAGGTTAGTTTTTACTGGGTGCTCTACATTTATAGCCTTGTGCCAGAAAAGCAATTTCATTACGATTACTTTGTTTTTGAATACTAGTTAACAAGTTAATATAAAAAAAATTATTACTGTTGTGAGTTAAATTTTCATTGGGTTTCTTTTCCTTAGAAAGAATATATGAATCCCTAAAAACTTTCATTTTGGAAATTAAAGTTAGATTTAATATTTCTGATATTAAGTAACTGTTCTTTAAATGTCCGAGTTCAATTTCAAGGTTAACATGAGTCTCAAAAATGCTTCTCTTTATAACTAATAATTTCCATGTTAATTATTGATCATTATTTAATTTTATTCTTTATGAAAATCCTTTATGTATTAATAGAGAAAAGAAAAGAAAATGAGAACAATGATCGTGATTTATTTAAACAATGTTAGATTTGCGCTTGTGTCAATCATATTGAAAGCAATAGTCATTTTACTTGTGAAGTTCAAAGTTCCTTCTCTGAAACAGTATTTAAAATTTTCTAAGTAATGCATATTTGTTTAATTAATTAGATATAAAAATCTGTCAATTAATTTGAAAGGAAAAACTTGGTCAATTTCTGACTTAATTTCTGAGATGAATAATTATCCTTATTATACACAAATCTGTTTGGACGAGTATCCTCATCTTTGTTGTTGGTTAGGAATGAGCACATTAGGTTTAAGGCTCTAAAGTTTCAACGCTACAGCCAAAAGCATCAATTAAGTATATGTAGTCAATTGGTTTAAGTTCAATCCCTGACAGGGATGTATAACTGACATTTTTTTTTTTTTGTTTTTTTTTTTTTTTTTGTTTTTGTTTTTTTGACTTTCCTCTTCTGAAACCTTTTTATTCTCCTCCTTCATATCTTTCCCAACAAACTCTCATGAAAATATAAATCTGTCCCACCCCAATCAGAATTTAAATATACTGTTAAAGATAAGTAACTATCTAATAATATAGCTAGTTTAAGCAGAGAGATTCAATCCTAATCTTGTTTCTCCCAAACTATATCCTTAGGAGAACAAGTAGGATGATGATTTGTTTTAATCAATATTTTCAGTTTATTAAATTATGGTGTCCTTATTAAAACAGCTTACCTAACAGAGTAACATGAGATGAAAATGACTTTCATAAAAATAATAAAATTTAAAGTTTTTTTTTTTTTTTTTTTTTTAAATTTGAATTGAGGCAATTACATTCAGGATACGCATAATATAACTGTTAAACAGATTTGTGAGGAATTTGGTTGGTAAATTTTCCTTTTTAGATTTCTTCCTTTCCTGTGGTCCCTAGACTAGGTAAGTAATTAGATACATTTTAGTTCTATTGAAAAGTGCATTGCAAAGATGAATTATATAGTCAGTATTGATGATACCCTCTAACCATATAGGAAATGGTATAACACTTTACTCCTATAGACTGAATAAAAGATTGACCTTGAAATTTCCAGGTTACTGAATATTCTAAACATCTAAAGACTGGAGGCTCTAGATACTGAAACACTATAACCATCAAAATAAGGATACCAGTCTGAATAGATTGATGTATGATAATTGGAGTCTCTTTCAATTTTATCAATTTTATTTTTTTCTATTTTATTTATTTATTTTTAAAAAATATCTTTTATGAAGGCCAAAGACAAGTAACTTATTCCCTTGAAAATATGAATAAAGAAACTGTGACAAGAAGTATATTGGGAGTAGATATTTATTAGACCACTTCATTCACCACAATCTAAATTTTATTAACTTGATGACTTCCTGGTATGTGATATAAAACAAAGGACTTTAAATGATTGTACACTTTTCTTTGTAAGTCTATAATTTGTGTGTCAGTTATTATCTATGAGATTTCTGCAATTTTTCTGTCAATCATTTTTCTCAAAATGGCAATCTCAATGTGAAGTCTCTTATCCAAAATTTGTGTTGATGAATGTACCAAGTCAAAGGGACTGGTGTTGTCTGTTATGCATATGATTTTAATGTCCTCAGTCTTATCTTTTAGCTACAGTAGTTCCAATAGTAATTTTCTGTAAAATCGGCAGACTTCTGATAATGGCTAATGTTTTAGCAGCCAGTTTAGTTTTGACGGCTTCTAATACTTAGATTGCAAAATAAGAGGCATAGATTGTTCTTACCAAAGAAAATATATAGCTTCCTTGAGATCACCAATCTGTTAAACTAGCCAAAGAAGAGTCCCTATATGTAACAACAATTTGGGCCTTTTTTTTTTTTTTTATTTTTTTTTTTACAACTCTATTGATTTGTTTTATGCATTCTAGGTTTTCTTGTTTTGTATGGAATGTAAAATACTAACATCATAACTTTGGTTTGATTTCGATGGCTAGCCTGTTAGCCAATAATTTGCCAGGTTACAATAATTTCTGTTGTAGATATTGCATCTTTTAAGTTTCTGCTTGTTTCAACTGGAATATATTTTAATTTCTTTACATATTCAATCTGTCCAAGTTTAATATTCTTGCTCTTTTTTTTTTTATGTCTTATCTCATGTACTGGAACTCGGCAGCTAGAGAAAAGTCAAAAGGAAAGCAAAATAGTCAATTATGATGAGCAGCAATTCTCCTCTGCAGTTTGTTTTCAAAATACCATGTAAATATTGCCTGATCATATTTTGAAGCTACTGCTCCTGACTTCATTAATGTTACATACCAGGATCTATAAGCATCAATCAAACCATATAGACATTTTCAGTTTTCAAATATAACCTGGAGGTACATTGGCCTCTTTAGGAGGATCCCATTGGTCTCACCATTTGCTATGCAAGAATGCTGTCTTTATGTCCATTGACTTGCACATCCAATGATTAACTGTCATTATTGCCAATGCCATGCATAAACCTTCCTTAGATCATGTGAGAGAATCCTTTCTTACGTTGTAATTCTAGTTTTGCTGGTTTATTTGCTATTAGAACTTTATTTGTGTAAAGCTATCTTGTGGAAATTTTGGATTGACCTTTGTCAGGTACTTAGTTTCTTCTTTCTTGCCTCTTCACGGTCACTATTCTTTTCTTCATCATAAGAAGTGTGTTCATATTTGATTGTCTCAACTCGTTCATCACTTTGATAGCCCATGCTCAAAATCCATCCAAAAAAGGCTCAGACATTTAGTTTTCTCCATTCTGAATCTGTTTCATTGATAAGCTTCTATTTAATGGTTTCTTCTGGTTTAAGAAGTTCAATTTTCTTTGCAGTGGAGTTTTGTTTAGGTGGTTCCGAAATCTTCATCCATTTCAATATCTTCAGAAATTGGTAGTTTCAGTAATTCATCAGGCCTCTTCTATGAATTTCAATTTTACTGTCCTCAGAGGAACTTGAAAATGTCTTGGGATAGAGCACTAAACAAGATGGATGTGTTCTTAAATAGGTACTACCATTTTTGAGAAGCACCTGCTTATCCTCCCACCCAATGACAATTGGGTGGGAGCATAAGCAGCAGTGATATGTACTATGATATTTAAGTGTTTTGCACCATGTCCTTAAATGACTGGTTATTAAATTCCCTGCTATTGTCAGTGAGGATAGATCCTGAGTTTCAAAATATACAATTGAAAATGGCACTTGGGATTTCAGACCTTTCCTTCTTTGGAATCCTAACTTTGACACTGTATTTTGTACCATGGTTGATCAGGTGTAATGCTGTGTCACCATTGATTTCTTTGATGTCTATTGCAATGCTTTTAAGTTTTTACTGTGAGGAATAACAATGAGAATTTTTTTTTTTTTTTTTTTTTTTTTTTTTTTTTTTTGCACATATTTATCTCAACATTCTCTGCAGTTTCTCTGCTGACTGAATTAAAGTTTTAATTCTACTTCATAATAATCTAAGTGTCTTGAACATTAAAGGAAATTTTAATCTAGAAGGCCCTTGAACATTTGTTTATATTGTTTTCAAGTATAGGAGTCATCAATAAAGAAGGTAGATTTTTTAAATTTTATTTTATTCTTTTTTAATTTTAATTTTTTATTTTAAGCAAAATTTTTTTACTTTTTTATTTTTTATTCTTTTAAGAATTATTTTCCGTAAATGTAAAGTCTGCATAGTTTGGCATTGGTTTATAGCAAAATTATCTTAATCTAGCTGAAATATTTGTTTTGAGGTTATTCATGCCAGGATCATTATTTGATTTGCCCACAATTTGAATAGAGGTCTGTCATGAAATTTTTTGTGGTTAAGTGCAAGCTATGTGAAATTTATTGTAAATTGTGTGATGTGTATGGAGAAGCTTGTTTTAGTAAAAAAATGTTTACAAATGGACTAAATTGCTTAAAGAAGGTCAAAATAATATTCAAGAGAAAGACAAGCTTGGTAGGTCCACAAACACACACACACTTGGTTATATATAAGTAAGTAAAGTTGGTGACCATGGTTGAGGGTGACCAAAAGGTTTTCTTCAATAGCTACCATACTGAGGTGTAGGGTAGGATACTACCCCTTTTCCTGGATTGTGCCACTTTACCTTGATCCCTATGTTTATAATGCTGAGTTTTAAGCAAGGTGGTATCAAGTACTTTTTTTTTTTTTTTTTTTTTTTTTTTTTAGTCGTTGGTATGACTCGACCTGGGATTAAACCCCAGTCTCCTGAGCCATTAGCAAAGACTCTACCCACTTGGTATATATACACACACACGTAAATAAATACAACAAAAAACCTACAATCAATATTGGTTGCTTAATATTAACATAAAAACAATAGTATCACAAATGAATAAAGTCTTTGATAAAGATTTATATATACTCAAACTTGCAGTCTCACACACAAATAAAAATTTTTTTGTTATAGGCCCAGAGAGAATAAAAATATCTTAAAATGAGTATGTCCACGAAGAGATTTGTATTTTTAGAATTTATCTAAATAAAATAAAAAATTAAATAATGAAGAAAAAAAAATTCTAAAAAATACAAATCTTTGTGGACCTACTCATTTAAAAATATATATATATATATATATATATATATATATATATATATATACACACACACACACATTCCCTTTTTTTTTTTTTAACCTCAGGACATGAGCAGTCAGGATTTGTGATGCTACCTAGAAGTGTGTGTGTGAAGAGATATGTATATCCTGTTAGCCTGAATTTCAGTTGGGGATTTCCCATTTCTACACAACTGTTGCATAGCAACAATAAAGCTGATAACGGATTACATTTTCTGCCTGGGGCTTGGGTAGGGAGTGATGGGCATGGGTGTAGTTATAACACAGTTGATATTCATTTGTGTGCACACACAGTGGGGTTTTTTTTTTTTTTTTTGTTTTTTCTTTCTTTCTGTATGCCTATATCAATAAGTATTTAGCCTAATGATGAAACAAAAACTAATTATGTTAGAAGAATGTTAATTTTTTATCACAGTCTCCCTTGTTGTAAATGTTCTTAAACGAGAATATCATGTCAATAGTACAGTGAAGCATTTAGATAAAATTTCAGCTAATAACTTAGCTCAACTACAGGCTTATTGAATCATACTTTGTATATAATATGAGATGAGAATTTATTATACATGAATGTATTCAGACAAGGGTTCTCATCTTAGGACAAGGTTTCAGACTTAGAATGTATGTTTGCACAGGATTTACAGATCTTGTTTTTAGCACTTGGTTACTCGCATCATTTACTCAATGAAAATTGTAAGTAAAGTTCGGGACATTAGTCGAGGGTGACCCAAGGGCTCCCTTTTCAATAGCCCCTACACTGAGGTGTAGGGGAGGGCACTACTCCATTCTCTGGATCGCTCCATTTTATCCTTGATCCACACCTTATAATGCTGAATGTTAAGCAAGGTGGCATCAAGTACCATTTTTGAATCTTTGGTATGATTTGACCTGGGATTGAACGCCTGTCTCTCAGACCATTGGCGAACACACACACACACACACACACACACACACACACATATATATATAATCTCTTAGGAGAAAATCCAGGAGTGTAGGAATATCCAGTTTGAGTGCTCAATGCATTCATAGATCTGAAATAAATTTGACAGCAAAAAGTGAATTTAAAAAAAATTTTTTTTATTTTTTTTTTTTTTTAATTATATAAACAAATCGAGTCCTGTCGGTTTGGGTTTGTACATGTTGACTTAGAACAAAGAGAGCATTAAAATCTTGTATACACTTTAAAATATTTATTATAAGGTAAAGTAGAAATTTTTTTTTTTTTTTTTTTTTTTTTTTTTTTTTTTTACTCATTAAATGATATAATTCAATAATTTAAAGTCAATTGATTTGTGGAAGTTTTCCCAGGTCTTCATAAGTTTAAAAGAAAAAAGAGTGGAGGGGAACTTTTCAGTTCACCCTCCAGTTTTAGATATCACAACAGCAAAATCAGAACTTAAGGCTTTCCTGAAAATTTGTGAATTATGTGCTTAGAATGTCTATTGATATAATGAAAGATGACGATTTCATGCTGACAAAGGAAAGAAGCAGAAGATACCTCGTGCAAACATTTACGGACTACATAAACGACATAGCTCTTCTGGCAGATACACATGCCCTTACTGAAACCCTGCTACATAGTCTGGAATGAGCAGCTGTTGGCATAGGCTTTCATGTCAATGCAGACAAGATGAATACATGGGTTGTATAATTTACATATACAAATACAGGTTGATTCTGTCATTTCAGATATGAACAGGTTTGACTTCTGGCTTCAGTCCATGGCGCCATGAGACACACAATTCTTAAGTCTTTGCTAACCATACTATGCTGACCTCACCCCAACACACAGTGCATCTGATGATGTTTAAGATCTCAGTTGGTAGAGATCCGAAAAACCCAACTGCATCTTTCAACGGTCAAAATCCAACTCTCAATGGTCAAATACCCAACTCTCGCCTCAATGGTCCAATCTCAACTGACATCTTTTCAAAATCCTCAAATTCTCAGGACCATCTCTTCTAGGCATGACGTCATCCACACTCCAGCCCCATTTTCTATCCGGGGGTTTATTATAACAAGTGGTGATTGTCATATCCTTTGTGTGGGGGTGTAAAACTGCACCCAGTGATGATGCATCTGGACTTTTAAGACTCTAATAGTTCAAAGCCTTACCAAACGGAATAAGATATAATTAACGAAAAATGATTAATATAAAAAAATCATTCCTTGATTATATAACACATGTGCTTTAAATTAAGAGGTGACATCTCCACACTAAATGGTAGTTCTCTGAAACTGGTGGACAAGTTCACCTACCTAGGAAGCAGTGTCTCATCAACCGAGACAGACATCAACACACGACTAGCAAAGGCGTGGACAGCTATCAATAGGCTATAGGTTGTATGAAAGCAGCATTTATATCGATACTACTATATGGATGCACTAAATGAATGCTAACTAAACGTAAGGAGAAAAAGCTTGACGGCAATTGCACAAGAATGCTGTGAGCAATATTGAACCAGTCCTGGAGGCAACACCTCTCAAAACAGTAGCTATATGGCCATCCATCATGAAAACTACCCAAGTTAGACGAACCAGACATGCAGGACACTGCTGGAGAAGTAAGGACAAGCTCATAAGCGACATACTCCTGTGGACCCTTTCACATGGATGAGCAAAGGCAGGATAACCAGCTAGAACCTCTGTGCCGATACATGGTATAGCCCCCGAAGCAATGGATGATAGACTGGTGGCGAGAGAGGGTCAGGGAAATCTGTGCTGGCAGAGCGACATGATGTTGATGATGACCAAAAATGATGAAAATGTTTGAAACCAAGGAGTACCTTTTTTAGAAATATTGGTAAATATGTGAAAACAGATGTGACTTATTTATGTATACACTCTCCCTGTGTGAGTGCACATACATATGGTGTTCAGCATGGGGATACATTAGCCCTATATCTGTTTATAATCAGCCTAGACTACGTATTTGGAAAAAAAACCCAGAGTAGATGTGTTTTAATCAGAAAGGAGACATCTCCACACTAAAAAGTAGTTCTCTGAAATTAGTGGGCAAGTTCACCTACCTTGGAAGCAACATCTCATCTACTGAAAGTGACGACATTGTGACGAGCAAAGATATGAATTGCTATTGATAGGTTATCTATCATATGGAAGTTAAACCTATCTGAAAATAAAAAGCAATTTTTTTGAAGCAGCAGTCGTGTTGATTCTCTTATATGAATGACCCACATAGATGCTGGCTTAGTGTAGAGAAAAAAAGTTGAATGGGAATTGCATGAGAATGCTACAAGCTTGACTGAAAAATCTGGGAAGCAACATCTCGCTAAACAACAGTTGTACAGCCACCTGCCTCCCATCTCTAAAACCTTTCAAATTAGATGGACTAAACAAGTGGGACACTTCTGGAGAAGAAAGAACAAGCTCATTATTGACGTTCTCCTATGGATCCCTTCACACTGACAGTCAACATGAACCTATTGCGAAAGGCTATGTATGGACTCGGGATGTAGTCTAGAGAAACTCCCAAAAGTGGTGGATGATAGGATGAATGGCGAGAGAATCAGGAGGAAATGTATGATAGCAGCATGACATTGTGTGTGTGTGTGTGTGTATATATATATATATATATATATATATATATATATATATATTATATTATATTATATTATATATATATAATGGTATACATATTTGCATGTATAAAATGCAGTGTGTGTATGTGACACTTTTCTGTCAAGAGAATAGTCAATTACAAACATCAGCGAATTGAATAATGAAACCTGTTGTTATGCTAATTCAAGGCATACTTGACAAAAAAAGACAAAAGAAAAAAATATTGTAATTAAGAGTCTGATTGAATATTTTTACACATATGTAAATGTAATATAATTTATTTAAATGAAGAAAATCAGAAATTCACATTACCTATGAAAAAAATCAGTAAGTGTCTGTAGCAGGCAGGAATGTTAAATATCTTGAGATTGAAGTTGTATTTACCAAGAAAGGAACAATGGATGAAACCTTTTCTTTCAAAAATTGACACTTTGGTATTAACACACATTCCTTTGATTGAAGCATGTTGGAAATGTTTTTTTATGTTGTGAAACTGAACCATCATATTTTAATTTTCTCAAATTAAGATGAATTTTCCTATTAAAAAAAGCATTGAATAGAGCTACTTATGGTGAAAGTATCATTAAAAAAAGTATCAAGTCCTTTCTTTTCAAATTGTCTTATATGCACCTAGAACTGTCAGTCTTACTTTTTGATCACACATCATGTGTTCAAATGTATCTCAAATGTGGGCACCTTCGGTGGTGTAATGATTAGCAAAGTAGACTTGCAAATCTTTGAGTGAATTTAAGTCTGATTGGATACCTCATTCATATGGCCTTGTGCCACATCTAAGCAACAAAACTTAGTAAATTAATATATCCCCTAGATGTATCTGTAGTAATTCAATGGCATACATGCATTAGTGTACAGATTTCTATTATGAAGATGATTCTGAGATAAATAAATTTCTAATTTAAAATTTGACAAATTAATAAAGATTATAAAGATTATAATTCACAAAAAATAAATTAAATTTCACTTAACTATAACAAAAAATACTTGAATAGAAAAACTCAAGATTTAGTTTTATGAAAACTGCGCATTTTTTTAGGTAATTATATTTATCTTCTAAGAAAAATTCAATTAACTTTTTAGATGGTTGATTCAAATTGCATTAAGACTGAGGTTGATAACATTATTGGACCCAAGAATAATTATAAAAGCTATGAACAATTGTTTATTAAGAAAAAAGAAAATTTAAGATTGAAAATGAATAACTATATTTATTTTTAATCTTATCTTTATACACTTTTTTTTCTTTTTTCAAAATAAACAATTGGTCATAGATTTAAGGGAAAAAAAATGAATAACACTGTCAAGTTGTTGTATAGCTGACTTTACAGAGAAACTTGTTTGGAATTTTTTTTTTTTTTTTTGTGATACAATTTGATTAAACACACAAACATTGCAGCTTATTATAATTATTTGGTCATTGAATATACAGTGACTATAAATGCATTTTGATTATTTATTTTCTTTTTTAAATTGAATTATTTTTCCTTAGAATCATTTGTCATGAATGAAAGTTATTACTTTTCAGTAACTGCTTATATTTATCATTCATTTGAGTCATAGATGTTAGTTATTCAATTAATCCTAAAAACAAGAAAACTAAATGTAATAAAGATATATTAGAGCTTCATAACAGACATAAGATCTCAAGATCCCTTGCCCTATGGGATTAAGTTACCAATGGACAGCGCAGCAGAGTTTAGACGCATAACTGGTATACACCTTAACCAGGTATGAATGTCACCTACTAAAGTGGTGGAGAAATATTCCACATTGTGACAAACACTGTGAGTACCATTATTATGTGTCTCATATAAATAAATGTCTGAAGGTATTTGGCATAGTTTTTATTCTTGGATATCTCATTATTTTCTCTTCGAGAGCTCTTTGAGGGAAGGAGCTGTGAATTAGATTAATCCCCAAACAATAATATGGGACAAAGTGCTGGAAAAATGGATTCATGCCATTCTTGAGGACATGCAAATTTGAACCTAGTTTGCTGATTGGGTTTTTCCATATTCATAACCATCACATCATCTGCACCTAAACAAATTCAGATAATTTGTGTAATCATGATAATATCTCTTCTCTCACACAATAATAATATCTCTTCTCTCACACAACATAATAATGATAATATCTCTTCTCTCACACAACATAATAATGATAATATCTCTTCTCTCACACAACATAATAATGATAATATCTCTTCTCTCACACAACATAATAATAATATCTCCTCTCTCACACAGCATAATAATAATATCTCTTCTCTCACACAGCATAATAATAATATCTCTTCTCTCACACAACATAATAATAATATCTCTTCTCTCACACAACATAATAATGATAATATCTCTTCTCTCACACAACATAATAATGATAATATCTCTTCTCTCACACAACATAATAATGATAATATCTCTTCTCTCACACAGCATAATAATGATAATATCTCTTCTCTCACACAACATAATAATGATAATATCTCTTCTCTCACACAGCATAATAATGATAATATCTCTTCTCTCACACAGCATAATAATGATAATATCTCTTCTCTCACACAGCATAATAATGATAATATCTCTTCTCTCACACAGCATAATAATGATAATATCTCTTCTCTCACACAGCATAATAATGATAATATCTCTTCTCTCACACAACATAATAATGATAATATCTCTTCTCTCACACAGCATAATAATAATATCTCTTCTCTCACACAACATAAAGTCCTTAAGTGTTGTTGAAAATGAACTGCAGATTCAATGAAAATGAGTAAATAAAAAACCAATTTTGTTTTCATAACCAAAGATCAGAATGAAAAATATCTGAGGAGTGTCTCTTTGTATACAGAACATGTTATTTTGTTTTGTTGTCAGGGTCTCTGAATAGTTCAGATTCGATAAGCTTTTCTCTTTTTGAAAAAAATCAAAATATAAAATGATTAATTGATGTCTTTACAGTGACCAGAACAAACATGAAATCATTGAAAACTTCTAAAACAAAGATGAAAGTAATTGTCTTTCAGGGGTTGGGAATAAACAGGCATATTGGTAATTGCAGATATGTCACTGGAGGCACTTATATGTCTCCTGATTGTCAGCTCATCTTGTAGGCCATTTGATTGTGTCAGAAGTTTGATTTTCTCCTGATAACTTAGTCTGGTACAAGGTCTCAGTTATAAGTAAAACTGAGTAAATATTTGGGCATCACAGCTTGGTTGCATCTCACTTTGTTTTTTTTTTTTTTTTTTTTTTTTTCCTCCAGATAGTATCCTTATCTTACAGCTTGATAAGTATGTACATTGAGATAGGTAAGACTAATCTCAATGAAGATAATCTTCTGATGACATGATAAGAATAAAATTTAATATTTGGGTCGCTTATGGTGAAGTAGTAAAACAATGTGGAAACCAGAAATCTTATAGTTTTAAAAACCAAGATATAAAATATTAAAATGGAAAACAGCCAATTTTTATTATATTCATATTTTTCATTATAAATTGTCATCACTACAGATGTCAAACAATATCTTCTCAGGCCATTAACAAATGACAAAGATGAATGGTACATTGGAGAAAATAATCTGCTGGTATGCTACATTAGATAGTTTGAGAAATACTGGCTTTATAGTATTTGCTGTTACTTAAGTGGTCACCCATCTAAAAATTAAATTTACCATGCCCTGAGCACTTTCAAACTTTGTAGAATTTTTAATTTTTGTGGATTTGAGCTGAAAAATGCTTATAAAATTACTATAAACTCATGAAATACTGTCAAACCATACATCACACGAAAGGAAATTGATTTATATAATAATTGTGAGCTAATGAATGAGTAATGCTGAATAGAATTATTAGTGATGATTATCAATACTTGAAACCACTTTACTGTGTGCTTAAATTGAATTATTAGTGTTACATAGTGATATTTGAAACCATTTAACTGTGTGCAAAAGTGAGTGCAAACAAATGTTTAATCCTAAATAGAATTATTTGTGTTAGAATATTTGGAACCATTTACATGTGTGAAAACAATAGCGATACTCTAGTGCAAACAATTTAGCTCTCATTTAAAGATAAGATTACCTACAAACTATTGACTTTGAAATCATGTATAACCATTTAACTGTATGCAAACAAATGAGCTCTGGCTTGTGTAAAAATGTTATCTGCAAACTATGCATTTAAAAGATATATGTATAAAAAGGATTTGGTATTAAATAACCTATAATGGTCGATATGCCATAAACCTAACCAAATCAATTTACCATTCACAGCAATTAAAGAAACATTTTCTGATAATTCATTTACAGAATTCAAAACTGTTCCTGCTATTAAAGAGGAAATTGAAACAATAAATTTCAATTGGTAATGAAGTAGCAGGAAAGAAAATACTTATCAAGGAGATAAAACAAATCCTCTAGATGCACAAGGTAAGATAATGTGCTGTTTCAAATATAATTCTGCTAAGTTTTTTGCCTGAGACTGTACTAGTTTCAGAAATGGTATTAAGACTGTCATGGATTCAGACCAGGTACACTTTACTTGATTTAATATTGACTCCTATCATCCTAACATTGGACATTTTTATATCAGAATCCTTTATCAATCTTGTGAAGGAGAAACTATGTAGGGCAATCTTAGGTTCTGCATTTTCATAAACTGTTGCTGGAGAAATTTGGTTTAACAGATTCTTTGATACCCTAAATGACCGAAATCAGCAGTTAGTGGAAACTTAAGTCTAACAGTAGATTTTGTTTTGGAGATAGTGGAGGTAAAAGCTATTAAAACAGTTAAATTTTCAGTAATTTCAGGGGTTGTAAAAGATATCAAGAGTTTATATTGAGGCTGACATTTTTAAGAACTGCTAGAATGCTACTGAATTTCAGAAATGACAGCTGTTTGATTTTAGACAGGTATATAAAATGACAACAGATAACTTCTGGACATTATAGTCTCCTATTGACTAATATGCTTTTGTGGGGCTGAAAAATCATTAAAAATATTGTTACATTGTGAAGCTTTAGAAAAAATCTTTTAGAATGGAGAAAAGGAAGAAGGATGAGAAACTATATAGGCAATTTGCTTATGCATCAAAAGAGAAATTGATATCTCTGGTTCGAGGTCTTTCCTGATAAGAAGTTTCTAGATCTGATCAAGGTTTGTGATTCTTGTTCAGTTTGCCTGAGGTTTAGAAGACCACTTCAACCAGTAGTAAGATTTGCTCTTGGAAGCAGGATTAATGTCACTGTATGTCTAAATTTAAAGGAACATGGCTATAACCAATACTGGGTTCTACACCTAATTGGCACATCCATTAGGTACTCTGTTGCTAGGCTGATTAAAACCCCAAAAAGTGAAGAAATTATTTGCTACATATTTTTAATGGGGATATCATATTTTAGAACTCAAGATGGTTTTTGATTGCCAATAGGGAGGAATTTAATCATGAAGGTTACCAACAGATGAATCTAAAGTTGAATATTGAAATATGCAGTACAGCTGCATTCTGTATGTAGCCCAAATGAGCTTGTATTTGGGTTCAATATACGTGAATTCAGTTTTGACTGATCAGTTACCTGCATTGGAAGCTACAACCAGTGACATGGTTAGAGTAAATTCAAATGCCTTACATGCAGTGAGAAAAAAGCCTCAAGGAAACGGAATCAAGAAAAAAAAATTTTGAGATAACGAAGTTCTAATGCAAAGACTTATGTGGAGGAAGGATTTGTAAAAGTGTCTATTATAGAAGACAAAACTGCAAGAGATGGCATAGTCCTGCTAAAGTATTGGGTATGGAAGGTTCAGTGTATTTGTCAGACATGGAGGTGCATTTGATAGGATGCATTCCATGTCACTTGAAGGTAAACAAAGAATTTAGAAGTCCAAGGAATAAAGAAAATAAAATTTCTTTAAATGAGATTTGTTGTCCATCCAAGATTTCATTAAAGTCCTCATAGCAAAAGTGAGGAATTG
Organism: Sepioteuthis lessoniana; assembly: GCA_963585895.1. Classification (NCBI taxonomy): domain Eukaryota; kingdom Metazoa; phylum Mollusca; class Cephalopoda; order Myopsida; family Loliginidae; genus Sepioteuthis; species Sepioteuthis lessoniana. Next base: position 1,152,922 of record OY757939.1, read on the forward strand.
AAAGGTAATGCAGAAAAATCATTGAAACATAGTTGTGGAATATTAAATGAATGGAAGTGAAGAGTGGAAAAGAGATTATGAATACACAGCCAAAATCCATTGGAAAATATAGCCATTGGCTGAATATAAAACCAGAAGGGGGAAAGGAAAATCCAATCTGCATCAATTGGGATTATGTTGATTAATGAAGACTTTTACACCAAGTAAGTTGTCAAGAACATGTAGTTTTCCTCATGTCTGAACAAGCAAAAAATGTGATTGACGCTAAGATACGAGAAATGGAAATTCATGAAGCATTTGAATGTGTGCCGGATATGGGTCAGAAATGTATATCAACAAGATGGGTGATGGAGAAATTCAAGGACAATAAGAAGATAAAAAAGCTTGCCTTGTTGTGCATGGTTATGAAGATTTGTATAACCAGAAAACTCTAACATGCAGCTATGCATCTTGTAATGTTAACAGCTTCTGTTACCAATTGGCTGTTGGAGACTCTTGATTTCACCTCAGCGTTTCTGCTGGGTGATAAGCTGGAAAGAGAAGTATTTCTTAGACTACTACTTAATGTATGTCCAGAGTTGCAGGTATGGAAGCTGAAAAGATGTATTTATGGATTAAATGATGCACCTTGTTGATGGTTCTGGAGAGTCAATCATGTATGTAATAACCTAAAGGGAATTATGAGTGCATATGACAATGTATTGTTTCTTTGGCATGATGCAACTGGTAACTTAATGGGTATTCTGACGATGCACAAAGATGATTTCATATTCTGTGAAAAAGATACATTTCAGAGTAATGTGATCTCAGAATTAAAAAAAATATCTAAAGTTGGCACACATAAAAATGGAACCTTCAAATTTTTGGGATTGTGTGTCAACCAAACAAAAGATGGGATTGCTATTGACCAAAATCTGTATACTTCATCAATATCCCTAATGGACATAAAGAAATGAAGGTCCTTAAGAAAAAAATGAGTTGAATCAAGAGAAGGCAGATCTAAAAAAAGACTGGCAGATCAAATGATGTGGGTTGCCACTTAGAATCAACCTGATGTATCATTTGATGTGTGTTGGATGAGAAATACTAGAAAATCTCTGAAAGTGAAGTTACTGTTTGAGACCAACAAGTGACTACTAAAATTAAAATCAATGACAGGTTCTATATGCTTTCCTCTGTTGAAAAAGCCTAAGTATTATTTGCTATTCAGATACTACCTATGCTAGTTTGGAGGATGGATCCTCACAGTGTGTGTGTGTGTGTGTGTGTGTGTGTGTGGTTTATTTATTTTTTTTATTTTTTTATTTTTTCTGTGTATGGCAGAATGATCCCTATATACTGGTTATCAAAAAAACTTGCCAGGATAACTGTCCATTAGCTTTAGAGACTTCTGTTTTCAGTGATGCAGCTGATTCTGGTGTATTGATAGCTGCCTAAAGTCCTTTGTAAAATGGACAATAAGTCTCTGATAGAAACTTTAAAGTCATCGAATTTTGTGAGCCAGAGTGAAGGAAATTATAGCGCAGGAAAAGATCCAAAGTGAATGGATCAGGGTAGCAAGGACAGGTTGCAGATTGCTCGACAAAAGTGAGAGCCTCGTCGGGTATTATGAGAGATTTGCTGTATAAACTTTTTTATTTTAAATAGAACGGTATTCTTGACAAGAATGCACCAACAATGTTAAAATTTGAATTGTCTAACTTGATAGCTCTTTATATGTAGCTGTCTCCCTTAGTTCTCTAATATGGTGTACAGTTAAACATGTCAGTGCTACAGTATTTACAATGCTGACATGCTTAAGAGTGGCATCATTTGTTTTAAGTGCTCTGGTCCTAATCACTTGGTCAAGGACTGTAAACAGGGTTATTCAGAGGACAGTTAACCAAACATGGTAATTCTGCTGTGAAATGCAGTATTTTCAGTGTTGGACCAATGGAAAGAGACTCATTTGGTTTCAAGCTCTTTTGGCATTGGACCAGGGGAGAGACTCATTTGGTTATGCTAGGTTTAGCACATGGCCAAAAATATGGGGGTTATCAATGAGATTTGAATTTGCTAACAAGAAGGGTCCATTAGCTTATCTCATTAACCATTACATATGAGGCTCACTCCTACTAGATTAAAAAGGAACACTCAGCAATGAACTGAAGACATTTCCACCTTCACCTAATTTTATCATTAGTTTAATATTCATAAAGTATTGAACAGAAGCAAGAAAATGCAGAGCAGCATAAAATTTTCTGATATTTCACAAGTTGAATGCAACTGCAAAATTACATGCATATAGTATTGTTACATAAATTAGTGTGTGTATGTGTGATATAAAAGTTTAGTGTAGAAAGTAATGTGACAGTTTTTAAAGATTTTTTTTTTTTTTTTTTTCACTGCTCAATGTTGACTTTGAACATATGTAAATAGTATTCAGTTCATATTCAGCGGAATAATCTTAGATTATTACAATGTTGTTTAGTTAAGTATATTAGGAAAACAGAACATAGCATCAAATTTTATGTCAAATGTCAGGATAATGCAACAGAAATATTTAACAAATTAATACAAGCTTAGGAATAAAGTTATTTACTGGGTACAGATTTTTAGGTAGCTCTAGGCATTTTTGGATGGATGAGAGACTATGGAAGATGAATGTAATCCTGATCACTTCCTGAACTGAAACAAAAGTGTGAACTCATCAGATGTTAGTTGTCTAAATTTGGAAATAACAATAAAGATGAAGACAATAGTCCAAAAACCCTTCATGATAAAAAAACTCAGATATGATTTGAGGTTTGATAGTGAGAATGATTGGTGATGAATTAACATTGATCAGCTGATTTTCAATAAAGGTTGCTAACCTGAAAAATAAAGTCACTTTTATTACTTTCTAGACATTCTCTCAGTGAGTTTTGTTACCTCTAATTTGGGTTCTTATAAGTGTTTTCTGTTCCCAAAAATCAAAACCCAAATCAGTAGTTAAGATTGAACTGTTAAAAACATACCACAGGTTGTGATAAACCAACTGAAGATAGCTTCAGTTGAAGAGTTCCAGCACTGTTTCTAGGAGAGAGAATATTGTCTTTATCTCTTTTAAAAATAGCTCCTTAAGGAAGCTACATACTGATAAAGTTGATTTGTAATTTAGTTGAGATATGTAAATTTTTTATTTTTTATTTTTTTAACCCATTTAATTATATTAAATAATCAACTGACCTTGTATGTTTAACAACAAACTTCCAGAACTATCTTGGGTATTCATTGGGAAGATTTGATACCAGCTGAGAACATTGAGTTGGTGACACCTCAAGCCACATTATATCTAATACCTCAAGAGATCTGTGCTCATGGTCAAAGCATTCTTGTATTACCACCAGCTCTATGATGTGATTGATTGGAAATACGATGAAGCTGAATAGATATTCAATGATAGCGACAGTCTCATTTTTATTTGTTATTGGAGATAACATCTGACAAGTATATTTTTCTATATAACATGCAGCAGTAGAGAGGTGGTGACATGCAAGATTTGTCCATTATTTATTGGCTTAATAGAGACCAAACTTCCCATCTACTTACTTTGGCATATTAATAGACTATGGCCTCTTGTTCGAAGGAATTACATTTCTCTTAATCAGTTATCTTTGGTTTGCTAATTATTTGTTCTCCTTTATTTAGTTTTTTTTTTTTTTTTTTCTTCTCCATCTTTTACTTAGCATGTTTGGGCAGATTCATCTACAATGTGGCATCCTGGACATTGTTTGAAACAGCTGCTGCTTGCTTTGTGGGTCCTGCTGACTATTGGGTTAGCTTTCTTGGTGAGTCCCAAGGACTACTAGTCTGTGTTACTTAGCAATCATTTTTATGACAGACTATTCTTTTTGATAACTTTTAATGAATGAATATTGTATGATAACTTTCTGGAATGATAACTGATTTCTGAAGACAAGATTTTTCCTCTGCCTAATTTAGGTTGACTGGTTCAAATTCTTTTAACTGACTAAAGGAACACAAGCTGAGGAGAGAATAGTTGGAAAAATAGCATTTAAACTTTAGCTTTCTGATTGGTTGATATGCCATAAAACCAAACAATTGTAGGTTATTTAATACCAGATCCTGTTTATACGTATATGTATTAAATATGATTTGTAAACACATTTTCTTGATAATATTTTTTAAATGAGACTGAGGTCATTTTTTGTATGCAGTTAAATGGTTTCAAGTATTGCTATCTAATAGGAATAATTCTATTTACTATTAATCATTTGTTTGCTCACAGTTAAATGGTTCCAATTATTATGTATCACTAACAATTCAATTAAATATTAGTAATTTGTTTACACCCAATTAAATATCAAACGGTTCTATTTCTATCTATTCAATTTCGCATAAGTCATGTTTGTACTCGGTTTATATGTCAAACAGTTCTATTTGACCCATTGATAGGATCCTATCAGGTGCTACCACTCTGGGCCAGAGTGGTACTAGGAACAATACTCCATATTCTCCAAAGCTCCAGCATTGCTGAAGCCTCACCATCAGATTGTTTAGTGTCATATCCAAGACACTCGTTGGGGGTGGGTCTTACCTATCTGCAGACATGTAGTCAGTGTATTCTACAGCCCCAGCTGACTGGGCTATAGCTTTCTGAGTCCGTTTTATCTTAAGGTTTATATGAGTTTGTCCTCTTTCTTGCTTACTCAGGTGACCATAGGGTTGGAGGGTCTGCGTTAGTTTTACATCCATCTAGTTAACTGCAAATTAAGTTTGGGTTTGATCTTTGCGAACTTCTTTCACTGGATTGATTTACTTGAACAAAACAACTTTCATAATTAATTTCTTCTTAATTAGTCTCTCCATCTCAAAAACCTAATTAGTCTTTCTTGGTCATTTTCCTTTGACTTTAAAACAAGTATCTCTACTTTATGCTATATACAGTATGGTCTGTTGTCAAGCACCATGTCCTTTTTGATAGTGGGGTTCTCACCCACCCTCTCATGTGAAGAAGGCATCAAATTTTCAAAGGTACTGTTTTATGGTGAGCTAACTTTCAGCAAGCTTCCCCAGCAAAAACTGAGAAAGTATCTCAAAGATGTTGTGTCAAAATCATTGTTAATAACTAGGAGTCCTGAGCAACTAACCATTCAGAGTGGCATAAATATATTCTTAAAGGAGTTGCATCATTTGAACAGCATCAAAACTGTAAATTTGAATGAACTCCTTTGGAAACATGATTATAAAGTGTGACCTATTGATTTACAATATGATCTGAACTGTAACTAACATTGGTAATCAAAAAAGCCGGTCTTGTATATCACGCACAAGCCCATGAATATAGACAGAATAAAACTATATACAATAACTTCCTACCTCGCTGAATCTGAAAAGAATACCTGCCCAATATGTGGCAAGGTGTACAAATCATTAAGTGGTTTGACTAGATGCATAAAATGGTATCAGAATGGGCTGTATACTGTACTTATCATTTGATTGTTCAAATGTCATTTGCCTTTGCAGAGGAGTACGACTCCAGTCCTTTAGCTTTGGGGAATGTGGATTACTCTTTTATTGCCATTACTCCCAGGTTCATTCTGTTCTGTATTGTTAGTACCTATTAAGGTGCTATATCTATGGATCAAATGGAACTGTTTAGTCATTTACTAAAGATTACCATTATTAGTTATTTGAAAAATACAGCTGTGTAAATTGTTTATATTAGAGTGGAATGCTTGATAAATAGAATTACTTATATTAAATAGCAATACTTTATTTACATTTAACTGTGCACAAGTGTTAGATAGCAATACTTGAAACAATTTAACTGTATGTAAATAAAACAACTCTAACAACTCATTTAAAATTAAAATTACCTACAAACTACTCATTTACGAATCCATTAAAAACACAATTTGACTTTGAAATGACCGACGAGTGGATATAATATAAAATACCACCCAACCCAATTCAACCCCGCCATCCAATGTTATGTATGTGGATAAATCTGCTGGAGAAAAGCTGGCTTGTTGAACCATTTGCACATACATTCCTATGCAATGGAGAAATCTTAATTTGAGATTGGTCATCTTCTGACAAGTGTCAATCATCATCTGAAGTTCTTCATAAAGTTCTTCATTTTTATTTTTTACAGCATCAGTAAAATAATATGGTGACGAATAGACATCTTGTCATAGTGTAATGGTTAACAATCTCTCTCTCCTGTTTTTTTTTTTTTTTTTTTTTCTATTACTAAATAGTTTAAACTTAATGAGGTAATCCATGTTTGTGACTCATGTTAAATTTAAGCTATGTTTAGTGATTGAAAGGGTGCCTTGTGTGGTATAATAGTTAACAAGCTAGGCTAGTTGACCATTGAGTTTGGTTCTCACTGTGTCCTCTATATTTCTAACCTTGTACTAAACTAAGTGAAGTAAAGTTTACTAAATAAACATGACTATAAGTCACTTGTTTGTATCATATATGATAAATTTAATAGCAAAAACATAGTAATGAGAGAATATTTAAATAATTTTGATTTTTAACTGTTTTGTTTAAATGTGACTTTTTTCTTTAAAATGTCTCACTAATTATATTTAATCAGGTTGATATGAAGATAATGCTTGTATACTTTTGTTAATCTAGATTAAGAAAAATTACAAGAATTCATTTCAAGATGGTTACCATTCTCTGTGGTTAGTAGAACGCTATCAGTTGTTCAAATTTAGTTAATTGCTTTTGTTTGCTGCTTAAAATTCTACTTGTATTTTTAAGATACTTCAATTTTATTTTTAGCTCTCAAACAAGAATTGCATATAAAGGAACTTTATTTTAAAGGGAATATAAATCTATGTACAAAATATTACTAAAGATAATAGAATAATCAGTTTGAGGATGTGGAAATTACTGGAATCATTTTTGTTATTTAGAAATAAGTATGAAGTAATATTAAATGTAAATAGAAAAATATTAGAGATGGTCATCTACAAACATGTAGCTCTTCCTTTTGCTTGAATAATGGTAATCATATAACATGGCATGGATTCTGTTGGGTGCTGTAGTCATTGTGTGAATATATCTACTCAGGCACATTTATGGACTGCCCCCCCCCTCTTTTTTTTTTTTTTTTTTGTTGAGGCTGCAGAGAATTTGATAAAGTGTGTAACATGTCCTGCATATGCTCAATGAAGTTAAAATCTGAGTGTTGTGTGCCAATGGAATACCTGAAAGTCAGTAAAGTTCTATTAATGATTCTACTTGTTGTGAGTGCTAGGTGGTTTGGTGATGTAAACAACAGCTCAGTTTTCAGGTGGCTTCCCCCAGGCAGCACCTGTTCCTTCATCTAAAAGAGGTTAGGGCTGGATTGATTGCCTGGCACCTCCTGAAGAGGAATTCCAAAGGAACACGAGTAATTTTTGCAATTGCCCCTTGAGAGGCATTCTTCTCATGCCTAACTCTACATTAAACTGACTTTGTGTCACATCCCAGCACACGAAAGGGTTGGTTAAATATTGTAAAGTGTTCCTGGAACCAGTTCCATGTCATCTGTACATAAGGAAAGTAGGCTGCATTATCTTGTTGAAATAAACCATCACCTTCTGGAAACCTGACAAATATAAGTGCACGTAAATAGTCTGAAACAAATGCTGTATATGTCATACTAGTCAAGGCAGATAGGTTAAGTTGAAAAGAAAAAAAAGTTGTCACAGGAAACATTTTTCCTGTTAATTTTGAGCCCTGTTTTCATAGAAATTTATTGTACACATTAGTTTTTCTTTTAATGTCTGTAAAGTTCTTTTCATTCCTTACCCATGAATATCCAATTTATAACTGGTCAGGGGACGAAGATCTCATTCGTTTATTCCACCATTTTATGAGGTAAAAAAATGTTTGTACTTCATATCAAAGTCTTTATCATCATTTAATCTAAAATTGCTTATTTTGTCATTAGATGATTTCCAGTGTTTCTAATGGGTGTACTATCTTGTGGGGGTTTAGAATATACCAAATCTACCCCCATCCCTGCAGAAGGGTAAGAACTACTGAAAATGGGATGTTCTAGGTATGATACTAAATTGCATCTGATTGTGAGGCTCCAGTTCTGGAGATGTATTGAGTTTGGAGTGCCCCTTCATTGCCATTACTCCCAAATGGTAATACCTATTTAGGTCCCATCTATGGGTCAAATAGATCTGTTTAAAAATTATTTGTATTCAATAGGGACTGTGTGCAAAAATTTAAAAAACATCTTGAGAAACAAATATCCAAAAGATGTAACTAGGAACATACATTGAATGAAATTCCCTAACCTTTAGGGATAAAATATCCTAGACAGGTTGACATGTCATTAAAATCCATCTAAAGAGCATAATCAATGTTCATGCTAAAAATCAGATCCTTCCTGTAGTTTTGGGGTGGATGATCTCCCTGAGTGTTGAACCCGGGACCTTTAGATTTCAGTCTAAAGTGCTTGCAGGGTTTCTTGCTACACCACTTCCCTCTTCGCGTTCCTCCTCCACTTTCCTCCTTCTCTTCCTCACTCTCCTTTTCTCTTTCTCTCTCTCTCTCTCTCTCTCTCTCTGCTTCTCCTTTCGTTCCTCTTCCACCTTTTTTCCTGTTTCTCCTTTTCTCTGCTTCTGCTTCTCACCGAGAAACTGACGCAAAAAAAAAACAAGTGGTCACTGGAGGAATTGGTCGGTTTTTATTCACGCCACTCTACCCATAATCCATTTCCTCAGCCTATAAAAATTCCACTCAGGAGCTCCCTCACTTTTTCCTTTAGAATGGGCTGAAGGTGGATTATTGAAACGGCAGTGAGTATTTTTCTTTTTTTCATATACAGACTGACTTGCCATAATGGCGGTGTTTCTTCCTTAGGATCAGATTACTGCCCTGCACGCCAGACACAAATGAACCCTCTTTTGTCGAGAGCTACCGTTAGTCTCACTTGCATGTTCACACTTCCTTAGGACTTCTGTGGAGCAGTGCCCTGTGTATAGATATATACACAAACTTCAACTGAGTAGCATACATTTTGGATTAGTTTAGCATTGGTGTAGGTGCCTGCAGCTTTAAACCATCAAGTGTAACCCTTCATGGCCTTGTCAAAAGACCAATTAAAATTGTACTTTTCCTTTTTAAAAACTGATATTTTTATGCTTTCTCTTGGTGAGCATTTTCAAAAATATCATTAAAAGGTTAGTTTCCATTTAAGTAGTATGTATATATCAATTAAATTCAGACTAAGTTTTTAACTAAAAATTTAAACTTCAAATATTGTTGTAAACATACTAAAATCTATTGAACATATAAGCAGACAATAAATTTCAATGTAGTTTTTAAACATGAAAATGTTCTGAGTTGAATCATTAATTGGATCCATGTAAGGTTACTTGTGACATCACAGACTGTTTTTGGAAGAGAAAAGCATTTCTGTACGCTGTAAAAAAAATGTGTAGAAATCAATGTTAATACAAAAATGATGTTTGTTTATAAGTTAGAATTGTCCAATTGTGGATTTGTAAGATGATGGGGATATGAAGATTGCAGTCTAATGCTGTAACTTTATTGTACTGTAAAGACCTGAAAAACAATTCTAACAAGAAAAACAACTGTCAGAAGTTGGATTAAAGATTATCAATGAAGGATTATTGGTCTGATTGAGATATTTGATAGCTTTTCTAAGTGGATTAAATCAGAGAGCTTACTAAGATTGAAAGTTGGGAGAAGTACTATATTTGACTAGTTATTTGTAGTTTAGTCAGGCACAAGATCATAATAGCTGGCTTGGGTGTATGGATATTCTTTAATTATTGGGGTCTGAGAGGTTAATTTACCTAAAATTTTAAACAAATAAAAAAAATAAATACTAGTTCTAATTTCTTATAGTTTTCTCAAGTTTCACTTCTTCTGAGTTGTTTGTGAGTCAGATTTGTGACACAAACAAATTACTCTTTGTGTCAAGCTTTTGCTAATGGTTATGCTATTGTGAGAGCATAAACCTACTGGTATTTATTCTAATGTTTTATTAGCATATAGTATTGTCTATCAATAAGTACTCCCTTAATTTTTTTTTTCTAAACCAGGATTTTATTTCTATTGGGACATTATACAATTAAACCAGATATTAGTATTATTTATCATTATTTGTTAGTTTGTTATGCTTTCTTATGCATCTCCCCATTATACTATCTTCTATCAACCTTTAAAAAAAAAAAGAAGAGAAAAGAATCTTTGCACAGAACATACACAATATATATATATATATATATATATATATATATATATATATATATATATATATATAAATTCTGTTTTGTAATTCTTCTGATAATTCCAAAAAATATCCTTTTTAAATTCTTTTTCCTATCATTTTTTTCTGAAATCATCCAATTTAATCTATTTTTTTTTTTTTGACACTGTTGCAGTTTTTGATCTGATTAAGCAATTTGTCCCCAAAATATATCACTCGATTAATAAAAATTTCAATTGGTTATTTTGTTTTTTTTTCGTCTTGACAGTACATTTCCAGTGTGAGGAAAAATATTGAAAAAAATGTATCATAATTTGAAATCCCATTAATTATTTTGAAAGTTTCAATTAGATTATCTCTCATTGTTCTTTTTAGAAAAATAGTTAATCTTAATAACTCTAATCTCTTCTTGTAGCTGGAATTTTTTTTTTTTACTATTTTTATTCTTGTCACCAAATTCTACAGCATTGAAACTCTATAACCAAACATAAAATTGCAATACCTCTGTAACCAAAAATTGAAATTGCAAAAATATTCAAGGAATGTACTTATTTCTAGGTTGTTATATATTCAATGCTGTGGAGTTTTGTAATAAATTTTTTAAAATATCTGTTTTTATTATAAAATGTTATACAAGAAATGATAAAATCCTGATATCTTTGATTTAGTAAAAAAAAAAAAAAAAAATTCACTTTTTTTTCTTTGTTTTTCTTTTCTTTTTTCTTTCTTTTTTCTTTCTTTTTCCTTAATTTTTTCTTTTTCCTTAATTTTTTCTTTTTCCTTAATTTTTTCTTTTTCCTTAATTTTTTCTTTTTCCTTAATTTTTTCTTTTTCCTTAATTTTTTCTTTTTCCTTAATTTTTTCTTTTTCCTTAATTTTTTCTTTTTCCTTAATTTTTTCTTTTTCCTTAATTTTTTCTTTTTCCTTAATTTTTTCTTTTTCCTTAATTTTTTCTTTTTCCTTAATTTTTTCTTTTTCCTTAATTTTTTCTTTTTCCTTAATTTTTTCTTTTTCCTTAATTTTTTCTTTTTCCTTAATTTTTTCTTTTTCCTTAATTTTTTCTTTTTCCTTAATTTTTTCTTTTTCCTTAATTTTTTCTTTTTCCTTAATTTTTTCTTTTTCCTTAATTTTTTCTTTTTCCTTAATTTTTTCTTTTTCCTTAATTTTTTCTTTTTCCTTAATTTTTTCTTTTTCCTTAATTTTTTCTTTTTCCTTAATTTTTTCTTTTTCCTTAATTTTTTCTTTTTCCTTAATTTTTTCTTTTTCCTTAATTTTTTCTTTTTCCTTAATTTTTTCTTTTTCCTTAATTTTTTCTTTTTCCTTAATTTTTTCTTTTTCCTTAATTTTTTCTTTTTCCTTAATTTTTTCTTTTTCCTTAATTTTTTCTTTTTCCTTAATTTTTTCTTTTTCCTTAATTTTTTCTTTTTCCTTAATTTTTTCTTTTTCCTTAATTTTTTCTTTTTCCTTAATTTTTTCTTTTTCCTTAATTTTTTCTTTTTCCTTAATTTTTTCTTTTTCCTTAATTTTTTCTTTTTCCTTAATTTTTTCTTTTTCCTTAATTTTTTCTTTTTCCTTAATTTTTTCTTTTTCCTTAATTTTTTCTTTTTCCTTAATTTTTTCTTTTTCCTTAATTTTTTCTTTTTCCTTAATTTTTTCTTTTTCCTTAATTTTTTCTTTTTCCTTAATTTTTTCTTTTTCCTTAATTTTTTCTTTTTCCTTAATTTTTTCTTTTTCCTTAATTTTTTCTTTTTCCTTAATTTTTTCTTTTTCCTTAATTTTTTCTTTTTTCCTTAATTTTTTCCTTTCTTTTTTCCTTTATTTTCCTTCCTTTATTTTCCTTTCTTTTTTCCTTTATTTTCCTTTCTTTTTTCCTTTATTTTCCTTTCTTTTTTCCTTTATTTTCCTTCCTTTATTTTCCTTTCTTTTTTCCTTTCTTTTTTCCTTTATTTTCCTTTCTTTTTTCCTTTATTTTTTCCTTTATTTTCCTTTCTTTTATTTTCCTTTCTTTTTTCCTTTATTTTCCTTTCTTTTTTCCTCTTGAATACTGTATGTATTCACCCAACTCCTCTGTCATGAGTTCAATTTTTATGTGGAGTAAAGCTAGTTGGAATTGAGTCTCTGTGCAATTCTGTGAGTCCTCTTTTAGAAAGTACAGAGAATTCCAAAGTTATACAGTTAAGGAACTTAATAAATGTGTAAATCTTGTAATTTTGTTTTGTCTATTTAGAACATATTTAGAGCTTTAAATGAAAAGAGAGAAAAACAAACAAACCAATTTTGCGTGTGTATTAGCAGCAATTTACAGATTGATAGTTCTGCTCTTTTCAGGATATTGAATGAGTTATTCAGCAGCTTATTAAACAGGTATAATTTGTATTGAAAAAGATCTTTTCATTCAATAATAATGAAATAAATCTTTTCATTAATAATTCCACTAACTTCAAACTTGAAATTATCTCAAAGATTATTTAATTGCTATTTATTAGTCATTATTGATATAGTGATTTTTGGCTGCTGATAATCAATGATGGTTACATTGGTTTAATTATGAATGATTTGGACATGTGTTGGTTTGAGAACAACTGAGAGGAAAAAAAAACGTAAAAAATGTAGACTTCAATCAAAGTTGCAGAAAAATTTAAAAAAAAAGCCAAAACCCTACAAGATTTGTATCCGTCCTGTAAAAATAAAGATATTAGGGAAAAGATTTGTTTCTCATGTCCAGACAGGCTTAAATCCTTTAATCTGATATCCAAGGTCCAGAGCCAGGGTAAATTGGATCATCAGATGTCACAGGATTAGCGTGAAGAAATAACCCAATAAAACATTTCTGATTCATTGGATATAGATTAATTTCTAGTGAATTCTATTAGGAATCAAAAAGTATAGCTATAAAATGATAATGATCTTTGGTCTTGTAATGAATGATGATGATGATTGTAAATTTAGAAGAACTCCAACAAGAAGTATATTGGGAGAATGAGTTTATTTAATCTGCTTGTGAATTGTGTAGTAAACAGAATATGGTTACCATACAATTTAGGGGGAAGATTGTACCTTGCAGCCAGAGAGTGTCCAAGGGGCACAACTCCTATGGATAAACAATGGTGATCTTGCTGCTGATAATGATAATGGTCTAATAATTGCTGCTGCTAATATTGGTCTAATAAGGGATTATTGGTATGTTTTATCATTTACTAAGCTTAACTGAGTTTGGCTCAAGACCTGAAACATTGGGCACCCAGTGAGAAATGAATTCACTTACAATGGTCTGTTAGGCATACCCTGCAAACTGTTACATGACGTGAGGTACTCAGAATTATACTTCGCTTAATCAGGCATACAGATTTCAAATTGCTTACACTACCTATTGTTCTTAAGTGGTCACTCATCTAAGTACTGAACTGGCTCATCATTGCTTAACTTTGATCTTGCTGGAATTACTGTTTTCAGCATGACAACCATGATTTGTATGTGTTAATTTATTTTGAAGTCAAATGAAAAAATTAAATTGTAAAAATATAGACTTTGATAAAAGTTGAAAAGAAAATGTTAAAAAAAACTTGAAAATTTTTTATCCATCCTGTAAAAAGAAAAAAAGTACAGTTGTTAGGGAGAATTAGTTTCTACTGCCTATAGAGGTCTTTATCTCATATGATATGATAGCTAAGGTTCTAGATTGGATTATCAGATGTCACATGTTTAACTTATAAAGTAATGCAATAAAATACTTTGCACTGCCAGTTAGGGCTTAAAATATGTCGACTGTATCCTCTGCAGGGAGGTAAGACCTTTTCCTTCAAAAAAAGGGTGTCTTGAATATGACACAAATTGCATCTGAGAGTGAGGCTCCAGTTTTTGAGCTCTAGGGTGTGTAGAGTAACCTTTCATTGCCATTACTTTCAGGCCTACACTGACTTGGAGTGGTTGTACCAGTTTGAGTCCCATAATGGGTCAAATAGATAGTTTAGAAATTATTAGGATAGTTTAGAAATTATTATTAATCATTTTGTAAAAATCTTCATCAAACAACTACACAAAAAGTGTAAGTATAAACATACAATGTATGCAGTTCCTAACCTCTAGGCATGAGATAACCCCTGATGGGTTTACATGCCATTTAAAATCAATTACTCAACAATAAAACTGCTGCTTCTCTTGTTATACACCTACTACAGATTGATAGAAATGGTGTGAAGAAGACTTTTTTGATCAAATTTTGACTAGTGGGGAAAAAAGGTTGATCTATTTATATTGTGTGTGTGTATATATGGCTTGGCTTCTTGGACAAAGATTTAGGATGGTGCTTAATGCCTGATGTAGGTCATCAGGTGGCCATCAAAGCCTTTTTTCAAGGAAAAAGTTTTTTTTTCCACTGATTGTAAAAGAAAGTCTGGCACCTGGTGGATACTCTTAACCTTTTTTTTTTCTTGCTTGCTTGCTTTGTAGTTTGTTTTGGTTAGGGAGTTTACCTGGTGGGCTTAGTGTTATCATATCCTCTGTTGCCCATTGATGGTAGTTGAATGTACAGGAGATGGGGGATCTTTCTAAAGGAGTCCTTTGTATCTCTTTTCTGAGGTTGGCCAGAGATCAACTCACTAGTTTTTAGTAGACAATAATAATCTATCCTTGCCATGTGGTCCATCTGTTCATGTGCTTTCCTCAGCATTTTTTTTCTCATTATCCCCTCTTTTTGTTTGTTTTTCTCTCTTTCTCTAATTCTTTTTTATCTTGATAATCTCACTGTGGGGATTACATTAATTAACTAATGTATTTTCTATTACCAGACATTTTTAAGCTTCTCATCTTCACCTGATCTTGCTACTATGCTCTACATAGGAATGTGTTATTTCTCATTGTATTTAATGTTATCTTTTTTTTTTCTTTTTTAATATATTGTTCTATTTCATGCTTCTTATATTGTTATATTTTACATTGCTTCACTCTTTATACATATAATGATTAATTTGGATTACAACCAGCAGATCTTTTATACTAATCTAATAAAAAAAAAATATGAAAATTAATAATTTACCGAAATTTAAGACTCTTGCTACAATTTCACATGTACTAAAAAAAGTGCTCTAAAATGGTTTTAATTGTAATCCACTTTTAGAACTAAATTCTATCTTAGTTTTATTTGTACAAAAATTCTATTTGCCTTCTACTGAACTTATTATATTTTTATGTTTAATTAACTGAAAATTTTATTTGGAACTTCTTGTAGCAGTTCAGAATTCATATCTATCTACTATTGTCTATAAATAAGTATACTACTATGAATTTTTTTTTATCAAAGGTTAATTTCTTAACCAAAGATGCCAAAATTTTATGATTTCTAGTGGAACATTATACATTCAAGATTGATATTAGGTATTATCTATCACCAAACTCTACAGGTATAAAGCTTCTTCTAAACCAAACAGATAGGGCTGTATTTATTTATAGGCAAGTGTGTATTTTTATAAAATATTCTCTCATCACCTGAGCTGCTTACAAATTTGAACCTGTTTGTTTTATCAAACAATAATGTATAAGGTTTTCTGTTGACTAAAGTATATTTTGTGAAATTGTAAGAACCAAAATTCCTTCACATACTATGTGTGTGTGTGTGTGTATGTATATATATATATATATATATATATGGTTGGGGAAAAGTTTGTCAATTCTCTATAGATGGCTAAATGGTTTGATGTAGAGTTACTAAATTTAGCATTCATATCTAAGCCCAGAGGAAGGTTTTAACATGAATTGTTCCACTTTGGCATGGGGTGGGGGTGGGGGTGGGGGTTCTAGTATTAGTAATAATCATTGTTGTAAGGCATAACTAATTGCACAGAATTTTAAAAAACTTCAAAAGAAAAACAAATTATTTATCTTATTAAAGTGATTATTCACATTTAATGAATTACTAATTTATAAGGTAGTTCTTCAAGCTAGAAATTTAAAATAATTACATAACATTATTACTTAGTTAGGACTAACAGTTCAGACAAAACTGTTTAAAATTGATAAATCTCTTGAGTGTCATACACTTAAATCAAAAAATATTTCTTCCAAATGCTGTGAAAATTTTGACAATGTTAACTTCATAAAATCATATCATGTCATGCCATCAGCACAGATATCCCTGGCCCTCTCCTGCCACCCCTCCCTATTGTCCATTACTTCTGGCAGGTCTTCAAGTATCGGCACAGAGCTGTTGTATGTAGGTTCTAGCTGGTCGTCCTGCCTTTGCTCGTTCATGTGAAGAGGTCCACTGGAGTACATCACTTATGAGTTCGTCCCTACTTCTCCAGCAGTCTCTTGCTTGTCTGGTTTGTCTGACTTTGATAGTTTTCGTAATGGATGGTAAGTAGCTGTACAGCTGCTGCTTTGTGGGGTGCTGCCTCTAGGACTTGTTCAATATTGCTCACAGCATTATTGTATAGTTGCCGTCAAGCTTTTTCTCCATATATTTAGTTAGTGTCCATGTAGTGCATCCATACAGCAGTATTGACATGACCACTGCTTAGAAAAAACTGTTTCATTTTATTGGTCAGGTCTGACTTCTATATGAACGATAGCCTATCGATAGCTGTCCATGCCTTTGCTAGTTAAGTGTTGATGTCTGTTTTGGTTGATGAGACACTGTTTCCTAGGTAGGTGAACTTGTCTACTAGTTTCAGAGAGCTACTGTTTAGTGTGGAGATGTCGCCTCTTTGATTAAAGCACATGTATTTCATCTTGTGGTGCATTGACATGGAGGCCTATACCTGCAGCTGGTCATTCCAGACTATGTAGCAGGATTTCTTCTTAGGTGGGGACATTTGCCAGAAGCGCTAATGTCATTGTCATAGTCTACATCTGTAATTGTTTGTGTGGGGTACCTCCTTCCTTTCTTTTGTTAGCTTGAAACTGTTTTCTTTCATTTTATCAATCGATGTTCTAACCACGTAGTCTAGACAAATGATAAAAGGTATGGGGCTAATGTGTCTCCTTGCAGTACACCTGCTACAGTGTTGAAGTAGT
Source organism: Sepioteuthis lessoniana (assembly GCA_963585895.1). Classification (NCBI taxonomy): domain Eukaryota; kingdom Metazoa; phylum Mollusca; class Cephalopoda; order Myopsida; family Loliginidae; genus Sepioteuthis; species Sepioteuthis lessoniana. The sequence continues at coordinate 1,170,170 of OY757939.1, forward strand.
CTGTCTCCATCCGGGGAATGGACTTTTACTTTTGTGTTTCTATAAAGCATTATTATGGCTGCGATGGTTTCTTTGGGTAGGGCGTAGGTGAGTAGTATTTGCTCCATCTTCCCTCTGTGTATGGAGTCAAAGGCCTTGGCAAAGTTGAAAAAATAATATTGTTGTCTCTAGGTTTTTTGCATGTACACCTTCAAGAATTTGACAGTCAAAATTTGTGATGTCGTGGATCTATTCCTCTGAAAGCTATTTTGGTTCTTCCTAAGTATCTTCTCAATTTTGGGTTCTATGCGGTTGTGTAGTCGAGCCCCTTTTTTGGGAAGGGGAGGATGCATCCCTTTATCCATCTGTCTATTGGGTTTTGATTATATGTAGCATTACAGTGTCAACAGTATGTCATCGAATTGCCTGGTCTTCCATACTTTCATCAAGCCCTGCTGCTTTTCTATTTTAAAAACTTCATAAAATAATTTTATTGGAAAATCTTTATGTGAATTCATTATTTATAATTTTATTATTACAATTACTGCTTGTAACCATTTTAGGTATAAATTTTTAAATTGATGAAAATGATTTCCAAAATAAACCTTGTTTAAAATTATATATATATTCTTTATTACACACACATACAGAGTTCAAATCCTGGACAAGGCTGACTGCCTTTCTCTTCATCGTAATGCCTTTGGGAAAGGCATGAATCTATCTGTACCTTCCAGCTGTGGGTAAATAGTATAGATTGAGCTCTTTAGCCTTGGTAAGGCAACCAGTTAAGGTGAAGGAAAACTCTAAATTCAAACCAGCTGTACTCTGCTTAGAAATTGACCTTGTATCACAACCATTTTATGATGGAGAGGTTGGGCAAATGTACACACAGAGTACTGCTTATAAATATTTGAAGAAGCATAAAAATTTTTTTGTTTATTACATAAGATTGCAGAAAATATTTTGAGCATGGTAAGATTCGGATTAATTTACTAGTTTACTAAACTCTTTCAAATTGATAGAAAATGTGATTATTCTAAAAAACCTTGCTCTCTTTTTTTTTTTTTTTTTTCTATGACCCCCCTCCCCCACAAAAAAACCCCCTCAGTACATTAAATTAACATTAATGTAATTTTTAACAAAAGGAAAAAATATCATATAATTCAAATTCTTTTAGGTAATATGATTTTGTGGTTTCCAAGAAGAAATAAAACCAGATTAACATACAAAATATTATTCACTTGGATAGGTTCAAGTTTGGTGAACTATTATCTTGATAGAAGATTGGATTTAAAAACTTAGTTTAAATCCTGGATGAGGCTACTTGTGTTCATTTCAGATGAATGCCTATAGAAATTGCATGAATCCGCTTCTCTTTGCATTATCTTACCACCTGATATTCATTCTCAAGGTTTCATAATTAGCATGCCATAGTAGTTGATTAGAAGAAATTTTTGGTTTCTATTGTCACTTAGTATTATTTATGTTCCTTTTGATATAAGATAGATGTCAATTAGTAGCTCATATTTAGTCAAATAGTACATTAGCAACTTTTAATCCACAAAAACTTGAAGTTAATTACATGTTTTGTATTTGGAATGCTATATAACACAAAAGATAACTATGTGCAATTAAAAGAATGAGTTAAGATTTAGATTAGTCATAAATTGATCCTGGCAATATTTAAGGATTGGAATATTAAGACTGAAGTAATTATGGTATTTTGTTCTATTTCTGTTCTATAATAACTGTGTCATTTAGCATGTGAAATAGGTGTTTAAAAATAAGCTAAACTTTTCAAACAATGAGAAAATTCATCTGTTCAACTCTATTAGTTATTGTGACACACACACACACACACACACGTTCACTCAAGCAATTGTGTGTGTGTGTGTGTGTGTATTGTATTTGTAACCTTTCCCTTAAAATTGAACAATAAATAGACTTTATGTGAAATAGAAAAGACTTAAAAGTTGTTTTTTTTTCTAATGCATTTTTTGCCATGTAAACAATGTTGCAAGTTTTGAGAACATTAAAGATGATTTTTAATCTAGATGACCTATTACATCTGGATAATTTTCATCCCCCAACTTCTTTACTTTCTGGATTTGTTCCTTGGGAATTTTTGTGCTCCAAATGGAAGTATTTCAGACAGTAGAAGAAAATGTAGTTTGAGACCTTCATGATAGTCATGAAAACAACTTTTGCCCTGTTTTGTAACACTTCATATCTCTGTGTAATATATATATATATATATATATATATATATATACACACACACACAGTGACAGATCTAAGGCCCCCAATTTTCTGTATCAAATATCCTTTTGGTAAATCTTTATTTATATATTTTTTGTAGTTTTTACTTCTTAAATTCTGTTCTTTCTGTTTTATAGTATCTCATGAGAAATTTTCAATAAAATAATAAAATATACAATAATTATTATTAGAACTGAAAACTACAATATTCATAGTTTTATTCAAGAAATAGATATCTTCCACAAATCTTTTTGAAATTTTAAAATACAAATCATAAAAACTATATGTGCAAATAAATAAAAAAAAAATGTTTAGACCATAAAAACATGAAATGGAGTTGTGCATAATTATCTTTTGAGGTGGAACTATTAATCAGAGATTCTTTAAGAACAAATATTTAAATTGTTAAGCACCTGAAAAATAACTTTTATTTAAAACAAAAACAAAACAAAACAAAACAAAAAAACAACTAAGTTTCAATTGATTTATAATTATTGATTCATAATATCAAATCAACATGAAAATCGCAAGTTAAAAGAATCAATAATAAATATCTGAGCAAGTCAAAAGTTTTGACTCCAATTTTACAAAATTGGAATTAAACTATATTAATTGAATATATTAATTCAAGTTGTATTGAATAAAATAACTTCTCAAATTAAAATGTCAATACTGTTCAAATTTGTTAGAAGATTTGCTAATTTCTCAATTTGGGAAATATTCGAGCTTCAAATTTCTTCTCTAAATCTCCAATGCTTGGTGTTCTCTGAGTAAGACTTTCACATTGGTTATTGAGTAAATGTTTATATTGAGAAAATGAATGTTCAGTGTCTATGCTGGTAGAAGGAATCCATGAAACCTTATTGGCAATCTGTTTTAGAAAAGGATATCTGCTCATATTTGCATTCCAAAATGCTGTGATGTTAAAAAGGATTGGGTAAGTTATTTTAGGGGTAATTCACATAAATTTGGAATTCTTTAAGAAGACCAGTAGAAGGATCTTACTAGACTGCAAAACTATCTATATCATAATTTTTACAGGATAGATGTCTTGGACCAAACAGACAAATTGCCTTGTAAAAGTTACAGACAGGATGAGCATCCAGGTATTTATTCACTTTCAAAAAAGATAAGCTGAAAAAAATCTTGGAAATTTGAGATGACCCTCTCTCTGTTTTCTTGTTCAGACAGAAAATGGTCAGTTTCTAGGCCAAATGTTGATTTTGATTTACCATTATACAAATGTTTTTTTTTTATTTTTTATTTTTTTTATATCCTCTGTTATATACAACGCATGCAAGTAGAGACTTAGTATCTTTTAAGTTCTAACCCGGTCGGTTGGCGCTATAGAACATACTGACTGCATCATGCGGAGAGGTAATAGCTCCTCCAACAAATGTCCTGGAAATGACACTAAACCGTTTGATGGTGAGGTACCAGTCCTAGGGCTTTAGGGAATATGGAGTACTCTTTTATTGCTATAGTCCATTCTGATTTGGATTGGGAATAGTTATTAGGGTTTTAACTAGGCATCAAATAGAAATATTGAATCATTTTCTGTACTTGAAATTGTTTTACTGTATTCAAACAAATGACTGGAATTGAATTATTAGTATTACATTGCACTACTTGAAACAATTTAACTGTGTGCAAACAAATGAACTTGTTTAAAAATTGTTACCTACAAACTGTTTACAAATCATACACATTTAATATATAACAGATTTGGTATTAAATAGCCTACCACCAACTTCCTAAGCTTTTTAATGTTAAGAATGCAGTTCTCATTTATAAAATACAGATTCAGGCACAAATTATGGCAGGATAAATGATGTAGTTGACCATCATCTACTAATTCTTGAGTCGTGTCTACTGCAAAGCCATGGTTCTTTTGTATTTTTTGCTTAAAGTATCATTCATAAAAATGTACGTAGGATGAGTGATATTTGGCCACTATAAACTATGAATTTCATCTGGTTGCCACCAACATTTGTGGTAGGTTTCATTTGTTTATTTGGCAAGGAGCTTTCCAGCCATTTTAAACATGGTTTTGGGCAAGGCTTTTTAAAAAGTGATGATTTAAAAGTAGAGTTGGCCAGTGTAAAAATACTTCCCCAACAAGATTTAAAATATGTGCTAAACATGACACATGCCGTTGACAAACACATTTGATAAAACTTCTCTGAGCCTTTCTACAAGAAGCTGCAGAATTTGTTTGAAATGTAATATCAATAAGAGTTACAGCTTGGATATATGCTTGAGTTAGAGTTTAATGATTACATTCTGTCAGGGTTTCAACATAGATAAGAAATGACTTGTCATGAATGCTTGCAATCACATTCAAAATGCTGTAGTCATTACAGTTGTTTTGTCAGCTTATGATGCTGACAAATTGATTAGCAAAGTTGGCTTTCAGGGCAGCAAAGTAACAAGCAAACTATTTAGGCAGATGAAGTTACCTAACACAATTGACACTTGGGATAGCGCCACCTCCCTTGCAATGCTTTAATATGAATGGTCTCAATTTATCAGTTTTTTTATAATGTCAAAGTGCACATTTCCAAAAATCATTCTGTATCTCCTTCGACTTACACAAAGTAGTGGTTGTATTCTGTTTCAGTTGGGATGATTTTGAAAGACTCTTTTACCAAATAGGTTTTTGATTTGATGTCAACCCTAAAAATGTCAACACTGTGGAGACAGAATTTGCAAAATAGATTTTCTTTTATATAAAAATCATCTGGAAATTGTTCTATTTTGGCTTTTACACACACACTTTTTTTTTTTTTTTTTTTTAATTTAAAAATTTTTTTTTTTATTTAGAGCAGGAGGTTCAGTTCTTGAGACAGGTCATAAGTGATTCACTATATTGACTAGATTTGTCTGTCTTGGCTATTTGTTGCTTATTTATACAACTGGTTTATATCTTGCAAAATGAAACAAAGTTTTTAAAATATGTGAAAAAAAATTAGTTATCAAAGGATTTTTTTCTTTTTAATTAAATTAAAATTTTTTTTGATGGTGAAGATGATGCCTTTATGAATCCCTGTGTGGCAGACAAACTTCATTGTAGACAAACTGAAGTCATTTTATAAGATGTTGTTAGAGAAAATTTTTTTCTTTATTTCTAAATTGTATGGTTGATGAGTCTCTTCTAGGCACCATGATGGTATTTCTCTTTCATCATAAAACTTTATGAAAGATATTTTTTTAAAAGGAGAATTCATTAGTTTTAGTTGGAGTCTACATTCATTTCCTCTTCAGCTGTTTGTCTTCCACTTTGTTCTATCATTTGTTAAACTTATTTCATTGACCTTTCTATCTTTTCAATTTCTACATTAACACTATTTGTTGATCTAGTTGGTTTCAGAAGTCTCATCGAAGAATCAACCTATTGGACGCTAGTCAACTCGCTTAACTTGCAAAATGAACTGATGGATGTTCATCAATCAGACATCAGCAAAATGCTGCCTTTTTCCACTTCAAACTCAGTCTCTTTTATGTTCGTCAAATCTCACCACTTCACGTAGGCTTATCTCGTTCTCCTCCATAAAACAAGTCACACCTCTTGCTTCCTTTTCTTCTTCTGATTTCCATGTGCCAGCAGCAGAGAGAGCACACCTTCTGTTTCTTCGAGGTAAGATTGTCCGTGGCATTACTACTACAGTTGATCCTTCCATCTGCAACAGTTTCTTGAAAAACATTTAAAAGTAGACGAGCCAACTTTCTTTTTTTTTTTTTTTTTTTTAACCCCCCCCTTAAGGAACAATAAGAACAAATATATTTTTAAAATAAATTTTTAGAAAATAACTACATTATTTATATTTATTTTTTAAAATTAACAAAATTGCTGACAGTTATTTAAGTTTGAGAAGGATTTCTTAGAAATTTGAGAAAAAAAAATCAAATGACTAATTTATCAAAAATTACATTTACCCCCCCCCCCCAAAAAAAAACAGATTCTGTTTTAGATCTGCAATTCTGTCTGATTTCATGATTGCAGAAAATTGATCTCTCTACAGATAAAGACAGAAGAAAATGTATGACAACATTGGGTCATTGTGTCAAAACAATTTCTAGAAATGAAATAAATGCTGGAAACTGTATATCAACTGTAAGGATACGAGTCTCATTAAGTTGTGGGTAAAATAATAAATTAGTTTTGGAAGAGTTTTTCTTCTGGGATATGTCTCTTTTTTATTCACTTTTTCTTTTTTTTCTTTCAAAAAGGATTAAGAAGAATAAACTCATCTAGTCCTACCCTCTTCCAAAAAAAAAAAAAGACGATATCATTAGTAGGCATTGCCTTTCTTATCTGCACCTAACAAATATAACATTTTTTTGTATAACTGCTTTATATTTTTAGTTGCTTTAATTTCTTTATCCAAACCATTCTACAAGGTCACTCTGCAAATAGAAATAGACACTTTTAAGACTGGTACAGACATAGCATTGTTTCAAATTAAGTTTTCCTCCATTTCTCTGTCTTGGAACAGTTTTTGGATGTTATTAGGAAGTAAATGATTTCTTGCTCAGTACATTATTTGTGTTGTTTTGAATTTATCAGCTCCATAAACTTCAAGGCATAAGACTTTAAAAACAATGTACACACACACACTGCAATATGAAAAACTAAATATTCAGTGGATACATTTTTATGTATGATATGCTAATGCTTCAGTTAAAAAAAAAAAATTTTCATGGCTTTAAAATAGATAGATAAATGTTTCCCCAGAAAAGATAGAAATTAAAAAAAAAAATTAAAAATTTTGTGTTCTTTACTGTTAATAGTGGTTCATTTCAAATCAGATTTGCATGTTATCTAAAAAAATGCATCCTTTTGATTTTTTTTTTTTCTCCCCACCTTATATTTTATATTTATGTAAGTAGTAAAGTTAGCGACCATAGTCGAGGGTGACCCGAAGGCTCCCTTTTCGATAGCTACTACACCAAGGTGTAGGGGAAGGCGCTACTCCATTCCCTGGATTGCTCCACTTTACCCTTGAACCGTACCTTATAATGCTGAGTGTTAAGCAAGGTGGTATCAAGTTCCATTTTTAGAGTCTTTGGTATGACTCGACCTGGGATTGAACCCAGGTCTCCCGGGCCATTGGCGAACACTCTAACCGCTGGGCCAATGTCCCGGTGTTATATTTATGTACTGTATGATTTTATTTCCATTTTTTTTCTTCACACATATATATATATATATATATATATATATCTCTTTTATAGGGATCAGTATTTTTTGTTTTGTTATGATCTCAGTATTTAAAGTAATAAAAAACACTAAAAGGCAGATTGTTTCATAAACTATTAAGCAGAAAGTGTTGAGCAAACTAAAAACATTTTTGTTGTCATATTAGGGTATACAAAAACAAAAAATGTTACTGATATATTCTTTCCTTTCAGCAAATGTTTACACTGCAGCTGAGATTCCAGTCAAATCCCTAAGAGTTGAGATTCAATTGTTTATCATTCTGTAAATAGAGGAGTAATTAATGAATATTTCTTGAAAAGCAATCATGTTCTTAATTGGAAGTATTTATTAGGCATTTCTAAAGCATTTTATATTTTGAATAATAGGATAAAGGTCATGGTTACGATGATGTGACAACTCAATTGTATTGATCATGAAGAGATGAAAAGAGTATGTTGCTGTTAGTATTTTATAAAGCTGGTTGCTAGAAGAAAAGCTTATCTCTTTAAACTTTAAGATACAATAAGTGATAACATGACATTAATGTCTGTGTGTGTCACATCAGATGCAGGCGTCTTTTATTCTTTGAGGGGAGTTAAAGAAAAGTGTGATTTTTGAATGACTCAAGAGAATTGGGTCTTGTGCAGATTTTCCATTTAAATAGACATTTGTATAAGAGTCTGTACACTCTCTCTCTTATATGTTTTGTTGTCTTGTGATATTCTATCTTAAAGAGAGATTGATATGTTCAATGTATTTTTGTGCCATGGTATTTTGTATACATAGCTTTGGAGGTGATTTCATTGGGTTTTTAAAAATCATGATCTGAAGCAGCTGTTTATGAATTATATTTCAAAATATGACATAGAAACAGATTGGTGTACTTATTTTTTTTGACTTATCTATTCATTTGTTTGGTTACACTTTCAATGCTGTAGAGTTTAATAAATAATATCTAATATTAACCATTTTTTTTTTTTCTGTATATAATTTCAATATAGATAATAAAAGTCTGGTATTTTTGGTTAAAAGATAAGTTTTTCTCATAAAAAGATTTGGTAGTTGGTATACTTAATTATTGGCAATACATTATGTCGAATAATTAAGTATACCAACTACCAATATTTTAAAATTTGAAGTATGATGAAACCGGATGTTCTTTACATGCCAAAATAAGTTGGTTGCGTTTATGTCGGTGAAATGTGTGTTTTTTTTTTGTTTTTTTTTCTTTCTTTTAAAGTCTGGTTATAAATGTGAGTTATTTTAATTCATTTTCTTATTTGATCTGAAGAAGTCCTGTTAATTTTTTTAGAGCCTTGATTTATAACTGTTAATCCAGTGGAGTAATCCCCCCTTGAATACTCTCTTGGCAGCTTCTAACTGGAAGTTGTGAGACTGTCATAATTGTAAATATGGTAGTCGTTAGAGGAGGACAAATAAATATTCTCTCTCTGTATATCCACTATTGCTGTGGTTTCGTAATTAATATTGTGCACCATCGTTTTTGAATTAACAATATCAATGCTTTTAACAGGATGGAAATAAATTCATTATCTTAACGTGACTTTTTTTTTTTTTTTTTTTTTTAATTTGCCGTGTGGATTTAGTTTGCATTGAGCTCTTGACCGGGATTACTTAAACTTAGAATTCTATTTTTGAATATTTAAATTGTCCAGCTTGGAATTGTTTCCAACTCTGGATTTACTGTATTAAATTCTGTCTTATATTCTTTTTTAAGCATCAATTAATGAAGTTTTTCCTTATTTTCATGTCCTGAATAATTTTTTCTAAAAGTTCACCAACTTTGATTTCATTATAACAGATATTCTTTCTTATGAGTAACATTATACAGTCACTGCTTCGAATTGATAAGATTGTTTTTAAGGTAATAATGGTAAAATGTGAATTAGCATAACATGGTTATCATAATAGCATATTTACTAAACCTAATATGATATAATGCTAATCTAAAATGAATAGGGATCAAGATCATATATGCAAATCTTTCAAGGGAGAGGGAGTGCTTGTCTCACTTGAAAATCAGCATCCAAAATTCTGGATTTTGTCTAAGCTTGAGCCTAAACCTCATACCACAACAATGAGTCATTTAATTAATGTTTTGAATGCCTGTTAGTTCTACTTACACTATTCATTAGATGAAGCTCTTGATCATCATTATTAATAATTTTGACTCCTGTTATCCTTCATCTTTCTAATTCTACTTCCTTTGATAATCATTATGATGATTTTAACTAGTATTATCACTCATCTTCCTAATTCCAGTTTTTTCTTTATTTATTGCAACTCTGTTGGGTTGACACATCTATAACAGTGAGTGCACATTGTAAACAAAAATAAACTGCTGGTGAGACGCAAATTCATATCTTCATTCTGCCTTGTAGGAGGAGGGGAAGCCTTGTTTTATGTACCAATTGATTTACCAACTTGGTCAAGAAAGTATAGATGATATCACAGATGTCCAAATAACACTGAAAGCTATGCTAAATCTCTCTTTCATTGGTCAGTATGATATTTTGTTATTGATTTACACACGGGTAATGTTAAGAGAAAGTTTTCTTTTCTTGTGCATGTTGTGACTTTCATGGCAATGAAGAACATTTTCCAGTTTAGTACAATTTGCAGTTTTAATGAGAGGCTTTAGATCTGATGTACAATAGAAAAAGACAAACTTTTATGCTACTTTTTCATGCTTCCTGCAGCAGTCCAATATATATAATCATCAAACTGTGCTGATAGCATTAAGTCCTTTGACCTTTTGCTTTATCTTTCACTATTGTCTATTGCTCCTGGTGAATCTTTTAGACTATTTCCAGTGTCTGCACAGAGCCGATGAATGTAAGTCTGGTGTATTTATGTGTAGGAGTCCATAGGAGAATGTCATGACGTCATCTTTACTTTTCCAGCAGTGCCCAGCATGTCTCAATCATCTTACTTGAAGGGTTTTAAGATGAGAGGTAAGAGGCTGTATAACTACTGCTTTGTGGGGTACTACTTCCTGGATATATTCAAAGTAGCACATAAGATTCCTGTGAAGTTCCCAGTTAGCCTTTTCTCTAAATGGTTTAACACCATACAGTTGTACCAACATGTGTCCTCAGCTTGGAAGAAATCCTGTTTTATTTTATCAGAGGTCAGATTTGCATCTGATCAACCACCTATCAATAGTAGTCCATGCTTTTCTTATGGGTATATTGACATCGCTTTCAGTAGATGAGATATTGCTGCCAAGGTATGAGAACTGGTCTATTAATATCAAAGGCAAGTCCATTTAAAGTAGAAATGGTACCTTCTTGTTGAAAACACCTGAACTCTGTTTTATCCGAGTTTACATGAAGGCCGATACATTTTACTGCCTGTTCCAACCTCTGCATTAGGAATTTAGTTTGGGTGGGTGTATTTGCCAGAAGTACTAGATCTGTGTTGTCTGCATCTGTTAGAGTTTCTGCAGAATATCTTCTGCTATGAAACCTTTTCTTTTTTATTAGATTTATCAATGTTCATAGTATATATTCTTGGCAGATTATAAAGAAATTTGATGCAAATGTATCTTCTTGCAAGACTCAACCGACAAATGTCAAAGAAATCAGTGTCACCATCGGGTGAGTGAACCCTAGCTTTTGTAAACTATCATCATAGTAGTAAGCATTTCTTGGAGACCAAAACAAGTAATATTTGCTCCCTTTTTCCTCTGTGGATGGAATAAAATGCCTTAGAGAAATCTGAGCAATAGTATTACATCATTTGATGATTCGACAGTCAATATGTGAATTTGTGGATAGATTTCTCCAAGAGTCATCCTGATTTTTCCTAAAATCTTTTAATTTTCCATGTTGGATATGATTTAGAAGTAGGGCATTATAAACCTTAGCTGCTATAGCAGTAAGAGTTATGCCACTATAGTTCTTAGTGATTCTGAGCTTTCCTTTCTTCAGGAAGAGGAGTATAAGGCACACACACACACACACACACACACACACACACATAATTCTGTCTAGGTGGGGTAGTCATTGTGTATTAGTTCATTCAGATCAATTTCCTTGTCTTTGTTATTCTAAAATACAACACACATACACACTTATGGAAGCTTGGAGATCACAACAGATAAAACATTGTGATAAAAATAAGAGATAAGGAAATTAACAGGAATGGAGGGTTGTTTGGGTTTTATGGCATATCAACCTTTGTAGGTTATTTAATGCCAAATCAATTTTCAAACAAATAATCAGTTCTATTTCAAACAATTCAGTTTAGCATGAGTACACAGTTTAATTGTCAAAAACATTTATATTTCAAGCTATTCAGTTTAGTCAAACAGTTCTAATTCAGGTAAGTATAAGTACAGGTTTTGTTTACACACAGTTAAATGTCAAAACAGTTCTATATTAAACAATTCAGTTTAGTGTAAGTACAGTTTCAATGTTAAAAACAGTTCCATTTCAAACAATTCAGTTTAGCATAAGTACACAGTTTAATTGTCAAAAACATTTCTATTTCAAGCTATTCAGTTTAGTCAAACAGTTCTAATTAAAAAAATTCAGTTTAGCATAAGTATGCAGTTTAGTTCTATTTAACCCATCGATGGGGGCCTATCAGGTGCTACCATTCTGGGCCAGTGGTCCTGGGAGCAATGGCAATGAAAGGGTACTCCGCATTCCCCAAAGCTCCAGCATCACTGGAACTTATCAATCAGATTGTTTAGTGTCACATCCAGGGCACTCGTTGGGATAGTCTTACCTTTCTGCAAAGGTACAGTCAGTGTATTCTACAGCCCCAGCCGACTGGGCTAAACAGGAATGGACCAATATTAAATTCCTAGATATGCAAATGAGTTTCTCCAGTATAAAGAAAGCGGGTTTGCTTTCATCCTAATTACATCACCCCAAATGTCTGTGATACATAGTCAGTTTAATGAGAGTGCTTCTGTATGAATGAGAGAAAATGTTTCTACAACCAATATCACATAGACTTACAAATATAAATTATTTTTAGGGGTTATGAAGAATTGTTTATTTAGTTTTTATGGTTTTGGGTTTAGATAACTGACTCTGTTGGTTTTCTTCTTACAATTAAACTTTGTTTGGGCTTTCACATGGCTACTTTGAGGAATACCTTCTTGGACTATTTGAGTGCAGTCATTTGTCCCAAATAAGGCATTGAAATGCACTTGTTTTCGGTGGCTTATACATTCAAAGTCAGTGTTTTTATATTGTTAGTTTTTACAGTGTTGGCTTGCTAGCAGTAGACATAGTGTCAGGCTACTAAACCTAATCAGCCATGTGTTCACTGCTAGTGGCTGAGTGAAAGAGCATCTGTTCCATGCTATGGCTGAAGCTGAAGTGAGATTGAATTTTTATACAAGGATGGTCATTTCTCTGGGCATACATCATTCCAACTTTATTCAGGGGCCTCTCTGAACTTATGCACTCCTTGAACTTATTTTATTTTGTTTCTTTTTTATCCACTATAAATCCTCTTCTTTGGTGCAGTGAGGATAATGTGTCAGGCTTGGAATTCTTGGAACCAGGCTTGTCATATTCTTTTGCTGCATATGCTTAAAACTAAGAACGTGGCTGATGGAGATGATCAGATACCACACTCTCATCCCAGCCCAAAGCTTAAGAAAATGTTTTGAGTAGAATACATGACTTTATTGTGGTTGATGATTAGATGGTTGTATCGCCTTCACTTAGGGGTGTCCTCATGGTGTAATGGTTAAAGCAATGGACTACGAAATTGTAGTGAGTTCAAACTCCAGTCGCACTATTACGTTCACATTCAAACAAATACCCTTGGGAAAGGTATGAACCCTCTTATCCTCCCAGCTATGGCTTAAATAGTACCACTACTGTTCTTCTAGAAGGATGACTCTGTCATTAAATAATCTATAAAGGTTGATATGGCATTAAACAAAGAAACTAAACCAAACTGCCTTTGGTTAGAGTGCCTTCTAAAATCCTTGAAATAAGCTGACTGTATATACTCACTTATGTGATTTTTTGAGACCTAAATTTTTACCCAATATCAGGATATGGCATGATATGCAAAATAAGATGAAACTTGAGTGTTTATATATATATATATATATATATATATATATATATATATATATATATATATATATAGTATTTATGCACACTAAGTTTTCATCTTACATATGGTGCATCCCTCTAATAGTTGGCTAATATTTAGGTCTTAGAAAGTTGCATGATATGTGAATACATTTGTATTATTTAATGTTTGAATTAACTCATCAGTAAAACATCAAGCTAACTAATCTCTTTATTTAACCACAATTATAATATTCAGGCATCTCTTCTGGTTTAATGGTTAAAGAACTAGGCTAGCAGTGAGTTCAATTTTCAGTGGATGCCTCTTACTTCTGGCTTTGTTTTAATCAAAGCTAAATGAGTTTTAAGAATTTTTTTATTTTAATAAATTGTGGTGGGCAATGAAAACCAAATCTTTTGGTTACAATAAATAGATGTTGATGGTTAAATGAAGAATGGGATTAGTAAACTGTATTCAAATTCCATCTGAGACCAATTCACTTAGGAAAAATATGAATTGATCTCCTTTTTCTTCCAATTAAAATAGTAGGTCAGTTGGAGAACTTAATCTTTGTAGAGGCTGTTCATCTTGGATGTTTGATGATGGGTCAGTATAACCTGTTGTATATTACTTGGAGATGAGTTGGGCATTGACCAATACCTTCTATTACCATGGTGTCCTGGGTATGACGCAAAATTGCATCTGATGGTGAGACTCTAATTTTGGAGCTTTGGGGAGTGTGGAGTGTTACTTCATTGCCTTTACTCAAAGGTCCACTCTGATCCAGAGTAATAGTTCCTGTAAAGGTCCCATCTATGGGTCAAATAGATCTTTGAAAATCATTTGTATTTGATAGGACTGTGTCCCCCTCCAGAAACTCTTAAGAAACAGGAAAAATGTAAATATGAATGTACAGTAAATGCAATTCCCTAACCTCTGGGTATAAAATAACCCTAGATGGGTTGACATGCCATTAAAAATTAATTAATCCTATTACCATGAATGGCATATATATGACTTAACAGGTTTTAGGACATGTCCACAGCCATAACAGCTTGTTTAAAAAATTGAGAAATTTAAAGTTGTTATAGTCTTTTGGCACCTGTGGGGAAAAAAAAAATGAATTAAACACACGATGCTTGATTCTGAAGGACTCAATTTTTTATTTAGTCTTCCAGACAATTATTTTTTTCTTAATTGAATTCCTGTTGTTCCTGTTTGTGATTCTTTGTGATTTCCTGTTTTCTGTCAGTGAATGATTCTCACTTTGTTTCTCTGATAGAATTGACATTCAGATATGTAGTATGCTTACAGACACATGGTAAATTTCTTTGTTTTTGTTTCCTCTTCTGCACTGTTGATGCTGAACACCTGATTGCATCCTATTATTGAATTAATTACTTCTTTCTTTTTTGAAAATAAGAAAATGAATTATTCAGGCACATACTGTGAATGCTGCTGCTAACCAGGTCAAATTACGGATGTTTTTACTAATTTAAAAAAAAGATTTTATTAGCAGCAGTAATAGCAGCAATCATAAGAATCAAAATAGTATTTAAAATTGCATTAATGGTAATTAGTAACATCTGCAAAAATTCCAAAATGTATCTTTGTGATTCAAGTGTAAAACACAAAGTAATTTATACAAGGTCATTCAATAAATTAGGGGAATATTTTTAAAAGAAGCAAAATACATTTTTCTCCCAAAATCATTTTTTTCGTAAATGTAAACTCTTCATTGTTGGAAATTGGTTTATCACAAAATTATATTAATCTTGCCAAAATGTTTTGAGGCTATTCAAAATGGCAGTAACTCAAACAGTACTCCAGGCTTGAACATACATTATGTCATAACATTTTGGGTGAATAAGTGCAAACCATATGAAATTTACAAAAGAATGTATGATCTATACCATGAAGCATGTTTTAGTCAAATTCACCTTATTTATTGAATGATCCTCATGTATAGTATGTCAAAAGTGTTTTTAAAATATCAATTTTATTAAATCTTCCCAGCTGTAGCCATATCAGTACTATTATATGGTTGTACAACTTGGACTTTAACGAAATGCTTGATGAAAAAGCTTAATGGGGAATTTACACTAGATTGCTGCATGTATCAGAATAAAAGCTTGAATTTTGCTAGAAGCTTTATCTTTTTTTATTTCCGATCAAAGTTGTATACTAAAGACTGCAGAATGATGGTCTGAGGGTTGTGAGAAAGAGAAATAAGATAGAAATAGTAGTGAGAAAAATCTATCATTCTGACATATTTTGAGTGTGGAGAAAAAGTTCAAGTAAATCCTTGTAATAAAGGAAGCATATTTTGACTTTAGGCCTTTTGTTTTTTTGTCATCAAATGGCATAAATAAAATTGTGATTTATTCATGAATCCATGTGTAATAATAGGGAGTACAGGAAGATCTAAACATAATATAGGGGTTTACATATGCATAAAAAATATTTAGTAACAGTTAAATATGTATTTACTTAACCCCTTTGCCATGGGTAGGATGTAACACAAGTTGAATTTTTTAGCAGAGTAAAGACAGTTGGAATTTAGAGATTTTCTTCTCGACTGGTGGCCTCAGCAAGGGTAAAGAACCTAGTCTGCTTTACTATAGCTGATGGTGGGGGGAAATAAAGAACAGGTTGATTCATGCCAATAGTGCAAAGAGAAATGCAAACAGCAACTGCCAGGATTTGAACTCTGCTTTCTAATTCCATTTCTTACCTAAATAACCATTATACCTAGTAGGATAATATTAGTAGTACTAGTAACAGTTAAATGAAAAACCAAATTTCTGCTTTTTAGTGCTGTATTTGGTGAGAAGAGCTTTCTAAATCTCCTAACACATTCCTTTATTTCATCTGAA
Source organism: Sepioteuthis lessoniana (assembly GCA_963585895.1). Classification (NCBI taxonomy): domain Eukaryota; kingdom Metazoa; phylum Mollusca; class Cephalopoda; order Myopsida; family Loliginidae; genus Sepioteuthis; species Sepioteuthis lessoniana. The sequence goes on from OY757939.1 coordinate 1,186,553, forward strand.
TCCAAAACTGTGAGTAGTAGATACTTAAATCAAGAGCCGATGACCAATAAGGATTAAACTTAAGTTTATGCTGAGAAACACAGATGTCTCTTTTGATTTTAAAAGGATTAATTATTCAGTTGTTTCTTTGAGGAAGTGATTTATAAAATAGACACCTGTATTTTTGATTACTTAAAGCACCTGAGCTGATTAATACAGTTGGATGCACATTAGGATTTATAAACGGGGAAATATCGAACTCAAGAGGGAGATTTTTTGTTACAGTGACTGACTAAAACCCAAAATGTCTTTGACAGTAAATGTTCAAGTTTCTCTTTCCAAAGTTTTATTATTGATTATTGAGCTCTGTTTTTGTTGATGTTTCTATTTTACTATTTTCATTGATAAAAGTACAGAAGTGATTTGGGGGGTGGGTGGAGATTGGAGAAGATGAGAGAACTAATTGGTGAAAACAGTATAGAGACAATAATTAAAAAGGAATGAGATTGATAATCATCAAGGCATGGTGACAGCATGGATTCCCTTGACTCTCTCTTGTCTCAATCCCTACCATCCATCAGCCTTTGTAAAAATGAAACTTGACTAATTGTGCCTACTGAATGTATTTTCAAATTTCTGACTTGATAATGTTAAGTGATGATAGAAGCACAAATATTTCCTTTATTATTAATGTTTTATAAGCAGAGCTGAAAAGTTCTTTGCTTCATCAAGAGAATTACTGAGAGCTATGACCTGAATGTACTATTTCACATACTCAGCTCACAATCAGTACACCATTTCCCAAGTTTCTTTAAACCCTTCAAAAAATAAATTCAGTCATTCTATTTTTGGTTGGGCCAAGAACATTTTAGCCCACCACTGAAGAATGAATGTAACTTAGACTTTTTCAGTTTTCTTATTTTCCATTCAATAAAAAAATAAACAAGAGTCTGAAACTTATTTAATTTTTGGTAGAATATGTGGCTTGCTGAACTTGATTATTGCTTTTAGCTATTGCTCGTATTACTTACGACCCACCCAATATCTTTTGCTCCTTTGAGCTTTTCTGAAATACCGGGTCTAACCCTATATATATTTATGGCACATTTCAGCCATCTTTGAATAGATTATTGTAAATATTAATGGGTGTTAAACTTGTGCCTCCAATTTTGGTATTGAATGATTGGAACAGATTCACTTACAAATCAGCAGGACAAATTACGTTTACTTATTACTTTTGCTCTTGAGAAAGGCATGAACTGACTTTCCCTGTTTTGTCTCATTACCATATATCTTGACAAAATATTTTGTCACTGATAGGCTACAATGGTTGACAAGAAAAAAAAAGAGTGAATAAGTAAATAGGGAAACCACTCCTTTATAACAACCTTACCAGACAGTCATAGCATAAGTTAAAATACATTGAAATAGAAAAAATGTAGCCTGACATGTTTACAAAGCCAATGATTGGAATAAAATGAAACACTTTCAGGAAGGTTATAGTAGACAATTGAGTCTTAACTTGGTAAATTAGTCATTATTAGCCCAGTCAACTGGGGCAGAAGAATAAATTGACTACATCTTAGCAGAGAGGTACCCCCCACCAAACGAGTGTCCAGGATATGACATTAAACTAGCCAATTGATCCTAAACAAAAAAACTAAATCACTAATTGTATTTTTGTGTCAATTAGAAAAAAAATGTATTAATAATACTAATTATTAAAAAAATTCACTATTTTTGATTTAATATGTATTTCTTTTAAAAGTAAAATTCCATCTTATACCCCTAAACAGGGGGGTATGTTGGATTGTTTGGGGAGTGACTTATTAATATGTACGAGCTGTCTACAAATTGCAAGCAAATATTTACAAACTTGCCTGTCAGTAGGAGCAGGAGATTGGTCAGAGATGACTAAAGCATATATGAGCAGTGGTAAGCTACAGCCTAGTGTCAAAACGTATTCCAGCCTTGTTACTGAGAAGTCATATCTTTTTGTATCACACAATTGAAAACAAGATGGCTATTCGAATTTCAACACTAACAAAATACATTGGTGTGGGGGGGAAGCTAGATGGAAACTACAGAAGAATGCTGCATGCTGTCATAGACAAATCCTGGAAGCAACACCCCACAAAACTGCATCTGTATGGCCACCTTCCTCTCATCTTACAAACCATTCCAGGAAGATGAATAAGACATGCGAGATACAGTTGGAGAAGAAAGGACAAATTAATAAGCGATGTTCTCTTACAGACTCCTGCACATGAGTGTGCCAGTGTTGGCCGACCAGCAAAGACTTGCTTATATCATCTCTGTAGGGACACAGAATGCAGTCTAGAAGACCTGCCAGCTGTGATGGCTGATAGAGATAAATAGCAATAGTTGGGAACTCTGCTGCTGCAGTCAGTACAACTTGATGATGTGTCGGGGGTTTGTATATTACTGTAATAATTTAACAATTTTCTTTACTTACATCAGTAAACTGTTATATACAGTCGTGTCTTGCATAATATCAAGTCCAAACAATTTCCCTTTTGTTTGTATGTACACTGTTAGTAGCTATAAAAGAACAACAAAAAAATTAAGTCAGACAATGTTATATATTGGACATAAATGGTCTTCTCTAAACAGCAGATAAACACATGATTGGTCCAAATCAGACCTTTCACATTTACTTCTAAACGTCATGTTAACAAAAATTGATCTTAGATTTTCCTTTCATAGTAGAGTAGAAATGTTATGTAGGTATATTCTTCTGTCATTGCTTCTTGTTCTTGTGACCCCAACATCATTGTATATCTTCATTGTTTGATAATCTTTACTGAGAAAAACAAGACTTCATCTTTTGTGCACATTATTTAATTAATATATATTACCGACTCTGTACACAAGTCAGGAATGTCTGGACCATATAGACCATAAATGGAAAAATAGGTCCTGTTACTTTGACTGGTCTTGACTTACTAATTTAAGTTTGAAATCTAACTTCCAAGATTTTAGTTGCCTGACTATACAATCCTCCAATAACAGCTCAGCATTCAACTGCCCTTAAGTTATTACCTGTCAATTACACTTATTTGATGTGAAGAGTTTCAGGAAAACTGTTCAAATCTTACAAAATTATCTATACTACATGCTAAATTAAAGATTCAGTCAATCTATTATTTAAGGAGTTGAATTAGGTATAAAAATAAAACAATCCACATAGACAAACACTGAGATTTTATATATATATATATATATCCCACACATTATTGGATCATTCTTTTATCTTCTGTGCTATATCAATTTAAAAAAAGTTATTTACTTCTCTTAATGATGACCCATAGTTGAACATAGAGAAATATTATTTCTGTTTATCTTATTTTTGTTTATAAGTGTGTGTGTGTGTGTGTGTGTGTGTGTGTGTGTGTAAGAGAGAGAAAGAACTAGAGTGGGAGAAAGAGGACTGAAGAGTAAGAGATAGTATGAAAGGAGGAAGAGATCATTGCCCTCTAGCTAGATAGTTCTCTATGGAATTCAAATGAAGATGAGAAAATATTTAAGTGTTTCAGAATGGTTAATCTCATAAAAATGTCATTTATTTTTTAAAAATCTGAAGGCTTAAGGAGTGATAAGACTTTAAGTCTTTTTTGATAGAACTTTGTTAGTAGAAGTTTGAATTAAGGTGTGTGTGTGTGTATATTTATTTGTACATGAGTGAATGTTTTTACCATTGAGCAATGGTACAGTTTGTGTGAGAAAATTATGGAACACTTTGTAATTAATAGTTTCTCATGCAAGAAACTCAAATGATGAATGCTTGGCAACCGACCTAACTATATACTTTGATTTGAAATGGAACTGTTTTTGGTAAGGCTTCACTTGAGATGGTCTGATTAGCTGCAACTGTTCTTGTCAGTTTATTGAACTAGAAAGGCTTCTTTGGCTGGAGGTGTTTGTGTAAAATGGGGTGGTGAGGTAAAGCATTGTGTGTGCGTGCGTGCGCGCGCACACAAGTATACATGTATGCATTAAATTTACATAAGCTCAGACATATACATGCCTGAATAAATATTTTGTATGTGTGTACACACACACACACACACACACATATATATATATATATATATATATATATATATATATATATATATATATATATATATATATATACTTTTATAAATAAATGTAGAGTGAATATTGCTATTTTTCTAGAGTGTGGTATATGAACATGCACACATGTATATAAATGTGATATTATTTTATTTATTTATTTTTTTTTGTGTGTGTGTGTGTGTGTATATATATATACACACACACACACCCAGAGAGAGTGAATATTTATATTCCTCTAGAGTGTGTTTGTCGGAATATGAATGTGTGTATATGCTTGTGAGTAACTGAGCAAATGAATAAATATTGTCACTATTTGAAAGAAGTAGAAAATGACTTGTCTGACCAGGTGAGACAGCACCAGTATCTTGTAATCCAGGTGAGGCAATGTAACTGATACTGTAGTATCAATAATGGTATCTTTGTTGTTCAACAACTACAAAATCTCATGAAATGCAGTGTACTGCTTAGAGTGCATTGAATAAGGTGTATATATGTGTGTAGGTGGGTGGGGGGAGGAATGGGACCAGTGTTAATTTAGAATGTGATTTGATGTAATATTCTTTTTGGTTGGGTGGTTATCATTCTTGTTAGTTGCCAATGATTCCATTCTTGAATCACTTGTAGGTTTTCACATGCTGTTGTTATGTTCAGAGTTTTTCTGTATGCTCTTACTACTTTTACCCAAGAAAACCCTAGAACAGTTGCCATTCTTGATGAAGTGCATTCTTTTTTTGCCCTAAAAATCATCTTTTTGTTAAATAGTGTTAAATCCTAACATCGTCTTAGAGCTGTCATAGCTGCACCCATCTCTTTACATATATTACTTCGATGACCATTGGACTGATCATGGAAGCATGCTTTGTAATAGTTATTGTTAAGAGAAATGGAATCCTAGATGAAGCTGTTTATTTCACTTTGTGCTAATGTTCTTGAGAAAGGCATGAAACTGTCTCTTCTCCCTCTAGCTATGGGTAAATAGTAGGGCAGACAGGCTTCTTGAATTATAGTATAACAATCAGTCTAGGTGAAGGAAAACTCTGAATTCCAAACTAACTGCACTTTTCTTAAAAATTGACTTTGTCTTACATCCTCCTTGTAGTAGAGGTTGAATAAATACATATATCTTCTACTTACTTTCCTTGAGAAAAGAGAAAGCCTTGAGTGTACTGCTGTCTAAATTTTGGTACGTTACTTCATGTATGTATGTATGTTCCTTTTATATTTGTGTCTGTGTTTTAGATGTACTAGATAGTGAATGTCAGTGGTTATGACTATCAAATTAATCACTAGCTCTTATTCATGTGCACACACATATCTGTCAGTTATATCTGCAGAATCTCATCTTGGAAAAGAGAGGAATACTAGTTTGTATTTTATAATGAACAGTCACAATAATGATGACAGCTGTAGGACTGTTTCAAGTAAAGTTGTACTATTCAGTTCTTAATTAAAATTTGTAATTTCAGTTCAGCTGATATTTCCACTTGCTACACATCAGAATTAATCTTTTAAAAAAAAACCCCAAAACCCCCAAAATTTCCATTAACTGTAATGAACTTAGCATGAAAACATTTGTTAATAAGTTCAGAATGGTATTTGCAATCTCATAAGATGGATGTTCCACTTTCAAAATTCTACTGTCTGTCCAATGCACTGGTATTATAAATTGGAGGTTGATCACTGACCCTTTGAACTGCATGTCAAGAAGAATGACGCGAGCCTTGTTCAGCACTATTTCAAAAGATATTTTGCTTGGATCAAAATATGTAACTGACCTTTGTGCATCTCTACAGCTTTCGTTTCAGAATATTCTTCGATGATTTTTGTTTCTTTTTGATTCTGCTTGTTTTATGGTAGATTGCGTTGTACCAATTGTTTTTATATTAAATAAAAATTCTCTCGTGAATTATCAGGTCTTTATTTGGATTTGAAATTTGGCTGGTGGTGAAAAAAATTTGAAACTGATGTGTTCATTTAAAAAAAGAATTAATTTGGAAATAGATACTAGGGTGAGTCACAAGTTTTATGATGAAACATACTGCAATGCGAGATGTTGAACTTACCTGATAATCTCTGAGTATTATTTGCTGGATTTGGATCTATTGTTTGGAGCACAGCCTTGGAATTCACGACTTTTGGCCTACTTGACCTTGTCAAAGTTTTTGCTATCTGAGCAAAATTTATTGAACCTTCTGATCACTGGAATCACCTTTAGCCCAACTAATGTTTTTGGTTGCTTCAGTGGCGTTATGGCTCATTTCGAACACATGAAGCATAAGTTCCCAAATTAGACACCTTGTTTGTTCCTTTCATACGGTTGTGAAAAAGCTGAGGCAGAGAAACCTGCTATACCTGTCTTCAATAGGACAAAGATTGTATTATAGTTAATTTAAAGCATAAAGTTATTACTGGTATTATGGCTTGTAAAAGATTCCAAATATTGTTTTCAGCCTTCATGTCTTGTAGATATCTGCACAATTGGTAGGTTAAGTTAGTGTTCTTTTGGTTATTATGGTCAACTATGGAGGTTTCACTTTTAAAAATTGATTTGAAGTTTTCAGAATCCTCACACTTGTTAAAATTCATCCATTTTCTTATAGAGTTACTTAAGAAACCTAATATAAGTTAAACTCTTACCTACCAAACCTGATTATACTCACTTTTACTCAATGATAAAAAAATCTGTGGCAAAGGAATTTGCTGTACCTGTCTTCAATAAAACTACCATTCTATTATGGAGGCGCTTGTAGTGTAATGGTTATTGTAGATAATGGATATGTTGACCTGAGTTCAAATGCTTAAAGCTGTTTGCATTTTACATTGTGCTAATACTCTTGGTAAAAGCAGGAATCCAACTATTCTCCCTTTCAGCTATAGGTAAATAGTTGGGCAGACTGGGCTTTTTAACCTTGGTATAGCAGTCTAAGCAAATCTGTTAAGCTCTGCTTAAAAATTAACCTTGTATTACATATTGCTTGTGACGAAAGTTTTGGGTAAACACATACTTCATATTATGAATAATATAATGGTATCAATTTGTTTCTATTATTCAGGCATGTAAAGGATACTGAATATAGTTTTCATCCTGTTTATCTGGTTGAAGGGTGCATCTGACACCTATGCACAGGTTGGTTTAGTTTAATGCCATATCAACCTTTCTGGGTTATTTAATGTCAAAGCCATCCTTGTAGGTGAACAGCAGTGATACTGTTTAACCTATAGCTAGGAGTATAAGGGGGTTCATACTTTTCCTGTGGGCATTCAAGTTGGTGAGTGATTCATATATTAGTTTTCTACCATCATGGTTACAGGAACCATGCTTGGGGAGGTAGAGAAAAAATAATAGCATGTGCTAGAGAGTAATAGGGGTACTTGTCTGGCAAACCATTCCTAGTGACTTAAATTCTCTCCAGATTGTCCTTGAATCTGGTTTTGTGCTAGGGTTTGATAGAATAAATATTTTTAACTAGTAACTAATGTTAATGTTCATTGTGTGCTGGACATAGTCATATGGTCATGCACACTTTTTGCATAATCAGCATTTCTAGAAATGCTTGCTTCCACCAGTTCTTACTACTTTTACTACAATGTAGGGTTGAGCCTGGGAGCCAGGATTCCAGGAAGTAAGCTTTTTATACTTTATGAATTTTTTCAAGAATCTGTGATTAAGTTTCATTTTGATTTGTATACATCTACATAAGCGGGATATGACGCAAAGGTCAGTATCTTAAGTGGAGTTAAACAGGTTTGTATTTAGTTTTCCTTCTCTTAGACTTGTTGCCATACCAAGGTTAAAGAGCCCTGTCTGCCCTACTATTTATCCATAGCTGAAGGGAGAACAGTTGGATTCATATCTCTCCCAAGGATATTGGCACTATGTGAAATGCAAACAACTTGAATCTGAATTTGAACTTGGGTTGTTGTATCTATTTCTTAGGATAATGAGTGTTACATCACAAGTGCTTTCATTTCTCTACACATTACACAGTTCCTATATGCCATATATTATCAGAATATAAGTTATTGTCTGTGCAATACTTTAATGTCACCTTCTTTGAATTTTCCTTCTCTATATGATGAACTTTTTCAATGACAGAAATTTATGTTAAACTTGATAAAGCCCCATAATTTTTCAATTGTGGACATCTAATCTTCCAGTGACGTATTAGAAATAAAATTTTATTATCTTAAACATTACAAATAAAATGGTGTAATTTATGTCTTCACTTTTAGTTTTCATATAAATAGAAACTAATTTTGCAATTGCATTATCTTCCAAATATATAAAATACTTTTCTGCCATCATTTTTGACAGTATGAGTAAATGTAAATAAGAATTATATATATCTACAAAGTAAACCAGTAAAACAAATTCTACCAGATTCTGTAATTATTTTTGTCAATTTGTATCATCTTTATTTTGTATTTATTTATTGATTTTTTTTTTTTTTTTTTTTGTTTTTTTTTTTTTTTTTTTTTGTTTTTTGCACTGATTTTGCTATGGGAAGAGAAGCTGGGAGGTATGGCACTTTGTCAAAGAGTGATCTGAATAGATTGAAGGGAAACATTGTCAACTTCTCAAAGTATTTCACATAATCAGATCGTTATTTTGTTGCCTCCTCTGTAAATCAGATTCCTATAGTCTGAATGCATCCTTATAATGAAATAAAAGTTAAACGAGTTTAGAAAGTCTGAAAGGATGTATATTACAAATAAGTCAAGGATTCTTCCGTTTTTATTCTTATTTTCTTAAAAAGAAAAAAATCTATTAGCATTTTTTTTTTTTTTTTTTTTTGTTTATTTATACTCAACTGAAAATTAATTGGGAACCTGGACTGTTGATGGTTTTATTTTCTGCGTTGGAACATTTTAATAGTATTGCACTAAGAAACTAGTCATTACTGTAGTACAACAAAAATAGTACATTGTAGTGCAACACACAAAAATACACAGAAATTGCATCATTTATATATAATTTTATTTCTATTTTTTAAGTGGTAGGAATAAGTCCCTTATATTTCTATATTTACAGTAAAGTTTTCCTTTTTTTTTTTTCCTTTCATTTTGTTTTTTGAAAGACTGCCTACCCCAAAAAGTTTCTCAACAACTTAACTAATTGGTTAATTAACAATAATGAAGTTTTAATGAGCTCAGAAAATTCTGATTGTGAGGAAGCAAAAAATAAAATAACCCTCTGTGAATAATAATGAATACAGGGAAAGTTCTTTCATATTAAACAATAGTTGTGTATCCAGTTCTAAGGTTTTAGAAAATGGTGAACTTTTGCACATGGCTAATTTCTGGTTATTCAGAAAATAATGTCTGATTTTAAAATGAACTTTTATTCCTATAATAATAATGAATTTAAACAATGTTTTAATCAGTCACAATATGATCTCTGAACATTTCTGTATTCCTGCTATGGATTAACAAGAATATTTTTATGCCTGTACAATAAAACAAAAAAAAAAATTTTGATGCCAAGAAATCATTTTACTTCTCCTTTGGAATGGAATGTTTTTTGGTGTATAATAAAACAAAAAAAAGTGTCCAGATACATGAAAAAAATTGGGAGTCAGTGGGTGAGAGATCTGGAAAATATGGTGAATGTAGCAGTCTCATATCTAAAGTCAGTGAGCTTCTGCAGTGTCATTCTGGCAACAAGTGGCCAAGATTTATCATGAAGTAAAATTGGACCTCATCGATTAACTAGTTCCAGTTGCATTTCTACTCTCTTAAAAATTTGTATCCCTACTTCAGAAACCAACATTGTACTGTCTGATTACTGGTGGATCCTTGTACTCTATAGATACTAGCAGCTGTTTGAATGACTATATAACCAAACTTAAACTTAGGCCAAAAAAAAAAAAATAAAGCAAATGCATCTCTTTTTCAGATCCAGTCAGCTGGGGGGGGGTGTAGAATACACCGGCTGTATCTCTGAACAGTGTCTTAGTTATGACATTAAACCATCTGATGCTAAGACTCCAGCTTTGAACATTTGGAGAATGTGGAGTACTCCTTCATTGCCATTGCTCCCTGGTCCACTCTGACCTGGAGTGGTAGAACCTGATTGGGTCCTATCTATGGATCAAATAGAACAAACTGTGTGTGCAAACAAATGACTGATGTTAAATTTTGACTATTATAGAGCAATACTTGAAACCATTTAACTGTGTGCAAAAAATAGTTTGGGTTCATTTAAGAATGTTATCTACAAAATGTTTACAAATCTTTATTTTATGTGTATAAAGATTTGGCATTAAATAACTTACAATGGTTGATATGCTGTAAAACCAAACCGATCATTTTCATGATTTGGACATGTAACTTTCAAAATCAAATTCAGAAACAAGAGAAAATTAACAAAGACACTTTAATCCTTAGGAACATGAATTTTGTCCCAAAGACTGGGGTTCAATCCCAGGTCAAGTCATACTAAAGACTCAAAAAAAAAAAAAGGCCCTTGATGCCTCCTTGCTTAACACTCAGCATTATAAGGTATGGATCAAGAGTAAGTGAAGCAATCCAGGGAAAGAAGTAGCACCCTCCTCTACACCTCGGTGTAGTAGCTATTGGAAAGGGAGCCTTCAAGTCATCCTCAACTATGGTTAGGCAACTTACTTGCTATCAAAATAATGTTAGAGCAGAATTTAAATAGTTGATACTAAAATCTGGTAGTATTTTCCAAACACCCTAATATTTACGTATAAACATATGCTAAATGTATTTTCATGAATTAAAAAGTATTAATGAAGTTAATGATGAGATAATCAATTGCAGACTATTTAGCAAGGAAACTGATATTAAAAAAAAAAAGTAGGTGTGTTTGTATTTGAGCCTTCCTTCCCACTTTAATTAAAATTTTATTTTTATTTGTATTAATACTTTCATTCACAACCTTGGACTTAAAGGGCAGCACAAATATGCAAAGACACATGCCTATAAATATTCATTCACAAACAGTACACTTCTTGCATATACATTGGCATAAATATGTCAAGAAATCATCACTTGGATAATTGCACACAACCATATAAGCCCTTTCATACACACATATTTACTCATGAATGCAGTCTTATATAAGTATAGATAATTTAATACAAATTCATTCAAATATTTATTTGAAAAAATATTCACTCTCATTAGGTATCTCTTTCATGTGTTTATATATATCTATCTCCCCCCCTCTCTCTCATAAACTTTTAATGAAACTTATATAGATACAGGATGCTAGTTAAAAGTTCAAGGAACTTAAGCCTTTTGCTGGCAGATTTTTTAAAAATCCTTGTGGAGTGGGCAAATAATTTTTTATACATTAACATTAAATTGGTCAATGAGCAGCTGATAGGAAATACCTTACAATGAGCTATCATAAAAAACAGACAAATTTTTACCGTGTACTGTTGGCCACAAAAATGTTAAGGCACACAATGGGTCTTCAAAGAAGAAAAAAAAATGAATGGAAAAGGAATTTTTATTTCTTGTTGAAGTGATTTTTGAGAGATGGCTGAAACATTTTACTCTCTTTTATTTATAAACAAGTTTTTTTCTTTTTCTATTTTTGTTTGGAGCTTTCCACAATTGCTTATTATATTAATATGGCAGTTTCTCTTCAAAGATGGGTAAATCATTTTTGTAAACCAATGTCTTTCATAAAGAAACTGCTTGTTGGGTGGTTGCCTTTAAAGATATAGGCATATGTCAAAATTTCTACTAATTTCATTTTTTCACTTTCACCAATCCAATCTGAGCTGAAGGAAAATGTTCAGTTGATACTATCAACAATATATTCCAGTATCTATTATACTTAGTTTTCATTTCCAATACTGGATAGTTATATATATATATATATATATATATATATATATATATATATATATATATGAGAGAGAAACACTAAGCTCAACTTTATCTGATATAGGGATAAATTTCAAGTAGGGAAGGCCAGCCTGCATTGAAATTTTTATTTTTATTTTTTTTTTTAATTTTTTTTTACTAATGAACTTTAATACCAACTGCTGGCACCAGTGGTTAATATACAACTAAATTACCATCAATTTTAGTCACATGGATAGAAGCAGGGGTCTGTCTTCATGTCAATATACAAGTGTGTGTGTATATAATTATATATATATATATATATATATATATATATATATATATTCATCACCAAGCCAAATTGCTAGCACAGATTTTTCTCATTTTCTCTCTCTATCAATCCCTATCATCCATCACTCTTAGCAGCGCTTCCCAACTACATTTTGTGTCTGTACAGAGTTCTCATAGGTAAGTTCTTATTGGTTGGACAATACTGGCATGTCCATGTGAAGCGGGGTCCATCGGAGAACATTACTTATGAGTTCATCCTTGCTTTTCCATCAGTGTCCTTCATGTCTTGTTCATTTTATTTGGATGGTTTTAGAGATTAGAGGTTAATGGCTGTACAGCTGTTGTTTCGTTGGCTGTTACTTCTAGGATTTGTTCAATATAGCTCAGAACATTGTGTGGTTCCCTTCTAGTTTTTCTCTATATGTTGTCACAATTCTCTCATGTCAGATTTCACTTGTCAAGATGTTGACTTTGGTAGGTATGAGTCAGCACTCAGTTGCATAACAAGTGATGTTAGAACTCTGAGGAAGGAGAGATTTTATGGTCATTGGGGCATTCTATTATGCACATGTGGATAAGTCTATTCCCTGGACAGTGATTTGTGACAGGCCCAGGAATTGATGTGTGTGTGTGTGTATATATATATATATATATATATATATATATATATATGCTTGTTTCAGTTATTGCATGGGGTCTGTATTGAGTTACAGCTAATTTTATTTTTGTCTGCCAGTTAGATGCTAGCTGGGACTGCTGAGCCAGTAGTGTCATTACATTAGTATCGATACGACCTCTGCATGGAAGAAGTTTTGTTTTTATCAGATAGATCAGACTTTTATATGATTAATAGCCTATTGATAGCAGTCTACACTTTCATGAGGTACATATTGACATCATTTTCAGTAGATGAGACACTGCTACCGAGGTATGTGAACTTGTCCACTAATTTTGGAGAATTGCCATTTAGAGTTGAGATGACTTCTTGATTAAAATGCGTATACTCTGTTTTGTCTGCATTCATGTAGAGGCCAATGCTGCCTGCTCCAGGCTATGCAGCTTGGATAGGTGTATTTGCAAGAAGCACTGTCATCTGCATAGTCTGTAAATAAGTCTGTGGATTATCATCTGCTCCTGGCCTCTTTTAATGTCAAACCATTTTCTTTTATTAGATCTATCAACATTCTAAGTATGTAATCTAAACAGATTATAAACAAATATGGTGCTAATGTATCCTTTTGCAGAACTCCAGCAACAATGTTGAAGAAGTCTCTCTCTCCATTTGGTGAGCAAACCATTATGGCTGTAAGAGTTTTTTGGGAAAGACCATAAGCTACAAGTATTTGCTCCATTTTTTTCCTCTGTAGATTTCTCCAAGGTATTTGATTCCTTGCAAAAATGAGTGTTGCCTAAAGGTTTTTTGCATAAACTCCTATGATTTGACAGATCGTTAGGATTTGTGATAGTGTGGATTGATTTCTCCTAAAACCACTCTGATTTTTTTTCTAAGAATTTTCTCATTTTCTGGTTCAATGTGATTGAGAAGCAGAGCATTTTAAACCTTAGCTACTATAGAAGTAAGTTATGCTTCTGTAGTTTTTGGTGATTCTGAGGTCACCTTTCTAGGGAAAGGGAGAATGCAGCATTTTGTCCATCTCTTGGTGTTTTGGCTATATACAACATTGTAAAATTTGAAGTATTAAATCATCAAATTTCCTTGTCTTCCATACTTCTGGGGGTACTTTGTTGAGGCCGGCAGCTTTGCTTTTAATTTTCGTCAATACTATGTTGAATTCTTGAATAAACTGTCCTAGTTTAGTGTCTTGTTGGCTATATATAATTTTTGTGATAGGTTTATCTGTGACTTTAGGGGAGTTTCCAAGCAGATTCTTGAAACTTTCGTTCCACATGTGTATTTGTTCTTGGCTGGGAGCTTTTAGTTTTGTTCTGGAGGTGCTCTTCCTTTGACATAAATTAATAAATATAAAATGTATTTGTGGTGTATGGGAGGTGTTGAAAAGTTCTCAGCATGACAAATCTTTTCTACATATTCATCTCACAGTTTAATACATTTCTCTCAAATTTAATGCTACAAG